>OX101785.1:51671522-52331522 GCA_944452715.1 Ophion slaviceki | reverse complement strand
TAATGACTCGGCTGAAAAGCCAGCCAATGCCATCGCCTGTGGACGCAGCCCTGCTGGAAAAGATTGTTTCACATCTATTCCCTGAGCAACTCGAGGAGGACTACCAACTCGAGGAGGACGTCGATGAGGTCATCCCAGCCATTACAGAAGAAGAGCTTCTTACGGCGATTGCCAGGGTGGGCAACAATAAAGCCCCCGGCATGGATGGGATACCCAACATCGCACTCAAGGCAGCGATCAAGTTGGCACCGGCAATATTCCTGGGCATGTACAATGCGTATCTCAAGGAAGGAATCTTCCCGGACAAGTGGAAGTGGCAGAAGCTAGTGCTCCTCCCGAAAGGGAAGAAGCCACCGGACGAAGCTTCATCCTATCGTCCGCTCTGTATGCTGGATACCGCCGGAAAGATCTTCGAGCGCATCATCCATAACAGGATTGAGAAAGTCGTGGACCCTCTACTGGCGGAAGGCCAGTTTGGCTTCAGAAAGGAGCGCTCTACTCTGGATGCCATTAACACAGTGGTGAAGCAGGCGCAGGAGTCGACTGCGGGGAAACGATGGGCAAGAGGGTCCAAGAAGTACTGCGCAGTTGTCGCTCTCGACGTCAAAAACGCTTTCAACTCGGCGATATGGAAGTGTATCATGGATGCTCTAAAAACATTAGGTGTACCATGGTACCTACGGAGAATAGTGGCGAGTTACCTATGTAATAGGTGGCTCATGTACGACACAGAGGATGGACCAAAGACGTATAGGGTGATTGGAGGAGTTCCTCAGGGCTCTGTACTTGGACCGCTTCTGTGGATCATCATGTACAATGATCTGCTGCTATTAAAATTGCCGAAAGGAGTGTCCATCGTAGCGTTCGCAGATGACGCGGCGCTGATTGTCATCGCCAAATTCCTGGAGCAAATCACCGCACTCTTCGACGAAGCTTTCGCCAAGATAAAGGAATGGATGTCTTCTGTTGGACTGCATCTTGCAGCCCACAAAACAGAAGTACTCCTCGTATCCAGCAGGAAGGTGATGGAAACAGTGACGCTCAGGGTTAGAAACTCCGAAATCATATCCCAACCGTTCATTCGGTACCTGGGTGTAATTCTCGACGCGAGGCTGAACTTCAAAGAGCAAACCGAGCAGATCAGCAGAAAGGCCGCTGGGGTGGCTACCACACTGGCGCGACTCATGCCTAATGTTGGTGGCCCCAGACAGAAGAGGAGGAAACTGCTGTCATCAGTGACGATCTCAGTGCTCACCTATGGCATACCCATATGGGCTGATGCACTGAACATCCAGGAGTACCGCAGGAAGGCTGCAGCAACGTATCGCGTCAGCGCCTTGAGGGTAGCCTGTGCGTTTCGCACTGTCTCCGAGGACGCTATCAACGTTATCGCGGGAATGCTGCCCATTGAGGTGCTTGCCGAGGAGCGTAGATCGATGTACCAGCAGAAGGGAGCTAGAAACCCCAGTTATGCAAGACCAGAAGCGAGAGCAACCAGTCTCAACCAGTGGCAGACGATGTGGGATGCTTCTCCCAAGGGAAGGTGGACACATCGACTAATCCCGAAGGTGGAGATATGGGTGAACCGTCTACACGGGGAGCTCAACTATTATCTCACTCAAGTAATCTCAGGACACGGCTGTTTTCGGGCTTATCTCTATAAGTTTAATTATGAAGATTCCCCGGACTGCCCAGCATGTGTAGCAGTCGAGGAGAACGCTGAACATGCATTGTTCCAATGCCCACGTTTTAGTGCCTCCCGCGCGATAGTCGAAGATCAGCTGGAGACACGCATCACCCCGGACAACCTGGTTGAGTTGATGCTGAAGTCAGCAGACGCATGGACAGCGGTATCGGCTTATGCTGCCGCAGTGATGAAGGAGTTGCGACGTGCAGAACGTGCGAGGAAGAAGACGACCCCTAAACCACTCATAACATCTAGAGTGGAACGGGGGATGTAAGGTCGTCTGACAACACTGCAGGAAGAGCTACGGCTAAGGCCTCTCCCGCGATGTAATACCTAGCGGTCGTCCCGCGGGAGAATTTGTAAGGCCACAGAGGAATGGGGGTTTTTAGTCGGTGCAAGCCCGACACACGGCAATTATTTGCTACGGTGCGGAGGCATTTTCCCGCTAAACCTCTTTAAACACACACACACACACACACACACACACACACACACACACACACACACACACACACACACCAGTTTTTTCACCTGCATAGCGTGTGAAAAACTGCTCTGTGTGTGTGTGTGCGCTCTATTCGTGGCCATACCCTCCGACACGTAATGGAATTCCGGACAAAACGTGTTTCCGGAAATTTCAAAATCCCTATAACTTATGTAATTAATGAAAAATGTCAGCCTCCCCCGCCAAAATATCATTAAAGGTGACCAATTACAGCAGGTTAGGCTAAAAAAAAGTGTTGCCATTGAAATTAGGGTGGTGCCCCGATTATGCATAATTACCCACCTGCTTATCAATATTTTTAGCCCGAATAAGAGCCTCTCTAACCTCCAGCTTGTCTTGCAGTAGTTTTCTAAATGGAATCTAGTCTATTTTGCGGGTGTGTAACCCCCTATTATTGGAATTTGAGACCCTAGGTTCTATAACTTTCTTAAATTCAATAGTGATTGGGCACTGGACGCTACCCCATGGATCAACACCCACATCCCATTGAAATGCCGGAAGGGATCTATTATCAGCGAAAGACAAATTAATATTCGACTCTGTTTGATACTGACGAGATCTAAAAATAGCCTCTATTCCATTCAAAATCCCCAGCTCTTCTTGCAATACTAGTTCGGAAATTATAAGGCCTGATTGGCAGCAGCGTCTATCTCCCCACATTGTATGATGGGCACTAAAATCTCCAGCCACGAGAAATTTTCCTCGATGATGATACAGAAATCTCTCCCCCACAGCGCGATCAATCCTCGTATCTGGTGACCTATAACAGGACGCTATTAGCATACCTTCCTCTTTTACAAATATCTTAATAGCACATAATTCTATTTCACCATCACAGTCGAAAACGTTACCAACTAGTGCGTGTTTAATTCTATTGTTTATGAAAATAAATCCCGCCCCCACCGCCCACCAGAGCGAGTATCCCTTTCTTACTACGTCAAATCCACGCGAATATATTGTATCGTCGGTTTTTAAGCATGTCTCATATAAAAAGATCATGTCGTAGTATTTCGCTCGCTGCTGAATTTCAGGCATGTTTTGCTTGATGCTCTAACAATTCGACTGCAAAATCCGTATTCCCTTGTTGGTACAGTCGTGCTGTATATTAGAATCGGAAAAAATTAGAAGAAGGCTAGTTTTTTGACAGGTCATTTTGTAGGTGCTGCGGGTGCTAAATCCAAGTTTGCCTAAAAATCGGGGGTGTAGGGTTTTTTATGGGATGAAGGTGGTTCGGGGTGGATTAGTGTCAAAGTACAACCACTACGAGGTTGGTGCTGGAGACAAAATGTTCAGAAAAATCCGAGGTTTATTTTTGTCCACAGCGCTGAAGTCGTGGAAGTTCATTTTCAGGGTGAAAAAATGAGGTGGAATTTGAAAAAATCAGTTTTGATTCGATTACTCGTTCGGAAAAATGCATACAATTTTTGTTCAAATGGGATGATTGTAGCCCTTGAAAAGACGCGTCGATCGAGTATTTGATCATCCCCCTCCGATAATATCTTTATCCCTAAAATAATTGTTGAAATATCAACAAAAAGTTGTTTATTGAACAACTCAAAAACAATCGATTTTTCGGGGATGGTTTAAATGTACAAAATATAGAGAATAATTTTCTCTATATTTTTGTTTGTATAGACCAGCCTTTAATTTAGTTTTTTCGAACCCCTCTCGAGGATTGAAAATTCAAAATGAAATTCCGAACAAAATTTTAACCGAAAATAAAGAGATACAAGTTTGGCGCTGTGGACAAAAATGTAGCTGAGGGTTCAAGCTACAAATTTTTCCACGGCAGCGAATTCGTGCGGTCAATAGTTTTCCTAGAATTTCATTTTTTATTTTCAACCCCCAAGTTGGAAAAACAAAATTCAAGGGTAGTCCATAGAAACGAAAATATAGAGAAAATTATTTTCTAAATTTCGTACATTTAAACCATACCCGAAAAATCGATTGTTTTTGCGTTATTCAAT
The DNA here is from genome assembly GCA_944452715.1 of Ophion slaviceki. Lineage (NCBI taxonomy): Eukaryota > Metazoa > Arthropoda > Insecta > Hymenoptera > Ichneumonidae > Ophion > Ophion slaviceki. The sequence goes on along the minus strand of OX101785.1, from coordinate 52,327,363 downwards.
CAACAAAGTATTTTTGGTATTTCAACAAATTTTTTTGGGGGTAATGCTATTATTGAAGAGTGATGATCAAATACTCGATCGACGCGTTTTTTCAAGGGCTACAACGTTCCCATTTGAACAAAAGGTGTACGAATTTATCCTAAAACGTTATTGAATTAAAACTGATTTTTCAAAATTTCACCCCACTCTTTCACCCCCAAAATGAACTGCCACCACTTTGGCACTGTGGACAAAACTAAAGCTCGGATTTTTCTGAACATTTTGTCTCACGGCGCCGACCTTGTAAGGGTTGTAATTTTGCATCAATCCACCCCCATCCCCTAAAAAACCCGCACCCCGATTTTTAGGCAAACTTGGATTTAGCACCCGCGGCACCTACAGAATCACCTGTTAAAAAACTGGCCTTCTTCTAATTTTTTCCGATTACAAGGTTTTTCAGCAACAGCACGACTGTACTATGTTGAGTATCCTAGCCATAGTTTGCAGTTGTCGCGACTGCGTCCATGTCCCAGTTGTCAGTCTGTTTCTTTTCGTCAACCTGCAAGGCTTGATTCTGTGTTCTTGGTTCCATTGCAGTTATTTGGTGTCGTTTCAACGTTTTCCACCACCGCTCGAAGAATTTATCCACCTCCGGTAGATTTTCCAGGGATTGGCTGAGTTGCTCTAGCTGTTCTTGGATTCCGGATGAGTCTCTTCATACTCGAGAGTCCACCCCTGTTCCTTGGGCATTTCGGAGTTTTTCCCCATCGTTCAGAGTTCCTGGGCAAGCTTGCATTCCAAGCCGACGGAGCTTGGTGTTCTCTCGTTCTGTGTGGTCTTTGCTGTTCACCTGATTCTTTCATCACAGAAAAGTTTCTGTTATCCTTCACCGGTAGTTCACCTTTATTACGTTTTTCTTGACTTCTTTTAGCTGTAATGTAAGGTACATTATCACGAGTCATGATCTCGTTCACTTCTACGGCCTCCTTCCTTCGAGGGCAGTCCTTGTTGACAGCGTTGTGGTTACTAGAACAATTAATGCAGTTCGCTATTTTCCGCATCCTTGTCCTTTTGGATGCCTCAAGTCCATGTAGTTAAGGCATCTCCCCTCTCCTGGCACCAATTACGGAAATGACCCAACTTCCCACAATTATAGCACTGTCTGAGCGCCGGGATATATTGATCAATTCTGAGTACTGTTTTTCGATGGAGATTTTTTCTGGTAGCAGTTGACATCCAAACGTTTGGCATTAGCAAACAGATTGGGTCTCGACCTATTCCGCTTTACCATCAACCTTCACTCTTTCCCGAAGTCTAAATCCCTGTGTCGCTTATGATCTAGGATTTTCCTGATTGATAGCCTCAATTACTTCTTCAATGGACATATCCTTTGGGACACTCCGGATTACGCCTTTTCGGAGAGCATGATAACTTGGCAAGAATATTTTTTAATTTCAATTCGTTCAGAAATTGATTTGATAGCGCTTTGTTGGCTTCGTCCTTTGAGTCGAAGGCAATATTCCAAGTTCAATATTCGAGAATTTAATACCGCCTTTAGTGACCAACCTGCGTACTTCCAATGGGAGTAGTGGTTTGACGATACCGTCACCATCTGCGATCCTTTGCAGTTGCACGACGAACGGTCCTCTATTTTTTTTTTCTTCAAATTTCAGCTTCTGTCGAAATCTGTTTCCGCTTGCGTTTTCTGGCCTTGCATTATTATTGCACCCTTCATTCTCGTTGTCTGCTTTTTTTGAGTGTTTTTCCGCATTACCGGCTATTACTTTTGTAATTGCTCCATTGCTCTTTTGGGATTGGGTACGATCTATGTCGCAATCGGTAAAGTCATCCGCTTGCGTTCTCTCGTTTTTATCTTGGTTAGCCATACCTGCTTCTTCCATCAAGAACGTATACAACTGCGAGTTTTGTATATTGCTATTCCCCAGTTTCTGGTACTAACATCGTACATCATTATCTTCCTCCGTATTATCCCCCAGCTTTGACTGGATGTAACATTACGCCCAAATTCCGAGTGAGGTTTTGATGACCTCGAAGTTATCCTCTTGCCTTCCTTTCTTTAGTCTTAATTTTAACTATTTGCTCTCTTATACAACAGGGTGCAGGCACCACAGATCTTTGTGGTTCTTTTTATTATTTCCACACACATTATCTCTTAGGAAGAGCCGCTGCATACAATTACAATAGAACTTCACTTACAGGTAAGTTTGTTGAATCATTTAATTATACGTCAATAAGGTTGTTAAATTGTTATTTTTTTCAAATAAAAATTTACACGCAATAAGTTCAATGTTAGCTTAATAATATATACTTTTTCCAAATCCCAAATAAATCATCTTGGAGACCAAAAAAGCTAGGAAAACCATCTTTTTCGGCTGCACAGTGATATCCTCCCTTAAGGGGTTACCCCTACTTGCGATTTTGAAAAAATCGATTTTTTTTATTGCATTTTTTGGAAGTATAAGTATCCGGGCCCATACTTCTGTATGGGCCCGGAATAGATGACTCTATGTAAGTTTACAAAAAAAATATTTTCTTCGTGTAAACTGAAATTGAAACTTTAAACGCGTTTTTCTCAAAATGGCATTTCTGAAGTCGGTGACCAAGATTACTCGAACACTAATGAACCGATCTTCTTGAAATTTTGCAGGCTTATTTAATACATAAAAATGTAGTCTTTAATCGTTCGATTTTTTTTTCGACAAAAATGGCCGTTTTATAGCCAAAAAACGGCCGTTTTTTTCGTTAAAATCGAACCATTAACTTTGACTGTCCGCCATTTTGTGAAAAATGAATATTTTTTAAAATCATTCGATTAAAGACTAGTTTATACTTATATTTGACTAAATCCATCCGCATTTTTTTTCAGATGATCCACTTGGCCGCAATGTTGGTCACCGCAAACCGTGTATATAAAAACATTATTTCATTGACGGCCATTTGCTACTAAACAATATAATATTTTTCAATAAAAAAATGAATGAAAGTTCTTCAAGATGTGTTCTTTAAGATGGTATATTGATCGATTAAAAAAGTTTTGTAGTTTTCTTTAAAAAAATTCATGAAAAAGGCCTTTTTTGCGCTACAAGTGGGGGTAACGCCTTAATGGAATTGACATTGCGTTGCGAAACTTATTGAAACGGTTGTTCATTTATTTCGGTGAAAGTCGCTTCGGCCCTTTAAATAGTTACATTCCATTGTATTGAGGTAATCATATTGGTAAAATCGATAAAAATACATTACATTCTGATAAAGTATTTCATTACAATTTAGTGATTATTTTATTGCAACAATATATTCTTTATTCGTGAAGATTTGCTGGCCTAGGTGCGGTGACTAGGGCCAGGTCTATTTTGTTCCCACTGGTTCTTCTTTTTATCATTTGCAGCTGTTTGAGCGTTCCTTTCTTGAGCTTGCAGCTGTCGTTGGACCCACTCTCGGTGTGCCTTGTTCTCTGCAGTCTGCTCGCTCAGCCTTTTCAAAGTTTTCTCGCCTTCCTTGATGTGCCAATCGAAATCGTCCTTCGACATCCGCGAAGGATTTGACCTCTTGTGTAGCCTCACTTCGTTCACGAATTCAGAAATCGCATCTTCTTCTGACAAATAATCCTCGTTCGCCGGATTCGGGGCTGATGCCCTTTCGTTCAACTGCAAATTGTATCATTATTGATATGGCTCAGAAAAGATCCGGCCGCTCAACGGAGTAACTTGTTCGTTATGTGTCAATGTGATTTTATCATCGCCAAGTATATCATATATTTGTCGGTCGCGACTCTTCGTTCGTATAGTAGTTTGAGGTTTATATGGCCTGGAAGCTCCAACAGCGAGCAACACGTAAATAGATGCGAACAGATAAATGAGCACTCGCTGCCAGTGGGAGCGTATTAGGATGTATTCGAAAAATTATACGGCGACCCAGACTGAGCGAACGAGGATGATCAGGTGTTTCGGTGGTTCAACTACGATGAATGATAGCGCGAAACCGAGTTTACGAGTAGATGTCTACTGTCGTGAAAAAAGGATCTAGCATTGTTTGATGAATTTTTTAACGAAACTTGACGTTTTTTCTCATCGTTGACGAAGTGGTTGGAATTTCGGGGTAAAGGTAGCATATCCGTTGCCCTGGGGCTATACCCATCTATCTCCACAGTTTCGAGTTGTTCTGTTTAGTGTTTTTTGCGTCATAAAGTAACTGACATATAGAGACCCCTTCGGATTTGCATTTTATTAGGAAGTAGGATTCTCAAAGACGTTTATAACGCTGCAATAATTGTCTTCGATTTACCCGATAATGAATATATAGTAAGCTTATGTGATGGAGCACATTGATTGTGTGCATTGGAGTCAGTCCGAAAATAACGTACCTTGGGATATTTGGAGCGGGCGACGATCCTGCCATAGTTCTGGGCGTAAACTTCGACGAGGCCGACGACAAGGAGCCAGGTAATAAAGAATCGGTGTGCTTCCATTATTGAAACGTTGAAAATAACAGTAGTCTGGAGAGACAAGTTGACTGGACAACTACTCTGGGCTGCTCTGATGAAATTATCGAAATACCCGAGCTTTTATATATCGTTCTCTGTCAATAACGTTGGCACTTGACAGTACCAACGTCAATAGCCGGCTCAAAAGTCATAATAATATACGCTTTATCTAAGAAATTACGTCGCTGTTGACGTAGCACCATGATACACGCTCTCAGCTTGTTTCGCCTTAACAAAGACTTTGTCTTTGGAGTGCCATATTTCAGGTGTTTACATTTTATTTTTTTTTAAAGGAAACGAGTAAAGCTTTTTGAGTGCGGTTTTTTCTTGCTTTTATTCATGATATACAGAAAGTTAAAAATTTTTTTTTTTTAAACCAAAATGGCGGCCGTTGCAGCTCCGCGAAAACAGGTCCTCAAATCGCGGGAGGTAAACGGCTGACATCACTTCCGTCATTCCGTGAAGACATATTTTCTGAGTATGCTCCCCAAATTTCAGGTCGATATGTTAATTATAGCAGTTAATTACATTTCTTCACAATTTTCCTTTGGAAGTAAAACGATTTTTTCATATGCTAGCCATTGCATAAAAACCAAAGTTTTAAATAGCTTACACGTATTTTTCGAGCTATTATTATACAGATTATGAAAAATATTGGTATCTCGTTGTTCCATGAAAGCTCAACTTCTGAGTTGTCATGAGCTTCACATCAACGTTAAAAGAGAAGAAAAATTAACGAGAAAGTTATTTTAGGAAGATAGACTTCCGATGTTCGTGAGGGGGGTGGGTGTATAAATCAATCCGCGAAATAAACAATTTTTTTTGTCGCCACGATTTTTTTATGAGAAATACTGAGTTGCTGTATATCGAAGGAAACATAGTTATCGATTACGCCGCAAAGATAAGGCCATACGGGGCTGAAAAAATGGTATGCACAGGTGGATGATTCGAAAAACGTAAAAAGAGAAACGGCAAACCGATTAATCATTAGGAGGAAAATCATACAGTAGATACAAATGCGCTGTAACTTCTAAAGACTTCTTACCCTGGTATATTCGTCTGCTTTTTTATTAGAGGTACCATTCAAGGGGCACTACCAGCATCGAACCCGAAAAAAAGTAAATTTCGACAATTGTTTTGGCATACCCAGTTGATAGATAATGTCATTTGATTTTACGTGCTGTACCTAGCTAGAAGCCCTTAAGGAGTGAGATCTAGTTGGAACGTTAAAAAAGGCCTTTTTTCCGATTTTTTTTCGGCCAAACGATAAAATAATTTACAACAAAAGTTCTTCCGTTTAAAAGATATATATTTAATGTAAACATTATAATTTTTTTAAAGAAATATGTTTCAAAATAAGCCGATACGTATCAATGGCCGAGGACGCTGCAAAAAAACAGGTTTTGCGGTGATCACTCTCATTCTGTGACGGATTATCTGAAACTAACAAAACAGGGGGGAATCTTTAGTTAATGATATAATGTTCCGGTTGAACGAAGGATTTTGAAAAATTTCCATTTTTCACAAAATGTCGGACGTTGAAAGTCAAAAGTGTTGTTTGGACCAAAATTTCACTTACAAAAATTGACTATAAAAAAAAAATTGTTCAAAAAAAATCCTTCGTTCATCCGGAGGGAAACTATGTATAGAAGAAGTGATATAAATTTCAACCCGATCGGTAAAGCCGTTCTCGAGTTACATTGATCACCGACTTCGAAAACATGGTTTTGAGAAAAACGAGTTTAAAGTTTTGAGTACGATTTGCATGCAGACAAATTTTTTTTTTGTAACTTACATAGAGTCGTCTATTCCTGGGCCATATAGTTCGCCTTCCTGCGCTTTATTAATTGCATCTGAAGCCATTTTCAGTTGCCGTCGAGCTACCCTCGCCTCTCGAGTGTTTTCCAGGGATCGCCGGTTAGCTTTCTCGACTCGAATACAATCTTCAGCCTTGGCAAACGCGTGGGCGTGTGGTCCCAACTTGATCCCCATGGCATCAAAGACTGCTAGCAAACCGTATGAACCCTCGTTAAAAGTGCAGGTAGCGATGTAAGCGGCTATGCTGAGGATAGTATAGCTGGCAGGTAATGTTTTCGGCATTATCTTCCAAACGATTTGGTTAAAACTTTCGTTGCTGTTCTGTGTGAAACCTCCAATGCACCTTTGCAACAATTCATCGTTTGTGAGACTTTCAGAAATGGGTTTTATTGCATCGAAGACTTGCTTCGGTAACGCAGTGTAATCGTGTTTGAAAGACTTCAACTTCTTCTCGGCCTTTGCTTGTTGATAGTTGCACCACGAGTCAGCACCTCGTGGACACTTGTGATGCTGCGATTTCTCGTCGGTTGAAATCTTGTGATAGAGCGTAGCCCAAATGGCATCCTTCATTTTTTCAACCGAATCAGAGTTGTCACGAATAGCCTTGCCAAAATATACAGATAATTGGTCAATCAATTTAGCAGTCAGTTTCCCTTTACCGCCGAGTTCTTTATTATTTTTTTTACACGAACGTAGACGGGTGCCCATCCGTTTTTGAATATGACCAACACATTCTTTTTTCGTCACTACAGTTTCTCCATAAGGAGCATCTGTAACAATGCCAGAGTAAGTCTTTGAATCTCCATCCCCGACGTAATACAAAAATCTCACTCCAAGATTTTCCCACGAACGACGAAAAATTTTGATTACAGCATCGACCTCCATCTTTCCCGCACTGCTTATATGATTCGCCGAACAAGTTTCTTTGTGTGTTTCATACCATTCTTCAAATTCTTCCGTGTCTTTTTTATCTTCCCAAACTTCACAAGCCTTGCAGTAAGAACTTTTTACAAGTATGTCAAGAACTTTGCCCATAAAATGTCCTATTAGCGATGTGACGCCAAACAGAGACGAAAATCCGCATTTGTGCCACGTTCCATCACCCGACACAATCAAATCAGTATTCTTACTTTCACTGGTAGTAGAATTCAAGTTTATCTCTTCTTTAGAAGCCTTCTTCATAAAAAATTGAGTCATATTTTTACTCGCTTCACAAATATGCTCCAGTAATATGTAGTACGTAGATTTAGTCAACCATGGCGGGAAGTCCATCAATGCGTAAATTTTTTTTGCACCTTTATAACGAACGCCTATGACACGCATCGCTAATGCGAACTTTCGATTAATTTCAAAAGAATGGTTAATAAAATCGCATGACGGTATGTATTGAGGAGTACACTTATCACACACAACAGAAATTTTTAACCCAAGTCCACGTTCGCTTACTATACCAAATGATATTTTGCTGTTGCACTTTGCACATTTTACAAGACTCGTGATCGCCGAAAAAACGGTAAAAAAATTGATTATTCTGTAATCAACTGCATCCGTTTTTGGCACATGGTATTCATCCTGATCTCTCAATTTTTTTGCTGACGTACTCGCTCCACCATCATCAGTCTCCGCAGTTTTTGGATTAAAATGCTGTTTCCTTTTTAAGGTTCGCGACTTATAAATTCGTCAATTTTTCCTGTCTTCTCGCGATACATTTTTATCCATTTTGCACTGAAAAACTCAAGAAACTGTTACGAATATAAACGTTCGCACGGTTCAACGTTTCGAATCTAACTGCTTCTGAAACAGTATTTCGAACTACAAAGGTTTTTCTTATTTTCTATATATATATATATATATATATATATATATATATATATATATATATATGTATGAAATACAATAAAGACCTTCAGCGACCCTTTGGAGTCGAGCGCACAGCTGCCGCTACCTGTTTACTTTATATGGCTCAAACACGGCGTCCTTCAAAGTTATGTATTTCGCCGAATAATGGTCTGATTTACATTCAATTAGTCGGAAAATACTCGTAAGATATTATACTTTTAGAAAATGAAAAAAAAATCGATTTTTTGAAAATTCTAACTAGACCTCCCTCCTTAACAACACGGGCTCCGCGACCTCGGGGTCGGAGAACGCCGACCACCGTGGCGAGTATGTGCACGCACACGCTACGCCTTCCAGTTCGCATTAGGAGGCAGATCCCAATGCAACTACTGGTCAAGTCGAGTGACTTTCCAACACTCTAACAACTCTGCAGGTTGCTGCCCGATCTAATAAAAACGTAGCTCACCCGTCGGGTGCACGTAGCTGCTCTGACCAGCATGCGGCCCAACCACTGCCACCACGGAGCCAACCACAATCGGTTAGTGACCGCCCCGTAGGACGGCGGGCAAACTAGCCCCCATGGTACCAATCAGGATCATTGGTCGGATCCTCGTGCGTACGATTACTCGCACCACTTCCAATTGACGTGTCCGTGCCCACGTCGACATTGGTCTATCAGCGCTTCGACTTGGCGGTGTCGCTACTCACCGGGTACCCGAGCCTACGCGGGCCTTCACGGATGTACCTACCTGCCCCAACCCAGTTGATAGGATAAAAATTCCGTTTAGAGGCCTTCATTCTTCTCATATCTTCAAGTGTCTTTACAAATTGTTTCACCCGATTTTGTAATAAAATGGCGGCGCTGAGGCTGGATGAAGCGAGTTACTTTTATCTGAACCTGTCTACGGCCGGCAACATTATATCGCCAATTATTGGCCAACTGTCTTGAATTTTTTTTTCAACCCAATAACAACGTTTTAAATCGAACGACGTAGAGATTCTTGATATTTCGAGAACTTTTTCCGGACAAAAAATATTTTTGGCGATATTTTTAGCGAAAATAATTTTTTTCAAACTTCCAAAAAAAATTCTCGTTTTCCCTACGTACTTGGAAGGTAAATCGTAACTAGAACTTAAATTATATAGAATCTTCGTTCCGCGTAAAAAATTGAAGAATTCTTGCCAGACGCAAGAGCCTATCAGTCAAAGGTGACTCGCTTCATCCAGCTGCATCGTCGTCAGTTTGTTATAAAATCGTGTGAACAAAATTGTAAAGATAGTTGAAGATATAATAGAACAAACGCAACTAATCGGAGTTTTCATTCTATCAACTGGATATCCGTAAAAAAGTTAACGAAGATCACTTTTATTCCGGGCTCTAGACTAGGAGTCTCCCTTAAAAATTACACTTGTAAAATTACGTGAGTGGAAAATAGGCTGGTTATATTTATTTAAAGACAGCATTGTTCTCTAGAGCTGCGGTTCCCAAAAGGTGTTCCGCGGAACCCCTTGGGTTCCGTGAAAAGGTCACAGGGGTTCCGAGAGTTGGGCGTATTGTCGTAGAAAGCAGCGAGCCTAGACGCCGGCACTTTAAGGCACGCGTCCACACACATGTGGACGCGTACCTTAAAGGTTCACCAAGCCGCAATACGCGCTAACGTAGCGCGGGCGATGGGCGGCAGAGGGCGCGGCGCTCGCGGCAGTCTCGCTACTTTGTGCAAAATTAAAAACCGCTGCTCTAGAGTGTTGTTTTAGAGGTGATTTTCAGGATAGAATAGCTAAAAAAATAATTATAAAAATGAACACACGATTTTATTGATCTTTCAAGAATATGTAGGGTGGAAAGAAATGATTGGTCGCCACTTCGCCAGATGATTCTCTAGCTCAAGATCGGTGGAGATCTATCAAAACCTGCAGCCGCAAAATTGACCTTGACCCTGAAATATAAGGTCAATTTGTTTGATTGTGTTAAAAAATTGGAGGTTGAACGAACTTACCTTAAGTGAAGTTCGACTGTAATTGTATGAGCTGTCTCGTCCGAATATATTAACTCGTAGTCACGCTAGTTGTACTACCTATTGCCACAGTTGAGTTTAAAAAAAACAATATCTCATCTAGGCGGTCCCCCGTATGCGGATCTTCGCCATTATATTTTAAAGCCCTTAAGGCAGAACACCACTATGACCCCCTGTTTTTTTGCCATTTTTCAAGAATTTTGTTTTGTGGGAAAAAAAGAGATATTCGAAATTTTTTCGTTGTTTATTGAAGATACATAAAAAAATTTTTTCAAATTTTTCACGCCCCATGGTGACGCTGGGGAAGCTCCCGCGTCAGGTACTGTTGCCTCTGCAGTGGTTCGCGGCACGCAGCAGAACTCTCTTCAAAGTCGATCTGAAAAAAAAATACCGAGTGTTTTCGTTAATAATATGATATTTTGAAGAGAAGTACACAGGGATTCGAAAAAATATTGATTTTTTAAAAATAGGCACGCTTTTGAAATTAAAGGACGATTTTCGAGCAAAATTTCTCGTCGAAAATAGGCTATAACTTTTTTTATTATTGAGATATCGAAAAAATCCTATGTACTTGTTTAGATAATCTAGTTTTATTGATGCAGTCCAAATTTGAAGTCGATCGGATAAAAATTGCTCGAGTTCTGCTGCGTGCCGCACTCAAAAAAGTGGTTTTGAGAAAAGCGCGTTCAAAGTTTACCTTTAATCAGCGATGCCGGCACCATATAGCTGGCCTTCAAGAAGCAAATCATTGTCCCTAGCATCTTTTCTCGAACTTGTAGAGGCTCTTCTTGCCTCTTTTGCAGCGTCTGTGAGCGAGCGCTCCGCCAGCTCGATCCGCGCTGCGTCGGTTTCAACGCAAAAATTGAAACAATTTGGGCCGATAGTTATCCCCAACGTCTCCAAAACTTTCATGAGGCTTCTCAGGCCATCATTGAATAATAATACCGCGATATCAGCTGCAATATCGACGATTTTTTTGCTCCCGGACTGACACTTGGGGGCTATTGCCCAAACTGATTTGTTGTAGCTTTCGTTGTTGTTTTGCGTGAAGCCGCCCAAACAACGCTGCAGCAAATCGTCTCTGCTCAAATTTTCGAAGACTGGCGTAATTGCCTCCAATACTTTCTCAGGAAGAGGCGGCTTATGGCGATATTCAGAAATATTACCGCTTGCGACCGCTCGCTGCCACGAACACCACGACTAGGCTCCCTCTGGGCAATCGTCATGTTGTGGCTCACTATCTGTGGATATTTTATGTTTGATAGTTGCCCAAATTGCCTTCCTTATTTTTTCAACATCATCGCTGTTCCTCCGAATAGCCAAGCCGTAATATGTGCTCAACTCGTCAATCAATTTTCCGGTGAGCTTTCCTCTGCCAGACAATCCTTTTTGTTTTTTCACGATTTCGCGGAGGCGCGTCCCCATACGTTTTTGGACATGATCGATGCACTCTTTTTTTTATCTCGAAACCGTCGTATAGATCGCTATTCGATATGCCCAGACACGTTTTAGAATCGCCGTCACCAATATAATATTTATATTTTACGACATAGAGCTCTTCAGACCGTTGAAACATTTCGACAGCTGAGTCGACTTCCATTTTTCCGGAGGAGCCGCTATGGTTCGCCTGGCACTGATCGTCGTGGGTACTTTTCCATTCCCAGTACTCCGCGGTGCTTTCTTTTTTTTTCCCAATGCTCGCAAGCTTTGCAATATTCCGATTTCACCATAACGTCGATCACTTTTTTAGTGTACCAGCCGATTAGCGATGTTATGCCGAAAAGCGAGCTGAAACCGCGCTTACGCCACGATCCGTCGCCTGAAACGATAATTCCGTCCTCCACCCCATTTTCCAACGAAATTGTCTCCTCCTCAAGTGCAGTCTTTTGTTTGCTCACTGTGCTCACAGCTTTAGTGGCAATCGAAATCGAATTTAAGATTCGATCGTAGAAAGACTGAAATATGGGGCGCGGTAGGTCCATAAATGCACAAAACTTCATCAGGCCATTCAAACCGACGCCAAGAAGACGCATACTGAATACGATGCGACGATTTATTTCGTATGCATTGTCAATCATAGGACACGCATTGACTTGCACTTTTTCACAATGGCCGCAATCGACCTCGATTTTGAATCCGAGTCCGCGCAAACTTTTTTCAGTAAACTTTATATCGCGATCACACACTTTGCACTTCACTAACGTCGATATAATGTTCCATGCATTGACGAGGTGTACTATACGGTAACCGAAATCGTTAGGAACACCGACGTCTAAATCGTCCGACGATTTTAACTTTTTCGCCGACGTGCTCACATACTCTGCAGAACTATTTTCGGAGCTATAACGGTTCGGAGGTTTTCGATTCGAAATTTTCGTTCGACTCCTCGTCATATAGCTCCGTTTTGTTCCCTTTTTCCCCGCGTACACTTTCGGATTATCCACTTCGATGTGCAAATAATAATTCTGAGCGTTCGATATTTATAAACGAAACGATTCGGAGCGTTTAGACACGAGTAGCGTCGCTTCTATTCGTAAACTGACGCTATGACGCTATCCCTATACCTGCCTTGAAAATTTTTCAATTATCGCCACCCATGGCTTTTTTTCGAAACTATATTTATAACAATAGCCGGTTTTTGTGAAGGGAGACAAAAGAATACCTGGGAAAGACCCGTAGGACCTGGGAAAGGCGCGGTATACCTGCCGACCCTGAGGCGCGCAGCTGCGCGGGACCCCGAGCGTCACGGAGCGCTGCACCGCTCCACAAAATATTCAATATCTCCGAAAATAATTATGTTTTCGACCTGGGTCCAACGGCATCTTAATCTTAAATGTATTTTAGATTTTTCTAGATGGTTTTCAAAAAATCGATTTTTTGAAGCCGTCACAGTGGTGTTGTCCGTTAAAGGGATAACTTGACTCTAAACATCGTTAATAATTGCGGAAACGAAATTAGCTGACTGAAGCATAGGCCGGTTATAGAATCGGCTGAACACGCTCGAATTTTCCGTCCAGCCCGCCGTTCTTCAGATTACCTCGATATTTACTCCTTTGCGAGCTGCAGATGAAGTAGCCGCATGTCGCGTGCTATGTGCGCCGAATATTTTGGTATCGATACCCGATTTTTCAAGCGTTTCTTTAATCCACCGACTGATCGTTTGCGATGACGCTTGCCCGTGAGGTCTTCTGAATGTAAAAAGCATATTGGATTCCTTCCCGCGCCGCTTTGTGTTTGATGGATGTACTGCTAAAGAGCAGACGCAGTGCAGAGCGCTGGTTTTTCCTTGAAAAAGGGAATATTCAAAAGAGGCTGACTCCTATTTCGTCCGGACGTTTTCGTGCGATCCGGTATTTTTATTTGAGCCAGCGTCCCCGTTATCGTGATATTCTCCGCTTTTATCAGCGACAGTGTTTGGACGCGCTGTGCGGTAGTCAGGGCAAGCAATGTCACGAATTTCTTCGTGAGGTTTTCCAGTGATAACTCCGTGTTGGGATATAGGGTCGCTAAGTATTTTAGGACTGGATCTGGGTCCCAGATCATCGGATATTTCGTCGTTTGCGGTTTCGCTACCGCTATACCTTTGAAAAACCTTAGGATTCTTGGATCTTTTCCCAGCTCATTTGACGAGAGGAGGGAAATTGCCGATCTGTACATATTCAGCGTGCAATAAGATTTTACTTTACCGGCGAGGGATGCAAAGAATTGTAGCGCTCGAGCAACGGAGTAGTCAAAGGGAGAAACTTGTATTGCCTGATGGTTCCCTCAGACAGAGATTCCATCATAATGATCGATGCATCGTCCGGGACACCTTTTAGCGAAAACTCTCGCCTGATAAGCGAGCGGCAACCAGGATAAGCGTCGTGTCCAGTGGGTGTGAGCCTCTGAAAGGGCAGGTAAGCAAGTTCTCGTGTGGCTCTAGAATGATTTCTTTCGATACTATTAAAGATTTAAATAGGGGAAACCAGGGCTGGGTCGGCCAGTACGGAGCGACCACTACCCCCTCCGCCTTATCCATTTGGATTTTTTGCAATACTCGTAATACCATTGAAAATGGGGGAAAGGCGTAAAAGTAATAGTCCGACCATGAAACAGTAAACGCATCTATTGCGATTGCGTCCGGATCCCGGTGCCATGAGATAAACGTCCGACATTTTGCGTTTACGTATGACGCGAAGAGATCTACGTCAAATTTGCCGAGTTTTGATCGTATTGTATTAAATGCCTCATCGCTTAGTTCCCATTCCGTTTCTCGGGGTACGATTCTCGACTCTTTATCAGCTTCTACATTCTCTTTAGAACATATACATAAGGCAAATATCCACATTTCGCACTCTTCACACCATTTCCAGATGCTTTTACACAAGTTGCTGAGTTTTGGGTACTGCACGCTTCCCATCCTATTTATGTATGATATCGCTGTGGTGTTGTCTATCCTGAGCAGGATTTCGCACCCTCGATGTTTATGGGTGCGATGAGCTCCACCACCCATGGGCCTTCGCCCCCTTGCAGAATGCTCCCCATCCAGAGCGAGACGCGCCCGTGAATATTTCTATCTCGAATTTATATGACCTGATAGGGTTGCTTACTGACATAATATTTCTGGTCCACCAATCTAAGTCTGGTTTCAGACTATTCTTGAGGCTCATATATTCATCAAAGTTGTCATCTACTTTCTTCAGTGCCCTGAACTTTTCGCTTTCGAATTCTTTGGTATATAGCTACCCATAACTAACAGCTGGATCTGCCGCTACAAGGACTCCGATGAACTGAGCGAAATCTTGAATCTTACATTTTTTCTTATTCCGGAAGGACGACGCTAATTTTAGAATCGATTCTCGTTTCTTTTGAGTCAATACAACTGCCATTTTCTGGGTGTTAAAGATAAAGCCCAGGTATTGACATTGGTGGCTTGGTGTTAATTGGAATTTATTACGATTTAGTATGAACCCCAGTGACTCAAAGATATGACTCGTCCTTTCGACATTCTTTAGGCATTCAGCTTCGGACCTCGACATTAGCAAGATGTCATCTATATATACCACTGATATAAAGCCGCTGGCTCTTAGATACTGAACTACCGGCTTTAACAGTTTTGTAAACGTGTATGGTGCAGTGCACAATCCGAAGGGCAGACAGTTGAATTCAAACGTTGTTCATTTATAGCTGAATCGCAAGAATTTGCAGTGTTTTTGTACGACCGGGATCAGGAAATATGCGTCTTTCAAATCGATTGATGCGAGGAACCAATTTTCCGACAACAGTCGGAGGACCGTTCGTCTATCTTCCATCTTAAAGTGACAAGGTGATATGAACCGATTTAATTTGCGCAAATTCAAGATGAATCTTTTGTCCCCTGATGATTTATCCGCTAAAAAGTACGACGATATAAATTGTCCTTCGGATGGTTCGCACGGGGAAATAGGTCCTTTTTCTCGTAAATCACTTATGGCTTTGTCCAGATGGATTTGCTCATGTAGGGACCACTTAGGCTCACTGGGAGCATCATTTTGGTAAACCTCAGAGGTAAAAGGAATTTCATACCCCTTAACGCATCGAAGAGCGAAGCGATCGGACGTAAATTTTACCCACGCTCGCGTAAATTGTTGAAGACGCCCCGCGATTCGACTCACCTCTATTTCCGGGGCCCGTACTTTTGTTGGATGGGCTGATACCGGGGCTCCTGCCTCTCCTGTCGGAAATTTTGTTGGTTTTTCCGGGAGAGGCCCCTCGAGTTTAAATTCTCGGATGACCCGCTGTACCGGTACCTCCCGTCCTGAGGAGGCCTGGATGTTGCTGCCTGGGCTTTTTTAGTCTCGGGCGTTGGCTTTCCGGTCTTTGCCAAGTCCAGGCCCGATCTTTCTACTGCTTTGGCCGCTCTAAGTTTGTCAGCAAAGCCTTCGCCAAATAGTAAGGTGTCCACTGCGCCATCGTCCGCAATCGCTTTTATCACGGGGTTAAGACCTGGGACAATGAACGACCTTCGTGTTAGCGATACCTCGTGGTGTAAGTCTGTAAACATTTTCCCCGTATCACTCAGGAAAGTGATCAGCTGCGCCTTGCGATGACTCTCGCCAGCTTTCTCCTGTTTGAGGATCTCAGTTAAACAGAGCTCGATAGCTGCTATCCCGGCACTCAATTGGGTCTGAGTAGTTGCCTGATATGAGTCCTTTCGAGTAGCTGTAACGCTCATAGCTAATTTTACTTCGGGATTAAGTCCCGGTGCCTTTAGGACTGCACAGTTCTCAGCCGACGGGTACTTTTTTATTAGATCCTGTTTAGTATCCTTTGATAAGCCCGATTTTATAATTTTCGACCAGATTTCGGCAACCGCTGAATTGATAGCCGGGCCAGATTGGTCAGTTTTCATCGGATCTTCTCCGAGAAGAGCGAGAACCGCTTCGTCGAGGACCTCGTCGGTAGATGCCTCGATTTTATCGCCGTCGAGTATCAGCGTCTTGATATTTTCAGCGCTTTGGTCCTTCGAGGTTTTGTCCTTATCGTTCTCTAGGATTATCGGATGGGCCAGGTTCCCTGGCCCAGTATTCCCTGTGTGAAAGATAACAAGTTTTAACCTACCCATAAGCACGACGTGACGTTCCTCACTCGAAACGCTCACCGTCCTTGCCAGTAGGGAGACCACGAGGTGACACGCCTCGCGGGCTATGCTCGCCCTCGTCAAAGTCATCCCGAGTACGTTTTGGAGTTCCGACACCCTCGATGGTCATACTCCGGGAATTTGAGTTTTGTCTCCGGTCCGGTCTGGAGCGACCACGATGTGACAGGCCTCTCGGGCTATGCTCACCATCGTCATAGTCGTAACTGTGCCGCGAGGAACTTGCTCGGGATCTGCTACGAGGTTTACGATGTCTTCTAGACGTCCGATTTTCTTTTTCGGATTCCGAAGAACTCGCTCGCTCGCGACGGTGACTTCGCTTCTCTGGCGGCGAGATATCGCGCGTTCTGACCTCATTTTTCAACAGATGATATAATTTTTCTAGGGTATCCTTACCCCCAGTCCGATTCCTTTTCCTTTTCTTACTTTTTCCCCCACATAATCTATATTTGATATAATAAAAATTTTGGACTGACGGAATTCAACGTGTGACGTTAGACGCACAGAAAAGCGTAATGGCGAAGATCCGCATACGGGGGGCCGCCTAGATGCGATATTGTTTTTTTTAACTCAACTGTGGCAATAGGTAGTACAACTAGCGTGACTACGAGTTGATATAGAGGACGAGACAGCGAAATACAATTCAAGGTCAATGTGTTTGATTGTCTTAAAAAATTCTACTTGTCAAGAAGAACAAAAGTCCCTGAGGGTCCATAGGTAAAATATGCGATCTACTAGATGGAAAAACAGCTCAAAGACGAAAAAAATCGTAAAAATGATCTTTTCCTAAATATTGTTTGAACGGGCTCAGAATAGATGATAAAATCATGAAAAAAGCTTTTCACCACTCTGCCGTGCTAGCAGAGCTCGGCTAGCGCCCCTACTCGGTTGGAGCGGCTCCGTCCACTGAGCGAGTCGAGCGTTGGTGAGGCAACACTACCTACGCTGGATCGAGAGCAAAGTGCCTAGGCGTGCACTTAGCAGGAAGCTACTTGAATATTGAAGGGTCTGCTTCAAATCTCCGGAACTGTTGCAAAATTCTAGGTTGCCTCCCCACGGCTGTGACTTTCTGGCAATGAAGGTTGAAAAACCGTTCGAATTTTCCTATTTTCTATCGAAAGTCCGGATCAAAAAATAGCTTTTGAAATTAACCCTCCAAGAATTAATTCGAAAAAAAATGTTTCCGCTTTCATTTAAAAACACGCATATGAAAAATCATGGATCGGCGGGGTCATCCACGAGATTTTCAGCGTCTAGATGAACGTTTTGCTGATCAGGAACTATTTGAAGTTCAACGTGCTGGCTATCAGCGGACTTGCCATCCTCGTGTCCATTGGAGAATTGAAGAACGCTCCATAGCGCTTGCACGGGCGTTGTCCGGTCGTGGGAACGCGTCGGATAGCCGCTCGCGTGGGAACATCGCATACGACAGTGAGGCGCATAATGCGTGAGAAACGATTGAGACCCTATCGTTTTCGATACGTGCAAACATTGAACGCTGGAGATCGCCAAGCCCGAGCAAATTTTTTTCGATGGATGCTGCGAAGACTGAATAGGAACCCTCGATATTTTGAAAACATTCTATTTACAGACGAAGCAAGCTTTTCCAGTACTGGAATCATAAGTAGGCAGAACCTTTGTATCTGGGCCGAACGCAATCCACATGCTATGATGCAGCGGGTGTGCCAGGGTCGTTTTGCCATTAAGGCCCCACACCACGGTTCGTGCGCTGTAGGAGGGTGTATTTTTTCGTGATTAATTTCAAGCAAACGATGAATGGAATATTTTTATTAATACTCATAGTTAATATATACATATAGAAGACTGTATACAAATTTTTGTACTCGAATGTAAATAATAGTTTGCACTGTACGCCGCTTCCAAGAGGACACTCCGACGAAATTGCTCGGCGGTTGACAGCAATTAAGCCATACGGTTCATCTGAAGAATAAAATAAAAATACATCTAGAAACTAGACATATAGGTTTACAGCATCACGGAGGGGAATTTCGATATCTAAAAAAAATGGGGGACTAGCGAATTTTATTTCTGATTTTCATGGAAAATTGTCATTGTTTATAAAAAAATAGACGGGGGCCTTTATAAAAAAATCCCTACGTGGTGCCATAGAGACTAGATTTTCGAACAGTTTAAAACTTGGCGCATGCAAATGGGATAGATGGTTTTTTTTAATATGTTGTCAACCAGGTTGAAAAACGTAGCATCGAGAAAAACGCGTTCAAAGTTTAGCTGAAGGATAATTCAACATACAAACTCAATTTTTTATTTGTCTCTTTTTTTGTTTTTCACCGCTAGTCAGCTGTTCCTGGACCACACAACAGCCCCTCAGCATCCAGAGACTCATCATTTTTTTCATGTTTTGCACGCAGACAACTCTCATGCGTGCTTTTTTCGGCTTCGTGCTCGGCTTCGCATATTCGCTTCTCGTCGATGTTTTAACAATATTGGTGGAGTGTTTCACCAATTTTTATGTTTAATATCTCCAATACATTTATAAGGCCAATATGGCCATTGTTAAAAAGTATTGAAGCAATATTAGCGGCAGTTTCAACTGTGAGTCCGCCGCTCCACAATGTCTTTGGCGCAAATCTCCATATAACAGAGTTCAAACACTCGTTGTTATTCTGGTGAAAAGCGCATTCTTTTTCCTTCACATCCTACGGAAGAGCTTGCACGATTTTATTGTAAAATTTCGAATCGCCGCACTGCAACAGCTAGGCGTGTTTGACGTGTGTTCAAAGTATGTTGAAGTAACATAACATAAAGCTAGACGCGCGTTGCCATGTTGATTCTACCCACGTATGCATTTGGTAATACGTAATGCGTTAAAATTACACACGTGAGTGTGCAATTTTTACGCATCAAATTATTACACACCTTCGTAGCTGTCCTCATCAATAACATGCTTATTCGAACACACATAAAGCGTGTAGAATCAACATATATGACGCATATTTACACACATTGGACTAAACAACACACATCAATAGCAACACACGAGCGAAAATAATACGAAAAAATACAACATAGTTTAAGTGTGTTAATTGAGAGTTATGGATCATATGTTTTCAAAATCACCTTGGTTACGGCATCACGGGAAACTCATTAGTTGATTTGACATCGATTGATTAACCGGTTAATTAAAGACCACATTTCGGCTTAACTTTTTGTTTCATTTATAGACCATTTTTTAGTTTGTCACGTGGCAGAACTTGTAACTGGAATCTATTTTCCAAAACCTCGATAGCTGCATTGAATCTTTAGCGACGTATTTTTGTTTCGAGACCGTCACCGACCAGCAAAAAGCTGCCGTCATCGTGAAGCTGTATGAGAACCTAGCCTATGCGAAGACAAGGAAAACAGTGACACCTCTCATACATACTACAGAGTAATATATAAGTACTGTTGAGTTCATTTTAATAAATGCATATATTTTGACGATAAAAAGCTTTTGTTATTCTATTTATTGTTTCGACGCATCCCATGTATATACAGTACTGCAAAAATAAGTGTGTTTTTTCTACACACTTTGAGTGTGTAAGTGTAAATTACTGTAGACACTTTTTACACGTTTCAACGTGTGTAATAAAATAACACACGTAAGTGTGTTTTTTGAACGCATCCATCCGTGTTATTTTTACACCGTTATTTTTCACACACGTTAAAACGTGTAAAAAGTGTGCAAAAACAACACATTTGTTTTTGCAGTGCGTCCGCGATATAATTTACGTACTTCGTTCTGTGTAATTCCTCCGCTCTTTGAAACATTCCAAGCACAGCATCAGTTTCCATTTTGTGATTTGCGTCACAGGATTCAGCGTGGTTTTCTAGCCAATTTTGATATTCCTTTGAATCAGTTTTGTTTTTCCACAGAGCACATACCTTGCAGTATGCAGATTTCACACAAATATCAATAACTTTTTTAGAGTAATAACCGATGAGTGTCGGGACACCATGTAACGAACTAAAACCGCGTTTGCGCCAAGTGCCATCACCAGAAACTGTCAATCCATCTACTTTTCAACACTTTTCGGCGGTTAATTTTTTTTCTTCTTCACCAGCAAATTTTAATGCCATTGTCTGTATAGATTCTGTGGCATGGCAAATCTGGCCCACAATAGTATCGTAGAAAAGTTGAAAGATAGAGGGCGGCAAGTCCATGAAAGCACAAAATTTGTCTGCTCCAGCCAATTACTGGATTAACGGGCATGACGTGATTTCTTTTGGCGTATAGGACTTGCAGTTTACCACAATTTTAAATCCAAGTCCTCTTCGACTAGATTTGCAAAATTCTGCATTACTTCCACACAATTCACATTTCACGTGCTCACTTATTGCTGTAAAGACAGCATTGAAATTTATCAGTCTGTACCCGACACTTGGATTTAGTGTAACGCAATCTGGTTGGCCACTGCTCAACTTTCTCGCAGAGCTGCTAGCTCGTGGCTCTTCTATCTCCACTCCATATCTATTAGGTGGACCCGATTTCTTCCGTTTTCTATCACCCCTTCTTCTTTGTTCTCCGACAACATGTCTTTTTGATTTTTTATCCATCACGATACGCAGAATACACGATACGAGTCGAATGATAGATACGAAGCGTACGACTGCCAGAAATCGACTGACTTATTCGTGTCGGATTCGTCCACGCTTGGTTAACGGGTTTCTATTCAATTCAGAAACGGGAATTTCCTACCTCTCCGCTACTACTAAATACAATACCTTAATCGAAATATATTCCAAGAATTAGGGTTCATAGAGGCCAACAAAGGGTCCTCATGTAGCAGACCCGTTCGACAGCTGCACATCTGTCGCTCGGCGCAGTCGTGCGCTTCGAACGATTTCACAAAAAATGGTGTATCTCCGCCAATTTTACAAGTTTCTTTAAAAAATTTGGTGAGAGCATTCTTAACAAATGTATCTTTCAGAAAATTGAAAAAAAAAATGACAAATGTTACGAATACACTGCTCGCGCTCCCGATCACGTCGCCAAGGGGAATTTTTCTGGCACGCGGCGTCCCCAAAGATGGCGGCCTCTCGCGCATCCGGTGTCAATGGCGGTTGCAAGCCAGCGCACGATTCAGATCGTAGCAAAGCGGGGCACGCGTGGCGGGGGCTTTCGCCGCGCCCGCCGTCGCGAATAAAGTGTTCGTCGCTCGCTGCGCGTTAATGAGATTTATTCTGGACACACTTTATATGTATAATAGCGCACTATAAGTCTAATGAGATAAGTATGATTGTTTAATAAATAAGGACACTAATACTGGAATACTGATGAGATTACAAAAATATCCCGACAGTTCATTCCACGGCCTCGACGCCGTGGTGCGCTCGCGCGCTCGAGCCCCGTTCCGACCGCGTGGTGGGCGCTCGATCTCTCTCTCGCTCTTACTCGACTGTTCGTTTTTACGCCCGCACGTTTCTCGGCGACTTCTCTGTATCAACGTTACGTGACGACTGACTCTTCCTCTCGACGGCCCGGCGTCGATCTCTCGGCCGCGCATGCGTCCCGAAGCGGCTCCACGGACGGAAGCCCAGTGGCGCCCTCTTTTTCTCCCTCGCTCCGTACCCAGAGTGGCGGGACCCCACGGGTCGTTACATTCGGCCCTCCTGACTGCGCTCGTCCTCGAGCGCATCTCCGAGAAGGGCGTAATCGGCCATCCACGCCGGTTGCCGCCGTCGTCGTTGGCTCCGCGAGTTGCCGTCGTCGACCCTGGCCTCTTCCCGACGTTGCTGTACTGGCCGAGCACGAATGACCTCGGACGCCTCGTCCTGGTCCTCCCCTCGGTCGCTCACCGAAGACTCCTCGTTGCTCTCGCCGTCCATTGCTTCCGCGATATCGGGCGTCCACAGTTTCATTTGACTAGCGTGTGCTGTGGAGGCGTATCTACGCCCGCCGTCCGCGCTCCCCAAGTCGCACACTCGATATGTGTCACCCGGCAGCTGTTCGGTCAGCACCAGAGGTCCCCGGTACAACGGCGCCAGTTTGTTGGAGTCGCCCGTCGCTGGCTTCGCCGTCTTCACGTAGACGAGGCAGCCCGGTTCCCAGATAACGTTCGTCCTGCGCGACTGGTCGTACCGCCGTTTCATTTTCTGCTGCTTATCCTGGATCGTCCGTCGCGCCTCGTCTCGTAGTTGCCCCGTACCCTCGTAGGCCTTCTCTGCGACTTCGGTAACTGCACGCAGCGGCCCCTCATGCCTCCGTGGCAGATATCCTAAAAGGAGCTCGTACGCGCTTTTACTGGTGGTCGCGTTGCGCATCTCGTTCAGGTCTCCCTGAATGCGTCGTAGCCGTTTGTCCCAGTTGCGCCCGTCAGCGTCCTCGAGGTCGCTGCGGATAGTTGGCAGCAACGTGCGGTTCACCCGCTCGACCATCCCGTTGGCCTGGGGGTGTCGCGGCGACGTCAGGGTGTGCCGAATCCCTTGACTCCGGCAGAACTCCTCAAACTGCTTGGACGTGAAGCAGCTCCCACGGTCCGTTACGATGCGAGCGGGGGCTCCAAAGTTCTCCACTAGTTCCTCCAGATGTCGTAAGACGCCCCGGGTCTTCGTGTCGCGAACTGGCCTCAGAACTACGAATTTCTACTTCTCCGGTATCTCCAGAATCCTCTTCCGTAGCTGGCATCCAGGATCCCCGTACTGATACATCTGCAGCAAGTCGTTCTCGTTGGTGATTGCCATGACGTGTCGTTCGCCTCCGTCTTCATGATTGCTAACTGGAGCCCGGCTTAACGCGTCGACATGCGCCATCCTTTCCCCCGGACGATGTACGATCGCGCAGTCGTACTCGCTCAGCTGGTCATTCCAGCGAACGATCTGGGGGTTCAACGTTCGCTGCGTACTCAAGTACACCAGCGCGTTGCAATCCGTGACAACCGTGAACTTGATGTTCGCGAGCATGGGACGTAGCCGCCCGACTGCCCACACGATGGCGAGCAATTCCAATTTGCTGCTGTGGTAGTTCTTCTCAGGCTCGCTGGTTCTCCGGCTGATGGCGTAGACCAAACGCCATCTTTTCCCAGCGTCTTTTTGCAGCAACATGGCGGCTAAACCCACCGCGCTCGCGTCCGTGTGCAGCTCCGTGTCCGCTTTCGGATCGTAGGCCTGCAGGATCGGTCGTTCCACCAGTCGGTCTCGTAATCCTTCAAACGCTCGCTACTGGTCGACACCCCATACGAACGTGGTTTCCTTCTTCAGCAACCGCGTCAGGGGTTCCGCTAGATGCGCGAAACGCGGAACAAATTTGCGAAAATAACTAGTGAGTCCGAGGTATCTCCTGACCTCGTGCGCGTTCCGCGGCGGCGAAAACTCCTTCACCGCCCCTACTTTCTGCTCTCCGGGCCCGATACCTTCTCCGGAGATCTCGTGTCCCAAGTAGTTGACGCATTGAAAAAGGAATTGGCATTTTGCTAATTTTACCGTCAATCCAGCTCCTCGCAATGCCTCGAGTACCATCCTCAGACGTTCCTTCAGCGACGTCCAATCCTTACCCGGTATGAGAATGTCGTCGAGATAGTAGAGTACGGTCTCCTCTTGTAACGGTCCAAGCGCCTTGTGCATTGCCTTCGAAAAGAATGCAGGACCATTCATTAATCCGAATACCATCCGGGTAAACTCGGCCGTTTCGTCCGGAGTTATGATGGCAGTCTTTTCTCTGGCTTCCGGCGTCAACGGGATCTGCAGGTACCCATGAGCTAGATCAAGAACAATGAATAGAGTCGAGTCGCGAATTTTGGCTAGGTGTTCATCAATATTGGGAAGCGGAAAATGCAAGCGCTCCGTTTGTGCGTTCAGTCGCCGGAAGTCAACGCACAAGCGGGATTCACCGTTCCTTTTTTTTGACGAGTAAGACTGGACTCGCAAACGGGGATTCCGTCTCCTTTACGATTCCTGCGTCTCTCCATTCACTCAGTATTCGTTTGATCTCGGCGCGCTCTTTGTCTGTGGCTCGATAGGGCTTAGCGTTCACGGGCGCTGCTCCGTCTTTCAACCGGATGTCCATCGTGACCTCCCTTGCGCATCCTAAGTCGAGGAGGTTGGTCGCCACGCAGTCTCGAAATTGGTTTAGCAGGTCACATAACTCGTGAACCACCTCCTTGCGTTGTTCGGGTCCGACAGCCAATTCGTCTGGCCGTATTGGAGTGGCCATGGCGGATGCTCGCTCCATCATCGGCAATCGGCTGACCTCGCCACGCAGCAGCTTCCGGGTATTCGCCTCGACGCGTTGCTCCTTCGCTCCCAGGTTCAGCATCGGAAGGGTGTACTCCTCCTGGTCGTCCACCGTCGTCATGAAGCTGATTGCGTTGGGCGGCAGCCATACATCGGGTAACCCTGCTGCTCCACGGGTCTGCTCAATCCCTCTATCGGTCTTCTCGAACGTGAGCGTGTCACCCACTTTATGATAATTTACCTCGGGATGGTCGGTGTAGGTCTGCCCTATCAATGCATCGGTTGGCTGCGAGTCATCGGGCACCACCCGTAAGCGCACCCCCGCGATCTCCACTCCGTCGACGCTCACCGTTGCGACGACCACGCCCGGGCTCTGCACAGACCCCGTCGGTGGACCGAAACCCCTTAAGGCTTGGGGTGCCTTGTCCATAGTAAATTGCTCGGGTAGTACCTTGGTGGCTCTTATCGTACACTCGGAGCTACCCGGGTCCACGTACACTGTCATTTTCTTTCCGTTAACGAGAGCTTCTTTTAGATATTTTTGCCCCGCTCGGTCGTGCACGGTGCTAATCGTCTGTACCGTGGCCACGACCTTGCCCGGGCAATGCCGGCTTATGTGGCCCATCCTCCCGCAGGCATAACATTTGGATTCCCTTCTGGGCTCGGGACAGTCACGCGCCAAATGGCCCTCGTTGTGACAATTAAAACATCTTGACCTACTAGGCCCGCTTACCCTTCTGCTAGCAACTTCTCGCGTGTCCTCAGGTTTAACCGGTCTCGCTGCTCGTGGCCTCTCGTCGCTCGCCTGGACTTCGCTCCTCGCCCTGGGTTTCGATGCTGCTACGTCTCTCGTCGACCGGATCCTCTCGCTCCGCTCTGTCAAGATTTTATCATAGTAGAGGAGGTCGTGCAGCAGCTCCCTCTCGGAGTACTGCGTCGCTGGCATCACGACGCTCGCCAGTTCCTTTGACCACAGGCCGACGAGCATCTCCGCCTTCGTCTCGCGGAACGTCAGCTGCAAATCGGAGCACAGCTTACTTTTTGCGTGGAAGTAGTTGGTGAGGAGCTCCGCCTTTCCTTGCGATCGAGCCCTCATTCGTGCCCATCGAGTCGACGCATCATCGTCTATGATGAAGGTGTCGCGGAAGGACTCTTGAAATTGTGTCCACGAGGCGATGTCGCGGCGGTGCGCTTGCATCCAATCGCGCGCTCCCTCGCGTAGATGCATTCGTGCCGCTTCGAAGAGGTAGTCCGCGGGCCACTGATGTAATCTCTGCATGGCCTCTAGATTCTTAATCCACTCTCGAGCCCTCGCGCTTCCCTCACTTCCGGTGAATACTTCTATATTTTTGGACAGGTCGGGAATGACGTGGAATGCGGGAATCGGCCGCTCTTGCCGCCCCATCGTCAACCCCGTCAACAGCTGGACGAGCAGCTCCTCCTTATCGTCGCCCGACAGCAAATTTCGAAACGCCGCAGTCAGCGCCGGATTGCCGCCTTCTTGAAACGAGGATTGCTCGGGAGGGATTCCGCGTGGCTCGCTCGTCGTTCCTGAATTCTCGATCGGACCGGCCTCGGCGTCTCTCAACATTCGAGCGTGTTCCTCTCTCTCTTCCTCACGCGGCACGTAAGATGGCGGCCCCCGCGCCGAGTTGGCGTCGCTACACGCCGCCCCGTACTCGCGCTCGTCAACGGCTCTTCCCGCGCGCGACGCGCCGCCATTTTGAGCAACTGCATGGCTCGAATTTTCATACGCACGACTTACCAGGGAACTCCGCGGCACCGAGTCCTCGCGACGACCTCTCCCTCTCCCGACACTTCCGTTCAGGGTTCGATCGAGGCCCATACTCGCGATTTCCCCGGCCACAAAGCGCTCGAACTCCGATTCGTCTATCATCGACGCGCGTTTCCGCGATCGCTTCACGTTCAGTTTTTTTTTTTTTTTTTTTTTCACGGGCCCTGTCCCGCGCACGGTTGCACTCGACTCGACAGGGTACCGTCGCGCACTCTCACGAAAATTGTCCGTATTTTCTTTCTATTTTATTTTATTCGAATCCCACTTCTGATTATTTGTTACGAATACACTGCTCGCGCTCCCGATCACGTCGCCACGGGGAATTTTTCTGGCACGCGGCGTCCCCAAAGATGGCGGCCTCTCGCGCATCCGGTGTCAATGGCGGTTGCAAGCCAGCGCACGATTCAGATCGTAGCAAAGCGGGGCACGCGTGGCGGGGGCTTTCGCCGCGCCCGCCGTCGCGAATAAAGTGTTCGTCGCTCGCTGCGCGTTAATGAGATTTATTCTGGACACACTTTATATGTATAATAGCGCACTATAAGTCTAATGAGATAAGTATGATTGTTTAATAAATAAGGACACTAATACTGGAATACTGATGAGATTACAAAAATATCCCGACAGTACATTCGACGGCTTCGACGCCGTGGTGCGCTCGCGCGCTCGAGCCCCGTTCCGACCGCGTGGTGGGCGCTCGATCTCTCTCTCGCTCTTACTCGACTGTTCGTTTTTACGCCCGCACGTTTCTCGGCGACTTCTCTGTATCAACGTTACGTGACGACTGACTCTTCCTCTCGACGGCCCGGCGTCGATCTCTCGGCCGCGCATGCGCCCCGAAGCGGCTCCACGGACGGAAGCCCAGTGGCGCCCTCTTTTTCTCCCTCGCTCCGTAGCCAGAGTGGCGGGACCCCACGGGTCGTTACACAAACATTTTTTTTACCGTGCTGTGGGGCCTTAACGTCTGGGCAGGAATAATCGGGAATAGTTCGTTGCCCCTGCCTATCTCTTCCATTGAGGTTGAATACCGCAAGTTATCTTGAGGTTATGCGACACAAGCTTAGCCCCCGGCTTCGCCAAATAATTGCTCGAGAACGCCGAAACAGGATTTATTTTATACCCGATGGGGCCCCACCACACAGGGGTCTCCAGGTCCGCGCTTTCGTCAATGACATGTTTGGTACCTGATGCATAGGACGACGTCCTGCGCCACACTTATGGCCTCCTTGCTCTCCGGATCTCAATCCATTACATTTTTTCTTTTGGGGAGCTTTGAAGGCGATTTTTTACCGATCTGGTAGGGCGATGAGGACGGTAGCTGATCTGCGACGCCGGATAGACGAGGGCGTAGCAAGACTAATGAGAAATCAAGACTTTCTCGCCCGTGTTAGGATAAATTTCGAGAAGAGACTACGGGCGTGCTTGCGCAATGGAGGACGACATGGTGAAGCAGAAGTCCAAGCTTGCATGTCTAGGGCGATTAGAGCAAACGGTGCGATTCTTTGGGTTCCGTGTTTACGTCGCCCTCGTCAACACAACGAGGCAAACCAGGATTTGCTCGGCTAAGAGTTAGAAACACACACACACACACACAAACGCAGTCAGCAGAGAAGGTTTGAAGTCATTAATTACTGCGGGAGTGATGAACCGTGGAGACCCGATCTCTGTACTCACGAACACAAACACATACAGGCTTTTTTGTTGAAATTTGGATGTTATAAAGCGCCGAAAAGTAAGCGACACGTAGTTTTTTGATCGGCGGAAAAATGTTTTTAAGGGCTGAAACGCACCCTAAAAAATGGGGATTTTTTTCGGTTTTCGTCGATAACGTTTTAACGGTACGAGATATTAAAAAATTTCAAATCGCAACAATGTTTATTTCTTTGTGCACTATACATTGGAGTTGAGAACGATAACGTTATCGACGAAAAACGAAAAACACCCCTATTTTCGAGGGTTCGTTTCACCCCTTAAAACCATTTTTCCGCCCATAAAAAAATACGTATTGCTTACTTTTCGGTGCTTTATAACATATCCAAGTTTCAACAAAATCGAAGGGTGTCACCTGAGGGATGTTCCTTGTGAGCTCGTTCAAACGATATTTAGGAAAATATAATTTTTAATATTTTTTCGTCTTTGAGCTGTTTTTCCACCTAGAAGATCGCATTTTTGAGGTGGACGACTCGTGAACTAAATTTTCATGGCACTTCCACTTGTTGATGCTTCGGGCCCCGCCGACGCGCTCGAGGCGCCCGACTCTCGTCATGGTACGCGCTAGTTAATAAGGGTAGGAGCGCGAACGGACTTATACTAGCTGTTCCGAGCTGCCTTACCGGAAGGTAAGATCTCCGATGGAAAGTGAAGCACCGCGGGGGGGAGAAAAGAAATTCCCCCCTTTTTCTAACCACGCAGGTTCCATCCCGACGTATTACCCGGATTATTTCTTGCCGAAGATCCAGTAGAAATTCGTTTTTTTTTTGTTACAATTTGCATAGTAACCGTCCGTCTAGTTATTTTCTTGATTAAAACATATTTTGCAAAAGAGAATAATAATTAATCTATGTAAATTGAAATTCAAAACCATTTATTCCAAAACTTGCCAATCTTCGAACTTGAGTTCGAATTCAGGCGGCGACTGCCTCCGTCTCTGCGACCCCGCCACCCGTCCACAACTTCCCGGCCGCCCTCCGCTCCCGAAACTCCGACGCTTCCACCCACACCCGAGTCTCCGCTATCTTCCTCCCCCCTTTGACCTCCTGCCCCCTCTACGCTCCACAATTCTACCTCTCAACGTCTCCAACCATCCATCCGCCCCACGCCCTCGACTTCCCGCCGGATATCACCGGCCCGGCGGAGTTCGACGTGAGGTTCGAAGAAACCCTCCGGGAATTTTTTATCCCTCCCGCCGTTCCTCCGCTTCGGCCCGCTTAGAACACACTTCCCAGAGACCTTCCACTTCCCAAGCTAGTGGCCTCCTGCACCTCGGACCCGAGAGGTGGAGGGTTTTTCCCCATTTGACCCCCCCCCCCCTTTAAGACGTTACCCCCACTTGTAGCGCAAAAAAGGCCTTTTTCATGATTTTTTTAAAAGAAAACTACAAAACTTTTTTAATCGATCAATATACCATCTTAAAGAACACATCTTGAAGAACTTTCAGTCATTTTTTTTTTTTAAATATTACATTGTTTAGTGGTAAATGGCCGTCAATGAAATAATGTTTTTATATACACGGTTTGCGGTGACCAACATTGCGGCGAAGTGGATCATCTGAAAAAAAAATGCGGATGGATTTAGTCAAATATAAGTATAAACTAGTCTTTAATCGAAGGATTTTAAAAAATATTCATTTTTCACAAAATGGCGGACAGTCAAAGTTAATGGTTCGATTTTAACGGAAAAAAACGGCCGTTTTTTGGCTATAAAACGGCCATTTTTTTTTTCGAAAAAAAAATCGAACGATTAAAGACTACATTTTTATGTATTAAATAAGCCTGCAAAATTTCAAGAAGATCGGTTCATTAGTGTTCGAGTAATCTTGGTCACCGACTTCAGAAATGCCATTTTGAGAAAAACGCGGTTAAAGTTTCAATTTCAGTTTACACGAAGAAAATATTTTTTTTTGTAAACTTACATAGAGTCATCTATTCCGGGCATCAAAAAAAAACTGCACTTCAAATTGCACTTCAAAAAAATGCAATAAAAAAAATCGATTTTTTTAAAATCGCAAGTGGGGTTAACCCCTTAACGACGGCCGCGGCCTACACACGGACTCCGAATAGATTCTAAATCGGCCTAACGACCCTTCTGTACGAGGGTCAAGGGCCCAAGAAAAACCCTAGCATAGAAAAAACGGGACGTCTCCCATCTTTTTCTACCCTCTCGCCTAATCGGTAATGATTGACACGTCAAACGTGGCAGTCCAAAGACCCTAGTGAAGCACCCACAACCCGCGTTGCGATCGTCGCCAACGTTAATTCATGAAGACTCTTGTCAGACGCTAGCTGAACTTACAGAATTATTAGGAGTTGATCGTACGACAATTTCGAAACGTTTCAAAGCATTAGGAATTATTCAAAAACATCGACTTTGAGTGCAGTACGAGTTGAAGCCGGAAGCCGTCGAACAGCGTCTTTTCACGTGTGACCAGCTCCTTCAACGTCGAAAATAGAAAGTTTTTTCTTCATCGTACCGTGACTGGCGATGGAAAATGAATACCCTACGATAATCCTAAACGTAGAAAATCGTGAGGTAAGCCCGCCCATGCATCAACATCGTCGGCAAAGCCGAATATCCATAGATCAAAGCTTCTACTCTGCATTTGGTGGGATCAGCTGGGTGTAGTTTATTGGGAGCTGCTCAAACCGATCGAAACCATCACGGGAGGTGGCTATCGACCACAATTGATGCGTTTGAGTCGAGCATTGAAGGAAAAACGGCCGCTATACGATCAGCGATACGACAAAGTACTTTTACAGCATGACATTGCTCGCTAGTCGCTAGTTCCGATCGATGGCACATAACCTAACCCAGCAGCACTTCCATTCTTATGCAGAGCCAATAAAATGAGTCGACTCTCGGATAGCCTCAAAAGACGTCGTTTTTCCGATGTGGAATTAAAATGCTGCCCTAAAGTAGGGAAAAAGTAGTAGCTAGCCATGGAAAATACATTCAGCAAAGTCTTTTTTTTACTAATTTTATAAAATAAAGCATTTATTTTGCTTCAACGTATTCAAGATCGCAATAGAAAAAAAAAAACAAAAATCGAATCGAGATAAAGATTTCAGCGAGGATAAAAACGATCGAACCGAAAAGATAACAGCCTACGCTGATAATTCCATTTTACCAGGAAAACAATAAATTATGCGGGGCATCAGCACTTGAAATATACGTCAAACCTACACGATAGCTACAAAAGAGAGATTCAAGTTCGAGTAAACATCGAGACTATCCAACGGACTGCAGGATGGACCAAGCTTCACAAACGTTTGCCAAATATCATAACCTGAGTATAGCCGAAGAAAAATATTTATTCGCAAGGTCTATTCTGGAACTATAAGGTGCATAAAAGGTATAAGACACCTCCAGAAATAAGTGGCAAAAAAACTTATCTGCCGTATTATACTGCAAACATCTACGATGTGATCTCGCAGAAGAGGCGCACAATATAATTGAATGAATAAACGAACTTATGTACAAGTAAAGTTTTATCGTAATTGTATGCAGCGCTTCTCCCGGAGATCACTTACCACCTAAATATCCATAACTAAGAAATCTTAGCCCCAAAAGCTATGGTAGTGCTTGAAAGGCTCACACCACTGGGAACGTGTAAAATTAAATGATTTTTTCCGATTTTTTTTGGGTGGAAGGGCAAGTAAAAGCATAGTAAAATTCAAGAATGTTATTAGTCATATCTTCAAGTGAACAAAAAAAAGATGCATTAAAGAATTATACAAAATAGTGACACTGAAGCCATTCTCTCGAGGCATGTTAAATTTGAGACGCCCTGCGGCACGCAGTATAACTGACGCAAATTTGAATTTGGAACAAAATAAGAATTCCGTGAAAAACTATGCAACCGACCCAACCTCGAGCCAGTGTCACGCCAATCACATTCTACCATTGGCCGATGAACGGCAGCACTACCGGTTTAGTGTTGCGCCACGGTAGGAGCGATCTCTTCGGCCCAACGCTGGGATGTACGGTTGGCCAATAGTAGGCTTACCGGAAATCCTAACAGTTGGCCGGGTATTGGCCCAACATTGGGCTAAAGAGATTACGATCATTGGCTGACGGTTGGCGTGATCACCGGCGCATAGTAGGGCTAAGGTCGGCTTCATATTTTTGGCGCAATATTCGGGCTAGTCTTGGCCTAGTGTAGGGCTGTCAAAACAACCCAATGCTTAGCCAACAATCGATCAGATTCACAAGTTTCTGTGCTCGATGATCGTTCATCGAAAGAATTATTAGATTCACTAACATCGTTATGCACAATCACTTGTTCGGGGAATGTTTCCAAAATTGTTTCACTATCTACTTGTCTTTTTGTTTCGTTGCCTCTGATCCTAACCTGCTGTAAAGAGTCTTCTAATTTTTGTCGTCATTTTAACACTCGACGTTTCTTAATACTATCATAATAACTCAGAATTTTTTTAATATACCACAAAACTTTAGTATGAATCAATTTCATTTTTAATAACGTGAATTTCAGATAACAGTAATTATGAGTGTTTATTATCGCTGGACGTAGAAAATTGCATGCAGCGATAATAAAAAAATATATAATAATAATATACGTAAAAAAGCATTCTTGTATATATGTGTATGTATGGACTATACCGTCCAAAGCCAGTGTTGGGCCAGAATTGGCAATTCGTCAGTTTGCCATGCTAAAAATAAGCATTGGCAAAACCACGGTCAAACGATTGGCTCAGACTCAGGGCCTGCGCTCGCCCCGATAATTGGCCGACGGTCATTAATTAGTACTGGCCTAGCGTTGGCTCTTCGATGGTATGCCGACCTTCAATTCGAGACTGGCAAACCCATGATCAACCGATTGGCCCATGTTCGGGGCCAACACTGGGACCCGATAATTGGTTGACAGTTGGTAATCGATATTTGGCCCAAGGTTGGGTGTTCGTTGATTTGCCATTCTTCAAATGAGCACTGGCAGAATCATGGCCAAATCATTGGCCCGTATAAAGGACCAACACTGGGTATTAGTGATTGGTGCTGAGCATCGTACCAAGCTTCGGCCGCATCTTAAGCGCCGGCAAATTTTTCACGGGATATTTCTATTAATTTACATGAGTATAGCTAGTGAAATACGTAGCGGGTTTTAAAAATATAGATGTTTGTTGATTGGCAAGCATTTAAAGTAAAAACTCAATTTTGAACAGAAAAAAGGATAATCATTTGTTAATATTGGGAGCACAAATAAGTCTCCGCCGTTTGACAAAAGATGGCCCCACGAGGAGGTTATGGTTGAAATTGCCAAAAGTAAAACGTCATATCGTAAGGTTGGACATCTGGCAAGACCATAACCGTGAAATAATAGCGATTCTGTATCAGCATCATACAATTTTTTCGTGCGAAAATGTCGAGTTTTGAGCTGACTAAGCGTCATTTGCGGCAACTCTTGCATTTGGCACAAATCTCCCTACAATGATGCTTCCGATTCCGCGTCTTCATTTCGGCCTTCCGCTACGTTCTTTGTCTTCGACGTCAAACTCACCGTTCTTAAACTTTTGAAACCACTCACGACAACATCTCTCACTTGAAGCAGCCTCACTATATGCTTCTGCAAGCAATCGATTCGCCTCAGCTGCAGATTTCTTCAAATTAAAGAAGTAAAGAAGAGTAGTAAAGTTTCCGAAAATTACGCTCATTCGGCTAGAACTCGCCATTTTTGCACGAAAAAAAGGTTTATATATTTCAAAGTTATGGAAATATTTCAAGGTTATGGTCAGTAGTGTAATGAGGCCGAAACGGAATCAAAATTCCTACTACCGACATTTACCGACATAGTTGAGAAACGAACCAAAAAATGGTAGATTTCTGAGCTATCGGCGGATGGTCGGGTAGGGTTCGGTTCCGTTTCGGCCTCATGATCGACTGTCGATGTTTCTACTTACCGACCGATGGTAGGGCTGCACTGCTTACCGACCGATGGTGATGCTCACCTGCTTACCGACCGATGGTAGGGCTCACCTGCTTACCGACCGATGGTGGTGAGTCCCTCTTCGCCGCGAATGGAATTCGGCGGAATTGGGGGGGGGGGGGGGGGTAAACACGGGGACACACGTCCGATTACTAGCGAGGCCGCGCAACGACTGACAAAGAGTCGAAGTGCTTTGTAGTAAAAGGGAGTTCCCCTCCCCTCCGCGGGAAGAGGGGGGGGGGGCGGTGGTAGGAAGAGTGGAGGGTCCGATTTCTCAGAAATTGTTTTAAACATTTGTGGGTGGTGAGTCATCGGGCGCTTGCCGTGGCTTGACAAAGCCCCCCCCCCCCCCCACCTCGCCGAGATGCTATAGTTTTGTTTATCGACGTGTTGAAACCGGCGAATTGAGGTGTTGAATGATTATTTTCCGAGAATTTATCATCGGCCGGTGACATTTGATAGTGTCAAAATGGCGGCGGGATTTCGTCAGATTACTTTTCTACGAATATTTTTTTCACGTTTTGCGGGGGGGGGGTCATCGAACGCGCGACATTTTTCCGCGCTCGGACCCTCGTGCCCTCGATGTAGGGGGGGGGGGGGAGTACATAATCTTGCGATTCAAGATCGGACGCACACATGAGAAGGAACTACGTACACACGAATGAAACAATGGAGTTTATCGATAAAATTGGTACAATTGCCGATTTTCTGCCGACGAGGAAGCTCAGAGAGTTGTCGCCCGGGTCGGATTATATCATCACCAACATACGGGCGGTCAACACTAAATTTGGCAAAAAACACGTCGTCGACTTCAGCGTGTTTCTACCCGGAACGATCATCAAGGCGCTTGAGGCTGATTCGACAACATTCGAGAGCATGCTGGCAGCAGCGCATAGAGGAGATCTATGCATGGTTTATCGCAGCGGAAAATGTCACAGCCTGAAATTCGCGAATTCAGCAACATTCCAGCTGATGTTGGCAGCAGCGTACAAAAGAAATGTCTGCATAGCCTACATCGGCGGAAAGTTTGTCGCATACGTTAAGGGTCATGAAAATCGAGAACAGCTAGCTCATATACTAAATATGAAAAATTATCTAGTAATTGAAACGTTGGACTCAGACTCCGAAGATATGGATGCATAATGCATAATGAAGGATACTAGTAAAGCATTTCAAGAAAAAATCATCTTGTGTTCAAGATTGAAAACTACGAGAAAGAGCGCCGACCGTCTCGCTGTTTGGAACTCGATCTTGTGTATACAAACTCGACGTTCGAGCGCGTGCCGGCACAAACACACACACACACACATACGCGCGTGCGAGGTTGTATAGAGATTTCCTTCTTAAATACATTTGCGAGCCCTTTTGCATCGATATTTCATTTCGATTCATTGGACAGTCTGGACCATGGACGATTGCGATAAAATTATCGACAAGTTGAGCGGTGCGAGGAACAATTTCTCTCACGTGGATAAGTGGCAAAAGTTCTGTGAGGTGCACGTCAAACTTTTGGGGCAAACGTTGAAAAAACCGGGGCTCAACGTCGGTCAAAAACTGAAAATACAATCGACAATAGCGAAATTGTTGTCGTTGAGGGAAAAAATCGTGCGTGGAGCGAGTGTAAGCAGCGCAGGTGTAAGCGGTGCTGGTGTGAGTGACGCGCGCGAAAAACTAAAGTGGGTCGATCTCGAGTCGGCATTCAAAAATCGAATAAAGACAGGCTCGATTGTGAATTTCGAGCACAAAGATGTGCAAAGTTTCCTCGAAGATGCGATGCGCGTGGTGGTTTCAAAACTGGACAAAATCGTGCGCGAGGAGGGTAACGTGAAGGTGAATGTGACCTTGGCGTGCAAATTTCACCTCATGAAGGCGAATGAAATCATTGAGGAGGAAAAGACATTTCAAACGACAAACGCGGTCATTCTACCATCGAGCGATATTGCCGAGTGGTTCATCGAGTGCGTCCAAGCAAAACTCTCCGCCAAAATCGAGGACTTCCAGGAAAAAGAGTCGGGTTGGACGTTACACGAAATCTCTCATCTACTTGTGAACATTAACAAGTACGAACCGCTGCGAGGGAGCTTATCCACATACACGCGTCTTCCGAGGGATATACAGATGAAAGGGGCCGTCATCAATATTCAAAACAATGACCCCTATTGTTTTCTCTGGGCCGTCACAGCAGCACTCTCTCCACCACCGAGGATGAATCCCCAACGTACGAGTTCTTATCCTCATTATAGTGAGATGCTCAACTACGAAGGTCTGGATTTCCCGATGAGTTTGTCAAAGATTGCAAAATTTGAGCAATCGAATGGCTTATCGATCCATGTGTATGGGATTGATGGTACGACAAAAGACGGCACTAGTAAAATTGTGCCGATTCATCTGAGTAAGCAAATTTCGGATAAACCAACGATTCATCTACTCATGATCAAAGCGGAAATCGACGAGGAGGAGGAGGACGAGGATGAGGACGAAGAGGAGGACGCATGTGTTCCCAAGGTGTATCATCATTACGCGTGGATTAAGAACATGTCGCGACTCTTGAGTGCGCAGGTGTCGAGGAAAGGACACCACATGTGGATTTGCGACCGGTGTTTGTGTTACTTCAGCAGAGAAGAAATATTGCAACGACATAAAGAGGACTGCCGTAATAATTGTCGTGTTACTTTTCCCGAAGGTACAAAAACAACATTGAAATTCAAAAATTATCAGCACAAGGAGATAGTTCCGTTTGTAATTTACGCAGATTTGGAATGTTTGCTCGAACCGGTCACAGCACCGCAGGCTAACACTGTAAATTATCAGAAGCATACCCCTCACAGTATTGCCTACTATAAGCATTGCAGTTTCAATGACGCTCTCTCGGAGTACAAGGCGTTTCGTGGAAAGAACTGTATCGAATGGTTCATGCGTGAATTAGAAGGACTGGCCGGCTCATTGCACGACATTTTTCAGACCATAGTACCAATGAAACCTTTGAGTAGCGACGAAAGTCGAAGTTTCAAGTTGGCTGAAAATTGTCACATTTGTGAAAAACCATTTGCGCCGACAAACGTAAGAGTCCGAGATCATTGTCACTTTACGGGAAAATTCCGCGGCGCCGCTCATCAAGACTGTAATTTAAATTACAAAATTGCCCACGTAGTGCCGATAATCTTTCACAACTTGTCCGGATACGACGCACACTTTTTGATAGTCGCATTGGCTCGAACCTTCGAAGGATCCATGAGTCTTTTGCCTATTAACAAGGAGAAATATATTTCTTTTTCGAAGCGCGTCAAAGGTACACGCGTGCAGTATCGATTCATCGACTCTTTGAGGTTCATGCCGAGTAGCATCGAAAAGTTAGCATCTTACCTGAAAAATGATCAAAAAATAGTAACACGCAAGCATTGCGCTAACACCACGCAATTTGAATTGTTGACGCGAAAAGGTGTTTTTCCCTACGACTATGTGGACTCTTGGCTGCGACTCGATGAGACGCAATTGCCTGCGAAAAACAATTTTTTCTCCCGATTGAGTAATGAAGATATTTCGGCGGACGATTACGCGCACGCGTGCAAAGTTTGGACCGTCTTTAATCTCAAAACGTTGGGTGAATATTCCGACTTGTATTTGAAAACCGACGTACTCCTTCTGACAGATATTTTTGAGAATTTTCGACGAAATTGCATCAACACGTACGGCCTCGATCCATTGCACTATTTTACCGCACCCGGTCTATCTTTTGATGCGATGTTAAAATGTACCAGCGTAGAACTCGAACTCTTGCTCGACGTTGACATGTTAATGTTCATCGAGAAAGGTATTCGCGGTGGTGTTGCGCAGTGCTGCAATAGGTACGGGAAAGCGAATAATCGCTACATGCGTGATAACTTCAATCCAAACGAACCCGAGTCATACTTGATGTATTACGATGTCAATAACCTGTATGGTGCAGCTATGTGTGAGTCACTACCATTCGGCTCGTTCGCTTGGGTGGAAAGATTCGGGGAACGTATCGAGAGTATTCCCGACGACGCCGAAACGGGCTACATTTTCGAAGTCGATTTGGAGTATCCTCGAGAGTTACACGACACCCACAAAGATCTGCCTCTGTGCCCCGAACACTACGTCCCTCCTGGCAGCACTCAACGAAAACTAACGACCACACTGCTTCGAAAAGAAAAATACGTCATTCATTATAGAAATTTGAAGCAATGCTTGAAATTGGGATTGCGTCTCCTAAAAATTCACAGAGTCCTCAAATTCTCACAGCGCGCATGGCTGAAAAAATACATCGATATAAATACGGAATTGAGAAAGCAATCGAACAATGATTTTGAGAAAAATTTTTACAAACTCATGAACAACGCGGTTTTTGGTAAAACAATGGAAAATGTCAGGAAACATCGAGAAGTGCGACTCGTGACAAAGTGGAAGGGGCGGTGGGGGGCCGAAGCGCAGATTGCCAAGCCAACGTTCCATAGCTGCACCATATTTGACAAAGACATCGTTATTATCGAGCTCAATCAAGCTTGCGTTCTATTCAACAAGCCTATATACACCGGATTTTCCATACTCGATATCTCTAAGCTCTGGATTTATAATTTTCATTACAATTTCATGCGCGAAAGATTCGACGATCGAGCAAAATTATTGTATACAGACACTGATAGTCTCATCTATCACATCAGCGTGCCCGACATGTATGAAGAGATGAAGCGTGATATTGAGAAATTTGACACGTCTGATTATTCACCCAACAATCCGTATAATATG
Source organism: Ophion slaviceki (assembly GCA_944452715.1). Lineage (NCBI taxonomy): Eukaryota > Metazoa > Arthropoda > Insecta > Hymenoptera > Ichneumonidae > Ophion > Ophion slaviceki. The sequence continues at coordinate 52,288,189 of OX101785.1, read as the reverse complement.
CCTTTGCGCAATAAGAAAGTACTAGGTCTCATGAAAGATGAGAATAATGGTCGCATTATGACGGAGTTTGTAGGTTTGAGAGCGAAATTGTACTCGTTCAAAATTCTCGACTGTGATGACGCGAAAAAGAGAGCTAAGGGTGTACGGCGGTCAACCCTGAAATCCATCACATTCGACGACTTTAAAAATTGCTTGTTTGCGCACGAAAATCTTGTCAAGGCGCAACAATTGATCACGAGTAAAAAACACATTGTACATACGGCGACGCAACAGAAAATTGCTCTCAGCTGGAGAGATGACAAAAGAGTGCTAATCCCAGATTCCACGGACACTCTTCCATGGGGTTATGCTTCCGATGATATGGAACATTAAAAAATAAAATGACGACAATTGTGTGTGTAGAGAGAGAGAGAGAGAGAGAGAGAGAGAGAGAGAGAGAGAGAGAGAGAGAGAGAGGTACGGTAAAATATATATTCACGCTTAAACCAAAACATTTACGAAAATTTATTTCCCCCCTCCTGATCGGAACTATCGACGAAAAAAAACCATGCGATATTCGAGTACACTGAGAATCTAAGCAAATCACGAATACTATGAACTTTGGACAGAGAGAGAGAGAGAGAGAGAGAGAGAGAGAGAGAGAGATGAAATTGTGGGCCAGGAGAACCACTACAGTGACTATCAAGTGAAGGGGGGCGTCTTGCGTCGACGGGCGTCTGAGAGCATATATGCATCGGGTTGCATGAGTTGGTCGTAAACGTAAGAGCTGTTTCTTCATATCGGATAAGACAAAGGGACAACGGCCCAAGGCGAGGATTTTTCCTTCGGGGGGGGGGGGGGGAGTGATGCATTTTTTCGAAGACGACTTTGTTTTATTAAAACGTTTTTTTTTTTTCACAAATCTCCTTTGTCGATCCAACTGTTGTGCGTATCGTCGAAACCGAGCCACTTGACGGCTGGTAAGAAGACGGAGAACTCATCCGCGATGTCTGCGATGTAGCGTTTCCCAAATTTGGTTTGTACGGCCCTTATGTCGGAGATTAGTCGTTCCGACTTAACGGAGAGTTCTGACAGCTTCTTCGTTGGGAGGAATTCTGCCATCCGGCCGACTTTGTTGATACTCGAGAGATCCATTGTCCGCGCACTTTCAAAGTTCTTTTTAGATGCTGATGGTGCAGTGGAATCGTGCAGTCTGAGCGTGGTCCACGAAATTATAAGCTCCCTCGTAAGCCTCCCACTCAAATCCCCCCCCCCTTCCAATCGTGAAAAACAGGTTTGAACACGTTCGAAGGACCGTGGGAATCCCTTCCCTTCCCCCAACATTTTTTCATGCTCCCGAAAAACAGGTTCAAACACGTTCGAAGAACCTCGTACGTGGAGAATTTTCACAGCATTTTGTACACGACCGACGTTGAGGTGGAGGGCCATCAATGTGATCTTTCATCTGTGGCGTATTATAATGCTCCAAGCATGGAAGATATGATATCACTTCACTGTCATTTCGATGATGTTCTGGCAAACGATCCCACAATAAGCCAACATATTTACCCCAATATTTTAAGAGCAAGACTTTTGGAACCTGTTCGAGCTCGTTTTTGGTCAAGTCCAGGGGGTGCTTGGCCGAATGCACTGCGTACACACTCGCACATGCGAACATCTTGACGTTATATTTTGGAATGGAGAGCGCGACCTTTCAAGAGCTGCGCTCAAGTGGTCTATCCGCAGTCACAGTCTATGATCTCTACAGATTATAGTTTTTTTTTCCGAGGAACCTGTCAGGACCTGTCTCGAGTGCCGGCGAGCTTGGGGACGAGGCGGATGCAATAGACATTGTCTTTCGGAATGGAACCAGCTGCATGCCATAAATATTGGGCTTTGAAAGGCCGCTCTTCACACACACGCACGCACGCACGCACTCACGCACGCACGCACGCACTCACGCACGCACGCACGCACGCACGCACACACACACACATACACACCCACACACCTACACACAAACACAAATACGATTTAACAATACATACTATGTAATTCCGTTGTTTAATTTTATTGTGAATAAACTATTGTTTAATTATCCCAATATAGACCATTCGATGCATTCTTTTACCCCCCTCCCCCCGCACTCCACATAGGCTCCTCTGTGACGTCACACGCGCCCCGGCGACCTCTCCACGACCGTAGCGCCACCTTGGCTTCCCTACACGCACGCACGCACGTACGCACATACACACAAAACACTCATCGACGCCCCCCCTCTTCCCGGGGGGGGGGGGCTTCCTTTTACTACAAAGTACTTCGACTCTGTCAGTCTTTGGGAGGGGGGGGGGGGGTCGATGAGTGTTTTGTGTGTATGTGCGTACGTGCGTGCGTGCGTGTAGGGAAGCCAAGGTGGCGCTACGGTCGTGGAGAGGTCGCCGGGGCGCGTGTGACGTCACAGAGGAGCCTATGTGGAGTGCGGGGGGAGGGGGGTAAAAGAATGCATCGAATGGTCTATATTGGGATAATTAAACAATAGTTTATTCACAATAAAATTAAACAACGGAATTACATAGTATGTATTGTTAAATCGTATTTGTGTTTGTGTGTAGGTGTGTGGGTGTGTATGTGTGTGTGTGTGCGTGCGTGCGTGCGTGCGTGCGTGAGTGCGTGCGTGCGTGCGTGCGTGTGTGTGAAGAGCGGCCTTTCAAAGCCCAATATTTATGGCATGCAGCTGGTTCCATTCCGAAAGACAATGTCTATTACATCCGCCTCGTCCCCAAGCTCGCCGGCACTCGAGACAGGTCCTGACAGGTTCCTCGGAAAAAAAACTATAATCTGTAGAGATCATAGACTGTGACTGCGGATAGACCACTTGAGCGCAGCTCTTGAAAGGTCGCGCTCTCCATTCCAAAATATAACGTCAAGATGTTCGCATGTGCGAGTGTGTACGCAGTGCATTCGGCCAAGCACCCCCTGGACTTGACCAAAAACGAGCTCGAACAGGTTCCAAAAGTCTTGCTCTTAAAATATTGGGGTAAATATGTTGGCTTATTGTGGGATCGTTTGCCAGAACATCATCGAAATGACAGTGAAGTGATATCATATCTTCCATGCTTGGAGCATTATAATACGCCACAGATGAAAGATCACATTGATGGCCCTCCACCTCAACGTCGGTCGTGTACAAAATGCTGTGAAAATTCTCCACGTACGAGGTTCTTCGAACGTGTTTGAACCTGTTTTTCGGGAGCATGAAAAAATGTTGGGGGAAGGGAAGGGATTCCCACGGTCCTTCGAACGTGTTCAAACCTGTTTTTCACGATTGGAAGGGGGGGGGGGATTTGAGTGGGAGGCTTACGAGGGAGCTTATAATTTCGTGGACCACGCTCAGACTGCACGATTCCACTGCACCATCAGCATCTCAAAAGAACTTTGAAAGTGCGCGGACAATGGATCTCTCGAGTATCAACAAAGTCGGCCGGATGGCAGAATTCCTCCCAACGAAGAAGCTGTCAGAACTCTCCGTTAAGTCGGAACGACTAATCTCCGACATAAGGGCCGTACAAACCAAATTTGGGAAACGCTACATCGCAGACATCGCGGATGAGTTCTCCGTCTTCTTACCAGCCGTCAAGTGGCTCGGTTTCGACGATACGCACAACAGTTGGATCGACAAAGGAGATTTGTGAAAAAAAAAACGTTTTAATAAAACAAAGTCGTCTTCGAAAAAATGCATCACTCCCCCCCCCCCCCCCCGAAGGAAAAATCCTCGCCTTGGGCCGTTGTCCCTTTGTCTTATCCGATATGAAGAAACAGCTCTTACGTTTACGACCAACTCATGCAACCCGATGCATATATGCTCTCAGACGCCCGTCGACGCAAGACGCCCCCCTTCACTTGATAGTCACTGTAGTGGTTCTCCTGGCCCACAATTTCATCTCTCTCTCTCTCTCTCTCTCTCTCTCTCTCTCTCTCTCTCTCTCTCTCTCTCTCTCTCTCTCTCTCTCCAAAGTTCATAGTATTCGTGATTTGCTTAGATTCTCAGTGTACTCGAATATCGCATGGTTTTTTTCGTCGATAGTTCCGATCAGGAGGGGGGAAATAAATTTTCGTAAATGTTTTGGTTTAAGCGTGAATATATATTTTACCGTACCTCTCTCTCTCTCTCTCTCTCTCTCTCTTCACACACAATTGTCGTCATTTTATTTTTTAATGTTCCATATCATCGGAAGCATAACCCCATGGAAGAGTGTCCGTGGAATCTGGGATTAGCACTCTTTTGTCATCTCTCCAGCTGAGAGCAATTTTCTGTTGCGTCGCCGTATGTACAATGTGTTTTTTACTCGTGATCAATTGTTGCGCCTTGACAAGATTTTCGTGCGCAAACAAGCAATTTTTAAAGTCGTCGAATGTGATGGATTTCAGGGTTGACCGCCGTACACCCTTAGCTCTCTTTTTCGCGTCATCACAGTCGAGAATTTTGAACGAGTACAATTTCGCTCTCAAACCTACAAACTCCGTCATAATGCGACCATTATTCTCATCTTTCATGAGACCTAGTACTTTCTTATTGCGCAAAGGCATATTATACGGATTGTTGGGTGAATAATCAGACGTGTCAAATTTCTCAATATCACGCTTCATCTCTTCATACATGTCGGGCACGCTGATGTGATAGATGAGACTATCAGTGTCTGTATACAATAATTTTGCTCGATCGTCGAATCTTTCGCGCATGAAATTGTAATGAAAATTATAAATCCAGAGCTTGGAGATATCGAGTATGGAAAATCCGGTGTATATAGGCTTGTTGAATAGAACGCAAGCTTGATTGAGCTCGATAATAACGATGTCTTTGTCAAATATGGTGCAGCTATGGAACGTTGGCTTGGCAATCTGCGCTTCGGCCCCCCACCGCCCCTTCCACTTTGTCACGAGTCGCACTTCTCGATGTTTCCTGACATTTTCCATTGTTTTACCAAAGACCGCGTTGTTCATGAGTTTGTAAAAATTTTTCTCAAAATCATTGTTCGATTGCTTTCTCAATTCCGTATTTATATCGATGTATTTTTTCAGCCATGCGCGCTGTGAGAATTTGAGGACTCTGTGAATTTTTAGGAGACGCAATCCCAATTTCAAGCATTGCTTCAAATTTCTATAATGAATGACGTATTTTTCTTTTCGAAGCAGTGTGGTCGTTAGTTTTCGTTGAGTGCTGCCAGGAGGGACGTAGTGTTCGGGGCACAGAGGCAGATCTTTGTGGGTGTCGTGTAACTCTCGAGGATACTCCAAATCGACTTCGAAAATGTCGCCCGTTTCGGCGTCGTCGGGAATACTCTCGATACGTTCCCCGAATCTTTCCACCCAAGCGAACGAGCCGAATGGTAGTGACTCACACATAGCTGCACCATACAGGTTATTGACATCGTAATACATCAAGTATGACTCGGGTTCGTTTGGATTGAAGTTATCACGCATGTAGCGATTATTCGCTTTCCCGTACCTATTGCAGCACTGCGCAACACCACCGCGAATACCTTTCTCGATGAACATTAACATGTCAACGTCGAGCAAGAGTTCGAGTTCTACGCTGGTACATTTTAACATCGCATCAAAAGATAGACCGGGTGCGGTAAAATAGTGCAATGGATCGAGGCCGTACGTGTTGATGCAATTTCGTCGAAAATTCTCAAAAATATCTGTCAGAAGGAGTACGTCGGTTTTCAAATACAAGTCGGAATATTCACCCAACGTTTTGAGATTAAAGACGGTCCAAACTTTGCACGCGTGCGCGTAATCGTCCGCCGAAATATCTTCATTACTCAATCGGGAGAAAAAATTGTTTTTCGCAGGCAATTGCGTCTCATCGAGTCGCAGCCAAGAGTCCACATAGTCGTAGGGAAAAACACCTTTTCGCGTCAACAATTCAAATTGCGTGGTGTTAGCGCAATGCTTGCGTGTTACTATTTTTTGATCATTTTTCAGGTAAGATGCTAACTTTTCGATGCTACTCGGCATGAACCTCAAAGAGTCGATGAATCGATACTGCACGCGTGTACCTTTGACGCGCTTCGAAAAAGAAATATATTTCTCCTTGTTAATAGGCAAAAGACTCATGGATCCTTCGAAGGTTCGAGCCAATGCGACTATCAAAAAGTGTGCGTCGTATCCGGACAAGTTGTGAAAGATTATCGGCACTACGTGGGCAATTTTGTAATTTAAATTACAGTCTTGATGAGCGGCGCCGCGGAATTTTCCCGTAAAGTGACAATGATCTCGGACTCTTACGTTTGTCGGCGCAAATGGTTTTTCACAAATGTGACAATTTTCAGCCAACTTGAAACTTCGACTTTCGTCGCTACTCAAAGGTTTCATTGGTACTATGGTCTGAAAAATGTCGTGCAATGAGCCGGCCAGTCCTTCTAATTCACGCATGAACCATTCGATACAGTTCTTTCCACGAAACGCCTTGTACTCCGAGAGAGCGTCATTGAAACTGCAATGCTTATAGTAGGCAATACTGTGAGGGGTATGCTTCTGATAATTTACAGTGTTAGCCTGCGGTGCTGTGACCGGTTCGAGCAAACATTCCAAATCTGCGTAAATTACAAACGGAACTATCTCCTTGTGCTGATAATTTTTGAATTTCAATGTTGTTTTTGTACCTTCGGGAAAAGTAACACGACAATTATTACGGCAGTCCTCTTTATGTCGTTGCAATATTTCTTCTCTGCTGAAGTAACACAAACACCGGTCGCAAATCCACATGTGATGTCCTTTCCTCGACACCTGCGCACTCAAGAGTCGCGACATGTTCTTAATCCACGCGTAATGATGATACACCTTGGGAACACATGCGTCCTCCTCTTCGTCCTCATCCTCGTCCTCCTCCTCCTCGTCGATTTCCGCTTTGATCATGAGTAGATGAATCGTTGGTTTATCCGAAATTTGCTTACTCAGATGAATCGGCACAATTTTACTAGTGCCGTCTTTTGTCGTACCATCAATCCCATACACATGGATCGATAAGCCATTCGATTGCTCAAATTTTGCAATCTTTGACAAACTCATCGGGAAATCCAGACCTTCGTAGTTGAGCATCTCACTATAATGAGGATAAGAACTCGTACGTTGGGGATTCATCCTCGGTGGTGGAGAGAGTGCTGCTGTGACGGCCCAGAGAAAACAATAGGGGTCATTGTTTTGAATATTGATGACGGCCCCTTTCATCTGTATATCCCTCGGAAGACGCGTGTATGTGGATAAGCTCCCTCGCAGCGGTTCGTACTTGTTAATGTTCACAAGTAGATGAGAGATTTCGTGTAACGTCCAACCCGACTCTTTTTCCTGGAAGTCCTCGATTTTGGCGGAGAGTTTTGCTTGGACGCACTCGATGAACCACTCGGCAATATCGCTCGATGGTAGAATGACCGCGTTTGTCGTTTGAAATGTCTTTTCCTCCTCAATGATTTCATTCACCTTCATGAGGTGAAATTTGCACGCCAAGGTCACATTCACCTTCACGTTACCCTCCTCGCGCACGATTTTGTCCAGTTTTGAAACCACCACGCGCATCGCATCTTCGAGGAAACTTTGCACATCTTTGTGCTCGAAATTCACAATCGAGCCTGTCTTTATTCGATTTTTGAATGCCGACTCGAGATCGACCCACTTTAGTTTTTCGCGCGCGTCACTCACACCAGCACCGCTTACACCTGCGCTGCTTACACTCGCTCCACGCACGATTTTTTCCCTCAACGACAACAATTTCGCTATTGTCGATTGTATTTTCAGTTTTTGACCGACGTTGAGCCCCGGTTTTTTCAACGTTTGCCCCAAAAGTTTGACGTGCACCTCACAGAACTTTTGCCACTTATCCACGTGAGAGAAATTGTTCCTCGCACCGCTCAACTTGTCGATAATTTTATCGCAATCGTCCATGGTCCAGACTGTCCAATGAATCGAAATGAAATATCGATGCAAAAGGGCTCGCAAATGTATTTAAGAAGGAAATCTCTATACAACCTCGCACGCGCGTATGTGTGTGTGTGTGTGTTTGTGCCGGCACGCGCTCGAACGTCGAGTTTGTATACACAAGATCGAGTTCCAAACAGCGAGACGGTCGGCGCTCTTTCTCGTTGTTTTCAATCTTGAACACAAGATGATTTTTTCTTGAAATGCTTTACTAGTATCCTTCATTATGCATTATGCATCCATATCTTCGGAGTCTGAGTCCAACGTTTCAATTACTAGATAATTTTTCATATTTAGTATATGAGCTAGCTGTTCTCGATTTTCATGACCCTTAACGTATGCGACAAACTTTCCGCCGATGTAGGCTATGCAGACATTTCTTTTGTACGCTGCTGCCAACATCAGCTGGAATGTTGCTGAATTCGCGAATTTCAGGCTGTGACATTTTCCGCTGCGATAAACCATGCATAGATCTCCTCTATGCGCTGCTGCCAGCATGCTCTCGAATGTTGTCGAATCAGCCTCAAGCGCCTTGATGATCGTTCCGGGTAGAAACACGCTGAAGTCGACGACGTGTTTTTTGCCAAATTTAGTGTTGACCGCCCGTATGTTGGTGATGATATAATCCGACCCGGGCGACAACTCTCTGAGCTTCCTCGTCGGCAGAAAATCGGCAATTGTACCAATTTTATCGATAAACTCCATTGTTTCATTCGTGTGTACGTAGTTCCTTCTCATGTGTGCGTCCGATCTTGAATCGCAAGATTATGTACTCCCCCCCCCCCCTACATCGAGGGCACGAGGGTCCGAGCGCGGAAAAATGTCGCGCGTTCGATGACCCCCCCCCCCCCGCAAAACGTGAAAAAAATATTCGTAGAAAAGTAATCTGACGAAATCCCGCCGCCATTTTGACACTATCAAATGTCACCGGCCGATGATAAATTCTCGGAAAATAATCATTCAACACCTCAATTCGCCGGTTTCAACACGTCGATAAACAAAACTATAGCATCTCGGCGAGGTGGGGGGGGGGGGGGGGGGCTTTGTCAAGCCACGGCAAGCGCCCGATGACTCACCACCCACAAATGTTTAAAACAATTTCTGAGAAATCGGACCCTCCACTCTTCCTACCACCGCCCCCCCCCCCCTCTTCCCGCGGAGGGGAGGGGAACTCCCTTTTACTACAAAGCACTTCGACTCTTTGTCAGTCGTTGCGCGGCCTCGCTAGTAATCGGACGTGTGTCCCCGTGTTTACCCCCCCCCCCCCCCATTCCGCCGAATTCCATTCGCGGCGAAGAGGGACTCACCACCATCGGTCGGTAAGCAGGTGAGCCCTACCATCGGTCGGTAAGCAGGTGAGCATCACCATCGGTCGGTAAGCAGTGCAGCCCTACCATCGGTCGGTAAGTAGAAACATCGACAGTCGATCATGAGGCCGAAACGGAACCGAACCCTACCCGACCATCCGCCGATAGCTCAGAAATCTACCATTTTTTGGTTCGTTTGTCAACTATGTCGGTAAATGTCGGTAGTAGGAATTTTGATTCCGTTTCGGCCTCATTACACTACTACGGTCTTGCTAGATGTCCAACCTTACGATATGACGTTTTACATCTGACAATTTCAACCATAACCTCCTGGTGGAGCCATCTTTTGTGAAGCGGCGGAAACTTATTTGTACTCCCAATAACTAATGTGATAATTAACTCATGAAAAATGCAGCACGTATTTCTCTCCGGAATGTTATTTTAAAGATGTGCTCAAATTTGTAGTGTAAGAATGAAAATGGTTGGAATTGTGCTGCGTGCCGTTTTGAAAAATTGTGTTCCGAGAAAAACGATCGACGTCTCGCACACGGACCAGCCACTGCCACCCCAGACCCATACGGGGCTGCGGACCTTTGTTTTAAAGGTACTAAACTTCCCCCCCCCCTTATTCTAGATGGTTCAAAGCATCTCTTAAGCCAATTGAAAAAAAATTAATTCTACATTGATGTCACCCCTTAAAGGAATGAAGTAAGCAACACACCAATAGAGCCTCGGGGGTTGAGGAAAAGTTTTTTCTTTACTATAAACCTGCGGCGACATCGGCATGGGGAGGGGGTATTCCATGTGATCTCTTCGGAAGAGGCGTTGTATACAACCACGATAGAACTTCACTTGCCGATCAGTGCGTTTAATCGTTCAATAATACCTCAATAACGTTGTAAATTTCTTATTTTTCCAAATAAAATTGACACGCAATAAGTTCAATGTATGCTCAATAACATACCTTTTTTCCAATTCCCAAATAAATAATCATGTAGACAAAAAAGGTTCAGAAAAATGACCATTTTTCGCCCGTCACAGTGGTGGGCTTCCTTAATGGAGCTACCACTGAGTCGCGTAACTTGTTCAATCGGTTGTTGATTTATTTCGCGAAACGCTCTTCGGCTCTTTGAACCGTTCGATTTCATTACACTTTGGTAAACATATTGGTCAATTCGAATAAAATAAATTACATTCTGATAAACTATTTTATTATGATTATTTTATTGCCACAATATATTCTTTATTAGTAAAGATTTGCTGGCCTAGGTGCGGCGACTAGGGCCAGGTCTGTTTTGTTTCCACTGGGGCACTCTTTCCTCCAGGACAATTTTCTGGTCCTTCTTCTTATCATTTGCGGCTTTCACGTTCGCAGCTATTTGAGCGTTCCGTTGTTGAGCTTGCATTTGTCGTTTGACCCACTCCCGGTTTTCCTTCTGCTGTCTAGTCTTCTGGCTCAGACTTTTCAAAGCTTCTTCGCCTTCCTTGATGTGCCAATTGAAATCCTCCTCCGACATCCGGGATGACGAAGGATTTGACCTCTTGTGTCGCCTCATTTCGTTCACAAATTCAGAAATCTCATCTATTTCTGACGAATAATCCTCGTTAGCCGGATTCATGGCTGATGCGCTTTCGTCTAACTGAAAATTGTTTCGTTATTGATTTACTAATTGCGGCGCTGAATGGAGTAACTTGTTTGTCATGCATGAATGTTATTTCATCATAGCCAAGAATATGATTTGTTTATCAGTCGCGACTCTTCGTCCGTATAGTAGTTTAAACTTAAATGGCCTCAGGGCTCCAACAGCGAGCAACACGTAGATAGATGTGAACAGATAAATGAGCACTCGCTGCCAGTGAGAGCGTATTAGGATGTATTCGAAAAATTGGACTGCGAGCGAAACTGAGCAAACGAAGATGACGAGGCGTTTCGGTGATACTGTCGTGAAAAGGTCTATCATTGTTTGGTGATTTTTTTTAACGAAATTTGACGTTTTTTCTCACCTTTGAGGAAGTGGTTGGAATTTCGGGACAAAGGTAGCATATGCGTTGCCCGGAGACTACACCTTTCTATCTCCACAATTTGGAGTTGATCTGTTTAGTGGTTTTTGCGTCATGATGCAACTGACATATAGAGACCACTTCGGATTTGAATGTTAATAGGATGTAGGATTCGTAAAGAGGTTTATATGGCTGCAATAATTGTCTTCGACATACTCGATGATGAATATGTAGCTAGCTTATATGACAGAGAACGTTGAGTATGAGCATTGGGGCCAGTCCAAAAATAACGTACCTGGGGATATTTGGAGCGCGCGACGATCCAGTTGGCCAATTTTTCCGATATGTCCTCATCATAGTTCTGGGCGTAAACTCCGACGAGACCGACGACAAGGAGCCAGGTGACGAAGAATCGGTGTGATTCCATTATTGAAACGTCGAAAATGACAGTAGTCTGGACAGGCGAGTTGACTGAATAACTACAACGGGCTACACTGACAAAATTATCGAAATACTCGAGCTCTTATATATCGTTGTCGCCCAATGGTGTTGGCACGTCGTTTTATGAAATTTAATGAACCTTTTGTATCGTTTCCGTTGAAATTCTCCGTTGACATAATAATAATGATAACTTACGTCTTATCTAAGGAGTTCCTTTGCTAATGACGTAGCATCGTGATACACGCTCTCTGCTTGTTTCGCCTTAAGGGGTCGTGTTTCGTCTTAAGGGCACTAGTTGAGAGTGTTAGGAAAAACAATTCCTTCAGCTTCGAATCGTACTTTAGAGTGTCAGAAGAAGGGCAACTGATTCGCCAGTGAAAAGTTGATGGTTCAACTACTAAACTTTCACTGACGGACCCAAAATAATTTGACGCAGAACTTTGGAAGAGTTTCTTCCGAAACAACGTTCTCTAAATTGACTTGTTCTGTAACTTAACGGGTTACACCTAGCTCGTGGCCGGAAAAAAGAGGAATATTTGTGGTTGTCTTCTGAGAAAACGCGTGCAGGTTTTTGATTTTTTTCTGTTTTACATTGGAGAGTATGGTTTTGAGTATCTTTCACATCCGTTGTATTAAAAAATATTTTTAAATGTGGCAGAAACAATGGTTTTTGTGCTGACCACAGTTGGAAAAACGTCCTTCGCGATAACCACTGCTACTGGGGAACAAATCATCCGAAATAATAAAATCGAGCGCATCTAGTTCTTGCATGAAATTATCTAGTGCTTGGACAGAGGATTTAATATCGATTTATGTAAAATTGCCGCAGTCCAAAATGTAAGAGTCGATTTTCAGTGAAAAAAACGCTCTATAAACAACTTTTTAAAGATTTTTCTCTGGAAGCAAATCGATTTTTTTCATGCGCTTGCCATTGCATAAAAAACAATATTTTAAACATCCTGCACGTATTTTTCTAACTTTTATCTTATATAATTATCGATCACGTGGCAAAGATAACACTCTACGGGGCTGAAAAAAATTGTATGCACAGGTGGATGATTCGAAAAGCGTAAAAAGTGAAACGGGAAATCGATGAATCATTAGGAGGATAATCATACAGTAGTTACAAGTGCGCTGTAACTTGAAAAGAATTCTTACCCTGATATATTCCGCGCCTTTTTTTATTAGAGGTACCATTCAAGGAGTACTACCAGTCTTGAGTCCGAAAAAAAAATGAATTTCGACAATTGTTTTAGAATACCGAGTTGATATAATAAAAATTCCGTTTAGTGGTCTTTATTCTACATATCTTCAAGTATCTTTACAATTTTTTTTCACCAGATTTTGTAATGAAATGGCGTCGCTGAAGTTGGATGAAGCGCGTCACCTTTGTCTAAACCTGTCTGCGGCCGGCAACATTACATCGCCAATTATTAACCAATCGTCTAGAATTTTTTTTTGCAACTCAATAACAACCTTTTACATATAAGTACGTAGGGGATTCTTGATATGTTGAGAACTTTTTCCGGATAAAAATGATTTTCGACAATTCAGATGGTTATATTTCGATAAATACACATATTTTTGTAGAGACGTTTTTTTGTAGTCAATTATTCTTATTTTGTGGCTAAAAATTTATTCTTCAAGAAAAACAAAAATTGAGTGCCCAAACACGGTTCACGCGGGGAGGGGTATGACGTCACGCGGGGAGGGGGACTCGGCGGAGAGGCTGACGTCACGCGGGGAGGGGGAAATCGTTGGAGCAGAGGAGGGGGGTATACATCGATTATCGATTAATTGATCATCGATTATTGATCTTTATATATTTGAAATTTATTGTTGATTTATTTTTGTCTTATATTGTTTACTTCATGGATTTTATTATTTAGCGACTCTCTCCAGAGAGCCAAGTTGGTTGACCCGTGTCGCTGAGAGAAGGGATCGGATTACACGTATGCATGAGAGAGAGAGAGAGCGAGACCGCATCGCATGCATGTGAGATAGAGCGAGATATACATTTAACTTTAGACATTGAACGACTAAAGTGGTTGGGTTTTTTTTGGTGAAATCACAAACAAACCCACGAACGTCTTCGAACAACTATTGAACGCTTTCGAACGTCTCTTGAACGTCTCCGAACGTCTCACGAACGTCTCACGAACGTCTCCGAACGTCTCCGAACATGTCACGAAAGTCTCGCGAACGTCTCTCGAACATCTCCAAACGTCTCGTAAACGTCTCGTGAACGTCTCCGAACGTCTCTTGAACGTCTCCGAACGTCTCACGAACGTCTCATGAACGTCTCACGAACGTCTCTCGAACGTTTCACGAACGTCTCCGAACGACTCACGAACGTCTCCGAACGCCTCTTGAACGTCTCCGAGCGTCTCACGAACGTCTCCGAACGTCTCCGAACGTCTCTTGAATGTGTCCGAACGTCTCATGAACGTCTCCGAACGTCTCTTGAACGTCTCTTGAACGTCTCCGAACGTCTCCGAAAGTCTCACGAACGTCTCATGAACGTCTCCGAACGTCTCACGAACGTCTCTTGAACGTTCGAGAGCAATATTTTATGCAACTGTGTAATCTCATAACAGATAATGTAACAAAGAAAGGGGTGAGGAGGATAAAAAAATCACATAATGTCACATTTCGTTTATTTGCATGAATCTTTATGATTCGTCCACCAATTAAATATTTTAAATGTATTTTGTATTGCACAATTTTTTCATGCTTTTCGCATCGTAGAGTACAGCTTCCGCCTAATTTGCTTAAGGTATCCATATCGCCAAAGTCCACGTCCGACGTTTCAATAACTAGATCATTTTTCATATTTAATATATCAGCTAACCATTCTCGTCTTTCATGGCCGTCAACATATACGATAGGATACATATCGTCTTCCGTTGGGCCCACAACTGCAGCCGTTATTAAACCTTGAGCTATGCTATAAGGAACGTTTCCATAGGCCCACTTTAGACCATGGTGATTCCGAATCAGCCATGACGCTTCGTATCTCTCATATTTTGTGAGAAGTCTCAATGGTATGATACTCGCGAAAATGTAATGAGAGAGTACACAGCCCGCTCTCAGAATCGTTACTTCCTTCACGACAAAGTTTCTCCCAACAATGAACCCTTGTAGATCGACAAATGTAGGTACAGACATAACGAAGATCTATTGGCTCAATCAAGTCGATAGTAAGATCAATTGATGATTGACGTCAATATTTAAGAAACTTGTCTTTAAATTATTTATTCATTTAGCGGGGGTCAATTGCTGATCTATACAATTTTACGAACCATGTTTGTCAATGGACAATATTCAACAACGCGATCGTGCAAGATCAAACAATAGGCAGTAGTATTTGGTGGCAAATCTTCCTTACATTCAAACTCTATTCGCATGTCCACGGTAGCATTTTTCACAGACTCGTTCTGGCGCGAGCAATCGTTAACCGTGAGAGGGCCGTTATATTGAAACTTTGCGATAGTGAGCAAAGAATTATCACTATTACAGCCGTAATAAGATTTACGAAATCGAGAGTACATATTGAACGAAATGGCGAATCTGTTTTTGTCAAAGTCCAAATTCAAATCATCGTAAGGATAGGATTCCGAGTTGACATAAAGTTTAACATTGGCGAGTCTGCAGTCGTCGAATAATGTAATGTCCTTTGCCATAGAATTTTTTTTGCCAGTCTGCAGCGCAAATATTACATATCTTGGTTTCTCTAGCTGGGAGGCAGCTTTTACAGTCCATGGATGTTTCGTTGTGCTTTGAAGCAGTGGATACTCGATTAGATCCCAAGAGCGAAAGCTCATATTCAAGTTTCGCCCACTTTCCAATGTTCGAAGTAATGACAATTTAGTTATTTCGTTTAATATTACGTGAGGCACACGCCATTGTATCTTGAGCAATTCAATTTCTGCCTCTACTAATGGATGCTGACCGAATACGCAATTGTTATCATTGCGTGAACATATCAGAATTAGCTCATGACAAGCATCGATAACAACGCGCGTGTAATCTTCGGAGAATCCTAGCAATATGTTGAGAGGTACGCAAAAATTGAAGTATGTTCCCCCATTATTATGTGTTACATCCCACGCAGCATTTTTCAAAGCATGACTCCTCTCAGGTTTTAGAGAGATGTAGTTTTTAATCATGGTTGTTATTCCAACGTTTCGATTGCGATCAATCTCCACACCATCGAGCTCATAACGAACTTCATCGGGAGGGGGAAGCAGTACTACTGCCTATTGTTTGATCTTGCACGATCGCGTTGTTGAATATTGTCCATTAACAAACATGGTTCGTAAAATTGTATAGATCAGCAATTAACCCCCGCTAAATGAATAAATAATTTAAAGACGAGTTTCTTAAATATTGACGTCAATCATCAACTGATCTTGCTATCGACTTGATCGAGCCAATACATCTTCGTTATGTCTGTACCTACATTTGTCGATCTTCAAGGGGTTCATTGTTGGGAGAAACTTTGTCGTGAAGGAAGTAGCGACTCTGAGAGCGGGATGTGTACTCTCTCATTACATTTTCGTGAGCATCATACCATGGAGACTTCTCACAAAATCTGAGAGATACGAAGCGTCATGGCTGATTCGGAATCACCATGGTCTAAAGTGGGCCTATGGAAACGTTCCATATAGCACGGCTCAAGGTTTAATAACGGCTGCAGTTGTGGGCCTAACAGAAGACGATATGTATCCTATCGTATATGTTGACGGCCATGAAAAACGAGAATGGTTAGCTGATATATTAAATATGAAAAATGATCTAGTTATTGAAACGTTGGACGTGGACTTTGGCGATATGGATACCTTAAGTAAATTAGGCGTAAACTATACTCTACGATGCGAAAAGCATGAAAAAATTGTGCATTACAAAATGTATTTAAAATATTTAATTGGTGGACGAATCATAAAGATTCATGCAAATAAACGAAATGTGACATTATGTGATTTTTTTATTCTCCTCACCCCTTTCTTTGTTACATTATCTGTTATGAGATTACACAGTTGTATAAAGTATTGCTCTCGAACGTTCAAGAGACGTTCGTGAGACGTTCGTGAGACGTTCGGGGACGTTCGTGAGACGTTCGAGAGACGTTCATGAGACGTTCGTGAGACGTTCGGAGACGTTCGTGAGACGTTCAAGAGACGTTCGGAGACGTTCAAAAGACGTTCGGAGACGTTCGTGAGACGTTCGTGAGTCGTTCAAGAGACGTTCGGAGACGTTCGTGAGGCGTTCAAGAGACGTTCGAGAGACGTTCGGAGACGTTCGAGAGACGTTCGAGAGACGTTCGAGAGACGTTCGTGAGACGTTCGTGAGACGTTCGTGAGACGTTCAAGAGACGTTCGGAGACGTTCGGAGACGTTCCTGAGACATTCGGAGACGTTCGTGAGACGTTGAAGAGACGTTGAAGAGACGTTCGGAGACGTTCATGAGACGTTCGTGAGACGCTCGAAGACGTTCGGAGACGTCCATGAGACGTTCGGAGACGTTCAAGAGATGATCGTGAGACGTTCGTGAGACGTTTGTGAGACGTTCGTGAGACGTTTGGAGACGTTAAAGAGACGTTCGGAGACGTTGTGAGACGTTCACGAGACGTTTGGAGATGTTCGAGAGACGTTCGCGAGACGTTCATGACACGTTCGGAGATGTTCGTGAGACGTTCGTGAGACGTTCGGAGACGTTCAAGAGACGTTCGTAAGCGTTCAATAGTTGTTCGAAGACGTTCAATAGATATTCGAAGACGTTTGTGGGTTTGTTTGGGATTTCACCCAAAAAAAACCAACCGCTTTAGTCGTTGAATGTCTAAAGTTAAATGTATATGTCGCTCTATCTCACATGCATGCGATGCGGTCGCTCCATCTCATATTCTCGCTCTCTCTCTCATGCATACGTGTAATCCGATCCCTTCTCTCAGCGACACGGGTCAACCAACTTGGCTCTCTGGCGAGAGTCGCTAAATAATAAAATCCATGAAGTAAACAATATAAGACAAAAATAAATCAACAATAAATTTCAAATATATAAAGATCAATAATCGATGATCAATTCATCGATAATCGATGTATACCCCCCTCCACTGCTCCAACGATTTCCCCCTCGCCGTGTGACGTCAGCCTCTCCGCCGAGTCCCCCTCCCCACCGAGTCCCTCTCCCCGCGTGACGTCATACACCACCCCGCGTGAACCCCCCGCCCCGCACCCCCCCCCCCCCCTCAGAGAACCTGAGTTAGAACTCTCATAGCTACACTACTATCCTTGTAATCCATATATTTGAAAGGCAAAGTCGCGACTGACTGACTCATCATTGCGCAGCCTAAACCGCCAAATGTAGAAACGCGACATTTGGAGGGCATGTTAAATTTACTATGTAGGCGCCATTTGGGAAGGGATTTTTTCGAAATTCAACCCTTAAGGGGTTATATACAGTCAGAAGGCTCAAAAAGATCGATTTTTCAAGAATTTTTCTTGAGAAGACCTTCAAAACTAGTAACGTAAAAATTTGTACACATATTATGGTCACTTTTAACTGTATTTATACATTTTTTATTTGTAAAAATAATTATTTTGAAAGCTGCTATAGCTGATCTCCTGGAGCACCTCTAAAAAAGGCGTCTTGCGGTGAGCCGGTTTCTCTGGACTGGATCATCTAAAATGAAAAAACCAAAAATATTTTGTTAATATAATGAATTATCTTGTAATTGATCGAAGGAATGGGCAAAATAATATTCTTTGACAAAATGGCGACTTCTAGAAAAAAAATCGTTTTTTGACAAAAATTTAAGCCTTAAATTGTTTATAAAACGGAAAATATTTATCGGTGCGAGAAAACCTTCGATTCAGTACTAAAAAATATAACTAAAAAGATTGAGCTAAAATTTGAGACTGATCGGTTCAGCCGTTTCCGAGAAATCTTGCTCACCGACTTTAAAAACACAGTTTTGAGAAAAACGCGTTTAAAGTTTCAAAAGAACTTTTGAAAATAAAATAAAATAAATAAAAAATCGATTTTTCGAAAATTTTAACTGTATATAACTTCTTAAGGCAAGAAAAAGGGTGGCAAAGTTCGTATGGAAATTTTAAACAGTCTGGTCGGATTTACTTGAAATTTGGTATTCGTGCTTCTTGACCCAATTAATAAAAACGCGTATTCGCGCGTTTTTAGAAATTCAACCCCCAAGTAGAGAAAGGGGGTGGCAAAGTTTGTATGGAAAATAAAAAAAATCTGGTCAGAAAATTTACTTGGGGAGTAATAGTAATATGTTCTTCAACACACTTAATAAAATACGGATATCAGCGTTTTTCGAAATTCAATCCTTAAAGAAAAGGGGATGGCAAAGTTTGTACGGAAAATAAATAAAAAATCGGGTCTAATTTACTCGAAACTTTGTATAACTGCTCCTAGACACAATTGATGAAATTCCAGCGTTTTTGGAAATACCATCCTTACGGGGAAAGGGGGTTGGAAAGTTTGTATGGTAAAAGAAATACCTGGTCAGATTTTCTCAAAACTTACTATTTAAGGCTCTTCAAACAATTCTACGTGATCCACAATGAAACATTTCAAGAGCACATTTCAATAAGGGACGTTCAACACAAGTCTACGCGAGCGAAGCCGAGCGAGCGAAAAACCAGTCGACGCATAAGTACACTCGGTGCTCTATGCACATAGCCTTCCTGCATAACAGATGCATAATGATATGAACAATGTGTGGTTAAGGGGAGGGTAGGGGTTTGCACTTTTGAAAAATCGATTTTTTTATCTATTCCTATAGTTAAACATTTCAAGAATAAAATCCCAAAATTTCAAGTCGATCAGAGCAAAACTCGAAGTTATTGACTATTTAGGCCCGCTCCTCTAACTGTAGCTCCGACAGCTGCGGGCGGTCGGAAAGGCAGCGCGCAGCTGATGAGCAGGTATGCAGTTTATTCACTTGGCGATCGTCCTTCCCATTATTCTGTTTCGAAAAGGTTTTATTGAGTAAAGAGAGGTAACAAAAACCGTATACATATATTATAAGTGTATAATATTTTCAAAAGAGAAACGATCGTCCGTTAGTTGTTGTACGTTCCGTCAAGCGCTTGTTCTCAGTGATTTTATTATTTTTTCAAGAAATTTTCTGATTCAAAATGCCGGTATTGTCTAAAGTTTCAAGAGGTGACAAAACAGATACAAGAACGTATTTGTGCAGATCGAAAAAGAAAAAGATAAAGTTAATTACCAGTGCGAGCGTGCCGGAAGACGTTGAAAATCATTATAGAATCGTCGATTTTTCGCTTGTTTTCTCAACAATCGCAAGTTTGGTGAAATGTGCTCAGTGTGATGGTTCAGTTGCGTTCAAAAGTTGTAAAAAAAGGTCTTGGCTTTCAAATCCAGGTAAAATGTGCCCATTGTGATCTACGCTATATACCGTCGAGTGAGAAAACTGGTCATCGCTACGAAATCAACACTCGATTTGTTTTCGTAATGCGTACATTAGGTTTGGGTTTAGCAGGCTGCAATAAGTTTTGCGGTCTAATGGACATTGCAAGTAATTTTTTTAGCCACATCGTCTTATTTGGATATTATGAAATCGATTTGCTCCTACGTCAAAACGACTGCTGAAAAATTTCTCCTTTCCGCCGCAGACGAAGAAATAGAGAAAACAATGGCAAATTCGGAGTCTGATACTTTGACCGTTTCTGGCGACGGCACGTGGCAGAAGCAAGGCTTTAGCTCCTTGTTTGGCGTCACTCAATTGATTGGTTATTGGACTGGAAAAGTTATTGATATTTTTGTAAGTAGTTTGTATTGTCAGTCTTGCAAATTGTGGGAAAAAAAATTGAATACAACTGAATTTAAAGAGTGGTACGAAGAACACGTTGATGATAATGAATGTCAAGCCAATCACACCGACCATCAGGTAACATGGAAGTAGGCTCAGTAATCGAGATGTTCCGCCGCTCAGAGAAAAAGTATGGAGCAAAGATCAGCAACTATGTCGGAGACGGCGATGGCAAAACTTATGGCAATTTAGTGAAAGCGAAACCTTAGGGTGAAAATTTCACTATACATAAAAAAGAATGTGTAGGTCACGTGCAAAAGAGAATGGGAAAACGTCTACGTGATCTGGTAAAAATACTGTTGAAGATAAAGTCGTGAAAACAGGAAAAAATGCAGGTAAAAACGGCGAAGTAAAGTACTCGGCGGCAAAGGAAAACTCACCGTAAAAGTCATCGCTAATTTGAGTCGATACTACGGAGCAGCAATAAGACATAATTGTGATTCGGTAGAGAAAATGGCAAATGCCATCTGGGCAACGTACTACCACCAGCAGTCGACAGACGATAACCCTCAACACGATAAGTGCCTGAGCGGCGAGGACTCGTGGTGTCCTTATCAAAAAACTCTGGCCACAACAGGAGTGGAAAATTTTAAACACAATTATACTCCACTTTCAGAACATGTCTTACAAGCAATCAAACCGATTTACGAAGATCTGAGCAAGGATGAACTTCTTGAAAAGTGTCTTGGAGGTTTTACCCAAAATGCCAACGAAAGTCTGAACCAGCTAATTTGGAGGATTGCACCGAAAAAATTACCTGGCAGCAAGCAAATCGTTGAATTTGCATCCTACGTGGTTGCATGCACTTTCAATGAAGGTGCTGGTGCTTTTCTCACCTTTCTGTCGGATATGAACATCAGCGTTGGGCCGAGCGCTCACGAATACGCAAGATTGGAGGATAACTGTCGCATGAACAGGGCCGAGATACAAGCTGAGAAGCAGAGCAAAGACGCCAGGATAAGGCAAAGGCTTGAAAAAAAGAGGCTGAAGACATCAAAGTTGCTGCAGGGAGTCTACTCTGTGGAGCTGGAATCGAAGATTCAGTGTAAGATGAAAAAAAAATATATTTTTTTCACTTTTTACCTTCTAAAACTTCAAATGCGGCTTTCTCGGAACCACTTTTTCAAAGTCCGTGTTCACTGCCATTTGAAAACTACATGACCGATTTATTTCAAACTTGGTACACACTTTCTACATATAAAGTACCTCCCCCCAATGGTTAGTTTGAGATTTTTTTTACTTTGAGGGGGTTTTTCACCCCCAAAATGACGGAATTTTCTTGAAAAATAGCACTTTTCTCTTTACATGACCACCAAAAATTTAGTAATTAAAAAAAATTATCTAATACCGTTGGGGGGAGGATTTGATGATACTTTGGCTAAATTTTAATGGTACTTGATTTCATTAAAAGCGTCATTAAAAGCGTTCTTGGAAAAGCTTTGTCACCGGCTTTTTTGTGGATATTTTCACGTACAAATTTCACGGAATGTTGTTGAAATGACACTTAACAATGTACAAAAGGTTTCAATAAAGTTACTCTATCCATATAGATGAAAAAAATTCGCAATAAAGTGTTTTTTCACGCTGACACCCTTACCCTCCCCTTCAAATTTTAACAAATTCTATAGAAATCAAGATTGCGCGCTCGTACTACCTTAATTGATTTTTACCAAATTGACAATTTCAATCATTCTGATCATAATGAAAGAAAAATTGCAGCGTTTTGAATTCTTGAGGGCTTCTTTGGAATACGTCGACGTTAGAAAAAAACCAAAAATATCCTTAGTCTATCCATTATTTGTAACGTAATCTCAAGTTTAGCAAAAATCCCTAAAAACGCAATTTTTACCTTTTTGGAATCAAGTTGCTTGCATAAAAAAAAATTGTTTGCCCAAAAACAATAATTATGCCTTATAAAGGATACTTTGCAGTTTTCAAAACCCTCCTTTAATTTTCTGTACGATGATTAGTTCCCGAGTAATGAATAATCAAAGCCGAAGAGGTCATTTTTACTTTGAACGACGATAACTCAGCGGAAAAACATCGTACAAAGCCCATGAACCGCTTAAATTAAAGAGGAAGAATTAAACTATGGGAACTTCAAAGTGGAATTGCTGAAAAAAAATTATTCAAGCACGTGGACCTTAAAGGCAAGCAAAAATTTCGATTTTTTTCCGCTGATCTCTTTAAACTTACCTACTCAGAACTGGTTAACGGTAAAAATATTTGACCAGATCTCAAAACTGGAGACTTCAAGCTTGAATCGGTTTTTTTATTGCTCTACGACTATTTTTGGCCAAGTTATAGCCTTTTGAAAATCACCTAAGAATTTAGAAATTGTTTGTATCCTTTAATTTTTGTGTTAGTGTATGTACATGAATTTTTATCAATGTGGAATAGATAGATTCGAATTTTAAAAAAATGAAAATTCGCTTTTTCCGGCTGCGTAAAGGCATTTCCCCCGTAAACGTTTTCACGATACGCACCCCCCCCCCCCCCCGGTGCATGTACGCATGCATTTTTGGAGCTCGATAACCTTTGGGAACGATTGTCGCTTGCTCTTTCTTTTTGTATATCGATCATATTTCGACGAAAAAGAATAATAAAGGGAAAAGAGAAATCTGAACTTTCATGGGAGCGATACGAATGACAGTGACTCACATCATTTTTCCAAACAATTAAAAGTATATTTTATTGACGAAAAATTCTGATCTTCCCTCCATTACAATTCACTTTTTACTATTTTAGAAGCTAATGCGACGCCGGTGCGAAGAATATGCGACGCCGGTGACAAGATTCAATTCCCTGGAGATCATCGGGATTAAGGGCGACGAGCGGGGCCTGCTCTTTGGCTCCTTCCCTGCCACCCGGCCACTCTGTCGTGGAGCCTCTTTGCTTCGGCCCTCTGCTCCGCGCCCTCCGTGCCTTCCGTTTGCCCTTGCTTCGAAAGATATGTCTGCTTCGCCAGAGCCGACTCCTCGCTTATCTTTGCCATGGTCTTCTCGCCTTCGTGAATGTGCCATTCATAATCCTGCGTCGACATCTTGACTTTTGAACCTTTGGGATTGGATCGCTTGAATATCCTTACTTTGTCAAGTTGAGCAATCATATCTTCGACTGACAGAGAATCCTCATCCACATTTGCCGCGTTCGAGGGCGACGAGCTTTCGCCCAGCTGAAAATTATATCATTATTGTCATTGGTAAAAAAACGGATCACGCCGATTAACGGCGAAACTCCTTCGTTTTGCATTGGTGTTATTTTATCATTGTCACAAGTATAATTTGCTTGTCAGTCGCGCCTCTTCGTCCGCATAGCAGTTGGTGGTTCACATGGTCTAAGACATCCAACAGTGAGCGACACGTAGATATAGATGTGCACGGATGAATGAGCACCCGCTGCCAGTGCCAGCGAATTAGGATGTATTCGAAAAAATAGACTGCGCGCCAGACTGAGCAAACGAAGAAGAGCAGGCGTGTCGGTAATTAAACTGCAATTTATGGTAGCGTAAAATCAACTTAACGAGATGCCCGCTGTCGTAAAGAAGTTATGTATCGTTACTTGATATTTTTTCCCCCAAAATATGACGCTTTTTCTCATCGTTGAGGAAGTGGTTGGAATTTCGGGGTAAAACTAGCATGTGTTGCCCTGGGACTATACCTATCTACTTACAAATTTTGAAGTTTATCTGTTGAGTGGTTTTTTCGTCATGAAGGAACTAACATAAAGAGACCACTAGTAGGAAGTAGGATTCGTAAAATGATTTATATTGCTGCAATATTCGTCGTTGATGTATCCCATGATAAAGCTACAGTGAGTTCATATCATGGGGCAAATTGTGGACAAGTATAGGATCGAGTTAAAAAATAACGCACCAGACTATTGTTTGCCGATAGGTCCTCATAGCTCCGCGCGTAAGTTCCGACGAGCCCAATGACAAGTAGCCAGGTGACCAAGGATCGATGGGGAACCATCGCTGGAACGTCCAAAATATCAGTGGTCTCAAAAAGGCGGTAATAAGTTACGCCTGTAACTCGAACGAATAGCTCACAACCTAATGGCTATTCTGCGCAGCTCTGTCGAGATTATCGACATACCCGGGCTTTTTATAATCAGTTGCGAGTCAATTATATTCGCATGTCTGTTCTTCCAATTGGTTTCAGCATTATTTCTCCTTAAATCTCCATTGATTTTGATCCGTGCCAATAATTTGTGGACACCCAAATTATTTCTCCTCCAATGATTTCGCACTGCCACGTACGTTTTTTAGAGGGTGGACTGTATTTCACAAACAATTATTGGAATGGTGCGGCGTTTTTTTTTTTTCAAACGTGGATTCGTCGAATGAGAGTGAAACTTGGGATGCTTTTCTCAAGTAGATCGTTCCGAGTAGAAAAAAAATCCGATCTAGCGACGGCACAGTTTTTCACGAAAAATCGTTAATTTATAGTGAAGATTCATAGAAAAATAACGAAAATGAACGTTCAGTATAAAAATAAAACTTTCGTATGATCGATTACTTTGTTGAAATTTTAAAAATTACGCAAATGGCAAGCTGTAGAATAAAAAATGTTCGATTTTCAATTCAAAAAAATTACTTTTATCATTCCTTATTAATTGAATGGATAAACACGTAAAAAATCATCAGATCATAGGATGAAAAATGTTATAAACTGTCCGGATTTGAAGTGAATTGGATGAATAGAGTTTGAGATATGACCTACACCGTTTCATAAAACATCGTTTCGAGAATAACGCAAAAGGAAAAGGGTATCGAAGCAGGTGATCTGAGACTTCATACGAATAGTCGAACTCGGTGGGTTGTTTGAATTTTTACGAACTCTTTGTGGCAATTTAAACTTAAGAGATAAAGACACTCAAGGATTTTTAAATGTTCAGAAAAGGAACGGAAGCGGAAAATGTTGATTTGGACGGGCAAATGTATGTCGCTGGCATTGCAGATTACAGGTAAATCGAAAAATTCTGTTGCTAAATGTTAGTTCAAACGTTCAGCGCGTTTTTCTCTACACCATGGTTTTTAAACTGGCCGGAAATGTAACTCAACCAAATATGCACCCATTTACTTGAAATTTTGTACGTACCTTCTCAGAATCGTTCTCCATGGAACTAGGTATGGAATTTCCGATTGGTTATAACCATAAAAACCAATTACCTACGCATGTGATTTTTTGCACATAAATGAAAGTTTTCATTCAAATTTTCACTGTCTTTGTTAAACAAGTTATTCTCTTCTTTCCGTGCACAGTTACATGGCTTTTTCTGTCTGTTTCAATTTTTTTTTCCGTTTCATATTCTAGGTTGAAATCTACAAGAGAAATATTTCCGGCCGCGGAACACTGCACGAGAGTTTCTTCGGTCTTGGACTTTGTCTTGGACGGTCTTGGACTCTGACGCCGCCATTTTCAATACAGAAAATACAAAAAACATTTTTGCACGCTCAAAACTATCAATAATAAAGTTTTTCTATTCAATATTCCTGCTTCCAGTGTACTTGTTTTAAAAAAAGTCAACAAAAAAAAAACGTATTTTTTAAATTTCAAGTTTATGCAAACCTATAAAGAGAAGGCTATATTTTTTCTGACACACAATTATAATCGGATTGAAGTACGACGAAGCATAAAAATTATCTCCCACTTGGAAATTGTTAGGTACATGACATCTGAGCTATCATAATTGCTGTCCATACGGTCGAGATGCTCAAGCATCCCTTGTGAGCGTAATTTCCTAGCAATGTCCTTCATTTAATAGTCATCGTTGAAGAGACGCATGCAAAAATGTGCCACCCAACGCACACACGTGGAGCGAAAGATATTTTCTCCGTCCAAAATGTCTTGGAAAAGATATACTCTTTTCTCTTTCAAAAAATTACGTAATATCCTGGAGAACATAAAACGTCGAAGAATACCTCGTTAAATGATGTATTATTCGACGGAAATATAAGGCGCGCGAAATTGAAAAAAATGGTTTGCTTTGTTCACTCACTGAAAAGATTATAACTTTTTCCTCATAATTTGCGGTTGGGTCAATTAGCCTTCTATTTCTCATGCGCTGCTATCGAAACAAACGCAACACATTTGGCGAATAAGTCAATGTCTCATTGAAGTGAAGCCGTAAATGGCGTGGCAATTTTCTAATTTATTTTTATTTGCGATCGTGAGGTTGAGCGACACTCGAAAATGTTTGATAAGACTTGTCATTTATCTTATCATTATTCGACCTATCTTTTTTCGGAGCGCAACCATTTTTTGCCAACGGCGCGTGCGAGTGGCAGAATCGAAAATTCGATCGAAACTGTACCGATTAATTTGTACAATTGATTCGATACTGAAATGAAATTTTAGCCCTTCCCGGTTCTGCCTAAAAATAGAAGTACCCGTACAGGCCACTTTTTAAAACGTGAATGTTTTCATTGCGATAGAATTGAGCGGATTATTCATTTCAGACATACATGGACTGTTCGATTTTATTTATTGATTTATTATAGACACACATGCATACAAGGTTTTGATAAACCTGGACAACAACGTTCGTGTCATTTTCCGTTGCAATAAATGACCATGAAATAGTATACGAGGTGAAGCAACAACTATTAACAGTAGAAATATTTTCTCAGCTATAGCACACTTACAAGGAACATCGCTTAAGGTAGAACGAGCGCGCGCTCTTGATTTCTATAATTTTTGTTCAAATTTTAACCAGACATTGTGCATATCGTCATGCATGTTTGGGTGAAATTTCAGAACAGCCGACTATTTAGATTAGGAGATAATGATAACGAATAAAAAATATTCGTAAAAAATATTTGTCCCCTATAATAAAAAGACATATAGCAACACCGCAGAACAGTAGTGTTTAATATTTTGAGAAAAAAAACTATCGTGTTCCCAAAGTTAAAAACTTTTATCATAAAAAAATATTTACATTATAAACATTACTATTTTACATTGATTATGTTATCTTTATTAACAAATGAAAGTGTTCGTTTATTCATAACTAAATAAAAACTTGGTTCGATTAAAAATTACTTCCAATTAAAAATTTGTTGTGCAGTATTATTTTAAATATGCGGCGCAAACTCACGTCATCGGTCATGTGGAACGATGCGGTGTTGCCATATGTCTTCTTATTATAGAGGAGAAATATTTTTTACGGAAAATTATTCTGTCTAATTTTCAATGCAGACCCTGCAATGTTAAAAGTTACAATTTCAAAACCGATTATCTCCAAATCTAAATAGTCCACTGTTCTGAAATTTTACTGAAACATGCACAATGATATGAACAATGTCTGGTTAAAATTTGAACAAAATCTATAGAAATCAAGAGCGCGCGCTCATACTACCTTAAGGCGGGATATAGGTACATTTAGATGGGCAAAAATTAAGCAATACTGAGATATTTTTTAAACTAAGAAATAATGATTCTGTATTTATAAAACTATAGGTATACTTTGATAGTACATTTAAATAAACAATACGATTTTTCAAATTCATTTACTATCATAATGGCAAAGCTGTGGTAGAGTGTTAGAGCGAGGTTGCTGCGAGAGTTGCGAATCGGCGTGCAGTCTAGCTTCCCGTAGAGTTTGCTTTGCAAAAAAATTGGGAATTTTTTTCAGTCAGAATATGTAAAGTTTCTATTTGACAGTAATTAAAATTAAGAAAAAGAACATTTATTTTTTTTATCTGCGGAAAAACGTTTTTAAGGGTCGAAACCACCCCTCAAAGAAAGGCATGTCACCCCTTAATTCAATTTTCTCCCCATTATTCTATAGTGGATTCTTCATCGTTTTACATTATAAGGATTTTGGTTTACGTTTCATTCAGATCGGTGGACTGCTTGTGGTTGGTTTCCCCCCTCAACACCGTTTTTCCACAGATAAAAAAATGCGTGTCTAATAGTGTTCAATGGTTTATCACATATGTGAGTTTCAACAAAATCGACAGCGGACACTTAAGGTAGTACGAGCGCGCAATCTTGATTTCTATAGATTTTGTTCAAATTTTAACCAGACATTGTTTATGTCATTGTGCATATTTGAGTGAAATTTCAGAACAGTCGACTATTTAGATTGGAAAAAAATTGGTTTTAAAATTGCAACTTTTAACACTGCAGGGTCTGCATTGAAATTTAGACAGAATAATTTTCCGTAAAAAATATTTTACCCTATAATAAGAAGACATATGGTAACACCGCATCGTTCCACGTATCCAATGACCTGAGTTTACACGACATATTTAAAATAATACTGCAACACAATTTTTTATTTGGAAGTAATTTTTAATCGAACAAAGTTTTTAATTAGTTATAAATGAACCATCACTTTTATTTGTTAATGAAGATAACATAAACAATACAAAGTATTAATACTTATAATGCAAATGTTTTTATGCCGACATTTATAACTTTAGGAACACGATAATTATTTTTTTCCTCGAAATATTGAACAATACTGTTCTGTGGTGTTGGCATATGTCTTCTTATCATAGGGGACAAACATTTTTTTACGGAAAATTATTCTATCTAAATTTTAATGCACACCCTGCAGTGTTTAAAGTTGCAATTTTAAAACCCATTACCTCCCAATCTAAATAGTCGACTGTTCTGAAATTTCAGTCAAACATGCACAATGATAAGAACAATGTCTGGTTAAAATTTGAACAAAATCTATTGAAAACAAGATTGCGCGCTCGTCTACCTTAAGTGATGTTCCTTGATAGTAAAAAACATCGATAAAAAAAAGTCTGTGTTTTTAGCCAAGAATCGATTTAAAAAAACGGTGCAGACACTTGCTCCTATAACATGTGCTCGAAGTGATGGCCACCACTTTCAATGCACGTTTGCAATCTGATTCGCATTGTCTGTATGCAATCACGCCAGTCTATATTAACGAACAGGCTCTAATTATTCTTTCTTGGATATTTTGTGCAGTAGTGGGCACTTCTTTGTACACCATGTCTTTCATAGCCCCCATAAAAAAGGCTAGTGATGTGAAGTTTAGTGAACGAACGGGCCAAAATTCACGGCTAAAATAATAAATTATTCAAGTTTGTTTTCGAAAATCAAACTTCTTTTTCTTTATTTTGCTATTTTCATAATTTCCAAAATTTCAAAAAGCCGTGCGGTCGTACGGAAATTTTATTATTATAGCAGCAGTGACATTTTTCAATTTTTCATCCCATTCTTTATAACATTGCTAACGTGTAATTTTTTCATATGTTTATCCGTTTGTCAATTAACAAACAATTAAAGTTCTTCCTTTTGTCGAAAATCGAACGTTTTTTCTCTAGTTTGTCATCTCCGTAATTTTTTAAATCTGAATAAAGCGTCCGGTCTTACGGAAGTTTTATTATTATAATAAAAGCACATTTCTTTATTTTTCATTTCAGATGACCCTTTTTGTCAGAACCACCTACACCGATTGGCCGTGCAGCGACGGCAGCATTTCGTTCAAATAACAATAAATTCATTGTTCATCAATATTCTTCAATCGAAAAAAAGTAAAACTCGGCAAGACTATGTATTGCAGACCCGTTAATCCTCTATATGCGCAACTACACTTATGCAGACCCGTTAATCATCTACATGCGATCTTTTATGTACGTCCAAAAATTCGATAACGTTTACCGACTACTAGAGCTAAAAAAATAACTTCAAAGTCCGCATGTTTGGCGTAGTTTCCAATGGAGAAGGTGTCATGACCGCTTATTCAATTCTATTCGTATTTCGTATTTATATAAATATAGGAACAAAAAGCGTAGCGTGTTCCAGTGATTTCCACGGTCAACATGGTATTGGAGTAATTAGCCGTTACAGAATATTTCAATGACAATCCTGCAGTTAGGGACCACGATTTTGCTGATGTGGTTGACAGGAAACAAGAATCAAATGTATTCGTGAATTACAACCATATTGGCTAGTGAAAGTTGGAGCATATAACGGGAGCAGGATCGTCGAACCACCAATTGTTGTCTGCCACTTTCGCCTCGAATTTCCATCTACGGTGCGCAAAAAAAAATACGCGACTATTTATCAATTGAGCATTTTTTATTTTTGGCAGGGTGGGAATGTTCGATCTCGTTTCTAGCGTGAATACAATATAACTGATTTTGATCTAACATGTTTTAAACGACAATGTGGCCGGACTCTATTTCACAGAACGTAGGATTTTCGATTGAAAATGGAGATTGCTGGTTCACCGCATCTGGAGTTTCCGAATATTTACGTATGTGATGCAAATGACATTGACACATGTAAGGTTTCCAAACAGTTGTATTTTTCCTGCTACAAGTCTTGCTCTTCCCGTTATTACAATACGCTTTTGCTCATTTTACTTCAATCTCTTCTAAAGATCGAAGATTTAAGAAAAAAATGACAAACTCATCTACTGACAAATACGCGCCTGATGATGTAAGAAATGTCATCAGGAGGAGATGTCGGATTACGAGCGACGACTGGAACTGTTTGGGCTTGTTTGGGTTTGTTTGTTGGACATTGGCAATCTGCCCCTCAACTGCGACTGACGCAGGGCCTCTCTCGCTGCAGCATCTTCCTCTCGCCGTTTCTTCCAAATAGCGGTCTGCTTTTCGATTGCCGTAGTCTCGCTCAATCTCTTCAGAGACTTAGTCCCTTCGGTGATGTGCCATTCGAAATCCTGCTGCGACATTCCGCTCGTCGAAGGCTTAGGATCGGATCTCTTGTGTATTCTTGCTTCATGCTGGTGAGCAATCAGATCTTCGACTGACACAGAATCCTCGTTTGCCAGATTCGGGGCCGATGAGTTTTCGTCCAGCTGGAAATCACATCGTTATTGATGTTGGTGAAAAAGGACCACGCCGATTAACGGCGCAACTCGTTCGTTATGCATCAATGTTATTTTCCCATTGCCAAGAATATGATTTGTTTGTCAGTCGCGCCTCTTCGTCTGTATAGCAGTTGGTGGTTCACATGGTCTTAGACCTCCAACAGTGCACAACACGTAGATAAATTTGAACGGATGAATGAGCACCCGCTGCCAGTGCGAGCGAATTACGATGTATTCGAAAAATTAGACTGCGAGCCAGACTGAGTAAACGAAGAAGAGCAAAGCATGTCGGTGATTCAACTACGATTTACCTATTTACCAAGAAATAGCTCCTATCGTTAAAAAAAAGTATGTATCGTTACGTGATGATTATTTTTCCCAACATCTGATGTTTTTCGTCATTTTTTAGGAAGTAGTTGGAATTTCGCGGCAAAGGTAATATATGTGTTGTTTTGAGACTTATACCCATATCTACCTACAAATTTTGAAGTTGATCCGTTGAGGGGTTTTTACGCCATGAAGCAACTGACATGACATCATTTCAGATTTATATACTGATAGGAAAAAAGATTCGTAAAGAAATTTATATTGCTGCAATAGCTGTCTTTAATACGATCTTAATTTTAGGTCACACGTATCACTCGAATATTTTTTCCAGTACTTTTTTCCAACTTTTACACCGTAAGTTTGTAAAATATTTTCGGTGCCAACAACCCGAGTCGAAATTTTCGAGCCGCGTTCAACCCGCAAAATGAAGGCGAGCAGAAATCGGCGAGAGCGGATTATTGGGTATCTAAAGGAGGGTACAATGTTTGAAAATACCATGCGTTAGAGCCTCCGATGAACCTCCGGCATCGCAGAAAGTAGACTTTTTGACTTAAAGGAGGTCAGTGAGGATCACAATTGAACCTACGGAACCTCAAGTGGGCCTACTTCGAGCGCTCCCGCAAAACCTACTGCCCCCCCCCCTTTCGGCCTACTGTACACTGCTAAACAAAAAAATTAATTTACAAAGGATGTATTTAAATAAAATAGGTTTTTTCCTTGTCTCACAGCCTACTACGATCATATTTGTTTCAAAGATATTTATATATGTTAATAAAGATGAGATTTAAATTAATCTTTATTTGCTTACAATGTACAGCGTAAAGCTAAGTGTACTATATGCATAAAATATTGCATAAATCGAAAATAAAATGAATTCCTTAATTGAGCGCTTTACCACACGGATTTTTCATCCTAATTCGTCATTCCCTGGCCTTTAGAAATGATTTTTTTTTGAAGAAAATATTTACCCTATATGCGAATTGAACCTAGTCCTACCTACTCATAGCTACGCTCGCTGCCCCTATGCTACCGAGTGCTTATAACATTTTGGTCGCTGATATGGCATACGAGACTAAATGAATACCTATAACTATTTGTTGTGTCACATAAGCTATTTCAATTAGTTAATATGATCGGATAATTACAGAGTTTTATCGAATAACATGCTATAGATTTTTCAAACAAACCCATAAATATATATATAAAATTCCTCTCTCTCCACCTTCTCTACCCCCCCCCCCCCCCCCCCGCCCCTTTGATAAGAGTGTTGCAGAAAAGATGGACCATTAGTTCAATCAAATAGAAAAATGGTTAACTCTATGAAAATTCTATTTACGGTAAATTAAAAAAAATTAACTAGATGCATTCAGTGAACTTAACTAAATTGTCTTTTTGAACAGATGAAAATGTTGAACTGATGAAACCGAATCACAGATTTATTAGGATCAAATAAAATGTATAGTTATTGGACGATATTAAATAGATTGATTTGAAAAAATTAACTTTTTTGAAATCAATAATTTTAATAATGGAATGCAATAGGAAAAATTTGGTTCTATGAAAAATCTAGTTAATTCAAATAAAAAAGATTCAAATAGACACGGTTAGTTAATATCATAATATTTTGCGGAAAAAAAATAAAAATATGCTTCATACATACACGTGGAAATATTTTTTAAATTTTCCCCGTGCTAAAAATGAAAACAAAGAAAAATCAAACATTTTATTTGAAATCGACGGTAATCGGCCATCGCCATTTATCGACTCATTATTGAATGAATAAAAAAAGAACAAAAACAAAAGGAAAAAAGTAAAGAAAGAATCGAATGAGGTTGAATTCCAAACCGACAATTTCAATCTTTTAGAACATGAAATAGTCTATAATTAACACCCTAATGTTTCATATAGATATCAACATAATATGTTATTTAGATCTACACTGCCAGCCAAAAGTTTTCGGACACTCCACATAATCGCAAAACTTTTGAGCGTTGGATAATTGCCAAATAATGTTAGAGTAATATAATTCATTTCATTTATTATTTCATGAAGATACTATAAAGGTCTATATAATTAATTAATTATACAGAGCTTCATAGTATCTTCGTAAAATAATAATTATTCTACCATAAGTTTGCAATTATCCGAAGTGATGCGTGATGCATGCGTGCGTGCGTGCGTGCGCGTGTGTGTGTGTGTGGGGGGGGGAGACAGGAGAATGCTTTTGGACGGAAAAGGGAGTAAGGCAGGGCTGTCCGCTAAGCCCGATATTGTTCAACATATTGACGGCAGATCTGGAGGAGGAGCTGAGATAGGGAAACAGGAGGCCTATTCTGTAACTCGTTATAACTCGGTAACGACAGTTTTCGTTATCGTTAGCTTGCGACAGCCAATCGCATGCACGTTCAAAGACGAAAGGGGGCCTCTTATTGGCTGTCGCTAGCTAACGATAACGAACACTGTCGTTACCGAGACATAACGAGTTACAGAATAGGCGTACTGGGGAGGGGTCAAAATAGGGAAGGAGCGGACATATACGCTAGCGTATGCGGACGACATCGTGGTGATGGCGGAAAGGGAAGAGGGAATGGAGAAGGTAATAACAAAGTTAGAAAGGTATTTTGAAGGAAAGAAGTTGGAAGTGGATGTGGGGAAAACAAAAATAATGAGGTTCAGAAAAAGAGGAGGGAGGTTTAAGGAGAAGGAATGGAAATGGAAGGGGGAAAGGATGGAAGAGGTAAAAGAATTTAAATACCTAGGGTATATATTCAAAAGGAACGGAGGACAGGAGGCGCAAATAAAAGACAGGGTAAAAAAGGCAGGCACGATAATGAGGCAGGTATGGGGAATAGGGAAGAGGAAATGGGGGAACGACGTGGGAAGGAGAGTGTGGCTTTTTGATACGCTGGTATGGACGGTGATGGGATATGGAGCAGAGATATGGGGGTGGAAGGAAAGGGAGACGATGGAAAGGATGCAGGAGCGGTACATAAGATAGGTGTTGGGGTTGGATTGGACGATACCAGGATACATGGTGAGAGAGGAATTGAAAAGAGATAAGTTAGGGATACGGGCAGGACGAAGGGCATGGAGGTATGAGGAGGAAATGGGTAAAGGCGGGAGGAGTGAGCTGGCAAGAAGATGCTGGCAGGAGATAAAGGAGAGGGAAAGAGGGGGGAGAAGGGAAAGAGTAAAATGGGAAGAAGAAAGAGAAGAATTTAGGAGAAGAGAGGGAAGGGCGGAAGAGGCAGGACAGGAACAAGAGAATGAGGGATACGAAGGAAAAGAGAGAGAAGAAAGGAAGCGGCAGGAAAAAGAGAGACAGGAAAGGATAGCACAGTCAAGGTACAATAGGTGGTACAGAGAGATAAGGACATAAGGCGTACCGGCGTACATAAAGGCAGGAATGCGCGAGCAAAGATATAGGAGAATAGCGAGGTTTACATTAGGGAATGAAATGCGGGAAGGAAGGTATTTGGGAAGCAGAGGAAGATAGAACGTGCAGAGTGTGCGGAGAGGAATTGGAAACGTGGGAACACGTGATAGACAGGTGCAGAGGAGGGACAGGAGAGGAAAGAGGAATAGGGGAATGGATAAGAGAAATACTGGATGAAGGAGGAGGAGGAGAAGAATGGATGAGGAGATTGGAGAAGAGTAGGAGAGAACGGGAAAGGGAGCTAGGCAGGGAAGGGAACGAAGAGGAAGAGGAATGAAAGAGGAATGGAGTGAAAGAGGGAAACGGAAGTCGGAGTGGCAAGGAGAGAGGAAAGAGAGAGAGAGATAGGCTAAGGAAAATAGAATAAAGCGGAGCGGAAGAGCGGAATAGTTTGTAAGAGCGAGCGAATAATGTTAAGTAGTTTTAAGTAGTATAAGTGGAAATGTTATAGTGTACGGAAGCCCATTGTAACCCCGAGGGGATCAATAAACATTACATACATACATACATACATACATACATACATACATACATACATATATATATATAATATATACCCCCTTAAGGGGTTACCCCCACTTGCGATTTTGAAAAAATCGATTTTTTTTATTGCATTTTTTTGAAGTATAAGTATCCGGGCCCATACTTCTGTATGGGCCCGGAATAGATGACTCTATGTAAGTTTACAAAAAAACATTTTCTGCGTGTAAACTGAAATTGAAACTTTAAACGCGTTTTTCTCAAAATGGCATTTCTGAAGTCGGTGACCAAGATTACTCAAACACTAATGAACTGGTCTTCTTGAAATTTTGCAGGCTTATTTAATACATAAAAATGTAGTCTTTAATCGTTCGATTTTTTTTTTCGAAAAAAATGGCCGTTTTATAGCCAAAAAACGGCCGTTTTTTTCGTTAAAATCGAACCATTAACTTTGACTGTCCGCCATTTTGTGAAAAATGAATATTTTTTAAAATCCTTCGATTAAAGACTAGTTTATACTTATATTTGACTAAATCCATCCGCATTTTTTTTCAGATGATCCACTTAGCCGGAATGTTGGTCCCCGCAAACCGTGTATATAAAAACATGATTTCATTGACGGCCATTTGCCACTAAACAATGTAATATTTTCCAATAAAAAAATTACTGAAAGTTCTTCAAGATGTGTTCTTTAAGATGGTATATTGATCAATTAAAAAAGTTTTGTCGTTTTCTTTAAAAAAAATGATGAAAAAGGCCTTTTTTGCGCTACACGTGGAGGTAACGCCTTAAAAGTTTGGATACACCAGTCGATATTTCTTGCTGCACTAAAAGTTACATAGCTTCGTAAAAAGAAGATAACCATATTTTCCAAACGGCGTTTTGACGGGAACAAATTCAGCTGTATTTTGCTTTTCTGAAATATTTTTTTATGATTTTTTTTCGACCCGGTACGCACTTTTATACGTGACTGTTTTTCGGCTTTTTTTCGACCATCGAGAATTAGGCGCATGACTTATGCAAAAAAAATGTGTTACGTTTATCCATGATAAACTTGACAGGGGTAGCAGGAACTCCATTTGCGTTTTTTATAAAGTTTTGTACGATTTTTTTTCGCAATGTTATTTAATTTTTTGCTAAAAAAGACTAATTCTAGATAATGCAATGTAACTCAAGAACTAGAGGGTTTAAGAAGAAATGTCAAGGATGAAAAACGTCGCGTAAGCTTATACTGGATAGCCTGGCATTTTTTAAGAATTTTCCTGTGAGATTTTTCTCACAGGAAAATTCGTAACGCCCATTATTCCGATAGAATTAGAGTAAGACTGTATATACAAGCATTATTTTATGAATCATCCATAAAATAATAATAAATCGATATTGAGCGAATTCTATTGTTTTCGCATATTAATATTGCACTAATAATTTGATAAGGGGACGATGTATTTTCATTAATTGTGTAGTTTTTATTCATCATCTGATAATGCATATTTACTTGCACCGTACCTCGGGCGATAATCAGGGAAAACGTATTATTTTCGTCATCGAACGGGTTACCGATCAGGCCACAATGAAGTGATGATGAAGGAGCTATCGAATTTGGGCCGAAAGCAGGTTAGGTTGGGTCGAGGCAACGGTTTGAGATTGAAAGCAGGTTAAGGAGGCCTGTGTTCTGCACGTTTCACTGAAATTGGGGGTCGAAAGAAGGTTTCGGAGGTCTAACAGAGGCTACACTGGACCAAGAGGAGGTCTCTTCATGGCACTGAACTCGACAAATGGGGTTTCGTCGGTTCAACGGAGGCTGGCGGCTTATGTATTACGAAAGAAATGGGTCCTGCGAGGGTTCAGAAGAAGCTTAAAATTTTGACTCGGGAAAGAAAATCAAAATTTCGTCGCGCCCCAACGCAACGGTACAAACTTCAAAACCATTCTTTAATATACTTCACGTGAATCTATAGAGTTTATATGGTGGGGCAGATTGAGTATGAGTATTGGATTGAGTCTAAAAATACCGTACCTGAAGGTCGTTTGTCGATAACTCCTCATAGCTCTGGGCGTAAACTTCAACGAGCCCAATGACAAGGAGCCAGGCGATGAAGGATCTATGTATACCCATCGTTGGAACGTCGAAAATAAGGGTAGTGTCAAGAAGGCGGCTATAAGATACGTCTATAAATCGAATGGATAGCTGACTATCTAATTGCGATCCTGCGCTGCTCTGCCGGAATTATCGAAATACGCGAGCTTTTACATTCGGTTGCATAACGATACAATTCGCACATGTTTGGCGAGTAAATTAAAATTTATCCTGTCTGACTCCCCGCATACCTTGATTTGTATTAATAACTTATCGATGTAGACAGTAAACTTATGTCTTCTCTAATATGTCAACACCGTAATTGACGTATCTTCGGGAGTGTTGACACCAATGAATATTAAGCGAACCTCCTTTTTTCAAACTTAGTTACGGAGGCCTGAAGACAGCTGTAACGAGAAAGAAAAATCATCGCTGGCTCGAAAATTAGTGGAATTGTGACACTCTCAAGGTGCAATAACTTCTGCCCACGTTTAGCTTAAGGAATCATCACAGTGTAACAAGTCGAAAAATAGCTGACTTTCGCGATTTTTTTCGGCAGTTAAAATGAGCTAATCAGTCTGATTTTTTAATGTCGAATCAAAGCACTCATAAAGAAAAGAAAATAACCTTTAAAACGTTTTTTTTTTAATATTTTTTTAACGGTCCTCACGGTGTACACGGCTGTGGCCGTAAATATTATCTAAAACAAAACTTGTAAAAAGATTGTTCATCAGTATAAAATCCGCGATCTTGCTATCGAGGTTTTTTCAATCAAAATTGACAAAGTGGCGGCGGTTTGAAAAAAATTATCGAATTTAGCCTAGTTTTTCGACAGTTTTTCGTTAAAAAAAATATGAAGATTTTTCAGATTTTCATATAAACTGTCTACTTACGATCAATCGGCGATGCCAGGTCCATGTTTATAACCGTCTGTACTATCGGATAACATAAAAAAGAATAATCGATTTTTTGAAAATTTTACACCGTGATGATTCCTTAGGTATCCGTTCAAAGATTTATTTCCGACCGTTGCTCTTTGAACCTTTGCAAAGGAATTTTTTCAGTCTCTACTCTTCGAGAATATTTTTGAGTGCACATGCTTGAAAAATATCAATTGAATGCTTCTATGCTTTGCAGCCTGTAAAATTATGAGATGGGACCACTATTGACTTACATTGCATGGTTGATTGAGAAAAAGATTTGATCTGTGAACATCACTTGTAAGATGTATTTTAACATAGCAACTTTGTAGTTATATAACACGATGGGCTATGAATTTGCGATTGATTTATACTCGCGAAAATTTTACGGATTTCTCGGTATGTTTTGCCTGTCTGGATAAACATGCAATTTCAAAAATATGTTTTTGCTTTTACGCAATTTGATAGCCTATAAGGTCTTGACTATAATTTGCAACAAAGGTCTTGCAAGAATTCCAAAAATTGACCGAGGTATGACGATTTTCGTAGAGGGTCAATCGCCCACTGCAGTACGGCGAACCGCCTAACCACGATTTAGCCTTTTTTTCTTTTCGCGTTGTTCTCGAAGCCATGTTTTATTAAACGGTTTAAGTCGTATCTCAAAATCTATTCTTCTATCTGGTCCCCAGGTAAGAATTGACGATGAAAAAAGAGCTCGCCAAGCTCTGAAACAAGGCTCACATTTTTTAATTCAGGCTGAGCACCAGCTTGATTTCAGGCCTAGTTGAACCTCTGAATGATAACGCGGTTTCAGGCTCTTGCACACAGGCTTGACCAAAGGCTGGTAGAAAAGCCTGTACTAAGCCTGAAACGACGAAACAACAAGGCTCAAAACGAGCCTTAATAAAGCCTTGACGAGCATTTATGAACAGGCTTATCACAAACTCTTCTCGAGGCTATATGAGGCCTATTTTTAGTTTTCTATATTCTACATTGGGGTAAATTTAATAAATTTGTAAAGAATTCATTTTATTTATTATATATATTTATTATTTGTTATAAAATATATATAAATTTTTTTTTTTAAACAATGCTTTATTTTATTTGTTGTTTATGGGATACGTAATACACAGAGTGTACGCAAACTCCAGAGAGTGAGTATATACGAAATCTGTGTGTGACGAGAAAAAACTTTTTTGTGTACCTCATAAATATCGATGAGAGCATATGTTTAAATGTTCTGAGCTGCTTCCTTCGCTTTCGTTTTTCGTGCCTTCGCATCCGACAAATTTATTGCTAAATTTTTGTTTCATAAAAGTACAGAAATAATATTATTTTAAACTTATTTTATTTTATCACAACCTGAAACAAGCCTGCATGCAGCCTTGATTTTTTAGCCTTAAAATTCACCGGCTGAATAAAGCTTGAAATAACCCTGAGTTTATGCTAAGCAGCCAGTCTTGGTTCCAGGCTGCTCCAAACGATGCAATGAAACCTGGCCCAGGTCTGTCTCACTCAGGCTTGGTGAAACAAGGTTCGCACAAGCTTGTTTCCATCGTCAGCCTTTTGATTTCCTACCTGGGTCGGGCCTTCCACCCTGGAATAAGTTCGCAATGTAACGGGTCGAACAATAAGGCTAGGTCCCGATCCGCCGTTCCCTTTCTGGGGAACTGATCAGGAACGGGCCGGATAACAACCGGTAAATGATTTTTGGAATCCTTGGGTATTCAAGGAAATCAAAATCATGTGCGTTATTTTCGCAAAATAAATCTGTAAAAGATGGGTGATTTGATAAAAATGAATTATCGTTGCATTTCGACGATACAAACATGCATTATTCTTTTTTTGCCCCAAGTTTATGCAGTCCTATGCTTGCCGACCACTCGTTTTCTTAAGGGGACTAGGCATCGGAAAATCTCGAATTTTTCGTTTTTTTTTGTATTCTGTTACTACAAGCTCTTCCAAACATTTTGGTGCAAAGAAAACTGCAAAATTCGTCAAATTTAGCTCAGGAGAGAAATAAAACTTCAATGGAGCTAAATTCAACGGCTACAAACACAAACCTGCACTGCATGCGGACGTCCAAAAAGCAATAAAACCAGTGTACCAAGCTTCAACTGACGACGAACTATTCTCGAGATGCGTGGGACATTATACACAAAATTCAAACGAATCATTTCATTCGATTGTGTGGAAAACTACTTTGAAAGCATCATTCACCGGCATTGATATCGTCGTCATCGCAACAAACACGGCAACTTTGTTATTTAATAACGGTTCGATTCGTTTGCTGGATGTTATGAAAGAACTACGCTTGGAGTACGGAGCGCGCGCCGTTGAAACATAC
The DNA here is from genome assembly GCA_944452715.1 of Ophion slaviceki. NCBI lineage: Eukaryota > Metazoa > Arthropoda > Insecta > Hymenoptera > Ichneumonidae > Ophion > Ophion slaviceki. The sequence goes on along the minus strand of OX101785.1, from coordinate 52,247,216 downwards.
AAGTTGCGGGATCAGGAACACTTGTTGGATGCAGGCAAGAGATCGCAAGCATTGACAAAAGGAGCTAGGGTGGAAAAAACCGACGTTCCGCGATTGGTGCCATAGAAAAAGCTGAACTCGAAAAGTCCTCCTACAGCGCCGGCAATTTTTGACGTTCGTAAGTTGCAATTTTTCTCTCGTAGTATTGCGCGAGAACTTTAACGCATTTTTCTCGAAACAGCATTTTATACTAGTTTTCCGCGATAACTCAAGAACAATTGAAGGTATCACCTTGATTTTTTGAACTGAAGATATCGACCTTCTCTACAAAATAAACCGACATCTATGTGAAAAAATCAATTTATTATTATTGTTATTATAACAAATGTAATCCGTTTTTCGATGTTTTTCAAATTTCAGCCGTTTTTTAAATTTTTATGTTTTTTTTTTCAAAAAATTTAGGTTCAGCCTGTGGGAGAACATCCCCTGAAGACAATAGCGTTTGGGAATTGCCGAAAACTTCAACCGGCCACTCGGAATCGTGGCAATGAGGGAGCAGTGCACGAAACGCGTGGTCTTCTTTATCCGCCCATATCTCTCTCAAATATTTATATTTTTGAAACCTCAACCACTGATTTTAATAGCCAAACCTCCAATAAAAACGTTGCGAAAAAGAAAATGTATGTATGTTGTTTCGGTTCTTCACAAATGCCATTTAAATTTTATCCCATGTTCGGCCTATTTTCACTGCCTAGTCCCCTTAAGGTTGTTGTTAAAAAATATTGGCGTAAATAGATGTTAATGAAAATTTTACTAATCGTGATGGTATATTTTCTGAATATACTGGCAAAAGGAGAAAGGAGGTATCTGCACTCGTTTATTAAATATTAAATTATAAAGTTTACATCAATATCCACTTGTTCGCAATGGTTGAACGGGGCAACGTCGTTACCATTTCAGTTTTCTCGCGTATACCTTCCGCATTTATGAAGAAAGTGACCCATAAAACAAATATTATGTGCAGGATAGTGTACAGAACAATATTACCGAAAAAATAGACAGGTTACCGATCGAATGAATGAAAATGTATGAAACATATACGACCAGCTTACGAAAAAGTGAGGCTTGTTGCAGTGGCGGACTAAGCCCGTCGGAGGCCCGGGGCGGCATATAATAAATGAGGCCCCCGGTCTGCTAAAAAATGGATGTATTATTGATGATATGTAATTTTACTATACGCCCTACATATGATATGAGAAAAAAAGTTAGAACACGGATCAGCATTTAACACAGCACCTAGCAGGTAGAGTGCAAATAAATAATGACGACTATAATAAGAAAGTAACTTTTACTGTACTTATATGTTTAAAAACAAAGCTTTTGCTTTGTAACTATTATACATGTTTTCGTGCTTTCATTTAACTGAACTTCTCGATAACGTCGTTTGTTGTATATTTTAATCGATGGAAATAATACTTTATTGCACGCTCAGACAAACAATAGGTACGGATCGTTTGGACGGCCAGAGAAGACTGGCCAATGGTGGGGCGACACGCTGACGCGAAGGCGACAAGCCGTTACCTCAGCATTTGAGTAGATGTAACCGCCGTATACAGCTCAGGCTGACCAACATACATTACAACTACTCCTCCTCACTTAATATAAAGCTTACACTTTTAATGAGACGTTTTACAAATCCAAAATCTCTCGGGGCTTGCGAACCCGCGTACTACGGCGAATCTCGGGAGTTACCGGTACGCTCGGTGTCGGATTTACGATACTTCTTCTCGAGGGCAATGACCCTAGGCTTAGCCTCTTATTATCAACTATTATTGATCGCGAATTGTCCTCACATATGACTCTGTCAAGCGGCGCCTGACTATCGGACTCGCTCGTTTGGTTATCACAGTTTTCGTCGGTTACATCACTAGGAATATTCAACGACTGACGACGTACAGCATCCCCGGACATGGGGTCTCGCTTATCACTATTGACCAGAGACGAAGCAGCGGGCGATTCCTTAAAAACAAGGTTACATGATCTCAATTGATCAAGATGCCTCTTCCAGGTACGATTATCCTCGGTGAGGACTTGATAAGTGACAGGACTAGATTGACTTAAAACTTTGGCTTTACACCACGAGTTGCTGCTATAGTCTCGCGCCATTACAATATCATTCATGGCAAACTGGGTCTTACGATGACCGTGACAGAACTTCTTTTGCTCGTCTTGTTTCTTCTGAACGTGCTTACGCACCACCGGCCGTAACAAATCTAGACGCGTCCGCAAGGGCCTGTTAATTTGAAGCTCGGCTGGAGTCACCCCCGTTGTACAATGAGGCGTGGATCTATAATGTAATAAAAACCGGCACAAAGCCTCGTGTCGTGACAATCCCGCTTCTCTCAACAACTTAAATTTACTTTTAAACGTTTTCACCGCGTTCTCCGCCGCGCCGTTGGACGCTGGGTGATAAGGGGCCGTGCGAATGTGCTCGACACCGTTACGATTGAGAAACTCGGCGAATGTACTCGAACAAAACGAAGGACCATTATCGGTGACTAATCTCCTCGGAAGTCCCCATATACTAATGTACTCTTTAAACGCCTTGATGGTATTCTCGGATGTAATATCGGCCATCTCTTTAACGTCTACCCACTTGGAATACGCGTCAATGATAATCAAATACATTTTTCCCTCCAACGGACCGAGAAAATCCGCATGAATGCGGTGGCCTGGGCCATCGGGCCACTTCCACACGTTCAACTCCGCCCGGGGCGGATTGCTTGCCTTTTTGCAATAAAGTTCACATGACTTACAGATTGATTCGATGTCTTGATCGATCCCGGGCCACCAAATATAGGAGCGAGCCACCGCCTTCATGCGAATCACTCCCATGTGGACCCCGTGAAGCTCATCGAGCAGCCTCTTTCTCAACGAAAGCGGCACGACCACCCGATGCCCCCACATTATACAATCGTCGATCACCGTGAGCTCTCTTTCGCGATTTTTAAAAGGAGCCATTTCCTGCTCCACTTTGTGCGGAAACCCCTTTGTTACAAACAAACGCACTTTACTTAAAATAGTATCACAATCGGTTTCATTTTTAATATCTACGTCTTTGATCGTAGCTATATCGTTCATGACTAAATTCAAATACGAAAACTCGTCATTATCGGCTTTATCGAGTTCGCTGGATACGATCGGCAGAGGGAGACGAGAGAGACTATCCGCGCTTCCGTTATCGATACCCCTAATATGCTGGATCGAAAACTCGTACCCCGACAAAAAGACCGCCCAGCGCTGCACTCGGCTCGCCGCCATTTGCGGGGGCCCTTTCTTGGCACCGAAAATGTAAACTAACGGTTTATGGTCCGTTTCCAACAGAAAACTACGTCCATACACGTACTGATGAAAACTTTTTACTCCGAACACGAGTCCCAAGGCCTCGCGATCGAGCTGCGAATAATTACGCTCCGCTTTCGACAACGTTTTCGACGCGAACGCTATGGGCTTAACACTGCCATCCTCGAAAACGTGCGAAAGAACTGCGCCCAGCCCCACCGGAGAGGCATCGCATGTTATTTTAACTTGTTTACTCGAATCATAGTGCACGAGCACTCCATGTGACACCAACGCTTCCTTGGCGTCTCGGAAAGCCTTTTCTCGATCACGAGTCCATTGCCACTCGGCTTGGGAACTCAAAAGCTCATAGAGCGGGTTCACGATCATCGCGTAATTTTTAATAAACTTTGCGTAATAATTTATCATTCCCAAAAAGGTTTTTAACTCTGTTACGTTGCGCGGCGCTGGTACGTCGAGGACTGCTTGCACTCTATCCCGTGCGATATGCGACCCCTGAGCGTCAACCACAAACCCGAGAAAGGATACACTCTTGCGACCAAATTCGCATTTTTCCCTTCGTACGGTGAGGCCGCACTCTCGAAAACAATTCAAAACGGCCCTGAGTCTCTCTGCATGTTCCTCCACCGTCGATCCCGACACGAGGATGTCGTCGAAGAAACAGATCACGCCTTCAATTCCCTGTAACACTTGTTCCATCTCTCGTTGAAACAAGCCAGGGGCCGACGCTACGCCGAAACACAACCGTTTGTACGAAAACAAACCCTTGTGCGTCGAAATGGTCACCAACTTTTGTGATTCCTCGTCTAGCTTGACCTGTTGATAAGCATTAGATAAGTCCAATTTCGAAAAAACTTTCCCTCCATTGAGTGTCGCAAGAAGATCTTGCACACGAGGTATCGGATATCTATCAATTTGTAAATTGGGATTCACCGTAATTTTATAATCCCCACAAATACGAATTTGACCATTTCTTTTTAGGATCGGAACGATCGGCGTCGCCCACTGGCTCGATTCCACTGGCTCAACAATCTTTTCGCTCACCAGACGGTTCAATTCACGCTCTACTTTATCGCGCAACGCATACGGGAGTGGTCTAGGCTTACAAAATACCGGTATCACATTTTCCTTGACGTTCAACTTGAAAATTTTCTTAGTGTACGTGCCCAGTTTATCTGTGAAAACCGACGGATACTCCCGCACTATGCTACTCACGTCAACCGGCACCACACTGCAAATACTCGGTATAGATTGAGAATTTCCCGATTTCCCGTTCATCGGAATCTGTAACGCCCTAATCCACTGCCTTCCAACAATTGGAGGACCTTTTCCCGGTAAAACAAAAAGTTCGAGCACGCGATTTTGCCTCTTCGAGCCAACCGTAACCTCTAAAATTCCCCTTGGGATAATCGGATGCCCGGCGTGAGACTTGAATCTTCGACTAGTTTCACGCAACGTTAATTTAGACAATTCCTCGCGCTACTCAAAGTCACGCACCGATATCGCCGTGATCGGAGACCCTGTGTCAATCTCGAATTTTAGCGTTACATTTTCCACCGATATGTTTACAAACATCGGCTCGTCATTTACTGTTTCTTCATCCATATTGCTCACTATGTCGCGCACCGACTCGTCCTTAATACAAAATAAATTATCTAAAGCTGTTTCGAGATCCTCGACTTCGTCAACGTAATGATGTTTCTCACCGCCTTTTTTCTTTGACTTTTTGTTTTTGTTACTCTCATTTCTCTCTTCGCCCTTTGTCGCGTGAGAATTCTTGGATCTCGAATCAGCTGCGTTCTTACAGACGGAAGCTAAATGTCCTGCTTTTTGGCATATGTTGCATTTATACGACCTGAATCTACATTGAGCCACTTGATGACCCTCTTTTCCGCAGCAAAAACACCTGAGGTTCGATGACTGTGCCTTCTTGTTCGAACTGCCCGTTCTCTTGTCCCTGAAAAAGTTGACTCCCTCCTCGTTGCCTCTCGATGACGCGCCCATCTCCGCGACGTCCCTCGATGCCGTCTCCAGCGCGATGGCGATTTCCACCGCTCTGGCGTTGGTGAGCCCTGGTTCTCCGAGCAGCTTCCTTTTGATGGCGTCACTCCGGATGCCCCATACAAATTGGTCCCGGAGACTTGCCTCCAAATTTGACCCGAATTCACAATGAAGTGCCAGTCTCTTAAGGCGAGCGAGGTACTGTTTCACCTCCTCCCCCTCCTTTTGCCGACACTCTTTGAACCGGTAGCGCTCCGTTATTTCGATCGGCTTGGGCTGCAGATGATCCCGCATGATGTCTGTCAACTCCTCGAACTTCTTCTGGCTCGGCCTCTGCGGTGCACACAAGTTCCTCAGCAATGAGTACCCTTCCGTACCCAACAACGTGAGCAGCAATGCGACCATTTTGTTTTCCGGCACACTGTTAGCAACAATATATTGCTCCAAACGTTCGCACCATAGCGACCAGTCGTCCGTTAAATTGAACTCCTTCAAGCTTCCCAATCCGCTCGAATGTACGACGACGTTCTGGGCAAATCCCCCACCACTGCTCGATTGTTGGACTTGTGCTTCCAGAGAGTTCTTTTGCAGCATGATCGTCCTCAGCTTTTCTTTCTGATCCGCCATCTGCTTTTTTAAGACACTCATCTCCTCCGCCTGCTTTTTCCCTTCAGCCAAAAGTTGCTTCCGCTGTTCCACGAGCTGTCTTTTTAGCTCTTCCAGCTCCATCCTCTCTGCCTCCAACGCGGCTTTTTCCCTCGCGTCCGCCATCTTTTTCGGCTTCACTCGACGCCACGTGTTCCAATTTCTTTTTCACGTTCTTGCCGTTGATCCCTCTTTTAATTTACCACGCCACTGTTTTGGATCATGGTTTTTCCTTATATCCTCGTCGCCAAAATGTTGTATATTTTAATCGATGAAAATAATACTTTATTGCACGCTCAGACAAACAATAGGTACGGATCGTTTGGACGGCCAGAGAAGACTGGCCAATGGTGGGGCGACACGCTGACGCGAAGGCGACAAGCCGTTACCTCAGCATTTGAGTAGATGTAACCGCCGTATACAGCTCAGGCTGACCAACATACATTACATCGTTGACATCTATTTCCCTTGAAACTTTCCTTTCAATTGATAGAATGAACAGATTTACTAGGTGTTCTTGGTTCATCATAGCTCGACGAATTTTTTTACAAATTTTAGCTTCGAAAAACTTCTCTCGCATAATGCGACTGAGACACAAATGATCAAGAAGTATTGGATTATAAGTGATAAACAGGGCAAAGATTTACTGAAGTCCCATCTAATAATAATAAAGGTTTGATACAGGTTTGGAAACGACCACGATGTGTTAGGCGCGCTAAGTCGATCTACTTTTCTTTTCATTTTTCGCCACTACGTGGCATTGCTGTTGACGGGTACATGTGTGACATGGATAGAATATCTTCTGTCTGTTTCTCCCACTCTCCAAATCGAGGCGCATGCGCCGTCGACCTTGCCCCCGAATATTTGATGAGAATACGAATAAAAAACCAAATGAACAAATAATACGCTTACTGAAGACTAAACTGATTGATAGATCCATGCTCTGAAAAGTCGCAGCTACGAAAACTCGTCTGCTAGTCACATATTTCTAGGTTTAATTCTGAATATTTTCTCTAAACATTCTGTGACCGGCTGTTTTATTGTCGCTACGAAATCTTTATAATATTTTACACGTGTGAGCAGTTTATATCTGGCAACTACAGTTATTTAGTGTTTAAATTATTACATAGAAATGAACCGGTGCGATGGTCTAGTGGTTAGCGTGCTCGCCACTAAACCAGCGAACCGGGAGGTCCCGGGTTCGAATCCCAGTCGCGTACATTTCGTCGTGAAATGTTTTGCTTCGGCATTTCGCGGCGAAATAAGACTAGTTCCACGACTGGGGGGCGAAATCGATGACCGGCTGTATTGGGGTAGGTTTTCCGCAGTTTCCCTATACCCATGACAGAAATGTCATGATGAATATAATGCAGCGGGGAAGTCGGCTGCGGCCGCAAGAGGGGGGAACAAGGAGAAAGATGGAGAAAAAAGGAGTAAACAGTAAAGGAAAGAAACGGGCACAATGAGGGGAAAGATTAGGTAACAAACGCGAAAAGCGTGTACCTAAGGAAAAAACCAATTAAAAAAATATATATATTACATAGAAATGTGGCCAGCGCGTTATCTCCATAAAGCGCCATATACATGAGACCTTTTTTAGCGTTGTCATTTTTCGTTAAAAGTTCGATAAATTGGCTTGCAATTTTACCCATATACGGGGATGTATTTTTACTTGATTATAGACGAAAATCAATTAATTGTTAAATAATTCGAGTTCGTAAAAGAAATGCCTTAAGACCATAAGATGACACACGGACCGCGCTTATCGTTCACATGACAACACGGAAATTATAAGTAGGATGAGATCACAGAAGACGGTGGGTGGGGGATATCCTCCGATAGGAGCGACGCATGTGGCGGCGAGCGGAATAAAAAGTGGATCTTGTAACGATGCCTCACGGCATCATTGAAATGTGGCTTCGTTTCCAGACCGGTATGTAAGACCGTGGGTCAGGAAAGTCCCGCAGCGACTAACAGTGTTGACAACTTAGTGGATTTTTTACGTAAACTGGTGGTTCAGACATCCCTTTTAGTGGATAAAATTTGTTTTTAGTGGCTGGTGGTTTTTGTTAGTGGTAAGCAAGATATTCAACCACTAACGTGTAAACAAATTTATGATATATTATATTTTGCTATGACAAGGCCCTTTGACACAAAGTGTGTCAACTTTTATGGTGTGGGCAACACTACGATCTTGTAAATATCTACCAGCGCCATGGGGATTCCCTGAATAATGTTTCGGCTGTATATAGATTTGAATGAATATAGACCACAGGGTATAGTAATTGAATCAAGTTCAATTTGCTTGAAAAAGTATGTTTTGAAATACTTCATAATGTTGTTATGTAAGTGCATCAGATGTAGTTGCTTGCTTACTAGACCGTAAGCAGTAACACCAAGCGGTATTAGAGGTTTCCTGGTGGATCGCAGAACCGCTGATGATGGGTATAACAAAACAAGTTGGCAACAGCGGCGGCTGCTATATTTGTTTTGGCTTCTAACAAGGTACAAGTTATAATGGAATTTTACGACAGTAAGGTTCAGATTGGTTGATTTCCCCTGTTGTTATTCTTTAGTACGTATGGATGTAATTTCTTTAGTACGTATGTATGTCATTTTTTTTACGAAATTTCTCAATTGTTCGGATCTAGTATTTATGTTTCGCGCCAAAGCCACCATAGAGTGAGCGGGGCCCACCACGCGGGGCGCACCATTTTTATGGCGCTGGCTATAAGTAGGTAGAGCTTTATGCTATATTGACAATTTCTATCATGACCTGGGGGGCGATTACGGTTTTCCATTCGGGTGAAAATGACAAAAGTGAGCAGCTCACCCTGTTACGGTTCTCTTCACCTAGTGAAAATGCGAGATTATTCACGTAAGTTGACTCGACACGAAATGTCATGTCGAAAATCGAAATGCGCATGCGTGAGCGTCTTCCTAACCCAGCGACGACACGTCCAAAGCTAACACATAACACAAGTTAATATGAAATAGCTGATTCAGAGACGGTAGCATCTCGACACCGAATAATTAATAAAATTCAGCAACTTAAAGTTGATATCGTAGCAAGTTAAGTAATGTCATCCGATAATGATGAATAATTTTCTGATGATTGTGGTTTTGCGAGATCGGAAAAATCGAATCCTTCGTATACGACGATCACTGTGCGATGCCTTGGATCCCTTCAGTATAACGGAACAAGAATATATTGCATAATAGTTCGATTTATTAACATAAAACAATAATTCTATCACTGTTTATAAGAACCGTTTTATGTTCTGATATGATACAAAAATTACCAGTATTTTTTTATTTGAATGGCTGTGTCGCAATCTGCCTCGTGCTAAATCTTCGTCTTTTTTCATGAAATCTAATAACATTTGTTCTTGTTTTTCGGTAACATTCATGTTGCAAACTCAGATTCTATTTAAACTGGTTGCTTATTCGAGTGAAGAGATTGTTTTTGCCGATGCGCAGGTCTTTCGTTTTGGGCTGGGTTTGATAGGCGTGCTAGTATACCCCTTCTACGGTGTCGTGAAAATGTGAGATCACTAGCTGGAAGTTCCTAGTGATCTGACATTTTCACCCAACCGATCCGTAATAGCGTGACTAAACTCACGTGAGATGAAAATGCGAGAAGTGAGAAGTCTCACCCGAGAACCGTAATAGGCCCCCTGATAACAGGTGAATTAGTACCTACCTACCTATGTTTATATTTTGCATATGTACGGGGCCTCCACCTCGAAACTGCCCCTTACTGAATATATTTCGGCTTTGGTTGGAATTTTACTAAAAAATGACTTCTCGAGATTTGGAGGCCCCTCATGACCAGAGGCCGGGGCGGACCGCCCCCTCCGCCCCCCCCCCCTTAGTCCGCCACTGGCTTGTTGAGTAGTATGTTTAAAATGTGGCAACGTCGGAACTATGGGAATAGCAAAACCAATCGAAAACCTAGCGCGCCAATTTCAAATACGTTAAAGTCAAATGCGACTAAGGGGAACTTATTCATTTATTTATTATGATGTATTCCCTTTTTCAAGCTTCGGTGAGCATAATACGATGCTTGAGGGCACGAGCACTGCCAAATCGTCTTTTCCATCGGGAACTTTGCAGCTCACTAATCTTTTTTTCTGAATAATTTGTTGCCTCCTTTTGTTCTGACATAACCTCTGAAAACGCCGACCGGCACGAAACGCGCGTAACGCAGCTGCGGCCTGTGACAGTAACTGCAGTCAATCTAACAGCCTCGAATTACGACAGAACCGTGTAACGTTGCCAAACTTCGTGTCTATTTTAATGGGAGTTTTAAACATCAACATTTAATTTTCGACGATCCTAACTTCTTCATATTACCACATACATAATTAATAATTACGATTATCTACCGTTGATACAAAAATTCTCGCGATATTCAATCGTACACGTCATTAAGGAGCTATACCAGTGTGACACTTTCAAAAAATCGATTTTTTTGCCTTTTTCGACAGTTTATACTCTCAAGAATATCCTGTAAAAATTTCATGGCCGTATCTCTAATACTCCCCGAACAGCAGCCGTCTAAAGAGCAACCGCTGGTAGGTATAAAATGCTAGTTAAATCTTTAAACGCGTTTTTCTCGAAATGAGATTTTTTAAATTTGCTGACATTGTAACTCAAAGAGCAATTACCCGATTGACTTGAAATTCAAAGTGAGTACTCTTGAATATATTTACTCTACAATGACGTAGGATATTTTTCATTGGATGAAACTTAACGATTTGGCATTGAAAAAAACGACCATTTTATAGGCAAGAAAACAGACTTTTTTCATAACTACGCCATTTTGTTAGATTTTGATATTCTTCGAAAATCTTATGTCATTGTACAGGAAATACCTTCCAGTTTAAAATTTTTTCCGTTTTCGGTTTCAACTACTCAATCGGCCGGAATCATGTCAGCAGTGGAGGAACTTTCTTTTTGGCGCCTCCAAAGGCAGCGCATAACGCCTTATATACGCGATTTCGCCGATTTTCGAAGGTACTTTTCTAGACGCGTTTAAAAAAAATACGCATATATTGACAACATTTTTTCACAGATCATTTATGCACATGGTTAAGTATATGAAAAAAAAAATCAGAAATATTAACAAATGGCGGAGATATAACACATTTCCACGATTCACTTTTTGGAACCTTGTGAAAGTTCTAACTCTTGAACGAATGTCCAGATCGCTTTGAAATTTTCACAACATATTCTTAGTATAATCACCTATCGTGTGAACCACAGAAACAAAAACTTCAAAATTGAGTAAAAAAAGTAATGTTTCGAAATTTATTATAATAATTTTTTTTAAATAAAATTGTTGTTTCACATTGAAGATGCATTCATTATGCAATTATAAATATGTTCATTTTTTTCAGACACCCACATCGATGCTGAGAACTTTCACCATCAACGCGCGCGCAAAAAAAAATACAATGCTGTATTATGTTATATATCCGCCATTTGTTAATATTTCTGATTTTCTTTACATATACTTAACCATGTGCATAAATGATCTGTAAAAAAATGTTGTCTATATATGCGTCATTTTTTTTAACCGCGTCTATAAAAGGACCTTCGAAAATCGGCAGAATCGCGTATATAAGGCCATAAGTCGCGTGGATCTCAAATTTTTCTATGAAAAAATTATGTAATATAGATGAAATATAGCCAAATATATTCTTAATTTTCCGAAATATTTAATTGAGTACTTTTCTTCCAAAAAATTCCCGAAAATCACCCAAATTTTCAGAGGTTACACTGGTACAGCCCCTTAACATTTTGCTACAATAAGTTGGCACTCGTGACGTCACACAATGTATTAGCATAGGAACGTCGTTTCTCCCCCCGCCCTTCAGAAATGATTTAGCAATAACCTTAACCATAGAATTCTCGTTGAAACATTCAGTAACCGCTATTTTTCCAATACCATTTTAACCCTCAAAATCTCTAAAATGCGTCACGCTTTTGTTCCTATATTCATCCAATCGCGAAATACGAATAAAACGTAACAGGAGTATTTTTCATAGGAAACTGTATTTAGTCTAAATCGCCGATGAGCTTGCTTGAATTTTTAACACGTTCCTGTGTGTATTTATCTGTACCATACAAAACAGATTAGCATCGAACTCATAATAAAGGTACGCGCTCGTACTACCTAAATTATTATCAGAAGAGGAAAGGTACGAAAAAATATGCATAACAATAGCGAACCGAACACATGTACTGAGTAAACATATATTCGTCTTTCATAGTACGTATACCTATTTTGTTCATGCAAAAGTGATATAATCTGCTGCGACCGATGAGACTGTCTAAGAGGGCGTCAGAGGGTTAGGCTACTGTGGAAATGGGGAATACTCGTTCGTCGCTTAAGGCGACTCAAATTTAAGAGGAAGGTCCAACATATGATGCAGGAATCGCAGATTGAATGTGAACTTATGATTACGACGAAAAAACTGCTAGTAAAACTTTAAACGCGTTTTTCTCGAAACTACGTTTTTCAAAATAGCTTACACGATTTCTCGACATCTAATGAACGGATTGACTTGAAATTCAGTACACTTATTCAGTGTAATAGTAGTTTAGTCTTGGCCGACATTTTTCTTCTTAACATTTTTTCCCATTAGTTATTGAAAATAATGATGCCATCTTTCCTCGGAAAATCGAAAAAAACAACATTTTTTGTTTTGATGATTAAAACACGAAAACTAAAAAAAGCGCGGTCAAGTCTTAACCAATATTATCTATTTTAAGAAAAACTACTCGTTTTTTTGTTCCAGATCAACCGTGCAGTCAAAATCAAGTACACCGTTGAGCCTCTCACGTTTAAAGGTCCTTCGCGAGATTGTTTATAACTTCTTCAATTATTAATATTTTGAATGCAATTTGGTAGACAACTTTGTTAGTATACATACAAATAAATGGCCAAATGATTTTTCGGTCATCCTACTTATTCCTTCAAAATTAATTCTTTTTAAATAACTCTGATTTTCGGGTCGTCACAGTAGCCTAGCCATTTGAATGATCTCTTATTCCGAACGAAAAGAAAAGGCACACCTGATTATTGGAAAATACTTGCTTTATCCTCCCGGTGAAAAGACTATAACGTTTTATTCGTAATTGCAAGTTGTGTCAACTAGCTCTATCATTCTCCTGCGCAGCTTTCACGATGAACGCCACACATGTGGCAAATAATTAAATGTCTCATTGAAACGAAGCGATGAATCGTGATATTTTTCTATCTCATCATTTTCTTCTATAGGCTAATGTGAAATTGAGCGAGGCTCGGGTATGTTTGCCTAGACTCGTTATTATTAACCGAGCGATTCTTTTTCAAAGCGACGGTTTAATCGTTTGGGGCGTTATATCTGAATGGACAAACAAAACTTGGAAGGCTTGTTTTATTGGCTTAATGATGTATATGCGGCCTTCCATACCAATTCGACCTGGGTCTGGCCCTCGACCCCTCGAATCTGGTTCCCGATTTTTCTTATCATTACTCTCACTCTATCAAGCAATTACAATTTTTTCAGATTTTTTAAAATAAATTTGAGCGCGTCATGAATTTTTGAATTTTTTTTACGATACGGCCAGCACCTCGCTGGCCGTAATCGAAAAATCTAAAAAAAATCCCAAAAATCCAGCGCAGATATAAAAAATGTTGGTGTAAAATTCATAATGTCTGGGCTTTTGCTTCAACCCGTTTTTAAGCTTTTTGAGCAAAAAATGAAAAAAATAAGAAGCAGAGGTCAATTTACTGTAGACTGTTGCTCGAAATGTTGTATGCATAATATCAGGTTTTTTAAAAAAATTCTCCGATTTTTCTAAAGTGTAGTTTGTAATTTTCGAATTTTTTTTTATCATGGTTGACAAAAACCCTAATTAGGGATTTGGAAATGGTGCGAATTGCACTAACAATAAGCGTCAGATGCCTGGTGAGGTTCGGTACACCCTAAACTATACTATTGAAGTGCTAAGTAGCTGTGACCGCCGATCTGCTAAATTTGTCGATAACAAAACATTTTATTTTTATTTTTAAGAATACACTCTAGTGGCGCCATATTATATATTGTGCTGATTGCTATTATTACATTGTCTCTATAGATTAACGTTATGAGTGGTTAGTACTGCGTAAGATGAACGCCTAAGTTTTATCATTACATTGCGTGAGACAATAGTGAAGACAAGAATTTAGGTTACAAGATAGGTTACTTGGAAGCCCCCGTAAACGCAAAATGTTATTTTTCTTTCGTTAATATTGCATTGTCATCTGCACTAGCTAATTTTTTTCGAGAATTCATAATGAGTGTACCATAACCAATGTCACCGAGTTGATTTGCGTATTTACATTTTTTGTTCATTTTCTGATGTCTCTCGTTTTGCGTCATTCTATTTTATTTTTTTTCTATATGAAATCGAAAATTTTTTCGATGTGAAAATGCTTTAAAAAATCCTTAAAAATTTCCAAAAACCGTTCGCTATCATCAAAAATATTCAAGCTACTGTCTACAGTAGTAGTTCAATAGTAGTTTAGAGTGTACCGAACCTCACCAGGCATCTTATGCTTATTGTTAGTGCAATTCGCACCATTTCCAAATCCCTAATTAGGGGTTTTGTCAACCATGATTAAAAAAATCGCAAATTACAAAATACACTTTAGAAAAATCGGACAATTTTTTTTTAATCTGGTATTATGCATACAAAATTTCGAGCAACAGTCTACAGTAAATTGACCTCTGCTTCTTATTTTTTTCATTTTTTTTGCTCGAAAAGCTAAAAAACGGTTTGAAGCAAAAGCCCAGACATTATGAATTTTAAACCAATATTTTTTATATCTGACACTGTATTTTTGGGACTTTTTCTGCTTTCAGATTTTTCGATTATGGCCATCGAGATGTTCAAAAAAAAAATTCAAAAATTCATAACGCACTCAAACTTATTTTAAAAAATCTGAAAAAAATTGTAATTGCTTGATACCGTGAGAGTAATGGTAGGAAAAATCGGAACCAGATTTGAGGGGTCGAGGGTCAGACCCAGGTCGAATTGGTATGGAATGCCCCATATACATCACAAGAATTATAAACGAACGGAATTATACGCGAAATTTTTTTTATTTTTTATTTTTAGAGCTTATTTTCTGACCGCCGCCAAGCACGCCGAACGCACGAAACAGCCTTAATGGTGAAAGTACCAATTTGGAGTCGTTTAGTCCAGTCGTTGTACAAAAAATTAAGGGTTCGTCACAATGTAAAATTTTCAAAAAATCGATTCTTTTTCTATTATCCGATAGTATGGACGGTTGCGTTCTGTTCAATTTTCGGGGCGAAATTTAAATTATTCCGGTTGCTACAGCCTTTCTCAGAAAAAGGGATTCGACCAGCTGCATGAGACCTCGCGCGATCGGACGCGATTTTCTCGAAATATCGTTTTTCAAAACGGTGTACATGCTCAAAGGAAGAGTTTTCAAGCAATCCGTCTCAAATTTTGACACAACATTCTTCACGCTATTCTTTATCCTGCCAAGGAAGCTTTTTTTGCTTTCATTTTTTTTAACGAAAAACTCGAAAAAATAGGCTAAATTCGATACATTTTTATAACCGGCGCCATTTTACCAATTTTGATTTTGAAAAAACCTCGAAAGCAAGATAGCGGCTTTCATACTGATTAATAATCTTTTTACAAATTTTGTTTCAGATAATATTTACGAAAACAAACGTGTACACCGTGAGGACGCTTTTTTTTCAAAGACATTTTGAAACCTTAAAAACATGTAGAAAAATTTACATTAAAAAAATTATTTTTCTTTTTACATGAGTGCTTTGATTTGACATTTAAAAAAATCAAACTGATTAGCGTAGTTTAACCATCGAAAAAAAGACGCGAAAATCAGATATTTTTCGACCCGTTACACTGTGATGAACCCTTAAGGCGTTACTCCCACTTGTAGAGCAAAAAAGGCTTTTTTCATGAATTTTTTAAAGAAAACTACAAAACTTTTTTATCGATCAATATACCATCTTAAAGAACACATCTTGAAGAACTTTCAGTAATTTTTTTATTGAAAAATATTGCATTGTTTAGTGGCCAATGGCCGTCAACGAAATAATGTTTTTATATACACATTGTGGCGAAGTGGATCGTCTGAAAAAAAAATGCGGATGGATTTAGTCAAATATAAGTATAAACTAGTCTTTAATCGAAGGATTTTAAAAAATATTCATTTTTCACAAAATGGCGGTGACCAACATTGCGGCGAAGTGGATCATCTGAAAAAAAAAATGCGGATGGATTTAGTCAAATATAAGTATAAACTAGTCTTTAATCGAAGGATTTTAAAAAATATTCATTTTTCACAAAATGGCGGACAGTCAAAGTTAATGGTTCGATTTTAACGAAAAAAAACGGCCGTTTTTTGGCTATAAAACGGCCATTTTTTCGAAAAAAAAAATCGAACGATTAAAGACTACATTTTTATGTATTAAATAAGCCTGCAAAATTTCAAGAAGATCGGTTCATTAGTGTTCGAGTAATCTTGGCCACCGACTTCAGAAATGCCATTTTGAGAAAAACGCGTTTAAAGTTTCAATTTCAGTTTACACGAAGAAAATTTTTTTTTTTGTAAACTTACATAGAGTCATCTATTTCGGGCCCATACAGAAGTATGGGCCCGGATACTTATACTTCAAAAAAATCGATTTTTTCAAAATCACAAGTGGGGGTAACCCCTTAACAACAACCTAGCAACTGAATACCTACTTATCAAAATGCCTCGGTGGATACACGTAAAATTTTAATGAGAAGTTCAATTCCATGTCGTTAGGAGTCTAATTTAGGAGCTATCGTCGAAACGATAGCTCCTAAATCAGTTTTGAAACTTCAAACCCGTTTTTCTCGAAATCACGTTTTTTTAATCGGGAGAAAACGCATAATCCGGGCAATTTTCATCCGATCGACTTGAAATTTTAACTGTAGCTTCTTAGATAGATTCTTTAAAGAAGTACACATTTTTAAGATTCATCAACACTTCTCGTTTTTATAAACAAACTAGTTTTCCGCCCGCGACTCCGCTTGCGTAGACTTGTGTTGAATGCTCTTTAATTGAATGTGCTCTTGAAATGTTTCATTAAAGTAGAACAAGCGCGCGCTCTTGATTTCTATAGATTTTGTTTGGGTTTGTTTGGGTTCTTTGAATTCTTCAATGTCGTCTTCTAAATACCGAGTCGTCTTCTAAATATTCCGATCAAGATCAAAAGCAACGTGACGGAGCCTTGCAACATGTTGCTATGGTAACCCGCTCTAATTGTTTTTTTTTTCACCTGAAGCTTGTGTGTCATCTGCTGGAACAAAGGTTCTTTCCGGAGTACTTCTGTACATTAATCCAGTCTCGTCCATGTTGAAGACTTGTGCTCTTTCAAGTTTTTTTCGCAGCTACTGACTCGGAAAATTTCTCTGTGTACCGATTAACTGCTTCCTCATCGGCTGACAGTTTCTCCCCCTTAAAACACACAATAATATGGGACAATTTCGAATTAACATGCGCTGATGTTATAGAGTTGGAAAGAAAAAGCTAAATTAGCCTTTTGCTTCCTCGTAGAAGGCGCGTGCGCGCGCCCGTGTGTGTTTGTGTGCGTGCGAGCATGCGTGGGAGTGCGTGCGTGCGTGTGTGTAGCACACATCAAGCTGCATTTGCAGGTTTTTATTTATGTATTTCAGATCACCGATTTCACTTACATGTGATTTTCGAACTTTTCACGTGGTTCCGTTTTTTCCATTTCTCCAACCATCCGTGGCTAGCTTTGAAGCTCTTTGCTCCGCCAATCCTGGAGTTGATGGCCAGTGCTTGTCTGCATAAAATTGGCCCAGAAAGTGGAATGCCTTTGCGGTGACAATCAGCAAGCCACGTGAACAATTCCGCATCGTGATTGTTCGTTTTATTAACTTTTTAAAAATGTTTTGGTGTTGCTCGCTTTGGCGGCATTCTCGATTACCTACAGTCTGGTTCGATTTCCATCTACGGCGAATACTATCATTCAAAGCGTACTTGGCACATACTTCTTGAGACGTTGATTTTTTTGACTCTGCCAAGATTTTTTTCTCCTCAAACGTGTACCGGTTACGTTTCTTCACTGCCGGTTCTTTCGTAGAATGAGGTACAGGTACAGGTACGCTCTGAGGTATAGATATCAGGTTACTGTCTTCAACTTGTATGCCATAGTCGGAGATCTTACGTTTTTTCACAGTTTCTGTCATTATGTATTTACCAGGTGTGTAAGTATGAAACCGGAATTTTTGTACAGAAAAAACACGTTTATTGTAATGATATGATACAAAGTAACTTATTCAAAGTATTGTCCGTCGCTATCTATACATTTTTCTCATCTTTCTGGCAATTTGTGGATTCCGCGCCAAAAGAACTGTTGCTCTTTTGAGGCAAACCAGTCATCGAGCCATTTTCGTACATCTTCGTAAGAACTAAAGCGCTGGTCAGCAAGTGCGTGTCCCATCGATGCAAACAAGTAGTAATCGGATGGGGCAAGGTCCGGTGAGTAAGGCGCGTGCTGAAGAATCTCCCAACGGAACGACTCTATCGTTTCCTGGACCTGTTTTGCTTTGTGTGCTGGTGCATTGTCATGCAGCAAAATCACCTTGTGTTGTCTTTGTTGGTATTCTGGTCGTTTTTCACGCAAAACTCGATCCAAATCGGTCATTTGTTGTCAGTAGCGTTGAGTATTGACAGTTTCCCCAGGTTTCAGCAGCTCGTAGTAGATTACGCCCTTCTGATCCCACCAAACACACAGCATTGACTTTCGTCCGTAGCGGTTTGGTCTTGCCGTCGATTTTGATGGTTCACCCGGAGTAACCCATGACTTTTTGCGCTTAGGATTCTCGAAATATATCCACTTTTCATCGCCAGTCACAATTCGATGGAGAAATGACTTTCTTTTGAACCTGGCGAGCAGCATTTTGCATGATGTTTTGCGGTTTTCCTGCTGTCTTTCGTTGGGTTCATGTGGAACCCATTTCCCCACCTTTTGTATCTTTCCCATGGCTTTCAACCGAAGGGAGATGGCTTCTCGGGTCACCTTTAACTGATCCGCCAGTTGTTGTTGTGTTTGAGCGTCGTCTTCGTCCAACAAGGCTTGCAGGTCAGCGTCTTCAAACTTTTCCGGTGGTCTTCCACGTTCTTCGTTCCTCACGTCAAAATCGCCACTTTTGAACCGTTTGACCCACTCGAAACACTGTGTTTTACCGAGAGCATTTTCACCAAACGCCTCCACAAGCATTCGATGCGATTCGGCTGCGGTTTTCTTCAGATGAAAACAGAAAAGTAGTGCTGTCCGCAAATCGTAATTTGTTGGCACAAAACTCGACATGTTTATCTCTAATAAACTAATGCTACTGAATGAAACTCGTGTTATTGTGAGTTGGAAATCTTTGTCGGATATCAATACAATAACAAGACACCGCTGACGTGATGTGTCGGTAACTGCATCGACATCTAGCGCCACCTATGGGCAAATTCCGGTTTCATACTTACACACCTGGTATGTGTCACTTTATTCGCTAATGTGAATAATATGTACTACATCAATACAATAATAATACTATGTACATCAATACCAAACTATGTAGTAGTATTGCGTAAAACGGTATTCACATCCAATTGAGAATTATTTTACATATGTACTTAACGTGAAAAAGTTCACATTCGTTCGAGCGTGCTTATTGGGAGGTTCGCATGCTAAAAAGAGCGAGAGAGACAGAGAGAGTCAGTGAGCGTAGAGCGCGCGCCTGGTGGGGTTACCCGAATTCTCGGAAATACTCTTCCCCTTGGGAGCTCTTCCGTGCTTATTTAGAGGTCGGACTGTATTTAGATTGGGAGATAATTAAATGATTAAACGAACTTACCTGCAAGTGAAGTTCGATCATAATTGTATGAAGCGCCTCTTCCGAAGAGAGCATTAGGTAGTACCCCTGCTATGTACCGAATTTGTCACATTTTTCAGTTCATTTTTGTTTTTATATGTTTGTGTCTGGATCCGTGGTCATGGCGATCCGCAGCTCATAATGTTAAAGTGTTGCCGTAACCACTAGCGTTTCTAATGTGGGCATTAGAAAAAGGAGAAAAGGAATCTATTGGGTGGGACTGATCTCTTCGAAAGAGGCGCTTCATACAATTATGAGCGAACTTCACTTACAGGTACGTTCGTTTAATCATTTAATTGTATTCCGCGCCTCTTCCTCAAGATCATTAGGTAGTTCTTTAAAGTTTGTTACGGCAGAAATTCAGTATTTCAGAAATTCCTTGTGGAACTTTATTTCTAATTTTAGAACAATAGATAACCCATTATAGAACGTAGCCTGAGTCATTGGCTCTATTAAGAATAGCGTTCGCATATAATCCCTTGCGTTCAATGCAGTGGCGTAGCGTGGATTTTTGCCGCCCCCTCCCCCACCCTATTTTCGCAACTAAGTGCCGCTCGCCGCCGCCGCCCCACATCTGCGCCGCCCGGGGCCATGGCCCCCTCTGCCCCCGCCCCGCCCACGCTACGCCACTGGTTCAATAACATTTTTATCGTAGAATCTGGCGAAGGTACCAGATTTTTCTGACCATCCAACGGCTTTTTTTATTGTATTTATACTAACGCCACTTTTTTGCTGTAAAAGTTGAAGCATGACGTGTACTATATGCTTCAAATATCTCCGTATCTATGCCACATTCTTCAAGTCTTCTTGATCCACCTACTTAGTGTTTGGCTGGATACTTATTTATGAGGTTTTTTTAGAGCGACAAAAAGCAGGATTTCTGTTCCCCGCAACTCCTTTGTTTTGATTAAATACGTTTCTAACGTTGATGCTACGCAAACGATGGTGTTTTCCTTGTAGAATGGTATAGTCAAAGTTGGTTGTGCCTTATGCATCTTAGACGTTTTCAACCTGTCTGGGATCTTAATCTCGATCAATTTGGTAGATTTTTTGGATATTTCTAATGTCAATCAACGGCAGCGTCTGCATGCGTTGTGCTGTGATTAAGGCCAGCAATGTCACCAACTTGAGGGTGAGTTTTACCAGTGGCATTTGTGCCTTCATTATGCCTTTGAACAATCTCCGTATCTGAGGATCTTCTCCTAATTCTGGTCCATGTAATAGAGCGATCGCTGGTCGGCAGCTATTTAGCGTGCCATGCGAAGCTCAGTTATCGAAAACAGCCGTTAGGAACTTTTTTACGTGTGCTGTATCGTGTTTGAATGGATCGATGTCATTTTTTCAGCAGACAGCATTATGGAGAATGCTTCTTCGGGCACGTTTCTCTTTTCTAGCGCTTGGCGGACAGCGCCCCCGCAACCAGGATACTCCTCTGCCAAATTGGGTGTGACTGCCTGTTCAAGGAGGGTAATAGGTTCACATGCGGTTTGAAATAAATCGGTTCACAATCCAACATCGCAGTGAAGGCAGGAAACCGTACCTGAGCTCGCCAATATGGTACCACAACAATACGTCTAGCGCCGTCATTTTTATTTTTCATGATACTCGTAAAATTATTGCAAATGGTGGAAAGGCATAAAAGAATTCCGAGCTCCAGTTTATCGTGAAAGCGTCAATCACGATTGAGCCAGGGTCTTGTATCCAAGAAGCATAACGTTCACATTTCATGTTTGTTCTTGTTGCGAATAAATCTATGTCAGACTTGCCAAATTTCGCTTTGATATTCTGAAAGGCTGAATTTGATAGGGCAAATTCCGTTTCAGGTTCGAGGCGTCTGGATTCAAAATCGGCATCAATATTGTTTTGAGAAGAAACATAGGATGCAAGAATCCAAATATTTCTTCTTTCACACCATTTCCAAATTTCTCTCGCCAGATTGCTTAATACTGGAAACTGAATCCCGCCTATCTTATTTATATAAGCGATGGCGGCTGTACTGTCAATACGGAGTAGCAGATCGCAGTCTTTTAGATTCTCCGTAAAGAATTTTAGGGCAAAGAAAGCCCACAACAATTCCAAATACTTTATGTGATAAGCTTGCTCATCTTTGGTCCAAAGGCCGTGCGTTGGATTACCGTTACAACATGCCCCCCATCCTGAGCGCGAGGCATCAGAGAAAAATTATAAAACTGGTTTGAATGGTTTAATCGAAATTATAGCATGCTTGATGTGCGTTTTCCACCACGCAAAATCTGATTGCAAGTCTTTACCAAGTATCATTCGCGATTAAAAATTTCCGTTATTCTTTTTCAGTGCCAAAATTCGGCTCTCTCGAATTTCTTCATGTTATTAACCCCGCAAAATCTCGAATTGTACAATGATTTCTTTGCTTAAATTTTTCGATTTTTTCTCCAATTTTTTCCTTTTTTTCCCCGGGATGCTCGATAGTCATTGTTACCGAGTCATAAATAAATCCGAGAAATTTACATCGTGTTGAAGGAATTACTTTACTTTTCTTTTCGTTGATAATAAATCCCAATTTCTCGAGTAATCGTCTAGTAACCTGAGTATTTTAAAACTTTCTGCATATGAATTTCCAAATAACAATAAGTCGTCCAAATACACCACCGACAAATAGCCGCGCTCCCTAAGATACATGACTATCGGCTTCAGTAATTTTGTGAATGTGCATGGAGCTATATTCAACCCGACGGACATGCAGGTGAATTCATACAATCTTCCTTGGAAAAGAAATCGTAAAAACTTCCGGTCAGGTTTTGCGATTGGGATTAGATAATAAGCTTCCCTCAAGTCAATAGAAGTCATGAAGCAATTGCGCGTCAGAATTTGTCTGGCCGTTTTTCCATCTTCTAATTTGAAATGTTCTGTTCTTATGAATTCATTCAACAGTTTTAAATTAAGGATAAGACGATATGACCCATCAGCTTTTGGAATAAGAAAAAAAATTTATATGAATTGTTCCGTTTCCGGCATGCAACTGAGTATTGCACCCTTTTCCAAAAAGGCGTCGATTTGTTCGTGAATTAACCATTTCTCGTGACTTGACCATGACGGTTCGGTAGGTGGGGTTTTTTGGTATACCTCCGATGTGAAAGGAATCTTATATCCTGTGACCCAGCTCAGTATCGTTTCATCTGAAGTTATTTCAGTCCAGTCTTTCTTGAAGTAAGTTAATCTACCGGCGAATTTACTTACGTTTAATGTCTCTTTTTCGTATCCGTCTGATCCTGTTTTTGTTGTAGATTCCTGCCCCGAAGAGTAGGCTTGTTGCCTCGGTTGTAATTGTTGATCCGATTGTAACTCGGTCTGTTACCACCACCCCTCGAATATGCATTCGACCTGTACCGGCCTTGGTAAGGCGGGGCTTTTCAGTTTTTTGGATTTTCTCCTTGATCAGGGGATTGTTTAAACGACGGTCTCAGATCTTTCGATGATTGTTGCAAAATTTTGGCCGCTTTCATTTCTTCGCTCAAATCTTTTCCGAAGAGCCACTCGTCAGACGGCACATCTTTCAGTGTGTCTTTAAAGGGTGCTTTAATATGTTTTAAGATCAAACTTCTTCGAATGGATATTTCGTCGTGTTGAAGATGAGCAAGAAGCTTTGCTACGCCATTAAGTGGTTCCAACTATTCTTTTTTCTCGATAGGATTTGATTTCAGCAGGATTTCTATTGTTTTCCCACCCCGGCGAACGCAGCAGCAATCTTTTCTTGTTTTTCAACAATTCTTTCTTTTTTTTATTGAATTGTCCAGGGGTGCCTTAATTTCCGAATTCAATTTTGGGGGTCGATGAAAACGCATTTTTCTGCCACTGTAAACTTTTTTAGTGCAGTCTTCCGTTCCTCGACCGGCAAGCCTCTCTCGATAATCTCGCCCCAGATAGTTGCAAGGTGACTGTAAATTGCTGGTGCTAACACTCTATCGGGTCTGATACGTTCTCCAAAAACCTCTCGAATTTCAGCTTCTATATCTGTTTTTTGGTCACTCAACTGTGTTTTTTCGGCACCCGACGTTGTATTGTCTATAGCTTTATCATCGCTGTGTGTTACTGTGATGAGAGGATTTTCATTATTTTTCGTTAGGTCTGAGGGCGTCAGAGTATTTGGTTCAACGGCCATGCTGGAGGAATTGTCTCCTAGTCTATCTTTTGGTGGAGATGTTGACCTGGAGTCCACGGTATGTGAGTTACGCACATTTCCAGGTGATTTGTTCTGTGTCCGTGTGTAATTACTATAGACACTGTGGTCCGAGTAATAATCGTCATCATCAAGCGATCTCTGTTTGTATCGTTTCTCTTAGTCGTAGTAGTAATCGGAACGATGTTGACGATGACGAAGTCCCTTTGAGTTGTAACAACTGCTTGGCGACGATTGATTCCTTACCCGTGTCTTCCGTCATCTGTTTCGTAGAAGGAGACTATGGCAGACGTTGTTTTTTTTTTGCATTTTCCTTCACTGTGGTTGCACCACAGTGAAGCGTTGCATTATGTTTTTCTTCCGTATTGACTTCTCATAATCGTTGGACGATTAGGAGATGTGTAATGTACGGAAGTTTACACCGAATTATGAGCCATACGATGTTGTACATCGATGTCCGAAACAGAAGGCTGCGTCCATTCAAATTGTTATTTCGAGCCTCAACTTATGTACACTCACTGCGGTTGTTTGTCGTTTTCTCCTCTCCATCTTGAAATCTGTTTTTCTAACACTTCTATCCGCTTCTGTAGCTCCTCCCTCGGTTGCCATTGTCCAATGAACGATGTCTGTTTTCTTTTTCCCATTTTTATTATTTCTGAATAAACGTGTGACGTGATCGGCACAAAGAAAATGAATGTGTTTTAAAATTGCAAGTTTTAAGGTAGTACCTCCACAGAAGAGTTGAATTAAGAAATGGTTGAAATTTGACATATATGTTATTCAATACATTATCCAAACATCTGTGCAATTTGAATAAGTTTGACCACCCCAAACCTGAGATATTTACACTTAAAGTTGGCTTGGTTTACACGCAACAAATGCGTTATGATTGGCAAACAGAGCATCATTAATTTTACCGTCAAAACTAAAATTAAGAAATTGATAAAAAACGAGGATAAGCTAGAGTAAGATATCACGAATAATGTGAAAAAAAATGAGAATGATTCACCATCTAGTTTCCAAGATATAACCATGAAAAGCCCTCATAAGTTTGGTGCAAAGCCTGGCAAAGCCTGGACAGTCCCGGCAAAAAGTTTAGTGGCAATGGTAGATCAAAAACACAATATAAAATATATTTTACGGCAATAAATGATATCCATCGTATTATCTACTAGTACCGAGTCAATATTGCGTAGTTTTTAATTTTATTTATTACTATTTAAACCAATTATCAATCTTTTAAACATGAACATGGTATGTAAACTTTTGGTTGAGATTTTCGCAGAGGAACTACCTTAACACTGCAGGGTCTGCATTGAAATTTAGATAAAATAATTTTCCGTAAAAAATATTTCTCTCTCATAATAAGAAGACATATGGCAACACCGCATCGTTCCACATATCCAATATCGTGAGTTTGCGCGGCATACTTGAAATAATACTGCATCCCAAATTTTTATTTGGAAGTAATTTTTAATCGAACGAAGTTTGTAATTAGTTATGAATGAACGAACACTTTTATTTGTTAATGAAGATAACATAATCAATATAAAATATTAATATTTATAATGCAAATATTTTTTATAATAAAAGTGTAGGAACACGAAAAAAAATTTTTTCTCGAAATATTGAACAATACTGTTCTGCGATGTTGCCATGTCTTTTTATTATAGGGGACAAATATTTTTTACGAACAATTATTTTATCTTTACTGAACGTTTTTAGCAAAACTGAATAATAAAGGCAATCCAAACTTTTTCCACTCTTTCCCTAACTAGTTTGCTATCAAACCATTTTTTTCAACATTTATAAACACAATAGAATGGTACGACGAATTATGTGACCTGACTTATGGCCAATACAGACCCTGCAGTGTTAAAAGATGCAATTTTAAAACCTACTATCTCCCAATCTAAATAGTCGACTGTTCTGAAATTTCACTCAAACATGCATAATAATATGAACAATGTCTGGTTAAAATTTGAACAAAATCTATAGAAATAAAGGGCGCGCGCTCGTTCTACCTTAAGGAACATGTAGTATTGTTTGAAGATACTAAGTTTCAAGTAAATGTCACCAGATATTTCTTTTACCATGCAAACTTTGCTACCTCCTTTTTCCCGTAAGGATTGAATTTCCAAAAACGCTGAAATTTCCTTAATTGTGTCTAGAATCAGTTATACAAAGTTTCGAGTAAATTTGACCCGATCTTTTGTATTTTCCGTACAAACATTGCGATCCCCTTTTGTTTAGAGGTTGAATTTCGCAAAACGCTAAAATACGTATTTTATTAATTGTGTTGAAGACCATTAATACTAAGTTTCAAGTAAATCTGCTGACCAGATTTTTTTCATTTTCCATAAAAAACTTTGACACCCTTTCTCCCCTTAGGGGTGGATTTTCTAAAAACGCTGAAATGCGTGTTTCATTAATTGTGACAAGCACGAATACCAAATTGCAAGTAAATCCGACAGGATTTTGCCACCCCATTTTTTCCTTTAAGGGTCCAATTTCGAAAAATCCCTTCTTAAGGGATCGCCCTACATAATGAAATCAACCTGCCCTCCAAATTTAACGTTTCTACATTTAGCGGTTTAGGCTAGGCGATGATGAGTCAGTCAGTCAGTCAGGACTATGCCTTTTATATATGTCGATTGAGCTCGATTTTCGAGCGAAAACAAAATATTCAAAGTGTTGCCATTTCGCTAAAAAAATCGTATGTTTTTATAATCGTGTGTACTGCTCCAGGAAACTAATATAAATGAAGAAAATAAAATGTCTTCGTCCTCGGTGCTAATCCATAAAAGTTGTACGTCCTCCCGCAGAGCGACTGAAAAAAATGCTCTTAATGTAGCTACAATTGATCCGCCATTTTTTACCTTTTTACAAGCTTTTATTTAACTTGACTTTCTCTGAGATGCAAAACGGAAAATCGACATTTCACCCACTTCCCGACTACTTAGAGCTCTGAAATTTTGCAAACATGCATCTAAGAGGTGACGAGACATGAAAAGTGCATAAGATCATATGAATTGCCTCTAAAGGCTCTCGGATCGCACAATCCTTAAAAGGGTCCAATAGGTTAAACGGTACGGTCCAATAGGTGGTGAGCCAATATCGATGATAGATGCCACCTATTGAAGTTCTCCAAGATTCTTTTCTTCTTCTCTTTGCAAACATTTCAGAGCCCTAGTAAAATCAATTGAAGACTAAAAAGTAGAAAATAATTTATATGTAAAAAATTGTTTTTAAACAAGCTTTTATTTAATGTTTTAAAAAGTGAAAAATATTTTTTTACCAAGTCACCTATATGTGACTATAAATAAAAACTTGGGGCGCATGTACACATATAATCTTAAATTTACATAAGTCCGTTAACATATCAACTGTATTTAATTCACTGTAAAACCACCTTACATTTCTCAAATAAAAATCCTGAAACTGAGTATAAACGTGTAATAATAATTTCTCTAATTACTATTGTGCCAAATTAAATACGGTTAATGAATCTGAATTGATCCAATTTATTGGACATTTGAAAAGTTGAGCGCCACAAGCTTTCATTTATAGTCACATATAGGTGACTTGGTAAATTACAAATCATTTTTTACTTTTTAGTACATTGAATATAAGCTTGTTTTAAAAACAATTTTTTTTAAACATAAATTTCATGCTTTTTTCATGTAGGTCAATTCTCATTGGCATTTATTTTTTAGTAAAAAAAAAATTCCCAAAGAAGTCTCATTTTTCGATAAGCGACACAGACGTAACGCCTCAAGGCACTCGTTATCAACGTGTTTCCGTCACATTGAGAATTACTAGAAACTTTAAGAAACTTAATTTCGACGATAGTCGTATCGGTTGCGCGTAATGACGTCTCTTTCCCGTTATTGGGTTTCGTATTGAAGTTTATCATGATGACGCTTGAGGAAAGTCATATTATAAGATACGTAACGTGGGCGACCAGCTGGCACACTAATCAACAGGACTAATCATGCTCAGGAAATTTCGACGCTCTATGCTCTCGAGTTGAGCCATCGGATTCCATACGATTAAGGGGCTACGCTACAGTTACCTTTCAAAAACCACTAGAAAGTGCAAAAACAAAGCTAGCGATAGAAAAACTTTCGAAAACTATATAGCGATTTACTTGATTTTCTTTGTGCTATTGGTTCGCACATTGACGAAGATGTCCGTAAAATTCGCCGAGAAAAATAAGAACTAAAAGTCATTTACGTGCGTGTCGGGAATAAATTTTAGAAACAAATCATGTCGAGGCTTTTACACTGAGTTTATTATCGAAAAAAACGCCTTCCATATATTCAAAAAAAACTTTTTTATAAACCTAAACAATTATTGTCTGTTCTTTCAGTCAACCGTGGGAAAAAACGTAGGCAACTCTCATTCAATGACGTCTCTTATATTAATAGATCGCAGGCTAGGAACCTTCGAATTTGCTCCAAACGATAATCCAACGTTACTCTTCGTATACTTAAGGTATTCCGTTCACGAACCCGAATTTATAATGTACTGACTTTCGTCTATAATCAAGTAAAAATACTTCTCAGTATAGTAGTAAAATTTCCAGCTAAGTTACCGAACTTCGAACGAAAAGTTACAGCTCTGAAAATCGTCTCATTTATACGGCGCTTTATGGAGCTGACACGCCGGCCACATTTCTATCTAATAATTTATACACTAAATAACTCTAGATGCTTGATATAAACTGCTCACGCGTATAAAGAAATTCAGAGTTTCCATGACCACAAAAAAACAGGGGGTCACCGAATGTTTAAAGAAAAATTAATGATAGAACTTACAAAAATGTGACTAACAGAAGACTTTTCGTAACCGCAACTTTTTAGAAAAAATGTCTGAATCTACTAAATTTGCGCGAAATGTTTTATTCCAGTTTATCGGTGGGTTTAATAATTAATTATGACTTATTTTTATTAAGCGTCACTGCAATGTATCAATGATTCAGAAGGGCCCACCTTATGCCCCACAAAATCCGGCCCTCCGCAAAAGGGATATCTTAAACACCTAAGGTGGCTCTATATATATATATATATAGTTAATGTGTGTCTGTGTGCATGTACGTGCATGGGGATATTTACGCCGCGGAGTAGAAAAAAGAATCTCAGGCGTTCGGGTTGTCCTCAAGATATCTCATTGTTTCCAACAATTGATTCTTTTCCTCCTCGAGTTGTTCTACGAGCTCGAGCAATTCGTTCTCCTTCCTGCGCATTGTGTCGCAAAGCTTCTTCTGTTCCGTCCAATCGCTCTCGTAGACGGCCAATTGTGTGCGCAGCACCTCATTCGATTCCCGTATAGCCGCCGTTTCCTCGTGCAGAGAAACGTTCGCTTCGACAAGCTTGCGTTCGTCCTCTCGCAGACGAGTGCGCTCCCGCGCCATTTCCCCTCTCTCCCTTTCCAAATCGAGCATGATTTGCTCGCGTGAACGACGCATGTTTTCCAGCATCGTTTGAACATCTTTAAGCTGCGACTCCAATTGGGGTACAGGAGTCGGCTGGAATTCTTGAATTGCTTTTCCGGCAATCTGGCATTGAGAACTTCGGTTAAAAATTTTGCCAATTGGAAAGTGACTGGGTTGGCTACTGTTTCGCAGCCATCCACGTGTAGCAGGTACACATTTTCGCATAAATGAAAAAACAAATAAATAAATGCTCACGGCCTCATTAGTCGATTCCAATTGTCGCTCTAGGGACGCGATTACTGCGCGCATGCGCGCTATCTCGCAATTCTGCTGTTCGCACTTTTCCATCAGCTTCGTCACTTCCGGTTCACCGGCTTTCTCATTCATTGCCATAGATGCGGTACTCCCATTGTGCGCTTCCGTCTGCAAAGACAAACAGTCATTAACCCCGAATGACACTCGTTCTTTCGATACCCGAAGGTACGGGCGAAAAGTTTTACCTGCATGAACCGAATCGTGCTCGCCTTATTTAGTTCCTCGATTTTCATTTTGTATTTATCGGCCTCGATCCTAAGAACGTCCACAAGTTTCTCAGCCTTTTCGAATTTGCGCTTTTGTTCCGCGTGTACCCGGGAAAACGCTTCCCGCTTCAAGGCAATAACGATTAGTCCATGTTTTATCGACAATATTTTTCTTCTTCAATGCCGCTGATAACTAAACCAATGCCGAAACGACGTAAGAAATACTCACTTCCTTACGATCTGATTCCAATCGTTGCTCCAGAGACGCGATTACTGTGTGCATGCGCGTGTTCTCCTGGTCCTGCTTTTCGCACTTTTCCATCAGCTTCGTTACTTCCGGTTCACCGGCTTTCTCATTCATTCCCATAGATGCGGTACTCCCATTGTGAGATTCCGTCTGCAAAGACAAACAGTCATTAACCCCGAATGATACTCGTTCTTTCGGTACCCGAAGGTACAGGCGGAAATGTTTACCTGCATGGACCGATTCGTGCTCTCCTTATTCAGTTCCTCGATTTTCATTTTGTATTCATTGGCCTCGGTCCTAAGAACGTTCACGAGTTTCTCAGTCTCTGCGAATTTGCGCTTTTGCTCCTCGTGCACCCGGGATAACTCTTCCCGCTTCAAGGTAATAACGTTTAGTACACGTTTTATCGACAACTTCTTCTTCTCCAATGCCGCTGATAACTAAGCGAATGCCGAGACGAAGAAAGAAATGCTCACTTCCTTACGATCCGATTCCAATCGTTGCTCCAGAGACGCGATTACAGTGTGCATGCGCTCGTTCTCCTGGTCCTGCTTTTCGGACTTTTCCATCAGCCTCTTTATTTCCGTTTCAGCAGCCTTCTCATTCAACACCATAGAAGCGGTACCCTCATCCTTCTGCGCTTCCGTCTGCAAATACAAACAGTAACCAACCCGACCGACACACGCTTCCACAGCATATCGATGTGCAAGTAGAAAGTTTTACCTGCATCGATCGATTTGCGCACTCTCTGTTGAGCTCCTCAATTTTATTTTTGTATTCATTGTTCTCGGCCCTAAGCACGTTTACGAGGGTTTTAGTCTCAGCGAATTGCCGTTTGTGCTCCTCGTGCACCTTGGACACTTCTTCTTGCTTTGATGCAATTATAGTAAGGACCTTTTTAGTCGTCAAAATAGTCTGTCCCAGTGTCTCTTTGAAACGAAAATTCTGCTGCAATACTTCCGTCAACATGTTGTCTATCTCGCTAGCAGTCAAATTAGCTGTTAGGCCCTTGGTATCCTAAAAAATCAGGATATTTTAATGTTGTTCATTCATTTCTCGACCAGTGTGTTGTATTTTTTACTTAGGAATATTTGTTTCGATTTTGAAACACCGTTATGTGTTATGGTTATTAGATTCATTTTTTTCAATGCCCTTGTGGTACAGGGATTAACTTAATATTATCGTTACGCAATGATAATTGCCTATCTCGCAAATTTGTGCATCCGAAAATATTGCAATTGCTTACAATTGCCATGCTTTTCTGTTGAATTTCGTCGTATTTCGCCAAAGCCTGCATCTGCACCATATCCAGCGAGGTGTTTCCCAGAACTACGATCGATCCGCTGTCCTCGCTCCCGACGTCAGAGATAAAGACGAAACCGTCTTGCAAGCTGGGTGACCCGTCGTTCTCCGCCTCCGGTTGGTGCAGTGCAAAGTGCGGCGGCACATTGCTTAGCGTGAGGCCGACACTCTCCAACGATACTTTGACCGTAGCTGGTTCGCGTGTCATATCGAAGCTTCGGCTGTAACGCAATACGTAAGTATACCCTCCGTAACGAAGGTTCATCGTAATATCCATAGAAATTTTCATACATTTTCTTTGTAGCTCGATGGAATCGGGACAAAAAACGAAAAAAAATAACGATGTTACTGCGTATGTAGGAAAAGTATCCCGGTTACGTTACGCGATAACGTATGAGTAATTTTCTTTTTGATCATCGCGATCGAAAATTCCTTTGTTCTTACTCACTTGCAAGCGCAATCACGGTTTCTATGTAGCTTTTCGTAGGTAATCGCGTGAATGGCGAAATGTTTACTTTCGCGTGATAAGTTTGTCTTTCTGCGACTAATAACGTTTTGGCATTTCCTTGTGCGCGTAAATAACGACAGGACAGCTTACGAATTAGCACACTAATTCGTCCTGCGGTGTCTGTTGTACACCGCTCGTATGCGCGTATTCCGTCATCCGACTACGCGACGCTGAAATGACCAGATAACGTGATCTCTACTGTCACGTGACACGAAATGCGTTCGAAGCAAAACACAGCGGCCCGGCATTCTCCACTCCGAGTAAATGTTGCGTTATGAACATTATTTTGGAAAATTATATTGACATTTTGTTTCTTTGTAGTTGTTCATTTCTATGGTAAAAAGGCTGCAAAAATACTGACCGATGAATTGATAAACTATTGGCAGTTTTTGCGAAAAGCGCTCTTTTATACATTTCGAACCCGCTTCGTTAAATCACGTCTTCCATTGGCGGCTTTTATTAAATTACGGCGCATACAGTTGCGCTATTTATGTCAGTTCAAAAATTTTCCGGGATGGACCGACGCCAAATGCGTACTTAACCTCTAAAATGTATGGAATAATCAATGCCGAGGGTCTGTTGAAGAATGAATGATCTCAAGGTGCAGAGCACCCAGTAATCTAAAAAAAAAATAATCTTTTATTATATATTTCTCCGTCGAAACGGAAAACCAACCTCCGAATCTCGGAGCGGGATCAGATGACGCATTGCTTCGAAGCAATGGACGCAATTTCGAATGCGTAATCGTTTTCACTGTCGAAACGTTCTTCTTTATTATCAAGTACACGACAAGACCGAAGTTTCATCGATTTTTCGTATCTAGGAGTTAGTCGTTGCAACCTAACCTCCTTAAGGGACAACACCACTGTGACGGCTTCAAAAAATCGATTTTTTGAAAACCATCTAGAAAAATCTAAAATACATTTAAGATTAAGATGCCGTTGGACCCAGGTCGAAAAGATAATTATTTTCGGAGATATTGAATATTTTGTGGAGCGGTGCAGCGCTCCGTGACGCTCGGGGTCCCGCGCAGCTGCGCGCCTCAGGGTCGGCAGGTATACCGGGCCTTTCCCAGATCCTACGGGTCTTTCCCAGGTATTCTTTTGTTTCCCTTCACAAAAACCGGCTATTGTTATAAATATAGTTTCGAAAAAAAGCCATAGGTGGCGATAATTGAAAAATTTTCAAGGCAGGTATAGGGATAGCGTCATAGCGTCAGTTTGCGAATAGAAGCGACGCTACTCGTGTCTAAACGCTCCGAATCGTTTCGTTTATAAATATCGAACGCTCAGAATTATTCTTTGCACATCGAAATGGATAATCCGAAAGTGTACGCGGGGAAAAAGGGAACAAAACGGAGCTATGTGACAAGGAGTCGAATCGAAAACCTCCGAACCGTTATAGCTCCGAAAATAGTTCTGCAGAGTATGTGAGCACGTCGGCGAAAAAGTTAAAATCGTCGGACGATTTAGAGGTCGGTGTTACTAACGATTTCGGTTATCGTTAGTACACCTCGTCAATGCATTGAACATTATATCGACGTTAGTGAAGTGCAAAGTGTGTGATCGCGATATAAAGTTTACTGAAAAAAGTTTGCGCGGACTCGGATTCAAAATCGAGGTCGATTGCGGCCATTGTGAAAAAGTGCAAATCAATTTGTGTCCTATGATTGACAATGCATAAATCGTCGGATCGTATTCAGTATGCGTCTTCTTGGCGTCGGTTTGAATGGCCTGATGAAGTTTTGTGCATTTATGGACCTACCGCGCCCCAAATTTCAGTCTTTCTACGATCGAATCTTAAATTCGATTTCGATTGCCACTAAAGCTGTGAGCACAGTGAGCAAACAAAAGGCTGCACTTGAGGAGGAGACAATTTCGTTGGAAAATGGGGTGGAGGACGGAATTATCGTTTCAGGCGACGGATCGTGGCGTAAGCGCGGTTTCAGCTCGCTTTTCGGCATAACATCGCTAATCGGCTGGTACACTAAAAAAGTGATCGACGTTATGGTGAAATTGAAATATTGCAAAGCTTGCGAGCATTGGGAAAAAAAAG
This sequence comes from Ophion slaviceki, assembly GCA_944452715.1. NCBI lineage: Eukaryota > Metazoa > Arthropoda > Insecta > Hymenoptera > Ichneumonidae > Ophion > Ophion slaviceki. Next base: position 52,213,052 of record OX101785.1, on the reverse strand, counting down.
AAAGCACCGCGGAGTACTGGGAATGGAAAAGTACCCACGACGATGAGTGCCAGGCGAACCATAGCGGCTCCTCCGGAAAAATGGAAGCGACTCAGCTGTCGAAATGTTTCAACGGTCTGAAGAGCTCTATGGCATAAAATATAAATATTATATTGGTGACGGCGATTCTAAAACGTTTCTGGGCATATCGAATAGCGATCCATACGACGGTTGCAAGATAAAAAAAAGAGTGCATCGATCATGTCCAAAAACGTATGGGGACGCGCCTCTGCGAAATCGTGAAAAAACAAAAAGGATTGTATGGCGGAGGAAAGCTCACCGGAAAATTGATTGACGAGTTGAGCACATATTACGGTTTGGCTATTCGGAGGAACAGCGATGATGTTGAAAAAATGAGGAAGGCAATTTGGGCAACTATCAAACATAAAATATTCACAGATAGTGAGCCACAACATGACGATTGCCCACAGGGAGCCGAGTCGTGGTGTTCGTGGCAGCGAGCGGTCGCAAGCGGTGATATTTCTGAATATCGCCATAAGCCGCCTCTTCCTGAGAAAGTATTGGAGGCAATTACGCCAGTCTTCGAAAATTTGAGCAGAGACGATTTGCTGCAGCGTTGTTTGGGCGGCTTCACGCAAAACAACAACGAAAGCTACAAGAAATCAGTTTGGGCAATAGCCCCCAAGTGTCAGTCCGGGAGCAAAAAAATCGTCGATATTGCAGCTGATATCGCGGTATTATTATTCAATGATGGCCTGAGAAGCCTCATGAAAGTTTTGGAGACGTTGGGGATAACTATCGGCCCAAATTGTTTCAATTTTTGCGTTGAAACCGACGCAGCGCGGATCGAGCTGGTGGAGCGCTCGCTCACAGACGCTGCAAAGAGGCAAGAAGAGCCTCTACAAGTTCGAAAAAAGATTCTAGGGACAATGATTTGCTTCTTGAAGGCCAGCTATATGGTGCCGGCATCGCTGATTAAAGGTAAAAATTTTTCCAAATTATCGCATAAATTAACAAACCTAAAACTTTGAACGCGTTTTTCTCAAAACCACTTTTTTGAGTGCGGCACGCAGCAGAACTCGAGCAATTTTTATCCGATCGACTTCAAATTTGGACTGCATCAATAAAACTAGATTATCTGAAGAAGTACATAGGATTTTTTCGATATCTCAATAATAAAAAAAAGTTATAGCCTATTTTCGACGAGAAATTTTGCTCGAAAATCGTCCTTTAATTTCAAAAGCGTGCCTATTTTTTTTAAATCAAAATTTTTTCAAATCCCTGTGTACTTCTCTTCAAAATATCATATTATTAACAAAAACACTCGGTATTTTTTTTCAGATCGACTTTGAAGAGAGTTCTGCTGCGTGCCGCGAACCACTGCAGAGGCAACAGTACCTGATGCGGGAGCTTCCTCAGCGTCACCATGGGGCGTGAAAAATTTGAAATTTTTTTTTTATGTATCTTCAATAAACATCGAACGAAACAAAAAAAATTTAGAATATCTCTTTTTTCCCACAAAAAAAAAAATTCTTGAAAAATGGCAAAAAAACAGGGGGTCACAGTGGTGTTCTGCCTTAAATCTCACAATTATCGAGACACAAGAGTTTTAGGACAATTTGCGATATTTTACCATTTGATTCAAATTTATACAGTAAATTCTTTGCCATACACTGAATGCACCCTCAACATTTTTAATTGATCATCTACACTGTTTCTGTCAAATTTACAATTGAAGAAACACTTTTTAACGTACATGCCAACGCTCATAGCTAAATGGCAGTTTTCCACACGAAATAGTGCGAAAAAATGTTATGCAAAACTGTCATATCACTCAGTACATTATAACAATTTCGTCTCCCTTTACATTGTGACAATTGACACGCTGAGGACAAAAGTGAGTCAAGAAAATTATGCGAGCAAAAGGTAGATAGAAATAGTTGAGCGCAAAAACGGAACAACTGCAGTTCAGAGAAATAGTGGTATAGAAAAAAACTGAGCAAAAATGAGTTAACTATTCAGCTCGTTTTTGTCCGCCCCGAAAACTTGACTCGTTTTTATGTGCCATGAAAATTTGACTTGTTTGCTCGTGGTAGAAACTTAAGGGGTGAGATGCAGTCAGAATTTTCTTTAATCGCTTTTTTGTTTACATTTTCTTGAAGTACGATGTTTAGAAAATATTCCCTGAAAATTTCAAGTCAATCCGATGAATAGTTTCCCGGACATCCCACAATTAGTGAAGGGGCGTCGGGTCCCCATGGCAGGTCGTGGACGGCAGCCGCAAGCAACCGGTTTCGACCCCCCCTATTATATTCTATAAATAGTCTTGTTCGTAACTGAAAATTGTCGGTTCAAAGACAACAGCAAATTGATATTTTGGAACCTTCCACATCGGCAGAAGCCCTATTGTATGGGCCAGGAATTGATGATTTGATGAAAGTAATTTTTTAATTAGTATTTCTATCCATAAATCAAGTGTAAGATTGTGAAACTCTTTCAGAAATTTTCAAAAATGTATTACTCAAAAACTATGAACTTTAGCAAAATTTTATAAAGAATACTTTCGGTTTAAAATTGCCCAAAATATTTTAAAATAATAACTCATCCCGAAAAACGTTAATTTTTTGAAAAATTGTTTTAACAATTGGCTATGAACCATTGAATGCTCGACTTTTCGGCAAAAAATTATGATATTCGGATTCAGCGGATAGAAATACATAAAAAAGAGTTTAGCTACATCCATCGAGCTCAAAATTTTACGAACATATAATACCGTATCCACATCGAAAAACTTTAAACGCGTTCTTTTCGAAACTTTGTTTTTCAAGTCGGTGACCAGTATAATTCAAAAACCACTCGATGGATTTTAATGAAATTTGGTGTCCTTATTGATAGCATTAAAAACTAGTCCTTAATCGAAGGATTTTCATTTTTGTTGATAATTTCTATTCTTTTAAAACAATAAACGAGCGATTTTTTGGTCGAAAATCGAAAGTTATCTGTCGGAAGCCGCCATTTTGTTAAATTTAAAAAAGCTTCGATTGACTAGATTTATTATTAAAATAAAGATTTTTTTGGTTTTTTTTATTTCAGATGATCCAGTAAAATTTTATGATGGTCACCGCAAAGCACTCCATGCCGAAGGGGATCCGACAAAGATGGCAATATTTTTATAAATAATCAATATTTTTGTTTGAAAATTTGTACAAGTCAAGTTGAAATATAACATAAAAAGTCTGTGCAACCACTTTTGTAGAACAAACTTAATTACTATAAAAAAAAATTATTGAAAATGCTCGTATTTTCATGCCTCTGACTGCATCTCACCCCTTAAGGCCTTAGGTCACAGTAACAGGTATAAAATCATGTGCGAATTTAACAATTTTTTTCGTATGAAAAAGTTATTTACTCATAAAATGAATTACACATCTATTCAGTATGAATATCAAGCTGTTAGAATTTTGTTTTCGATGTACAAAATGGCCGACTACTAATATTTTCTTTTGTTATATTTTTCTTAGGCGCTCCGCGGCGTGACATTTAGCTCCAAAATTGTTTACCTAGAACAAAAAACAAAAATTCTCGTCCATCTACATTAGAATACCTAGAGAAGTACGTATGGAATTTAAAAAATATTGTTTTATTCAAAAGTTGTAGGTATTTGAACTTAAGAAATGAATTTTCAGTGAACAATTTCGTTATAACTGCTCATAAACTGCTCATAAAATGAAAAGTTTTCGATTAATTAGAAATTCCGTACGTACTTCTCTGCGAAATGCAATTAGGAACATAACTTTTAAAGTGGAAGTACATCGAGTGAAAATTGTTGATGTTATGTCACGCCAATTGGAAATAAGCTGTTTCGAGAAATTTCGAGTAAGCGGCCATTTAGTACGTCGAAAAAAATATATATATTTTTTCTAACAGCTTGATATACTAAATAGATGTGTAATTGATTTTATGAGTGAATCACTTTTCCATACGAAAAACAATTGTTAAATTCGCACATGATTTTATACCCGTTACTGTGGCCTAAGGCCTTAACACGTTTTTACCCTCAGTGAAAATTTAAATTGTTTTCCACCTCAGTGTTGTTGTGTTTTGATTCTGTATCAAGGTTTCTTTCATGCAGTAGTTTTATAAAACTCGTGTTCAATCCTGCCAAATCCGAGGCCCTCTTCAGTAAATTACTCGCGGAGTTCAACTGTTTTGACTTAGCTCATTTTCACGTGAAAAATCGAGCAGTGTGAACTCAAACGAGCGTTTCAACGTCTGAATACCCCAGTGTTATATTTTCATAGGAGTCCTTATGGATAGTGGTGCAATTGAATCAGGTAAAAATCATATAAAGACTTGAATTACTGATATTCGTACGACAATAGAGAATACGCGAAATTCCATGAGAACTTGTGAGGTCAAAGATCGTTTTCATTCCAGCGGCACACAACAAAGATTGTGATGCTGACCCTTCAGATTCTGAAGCATAACATGACGATGTTGATTTAGAAGATAGTGAAGGTGATTTTTTTTACTTTTTCAAGTAATTTTCTATAAAATTACGTTCGACAATTTTGATCTTCTATAACATTACCAATGAAGCATCTATCCTTCGGTCTCCAGATTTGTTACCACCTGTATTAGAAGGCTCTTTCGAAAGCGGAAGAAATAACCCAATTTATATAAGAAAAATGTATTGAAAGAAAATGTCGAACGTGGCCATGAGCACAGAACAGCTAAAGGAAAAATTGTACCAGAAAAAATATTTAAAGGAATAACCGTTTGCAAATGTGAACCTTACTGTTCGACAAAAATCAACCTCGATCGGCAGAAAGAAATATTTTCTACCTATTATTATTTATCAAACCATATACAGAAGACATTATTAATTCGTTCATCAGTAAAGAAGACGCCTGTGCCTCCAAAAAAGATAACATTTTGCCAATTATTCCACAAAAGAAAAGGGAATGTAATTGCCATTATTATCTTAACGATAGTAACGGAGTCGAACATAAAGTATGCCGGGCATTATTAATGGAATGTTATAAAATTACTCCATCCATGATGAACAGAGCAGTACAATCGGCAACGACTAATTCGAGCGGATCAGATACACGAGGCAGAGGACCGTCAGCAAATCGTACGAGTATAGCCGCTAGAAATGGCGTGACAAATTTTATTAACCGATTCCCTAAATATCTTTCACACTACGGCCGATCAGCAACGCAAAAACAATACCTCCATTTTAATCTCAATTTAGCGACCATATACCGAATGTATAAAAATGAAAGCGGTAGCAACAACAAAATGCAGTATCTGAAAACATTTTCCGCGAGATTTTTTATTTTTAGTTCAATTTAAGCTTCAAAGAAAGGCACACTGACACGTGCAAGATGTGCGACTCCATTAAGATAAACTTGGACAACAAAGATTTGCCTGACAACGAGAGAAAAAAGTTCTCAAAGTTGAAAGCAGAACATGAGGCGGTGAGAGAACGAATTGCTAAAGAGTTCAAACAGGATGTTACAAATAATTCATCGGAGGAAACAGCGGTTTTAACTTTTGACCCTCAAAATGTGTTGGAAACGCCATCATTGACGACGAACATCGTCTTCCACGAACGTCAACTTGCGACGGACAACTTATGCGTTTATGATGAGCTTAAAAAAAGGTGCACATATAAAGATGTAATCATTAAAAAATTGTGTGCCGCAGAAAACAATCGAAAAGTGATAGCTCATTTTTATTCTGTTTCATCCTATATGTACGTCTGGTCGGAAAATGGTGCCGGTAGAAGAGCACAAAAAATGGCATCATCTATACGGAAGCATCTGCTGAATCATCTGCCAGATCGTAATGAACATCTCAATTTGTATTCGGATTCGGGCGGGGGGCAAAATCGCAACATAAAAATGACGCTTATGTCGAAGCATTACTTGGCAATTTACATTATTGTGAACACTCCCGATCACTGAATCGAAATAATTTTTTTTTTAAACGAAGAAAAAAGAACCCACTCTTGAAGTTACGAAAATTGAGTCCAACGATTTCTTCATATCCCAAGAATTGCAAAAATTAATCGTGAACAGAAAAGTGGACGACAAAAGAAAAACAAAATCATCTGGTTAAAAACTAGAACGATGAAGCTTGATAAAGAACAACCCTGCTACTTGTACATGGTCGATGATTATAAGTTGCTGAGAAGAGTTAACATTGGCAAGAAAAACGTCACAGAAGAACAATTCACCCAAAATGCAACTCTCAATTTTGTATCCAAATGGAAACACCATAACTAAAGCAAAGTACGACGGCCTTATGCAATTAGTTAAATTTATTAATTAAAAATACAAGCCCTCCTATCAACAGCTGAAATGTAATGTGGAACCAAATGATTACGATTTTGCGAGCGGCAACAGCGAAGACGAATAAGAACCAGTGCAAAAAATTGTATCTGAAAAAGTATTGTTAATAAATTAGAAAGAGTTTTATCAAACCTTACGTTGTTTTATTCACAAAATGTATGATCAAATTTTGCCTAATTACTTTATTCTTCGAAATATTATACAAAAATAATCGACTCATTAGTTGCGCCGGAAACGTCTGAACAAAATTCAAAGTGCTTCACTTAAGAAAAAACTTAATCCTATGTGAAAATAATAATGCACGAAAAAAAATCGATTCAGAATCAAAACATAATTACACTGGTGCGAAAACGATTCAAGTTTTCGTTCCGAGCAAAAACGTGAAAAGTTTCCACTGTGACCTAACATGAGTCAAATTTTTGCTGCGGGCAAAAACGAGTCAAGTTTTCGCTGCGAGCAAAAACGAGTTAAATAGTTGATTCATTTTTGCTCGCAGTTTTTTCCTATACCACTTTTACTCTGAACTACAGTTGTTCCATATTCACTCTGAGTGAATGAAACCGAATGAATGAATCTTTACTAAATGATATGTAAATGATAATTACGATTATCCACCTTACATTTGAAAATGTTCGCGTTAGGATGATCAGAAAATTAAATGTTGATGTTTAAAAAACCTATTATTAAAATATACACGAGCTTTGGCAACTTCGTACGGTTCTGTCGTAATTCGAGACTGTTAGGTTGACTGCAGTGACCCTCACAGGTTGCAGCTGTGTTACGCGCGTTTCGTGCCGGTCGGCGTTTTCAGAGGTTATGGCAAAGCAAAAGGAGGCAACAAAGAATTCAGAAGAAAAGATTAGTATGCCGCAAAGTTTCCGATGGAAAAGACAATTTGTTAATGCTCGTGCCCACAAACATTGTACTATATGCTCATCGAAGCTAGAATAAAGGGAATGCATCATAATAAATAAATGAATAAGTTCCCCATAGTCGCATTTGACTTTAACGTATTTGAAATTGGCGCGCTAGGTTTTCGATTGGTTCTGCTATTCCCATACCCAGGGAGCTAAATGTTATCTATCTGGTATCCGAAAGATATTCCAAGACGGATATGGATAACTTTTTGGTTGTCCAAAAAGATGCCAGTTTGGATTACGAATAGTATCACTAATGACCGCTTAGCGGATAACTTATTTGTATCCAATTAGTTAATTATACGGCAACTTTTAATAGTTGACAAAGTGACAACCCAGAGGTTAACTTTTATCGGTCGTCTGTACGTTAGCGTTAAGTTATCAAATCGATATATCCGAAAGATATCTTCTTAAAGGCATGAGAATGCCAGAATGCCATAGACATCTAAAAGTTGACAAAACGACATCCGAACGTCATCAAAAAGTCCTATCGAATGGATATCTATTTATTGGCGACACACACACACACACACACACACACACACACACACACACACACACACACGCACACGCACGCACACGCACACGCACACGCACGCACACGCACACGCACACACACACATACACGTATATGAGGCGTTCCATGTCACTTTAGCCAGTAAAAAAAATCCACAAATAATTGTGAAAAATCGAGTTACTTTATTGAAAAATATTAACCGAGTGTCGAAATAAAAAAAAAAATGTCTGACGTTTTTTCTCGTTGATTACCATTTTTTCACATTTTTCCATTCTAAATGGCTGTATCTTTGGCAGGATTTGACGTATTTACATTCGTAAAAAACGAAAAATGTGCGTATTTTTATGGCCTTCCAGAAAAAAATTAATTTAGATTTTATTGAGAAAGTCGAACGTCCGTTTCAGGGCAAAATATCCAAAAATATTTTTTTTCTCAGGAAAAGGCACTCGTTAATTTATTTTTTAAATTTCCCCGAATTGTGAATACGATAAAACGGATTTTTGGTATTTTTATATTATGGGATTCCTAAACACCGTGAAGTAACAGCTATTTTATTTTATTAATATTCGATTGAAGAGTGTGGAGCACTCACTGTATGTTTACCAGGTTTTTTAAATACATATGACATATGTAGAACATATTTTTTAATAGAACCAGACTTATGAAAAACGCTATCGTGGATACAGAGTGGCACCTTAGTTCCGAAACTAAGGTACCAATAAAAAACTCTGTTTTTTTCCGTCAATTTATGATCAGGCAATGGTGAAATTAAAGGGCTTCGGATATCGTAGCATCTCTGTATCCACGATAGCGTTTTTCATAAGTCTGGTGTTATTCAAAAATATGTTCCACATATGTCATATGTATTTCAAAAACCTGGTAAACATACAGCGAGTGCTCCGCACTCTTCAATCGAACATTAATTTTAAAAAATAGCTGTTACTTCACGGTGTTTAAGAATCCCATAATATAAAAAATACCAAAAATACGTTTTTCGTATTCACAATTCGGGGAAATTTTAAAAATAAATTGACGAGAGCCTTTTCGTGAGAATAAAAAATATTTTTGCATATTTTGCCCTGAAACGGACGTTCGACTTGGCCAATCAAATCTAAATTATTTTTCTTCGGAAATAGCCATAAAAAGACGCACATTCTTCGTTTCTTACGAATGTAAATACGTCAAATCCTGCCAAAGATACAGCCATTTGAATGGAAAAATGTTAAAAAATGGTAATCAACGATAAAAAACGTCAGACATTTTTTTAACAATTTCAACACTCTGTTACGTCCCGGAGGGAGATTTAGGTGGGACTCGCGAGGTTGCCGATTTAGAGCGCGAAAGTTCGAATTGAATTTGATTGCGCAGTGAGTCTTTGTTTGGCGTCCGCGTGAGTTCCGAACACAGTTTAACAACAATTTGGATTGAGACGAATTTGAGGTGCGTGATTCTGGTAAGAGAGTTGGATCCACCCGATGGATTGATCGTTGATCAAATAAATGTTCAGACGCGTAGATTTTGTCTTAATTTACGTAGTTCACGTTTATTACGTTTAACTCTTACAAACTTATAATTTCGGTACAAAGATGGTTACTCGTACAATGATTACACGGAAACGCAGAGCGAAAGGGTTTAGCCTTGTAAGTCGACTGTTCAGTTCGGAGTTCGAATACAGAGTGTCTGCTCCTTCGTGATATGAAAATTAGGAAAGTCTGGTTGTAGGGCAAGGAGCTTTTTTGGGGGAATGCATTTTCGGATCAGAGCTTCTTAGTGATTGGTTAATCAATCGTGAGAATGTACGCTGACTTACGTGATAGGTCGGCGTCATGCGTGGGAATAGTTTTGTTCATCTACTTATTAGGTCATCGCTATGGTGAATGCGGCCATTGTTCTATGTCCGAGGATCGGGTTCAGCGACCGAGGTTTCGTGGGTCTTGCGATATGACCGGGTGACGTGTTCTGACGCAAGCGAGTTTTCTTCGTGGGATTGTTTGGGTTTTAGGACAAGGTAGGATTGTGGCGTAGTTCGGTCCCTGCATTTTGTTCGAGTGCTCTAGGCGTAGGGTTTCTCTTCCGAGGCTGCGAGTGCGCTCCTCTCGTAAATTCTTCTGGCGTTGGCTATGTTTATGCGTCGGGACCTACGTGCGACGGTTTCGCTTTTGGTCTTGTGGTACGTTTCGGCTATCGCTCGCTTAGCGTTAAAGAAATATAGGTTTTTGGTCGATGAATGAGGGTGCTGCTATCGTGCGTATTTACCATCGTGGTTTCAAAAAGAGAGAAAAAAAAACGTGAAGGCTGGGACGTAACACCTCCCTCCTTCAAGATTGAGCGTCTCGCTCAATTAGATTCAATTATAATTGTAATCGAAAGGTATGGTCGCACGATTTGTGAGCTGGCATCATCATTGATCGATTTACAATGTAGCTTAAGTATATTGGGAGATAGGTATTGTTTGTTATTTGATACAGTAACATAATGCAGTACCATAATGTTTGCGAGGAGTTACATTTCGCTTTGATTAATTTTATTCTTAGATTCTATCTGGTGTTTATCCACCAGGGTAAAGGAAGAAGAAAAGGTATGTATATATTTTGATTTTATGCTACGCATTGTTAACGTATGTCTTCACGTGATAGTCGTCTGATTTTTATCTTATTTGCTAAAATATTTTTTAAGTAATAGTCGCATGTTTTATCCTAGTTTGTGGAAGTCGAGTTCGGTAGGGCGCGCTAGATGAGTTTAGATGATGTAGAAGGAATCGTGCAAGTCTGAGTACATCGGGCTTCGGGTTTGCGAGATTGATTCATTAGTGTGCTAGTTTAGCCCGATCACAATGGATGATTTTTCGCTTATTGGTTCCTAGTGCGATTTCGATGTCGTTTTGGTCTGGGAAAATTTGTGTTATCTCGTAAGGACCTAAGTAGTTGTCGTCAAATTTTCCTATTCGCTGATTTTTAATCAGGTAGATTTGATCTCCGATTTGGAATTTTACGGGGTTGATTTTCTTATCGTAGTGAGTTTTGGATTTTTGTTTGGCATTTTCGAGGTTGTTGCGAGCTAATTGTCGAACTTCTTGTAAATGATGCGCAAGATTTCTCACGTGCTCGTCGTACGTTAAGATTTCGTCGAGATATGAAAATTGTGAGGGTAGTCGTGCTACCTTGCCTAGGACTACCTGGAATGGTGTGTATTTCGTGCCTTCATGTACGCTTGTGTTGTATGCGAAAGTTGCCAGCCGTAGCCACTTATGCCAATCTTTTTTATTGGTGTAATGTTTCAGGTAATCCGTGAGCACTTGATGACTTCGTTCGAGCGATCCGTTCGATTGTGGATGGAATGCTGTCGTTTTAATTTGCTTGATTTTTAGGATCCTCGTTAATTGTTTCATTACACGGCCGATGAAAGCTGCACCTTGGTCTGTCAATATTACTTTAGGACATCCGAATAAGCATATGAATTCCGTGACTAGTGCGTAAGCGATTTCGTGCGCGGTCGCGCTTTTTAGCGGAATTGCAAATGAAAATTTTGAGAGGTTGTCCTGAATCGTTAGTATGAAGCGGTGACCAAGTTCAGATTCTGGGGTTATCGGTCCGACTATATCCATTGCAATTTTGTCGAATACGCTGATCGGAGTTTCTGTAATTACCATAGGTTGTTTGGTTTTAATTCTCACCAACTTTTTCCTCTGGCAACTGGCGCATTGACGAATGTAATCTTCTACTTGTTTTTTGAGATTGTCCCAAAAATATTGTTGTCGGATTCTGTTGTATGTTTTGGTTACGCCCTTATGACCTGCTATTGGAGATTCGTGGCATTCTTTTATGATGTCGAGCCTGTCTTGCTCTGGTGGGACAGTAATTTCGTCGCGGCAGATTTTTATTTGGATTTCGGTATCCGCGAAAATTTCTCGAATGATGTTTTTTATTTTTGCCCATGGTGAGTCGTTAAGGTTACTGCGCTTCTGAGAAAATGCTGCTGATTTGATGTTCAATTCTACCATCGTTGTTTTCAGATTTCGGAGGGATTTGGTAAGATTTTCTTTCGTTAAGGATGATGTGGAGTTTTCCTGTGTTACTAGGGCAAACACTCGTTTCTTTGGTGTTCCCGATATGAGGACTTGTCCGATTTCGAAGGTGTTAGTTGGGGATAGATTTTTTAGCAAGCCCATCTCGATTAATCGTTTGCCAATATCGTTCGAGACTGTACCATCGGCAGAAATGAAACAAATGTAATTGTTTTTTGTCATTTCGATGTTGTCTCTTGTTTCGATGACGTTAATGAATTCCGTTTGTTGCTCGTTGTTGTTTATTGGCTCCTCTTCAGTGGTATTTGTTCTGCTATTGTCGTTTCCGTTTTCTATCGTAGGGGGGGAATTATTGAATGGTGTCGGGGAGGGAGCATTTTCTTGTTGCTGAAAAGATTCGTTTTCGGAGCTGTTGGCGTTTGCAACGTTTGGAAGAGTGGGTGGGGGTTGTTCTTGGCCCGGAGAGTTCCTGATTATTTTTGCTTGTGAAATACTCCTGGGTGGCCTTTTTTTACCCTTCGCTACTTGTGCACGTGGGGCACTAGTGTGTGCGTGATTGCTTGCATCGGAGCAGCAGAAACATTTTTTGGGTTTTCGTGGTCTGGAGGATTTACGAGTGGCTAAAAGGACTGGTTCCCCTTTTTTGGCGATGGCTGTTACATCGTCCGTGCGCTGTTCTACGTTGGTAGTTGGGGGTCCCGTGGCTTGACTTTTATGATTTTCATGTGTTGATTTTCTGTCTTCGTTTGAAAAGCCTACGTCCATAGGTTCAATGGTGTGGTTGTCCGTGAGATTTTTCTTTTCGCTAAGAAGGAACAGTTCATCCTCACTAAGAGCTTCGTCACTCGTGTTTCCATGACTATCTGGACGGTTAGGCATTTGGTGGAATTTCCTTTTGGTACGTCCAGTGGGTGATGGAGTGAGTCCTAGTGTTTCATGAGCGCGCTTTTCGAAATTTATGGCAATATTGCTTAGGCTATTGTCGCTCGATTCTTGCTCTGAAGATGAAGATGTTCCGAGCGTGGCGAAGTTACTCGGCGCCATGTGGGTAATGTCTTCCTCGTCTCCCGAAGACGGTGTAGATTCGGGTTTTGAAGGGTTCCCGAAGGGGAGATGCCGACGTGTGTGGCTTCTTCGTTTAACTAGTACTTTGAGTTTTTCCCTTCGATATTCTGGTGAATACGATTCCTGGTTTTCCGAGGAATTCGAGTTTTGATGCTCTGAAGAATTTGATGATTGTTGCTTTGAAGAATTTGATCTTCGATGCTCTGAAGAGTTTGTTTTTTGGTGTTTTGGAGGATTTGATTTTTGATGCTCTGAGGAATTTGATTCTTGATGCTCTGAAGAATTTGCTTTATTACGTGGCCTCTTTTTGTTGAGGTCTTTGATGATCGGTTGATCAGGCCGGTCACCTTGAGTTAGATTTGATCCTTTGGCAAGCGGGCTTACATACGTTTCTCTCGGAATTGCCGTATCTGTAAGGTTGCTTGCTTGGGGAATCGAGATTGTTTGATTTTGAATTTGGTTTGATCGCTCTGCAACGGGACTCACGTACGTTTCTCTCGGAATTGCCGTATCTGTGAAATCGGTTGCTCGAGGAATAGATATTGAATGATTTAGTGGGGAAGCATTCGTGATGTCATCCTCCGAAGTAGTTTTTGATTTTTTGAGTTTCTTATTATTGGCGCTTGGATCCGATGACGAATATGTTCTCGCGATGCCTGGGTTTGGATGTAGAGTTTTTCCTCCGTATGGGGTGTCGTTAGTACGCCATTTGAATTTGATAGGGAGAGTTATTGGATTTCGAGAAAGTGCATCGGCGTTTGTATTAACTCTTCCTGGCTTGTACTGGATTTTGAAATCGAACTCTTTTAATCTTTCTCTCCATCTCAGTACGCGTGACGTCGGGTCGTTCATAGAGTTTACCCAGACGAGTGGCCGGTGGTCGGTCAGTAGGGTGAATGGCCTGCCATAAAGATAGGGTCGGAAGGTTTTTAAGGCAAACACCACAGCGACCATTTCTTTTTCCAAAGTGGAATAATTTCTTTCGGCCTTATTAAGGACCCTTGAAGCGGCTGCAACCATGGGGTCTTCTCCGACTTTTCCTTGCGAAAGGATTGCGCCGACGGCGTAGTTGGATGCGTCGGTTGTTACGATGAAAGGTTCCGAGAAATTTGGGTATTGGAGAATCGGTGTTGAGCATAGCTTGTCTCGCAATGTTTCGAATGCTAATTGATGTTGAGATGTCCAATGGAATTTAACATTTTTGCTAGTGAGATCCGATAGGGGTTTTGCAATTGCTGCGAAATTTTTTATGAAGCGGCGATAGTATCCAGCTAGACCTAGGAATTCTTTTACGTTCTTTGGAGTTTTCGGTACTTTGAATTCTCTCACGGCTTCGATGTTTTTTGGATCGGGTTTTAATCCATCTGCAGAGATTTGATGTCCCAGATATCTTACTTCAGTTCTTAAAAATTCGCATTTATCCGTTTGGAGAGTTAGATTTGCGTTACGTAATCTTTCCGCAAGTTTTCTAAATTTGCTTTCGTGTTCCTCGATTGATCGTGCGTAGATTACTATGTCGTCTAGATATACGAATAAATCGTTACCCTGTAACCCTTTTAGAACAAGGTCCATCAGTCGTTGGAATGTGGCTGGTGCATTTTTTAATCCGAATGGCATTCTATTGAATTCGTAATGACCGTGAGGGGTCGTAAAGGCTGTTTTGTGTTTGTCTTTCGGATCCATTTCTATCTGATGAAAGCCAGATGCTAGGTCAAAAATGGAGAAGTACTTCGCACCGCCGAGTTGGTCAAGGATGTCTGTTATTAACGGCAGGGGGTAAGCATCTCCTATTGTGACATCATTTAATTTTCTGAAATCGATTACGAGTCTCCATCGTTTATTGCCTTTTGAGTCTGCTTTTTCGGAACTATCCAAACTGGTGAATTATACGGTGACTTCGAGGGTTCAATGATGTTTAATTGTAGCAGATCGTTAATTTGTTTTTCTATTTCCGGTCTTTGGAATGGCGGATGTCTGTATTGTCTTGTGTTGACCGGTCGATCGTCTACAGTGGGAATTCGATGTTTGCATTCGTTTGTTGATCGGAGGGGTTCACCAGGTAGATGAAAGAGGTCTACGTATTCTTCCACAAGTGTAGATACCGCATTACGCTCTTCGTCATTGAGGTGATTAAGCCGCAAAAGACTCATTACTCCGTTGGCACGGTTTTCTCGCGTCCGAGGGTTTTTGTGCTCTAGGGTCTGTGTATTCGCGGTGTGGTCATCCTCTTGATCGTTCTCGTCTGTACTCATATCGAAAGGATAGAGTGAAATTACGGGAACCTCTACTCTGACGTCCTCGTTCAAGGTATTGATAGCGTACAGGTATGCTTTG
This sequence comes from Ophion slaviceki, assembly GCA_944452715.1. NCBI lineage: Eukaryota > Metazoa > Arthropoda > Insecta > Hymenoptera > Ichneumonidae > Ophion > Ophion slaviceki. The sequence continues at coordinate 52,197,836 of OX101785.1, read as the reverse complement.
CCATTGGTATTTTTAACCAATGCTTCGCCTGCAAAGATGCCATCTCGAAATGGTATACGGGGTACGTAACCTGTCTCTAGTGGGTTTCCGACTCGAATGAACATGATCGTTTTCTGTCTGGCCCGCAGAAGAAATGATTCTGTGTTTGTAAATGGGATGTCCACGTTATTGACTCGTACGTATCGCCCTTCCCAGTCGATTCTACCTTTACTTTCTCCGATTGTTTCATGACCGAGGATTGCGTCGAATTCAACAGGGAAGTCGTCCGGGACAACATTGAATGTTACGGACTGGTCATGAATTGTGATGTTAATTTGTCCGAGTGTCCTGGGTCTATCGATGATCGAAATTCCGTATAATTCGTAAATTATGAGATTGTTTATGAGATTTGGGTGACGAATATTTTCGATTTTGATCAAATTTAATTGTGAGCCTGAGTCTGCGAGAAATAATGTTTGCGTTTTCTTGAGATCTTCCGATTCAATGCTAATTGTGGGTGAGTGGTAGTTATTCGTTCGTGTGCTCAGGTTACAAGAGGCTCGGAGGATTTTTTGTTTCGTTTCCGATTTTACTGTGTCTGGCGTCCTTGGGTGCTTGGGCCCGTCGAGACGCCTGGTCGAGGGGTCGTTGACTCGTTTCCCGGCTGTTTTCCGGCTTGAGCCTCGTCTTTTCTCCCATTATTATATGCTCGTTTACGGCATTGGTTTATGAAGTGGCCCGGTTTTTTACAATAGTTGCATGATATGTTACTTCTGTTTGTAGCGTCTTTTGTTGAGTTGTCTTTTGCCAGAAGGTAGCAATCGTTTGTTGTGTGGTTTGTCTTTTTGCAATAATTGCAGAATTTGCTCGGGTTTGCACGAAAGGTTGAGCTACCGGGTTTGTTTTCGTTTTGACTATTTGATTTGTTGAAAGGTTGAATTGGTAGGCAAGTCGATTGTGTATTTTCTGGGTCGATTGGTCCTAACATTTTTTCGATATCCGTTGCTTGTTTGAAAATGCTTTCGAGATTTGGGTACCGTTTGCATGCTATATGGGGGCGATAGGCGGCGTTAAGACCTCTTCGAAATTGATCAGTCGCTATGTCTTCCGCGAAAATTTTCGCTCCTTCGATGGAACGTAAGTTCGAATTCTCGATGGCTTGGTTTGTCTTTTTCAAGTGAGTGTTTAGTCTACTGTAGAAGCTGAGTACCGTTTCTTTATCTTTTTGGGAAAATGTGCTCATTTCCGTGATCCAGGTGAGAGGGGGTTTGGAAGGGATGAATTTTCGTTTTAGGATGTCTGTGAACTCATCGATTGTTGTTATTGTAAAGCTTTCGAGACTATCGCAAGCGATTCCTTTGCATTTACTCTTTAAGAGTGTGACTATTAATCGTTCGCCTACAGCTGGGATGAATTCTTTCGCGTTATCGCAATAGCTCAAAAAATTGTTTAACGAACATGTTTTAGGCGTCCCATCGAACTCGGGTAAATATCTTGTGAAATCTCGATAATTAGCGTGTAGTGGATATATATTATTTTCGAAAGACGCTTGATAATAGTTATGCGCATTTGGTGGTGGAATCGTTGTCTGTGATGTGTAGATTTGACTCTGTTGAGCTGGGTGATGGGCTTCCGAAGTCTCCATTTGGATTGGTGTAGACATTATGAGTTTATGACTTACTCAGTGATGATCTTGTAGCTCGCTCGTGCCAATGATGTTCGGTTGCAGCCAAGTGGCGTTAGGCTACTTGACTTATCGTGAGGTGCGGCTGGTGTTTTGACCTGCAGTCCGGGTGTGCGTCGCTGGGTCGGGTCTGCTTTTCGGCCTTGCGTCCTTCGTTAATTTATGGCTCTGCGTCCCTTGTGTTGATCTCGGTGCGACGTTGGTGTGGAGCACTTGTTCGTTTCACACGGAAGAGAGTCTTTTTATTTTATTTTTACACGATAGTTTATTCCGCGTTCGTGATCCGTTTTTCACCGACACCGGATTGATTGTCACCAGTATTATAACCGATAAATTGTCTCTTTGTTTTTCCGCTGCCACCAGTTTTAATACTGATGGGTCATTTATTTGAAGTTTTTTTCTTTTTTTTTCCGCTGCCACCAGTTTTATTGTATACTAAACTGTTACGTCCCGGAGGGAGATTTAGGTGGGACTCGCGAGGTTGCCGATTTAGAGCGCGAAAGTTCGAATTGAATTTGATTGCGCAGTGAGTCTTTGTTTGGCGTCCGCGTGAGTTCCGAACACAGTTTAACAACAATTTGGATTGAGACGAATTTGAGGTGCGTGATTCTGGTAAGAGAGTTGGATCCGCCCGATGGATTGATCGTTGATCAAATAAATGTTCAGACGCGTAGATTTTGTCTTAATTTACGTAGTTCACGTTTATTACGTTTAACTCTTACAAACTTATAATTTCGGTACAAAGATGGTTACTCGTACAATGATTACACGGAAACGCAGAGCGAAAGGGTTTAGCCTTGTAAGTCGACTGTTCAGTTCGGAGTTCGAATACAGAGTATCTGCTCCTTCGTGATATGAAAATTAGGAAAGTCTGGTTGTAGGGCAAGGAGCTTTTTTGGGGGAATGCATTTTCGGATCAGAGCTTCTTAGTGATTGGTTAATCAATCGTGAGAATGTACGCTGACTTACGTGATAGGTCGGCGTCATGCGTGGGAATAGTTTTGTTCATCTACTTATTAGGTCATCGCTATGGTGAATGCGGCCATTGTTCTATGTCCGAGGATCGGGTTCAGCGACCGAGGTTTCGTGGGTCTTGCGATATGACCGGGTGACGTGTTCTGACGCAAGCGAGTTTTCTGCGTGGGATTGTTTGGGTTTTAGGACAAGGTAGGATTGTGGCGTAGTTCGGTCCCTGCATTTTGTTCGAGTGCTCTAGGCGTAGGGTTTCTCTTCCGAGGCTGCGAGTGCGCTCCTCTCGTAAATTCTTCTGGCGTTGGCTATGTTTATGCGTCGGGACCTACGTGCGACGGTTTCGCTTTTGGTCTTGTGGTACGTTTCGGCTATCGCTCGCTTAGCGTTAAAGAAATATAGGTTTTTGGTCGATGAATGAGGGTGCTGCTATCGTGCGTATTTACCATCGTGGTTTCAAAAAGAGAGAAAAAAAACGTGAAGGCTGGGACGTAACAACTCGGTGAATATTTTTCAATAAAGTAACTCGATTTTTCACAATTTGTTCCGTTCACGGTCACAGTGCGACTCGACTTATTGATGCAAGCCAACCAGGGTCGTAAATCCTGATTCCGAACGCGTGAGATTCGACACTGCAATCCCGTGATTGAACTCCCGCACTTCAAACTAATGTGGTGAAGGTGGTTAGTTGAAAACAATTGGAGATAAACTAAAAACAATTTAATTTATTCACAATTATTTACATCGATCAGTTAAAGTACTGATCATTGATTCACGTTGTTTCCGCGTAGTAATGACGACGGTGTTGATAGAATTATCTTATGGAGATGTTTGAGTAACTTAATCGTGAGAGGCAAGAGTTCCGTGCTGATTGGACTCTTGATGTTTCCTCTTCGAATGTTTGATGATTACTGACCAAAAGCAAGTTCGAGTCTTACATCCGTGGTTGACGATGAGAGCTGTCTCACAAACGGGGGATGCAATGCCACCCCTTGGACGAACAACAACTAATTTCATTGGTCCAAAAATGTAGAAAAAGGAGTGGGTGGATTGTAGCTGTCACCAATCACGGATGAGAAGTGTGAGAATAGAAAATACTGGTCAGCCCTGTCGCACACGTGTTTTGACCAGCGGGGCATTCCAGTGACGAACTCTTTGGCGCAATGAAAAAACTTCCTCGCTAAACTCTACCATCACGTGGACGCTTGGTAAATCCCTTTATTAGGGGTACATTGGTGCGCCGATATGCGCAGTTTGAACGTAGTCACGTATGAAGGCTTAGAAAAATAAAAGTAACATTTGCGAACGGAATGTTGAATTGCCCTGCACGTGGTTCACTGAGCGAGCGAGTCGTCGAGCAAACCCGTGCGTGGGCTATTGACCCTTTTTTATGGACTCTTACCTGTCGTGCCTTGGGACGATGTGGACATTCATAATTATATAGAAAATTTTAACACTAGCTAAATTCTTATTTTCAATAAAATTAATAATGAACTGCTCGCTCGTTCCGTATGCGACGGAACACAATTATTTGTGGATTTTTTTTTCTACTGGCTGAAGTGACATGAAACGCCTCATATATCAATTTCTTTATCAAAATTAACTTATTAATAGTCTAGGATATTTAATATAGCCCAATATTACCTATTTTTAGTTTTACACGGTAAACATCGTTAATAAACAAAAATAGGTAATATTGGGCTATATTAAATATTCTAGACTATTAATAAGTCGATTTTGATCAAGAGATAAATAAGATAGTATTATAACAGGTTTAAAGAGGGTCGGGAATGAAATGTTAGCTGATCAATGAAAAATGGAATGTAATTCAATATTACTAAACAATACATTCATTGTTTGTAACGAATATTGTAAGTGGAAAATATCAATGCAATGGCAAGACATGTGGAATAAATCTATCCTATTCTATATTAATTATTTTTTATTGTTGTTAGGGGGGCAGCATTTGTCTGCCACCAGTTGCCTAGCCTTCAACCGGTCGCCTCCACTGCGAAGTCAGTCCGCGATGCGATTTTCGATATCTTTTGAAAGATATCCTTCCATATCCTTTGAAGAAAATGAACAAATATTATAAATAGAATTTTATTTAACGTGCAATAACGTACAAAATATTAAAACAATAAGATATTTATTTATACGTCTAATATATACGTACCGATAGTGTACTGACTCAAATTTTCGCAAATCCTCGAAGAAAACTTCGTGCGCTGTAAATAATTATTTGTATAACCTAAAAAGCAAACGTACGCTTTTAGAATACAAGAATCGTACATTAAATATACATGTATCTACTCACCGAGGTATACAGAGTGAGGCACATAAAGTGTTACAGAGCAATAGCACTCAAACTATTGATCATATCCAAAAATGTTTCAGACAAAAGTTTCAGTGTTCGAGAAAGCCTTCATACTGTACCACCCTATTTTTTTATCAGTGGAGGCACTGAAGCTGCGTCAAGGTCAACTCCACTTTTTTAAATGGAATGGTACATTTTTCCTTCAACCATCTTGTGGAGCACCTCAAGCCGCATAAAAAACATTGGGGCGTCAAAGTCGTTCAAGGTCATTCAAAGTCACCTATTAAAATGAAATACGAAACTAAATATCTCGGATCACTACCAAATATTTGGTAGTAATCTGAGATATTTAGTTTTGTATAATCGATACTGACCTTGAACGACTTTGACGCCCTAATGTTTTTTATGCGGCTTGGGTGCTCCACAAGATGGTTGAAGGAAAAATGTGTCATTCCATTTCAAAAAGTGGAGTTGACCTTGACGCAGCTTCAGCGCCTCCACCGATTAAAAAATAGGGTGGTGCAGTATGACGGCCTTCTCGAACACTGAAACTTTTGTCTGAAACATTTTTAAATATGATCAATATTTTGAGTGATATTGCTCTGTAACACTTTATGTGCCTCACCCTGTGTACACTCAACTGTATTTGTTTACACACTTTCTCATTTTTATTTATTATTTTTTCACACTTTGCACTATACCCCAGTGCGCCAGTCGGTTAAAATACAACAGTCATCCGTCAAGTGTCATCTTTCGGAGAACATTTGGATGCCTTTTCGCTATCTCCCGCCAATTCTAAATACGTCAAAAAGACAGCATATTACCGATGTCCGAAATATATCATGAAAAAGACATCTTATGTGATTATTCTTTAGGATATCCTTCGGACAACGTTTAATTAGATACAATAGATAACAACAGGCCGATAACTTTTTGATTCCTGTAAAGTCGTCAATTGGATAACAGCTTGTGATACCTTTAAGACATGCGATTTCACCACCAAAAGATATAATAAAAAAGATCACTTCACGACAACATTAAACGGGATGTCGTTTGAAAGATGTCGAATAATTATCTAACGGTAATGTCTTAAAGATAACCTGAAAACGCTAACTTATCGGCGTCAATTGGACATTCATGCTATCGGGTAGTTCCGACGTTGCTACATTTCAAATTTCACATTACATTTTCATTAATTAGATCAGAACCTGTCTATCTTTTTCGGTAAGATTGTTCTGTACACTATCCTGCATACAATATTGGTTTTATGGGTCACATTTTTTTATAAATGCGGAAGGTATACGCGAGAAACTGAAATGGTAACGACGTTGCCCCGTACAACCAATGCGTTCAAGTGAAGATTGATGTAAACTGTACAATCTAATATTTGATAAACGCGTGCGGATACCTTCTTTCTCCGTTTGCCAGTATATTCAGAAAATAATATACCATTAGGATTAGTGAAGTTTCCGTTAATATCTATTTACCCCAACATTTTGGCGATCAGGCACGGTTGCTCGCATCAAGCGCGAAATAAAAAACAAACGAAATCAACTAGCTTTTTTTAGAAACAAGAGTAAAATATGACATAATATAGAGTAGATCATTATCATTAAATATAAGAAGTCATGTATACACTACAATTCAATTAAGATCGGACTAATAATGATAAAAAGTTGTATAAAATTTATTTCGGATTAACCATGGTTTCAGTTATCCGTGGATCGTGCGGTCCTGAGTACCCCGGTTAATCGGGGTCTTACAGTACATACAAATATACCCGGTGTCCCATTTTAATCTTGCACCTGATTTGGCTCGTAAAATACTGCTCCGATAAACTATTTCGTATAATAAAACTTTTAAGGTTCAAAGGGTGATGTTTTGAACCTTATCGCAGAAGAAATCTTTTTTGGTCCAATATTCAAGATGACGACGTAGGGACGGCCGACATGGTTTTTTAAATGGGATCATGGTTTTTTCACCAAGACATTTATCAGACCACAACAACTTTTTTTTAAATGGGATCATGATCTTTTTTCTCCAAGACATTTAGAACGTCACACCTTTTGAAGGAAAAGTTTTTGATAACGTTCATCATTTTTAGATTAGAATACAATTTTCAGCCGAAGTGATGAGCCGCAGAAATCTCATCCCTGTTTGGGTTTTCGAATAAACCCATACAAACTCACAACCACACAGACTTACACTAGGAATGTTGAAGACTTTACCTCCTCGTGGTACATTCTGGAAAGCGCTAAAATAGTAAAAGATCGTATTCTAACCCAAAAATTATTAACGTCATCAAAAAACTTTTCCTACAAAAGTTGTTCGTTTTGACCTGATAAATGCTTTGGTGAAAATTAATTCATGATCCCATTTTTTTTAAACATGTTGGTCATCATAACGTCGCCATTTTGAATTTTGGACGAAGTTTTTTTTTCAACGTCCCCCTCGAGCCCTAAAAGTGTAATACTGAAAATACTTGATCGAAGCAGTACTTTTCGAAATAAATCGGTGTAAGATTAAAATGGGACACCCGGTATACTGCAAGGCGACATGACATATCGACCAACTGTAACAATAACAGTTATATTTTTCCAATTGTTCTTAAAATACTTGAGGTTTGAGGAAATAGGCCCGTCACCCGCAACTCCCCCCGTCAATCAACAATCTGGAATATTCTCCAAGTTTTCACTGCAACGATTTCGATCATTTCTGTACATACAATTTATTTACACAATATGTACCTCGCAAGAAGTCTAACAGAACAGATTTCCGAAAAAATCATCGCCCGTGTCTCGCTGCTCGCGCTCGACAACTTTTCTGCATGTTTTTTCATTCCAGGACTCGTAATCGCAGATTGTGGGCTCGAGCGATTCGTCGCGTGACGCTTTGGACGGTCTTATAGCGTAGTAATCGTCGAGAAACGAGAGAACGGCTTCTCTGTTTTGCAGATTGTTGAAAATTTGTTTTTCCTTCTTCGGAAGAACTTTCTCCAGCATGAAAACGAGATGATGATGCATGCATAGATAATTGATCGGTATAGCGCTGGTTATGTCGAGCCAATCCTGAACGCAGCTCAACGGCGTCGACGTGTGGCCGGCGAAGAGTCCAGGATTAGTGAGGATTCCGTTTGCCGTCATAATGCCGTTGCACTTGGAAGACTCGTACAGTGCCTCGGCGTCGCGAAGACTTTTTACGTCTCCGTTCGCGATCACGGGAATACTCAGCGAATCTCTAACGCTCTTCAGGCCCTCCAGGTCGATCGGTTCTTTTCTCATTTGGGGTGTTCTCGCGTGTACGCTGACGAAGGACACTCCCGCTTTCTCCAAAGTCCGGCAGAGGTTTATGGTCTCCCGGATGTCTTCGAGCAAACGTACCTTCACGGATACCGTGAACGGGTTGGGAATTCGATTTCTCACTTGCAACAGCATGTCCTTTACGAGTTGAGGCTTCCCCAGCAAGTCGCATCCGTAGCCGTCCTTGATGGCCCAGCGTTGAGGACAACCGCAATTGAGATCCACGCCGTTGCAATATCTATCCGTAGTCACATTGGATATTTCTGCGTTTTATATCCCATCTTGGTATATCAATGGACAAATGTGTTATGAATTTACGATAGATCTGTGTAATTAAGGTTGAGGGGTCTGCATGAGCTTGAAACTTCAAAAATAGGGATTTTATTACACAGTTTCATAGCCTAGGCCCGTTAGGTATTCTTTTCACGAACCCCATCATTAAAAATTAACTGAATTTCGTCCATAATAAAGTGAAAATACATCCCAGTGAACTGGTAAAATTTCAAGCCAAGTTACCGAACTTTCAACGAAAATTTACGACTCTAAAAATCGCTTTATTTGTTCGGCACGTATGGAGATGACACACTGGCCGGATTCCTATCTAATAGTTTATACAGTAAATAACTCTAGATGCCTGATATAAAATGCTCAACGCGTGTAAAAAATTCTGAAGATTCCGTAACGTCCATAAAAATCACCGAATGTTTAAAGAAAATATTAATAAAACTTAGGGAAATGTGACTGACAGGAGATTTTTCATGACTTTTCAGAGAACACGTAAAAAAGTCTCAATCTACTAAATTTGCGCGAAATTTTTTATTCCAATTTATCGTTGGATATAATAATTGATTGTGACTTGTTTTTATTAAGCGCTATTGTAGTTTACCAATGATTCAGAAGGACCCTGCTTATGCTCCCACAAAATACGCCCCTTCGCGAAAGGAATACCCAACTTCGATTTGCAATAAAGATTTTGCAGAAATTTCAACAATTGATCAAGTCATGAAGATTTCTGTGGAATGTCATATCACCCACTGCGATTCACCCTTTTCCTTTGCGTTCTTTTCGAGTTTATGTTTTATAAAACGGCCCGAGTCGTGTCGCAAAATCTATTCATCTGATTCATTTCAAATCCGAACAGAGCGTAGTTTATAATATTTCTATCGTATGACGAGATAATTCCCTGAGATATTTATCTATTTCTTGATAAAAATGATTAAAGTTGTTTCTTTCAGGCAAAAGCCAAACTTTTCCTACCGCATGACATGTTTGTAATTTTCGAAGATGCAAAAAAAATCCAGCCATGCAGAAATTTAATTATTATACTAAAGGTACATTCTTTGAATAACTTCATTGTTTACCAACGTTTTTCAATTCAAAAAAACCCAACCGTTCTGTTTCAATGGTGGGTAAAATCCCAACCTGGTCACCCCAATACAGTCATTTAAAAAAACCAGTTTTTTGGGTGTCAAGTTTATGCAAGCTCGTCGAACCACAGTAATTTGACGATAAACATACGGAGCAACCATTTCCGCAGCATTGGCAAAGTCATCCGGATTGTTGGCTGCAAACTGAACGATCAGAGGTTTGTCCATTTCGTTGGTGGTAAACTCGTTGTCTCTGGCTTGTGCCGATTGCACGAAAGAATCTGCGAGAATCATCGGCGTGAAGCAAATGTCGCAATTGTATCGTCTGACCAGTGTACGGAAGGGCAATCTGTGAAGAATCGGAAATTTATAAATTCTCCATATCTTCGGTACTGACCATTCGTTACGATTGACTTACTTGCTGTACCGGACCATCGGGGCACAGATTCTCGTCATCCCCGGTTCCTTGAGCAGTTCGACAATGTCTACAGACATTGTTATGCTCCTATCGTCGTTTGAGGCGACAGTAAATCAAATTCTCAAGGAACGTGTCGATAACTGTGAGAACTTTGCGGAGGTTAGGTTGCTATCGCTTACTCCTGTTGAAGGAAAATCGATCGAACTTCGGTCTTTCCGTGTATTCGGGAATGAATAAGAATGTTTCGATACTGGAAAACATTTATTACGCATTCCAAATCGCGTAGACGGTTGAGAACCAACGCTCAACAAACTCATCGCCAGGTTAGAAACTTTTAGAGGTTAGGTTCGAATTTCAAACAGCTTTCGAAACTCGAGCGAATTTGGCATGGAGACTAGAGTAAGTCTCCATGGAATTTGGCAAGAAACAAGGAGACTAGAGAGAAGAAGTCGACACTCCAGCCTCAAACAGTTCTTTCAATCGCCCGCAGAGGTGTAGTGCTCAGTTCCGCCGCAGGCGTCGCTAGTATTCTTGGGATCCGATAATATATAGTAATACAAAACTACATACATAAGGTGAAACTGACCGTGTTATGGCGGCAAAATTGTTTGCGCCAGTCAAACACAAATATATCTGTCGTGTACACTAGCACAGCAGCTATCGAACTATGTGTATAATAATGGAGATGACTCCTCGCGAGTCAATGAGATAAAGGGAAAAAGTAACCACTCTAGGTAGGAATTATAAAACAAATTTCAACTATCGATGGCAGTAAATTAAAAAATGTATTCTTCCATGTTATTTTGGTTCGAGTTCTTTTGGGATTGGACGAGTTCTTTGATTGATTGAAACTGCTTCAATTCGCTCGTGCAACCAGATACCTATACGAATGCAATAGAAAAAAAATTAAAACTACCGAGGCCCGAACTCAGGACCTTCAATACAGTAATCTAGCGTTCTACCAACTTCGCCACGCAATCATTTGTCAATAAATATAATCTTTTCATATTTAAGTGATTGCCGCCCTTGGAGTTCATTAGGCTTGACAGCTTGTTCGGTTGGTTCATCGCTTAATTTAATTCATATTTAACTTCATTTTCAAACGTAACTAGCAAATCACGAGTTTTCATGGGTATACATATAAAAGCACGTGTTGAAAAGACAACTCCAGCATGTAGAGCCAACATTCCCGCATTCACCCGGTTTCTTGCATGTACATGTTATTATTTATTATTATTATTATTGTACAGAAAAACAGAGTAACGCGCACCCGAATAATAAATACATTACGAGATACATTACGGTTGGTTTGTCGCTTTATTCGCGTTTCATTATAATTAGCTATATTTTTAAACATAACAGGCAAATCATAAGTTTCCATAATAAAATAACTCGTGTTGTACATATCATATAATTATTATATCTGATGTGCTTCTTTATAATAAGCCCATGTGAATAAAACAACACGAGTTGTTTAATTAATATGTGCTTTATTAATACTATTTATATTTTATTTATTATATATATGTACACAATATTATTATATATTATAATGGAAGGAATCCCCACTTGGGTGTATTTTCGTTCGGGTGTGCAAGAGAGAACGCACCATGACTGTTTCTAGTGAGTACGAGAGAGAAACACGATCACCCCAGTTTTGTGATTGGTCGTTGAGGCGGAGCTCGGGCCTTATGCAGTTTTGTATTACTATATATTATCGTTTCCCAAGAACACTAGCGACGCCTGCGGCAGAACTGAGCACTACACATCTACGACCGCTTAAGGCCAAGCGCAGGGAGGCTAGAGTGGGAGGAGTCCGATCTCTTATGGAGAGACTTGAAAAAAGTGGCTACAAAAATGTGGTCCTACCGGGATGGCGCCACTATCTCTAAAATCTCAAGACCGAGCTGGGTGAGACAGAGACGGAACAAGTAAATAATGAGAAGTGAGCTGCAGTGCAGCCAGATCGCGCGCAAAAGTTACCCCCTCTCTAGTCTCTTGCGCGCCCATCACACAATCATAGTAGCGAGGCTTTTAGATGATTTCAATGCTTATTTAGCTCTTGATTCTCTGCGTTATTAATGTATACAAAAAAATGTATCGCACACTCTTATCGCTTATTTTTTTAGTTTATACGTTAATTTAAATATAATAATAAATCTAAATTACAACTTATTTATCTTCTAAAATATTGTTTACGCTTTACTCACACCCGTCCTTACGCCAAATAAATTATAATTCATAAAATTAAGCGGAAATATATTTATATTCGTATTATTATATTACTTCTCATAGCTCTCACATGAAAACTCTCATATGAAAAACACCAAAAAAAAACTTCAAAACCTTAGATTTCAACGAACCAAGAACATACATCTTCACATTTTCAATCATGACGAATTTTTAAGAACAATATCATCACAAACACATCTGAACCAAAACAATATACATTACCTAAATTATCAAAACATAAATCAAACAACACAAAATCACAACATCTTATACTCAACTCTTACTAATAGGCAACAGGACACAAATAATAATCTTTCCACTGATCCTCTGAATAATATAAATTCGACAATCACATTAAATAAAACGAAAGAATGGCTTATAAATCTCTCAAACCTTGATATTCCGCTACACATTTCCACATTCTTGTCTCTAGGTGAAAAGTTTTGTTTTCCTTACCTCAAACTCTCAAACATAAAAACTCATATCCACAAATCGATCTCCGAACTTGAATCCAAATTAGATTTTTTACTCGAGAAACCTAGACAAATCGAAATTAGAACCAGATTCACTAAAATCTTAAACAAAATAAATATTCCAACATCATTTTCCAACACTAATCAAATTATAAAACACACGTCTTCATTCTTAAAAAACAACCCTCAACTTTTAGTTGAGGGTAGATTGGCTTATCATAAGCCAATCTACGTTTTTTTTCTTAAATTTTTAAGAAAAATTAAAAAAACGTAGATTGGCTTATCATAAGCCAAACTACGTTTTTTTTCTTAAATTCAGAAAATTTGAGGGGCAGACAGCTGTTCGTCTATCTATTTGACGTCGTTTGGCAAAGTTTCGACGGGATCTGAAGAGCCGTTTCAGAGATTTTTGGGTATCTATAATTGTTCTACCATACCGACCGCGATGAGGTGTCATTCCGTCTTAACAATATTCTCTCCAGATGGAAAACCCTAAAATTCATTGATGAAACAAAATACAAATACTCAAAAGCTGAAAATTGCAACCTATCTCGTCTTTATTGTCTGCCAAAAATTCATAAAAATAATTATCCACTTCGTCCAATAGTATCATCAATAAATAGTCCAACACATAAACTAGCTGAATTTATACAATCTAAACTTTCTAAATTAATCAATACGACTAATTCACATGACAAAGATAGTTTCTACCTAAAACATTCACATTCTAACATCTCAATTCCACTCAACTACAAATTGGTCTCGTTTGATGTTGTTTCTCTCTATACCAACATCCCATTACAACTTGTTATTCAAAGCCTTCAAAGAAGATCAAATCTATTTTCAAAAACATTTCCTTTAAACGAAATAATTAAAGCCATAGAATACATCATATTCTCAACTTTCTTTATATTTCAAAATAAAATTTACCAACAAATCTCAGGGTTACCAATGGGCTCACCTTTGGCTCTAATACGGCATATGAAAAAGAGAAATTTCCGGGAAAAAAATTAGAAATCATGAATTTTCAGTAAAAAAAATTGTGTTTTTGGGAAATAGACCAGAACTTGAATATGTTTTAAATAATTTTTTCTCCGAAAATCTTAAATACGACTAAAATATGAGAAATTGTGAAAAATTTGGAGAAAAATTTGCACTAGGGACCCCTGCGGACCGAAGTCAGGAACACTACCAACGGGACCATCTCATCGCTTGTAGAATATGTACACTTTCTGGTACTTAGGATTCGCGGCCGGATGGATGATTAGCTTGTTTTTGGGGATAATGCTTTATCGCTTGATGAAAGTATGAGAATTAATATAAATACGAATATAAATATATTTCCGCTTACTTTTATGAATTATAATTTATTTGACATAAGGACGGGTGTGAGTAAAGCGTAAACAATTTTATATAAGATAAATAAGTTGTAATTTAGATTTATTATTATATTTAAATTAACGTTTAAACTAAAAAAATAAGCGATCAGAGTGCACGATACATTTTTTTATACATTAATACCGCAGGGAATCAAGAGCTAAATAAGCATTGAAATCATCCAAAAGCCTCCCGCGTGCCGTCGGGTGAAGTCACGCGCGAGTCGTGCTCAGATTGCTTTTTCCCTCGAAGCCTTCGTTTCGGCTTGGCCGCACATGAACGTGCTCAGCGTCCATGTGTAGGTGTAGCTGCCGAAGGCGCAGTCGGAAAACTTCAACCGTGCTCGACTCTTTCCGAAGACGTCTGAGCGTCGCTCGCTCACGGACACGCGCTACCATGGAGGCTAGAGTGGGAGGAGGCCGATCTGTGCAATTCAAAGTGGCTACAAAAATGTGGTCCTACCGGGATGGCGCCACTATCTCGAAAATCTCGAGCAGGAAACAGTGCAGCCAGACAGTGCAGCCAGATCTCGCGTAAAAGTTACCCCTTCTCTAGTCTCTTACGCGCCCATCACACAATCATAGTAGCGCGTGTCCGTGAGCGGGCGACGCTCGGACGTCTTCGGAAAGAGTCGAGCACGGTCGAAGTTTTCCGACTGCGCCTTCGGCAGCTACACCAACACATGGACGCTGAGCACGTTCATGTGCGGCCAAACCGAAACGAAGGCTTCGAGGGAAAAAACAATCTGAGCACGACTCGCGCGTGACTTCACCCGACGGCACGCGGGAGGCTTTTAGATGATTTCAATGCTTATTTAGCTCTTGATTCCCTGCGGTATTAAGGAGGTACACCAGCTTCATACAATGTTGCCATGCTAAACCATGGTCAAATTTCAAAATGGTGATAGATCAATAAAATTTGGTGAGTATATTCTTTAGTATTATATATGTCAATACAATTTTTTTCAGATTTTTTCATTGTGCCGTTATCGAATAATTGAACATTGAAGTTCACGTGTATAAGCATAGCGTTTTTATAGATATAGGTATATATTCCGGGTATAAGAATAAACGCTTGTGAATTATTTGTAAGAAAACGGCACAACCAAAAAATCTGAAAAAATTTGTATCTACATGAATAATACTAAAGAATATATTCACCAAATTTTATTGATCTATCACCATTTTGCTGAAGCTGGTGTACCTCCTTAATGTATAAAAAAATGTATCGCGCACTCTGATCGCTTATTTTTTTAGTTTAAACGTTAATTTAAATATAATAATAAATCTAAATTACAACTTATTTATCTTATATAAAATTGTTTACGCTTTACTCACACCCGTCCTTATGTCAAATAAATTATAATTCATAAAAGTAAGCGGAAATATATTTATATTCGTATTTATATTAATTCTCATACTTTCATCAAGCGATAAAGCATTATCCCCAAAAACAAGCTAATCATCCATCCGGCCGCGAATCCTAAGTACCAGAAAGTGTACATATTCTACAAGCGATGAGATGGTCCCGTTGGTAGCGTTCCTGACTTCGGTCCGCAGGGGTCCCTAGTGCAAATTTTTCACAATTTCTCATATTTTAGTCGTATTTGAGATTTTCGGAGAAAAAATTATTTAAAACATATTCAAGTTCTGGTCTATTTCCCAAAAACACATTTTTTTTACTGAAAATTCATGATTTCTCATTTTTTTCCCAGAAATTTCTCTTTTTCATATGCCCTATATGCCGTATTGGAGCCAAAGGTGAGCTCATTGGTAACCCTGAGATTTGTTGGTAAATTTTATTTTCAAATATAAAGAAAGTTGAGAACATGATGTATTCCATGACTTTAATTATTTCGTTTAAAAGAAATGTTTTTGAAAATATATTTGATCTTCTTTGAAGGCTTTGAATAACAAGTTGTAATGGGATGTTGGTATAGAGAGAAACAACATCAAACGAGACCAATTTGTAGTTGAGTGGAATTGAGATGTTAGAATGTGAATGTTTTAGGTGGAAACTATCGTTGACGTGTGAATTAGTCGTATTGATTAATTTAGAAAGTTTAGATTGTATAAATTCAGCTAGTTTATGTGTTGGACTATTTATTGATGATACTATTGGACGAAGTGGATAATTATTTTTATGAATTTTTGGCAGACAATAAAGACGAGATATGTTGCAATTTTCAGCTTTTGAGTTTTGTATTTTGTTTCATCAATGAATTTCAGGGTTTTCCATCTGGAGAGAATATTGTTAATGCCTTTTTGTAGAGTGTTGATGGGATTTCTATTTGTTAATTTGTAAGTTGAGGAATCTGCGAGTAAATTATGAGTTTTTGTAATGCAATCTGATTTGTTAAGAATGACTGTTGAATTTCCTTTGTCAGCTCGTGTAACTAAAAGTTGAGGGTTGTTTTTTAAGAATGAGGACGTGTGTTTTATAATTTGATTGGTGTTGGAAAATGATGTTGGAATATTTATTTTGTTTAAGATTTTAGTGAATCTGCTTCTAATTTCGATTTGTCTAGGTTTGTCGAGTAAAAAATCTAATTTGGACTCAAGTTCGGAGATCGATTTGTGGATATGAGTTTTTATGTTTGAGAGTTTCAGGTAAGGAAAACAAAACTTTTCACCTAGAGACAAGAATGTGGAAATGTGTAGCGGAATATCAATGTTGGAGAGATTTATAAGCCATTCTTTCCTTTTATTTAATGTGATTGTCGAATTTATATTATTCAGAGGATCAGTGGAAAGATTATTATTTGTGTCCTGTTGTCTATTGGTAAGAGTTGGGTATAAGATGTTGTGATTTTGTGTTGTTTGATTTATGTTTTGATAATTTAGGTAATGTATATTGTTTTGGTTCAGATGTGCTTGTGATGATATTGTTCTTAAAAATTCGTCATGATTGAAAATGTGAAGATGTATGTTCTCGGTTCGTTGAAATCTAAGGTTTTGAAGTTTTTTTTTGTGTTTTTCATATGAGAGTTTTCATATGAGAGCTATGAGAATTAATATAATAATACGAATATAAGTATATTTCCGCCTAATTTTATGAATTATAATTTATTTGGCGTAAGGACGGGTGTGAGTAAAGCGTAAACAATATTTTAGAAGATAAATAAGTTGTAATTTAGATTTATTATTATATTTAAATTAACGTATAAACTAAAAAAATAAGCGATCAGAGTGTGCGATACATTTTTTTGTATACATTAATAACGCAGAGAATCAAGAGCTAAATAAGCATTGAAATCATCTAAAAGCCTCGCTCGTGCCGTCGGGTGACCCCACGCGCGAGTCGTGCTCAGATTGCTTTTTCCCTCGAAGCCTTCGTTTCAGCTTGGCCGCACATGAACGTGCTCAGCGTCCATGTATTGGTGTAGCTGCCGAAGGCGCGGTCGCGAAACTTCGATGGCGCTCGGCTCTTTCCAAAGACGTCCGAACGTCGCTCGCTCACGGACACGCGCTACTATGATTGTGTGATGGGCGCGCAAGAGACTAGAGAGGGGGTAACTTTTGCGCGCGATCTGGCTGCACTGCAGCTCACTTCTCATTATTTACTTGTTCCGTCTCTGTCACACCCAGCTCGTGTCTCGAGATTTTGGAGATAGTGGCGCCATCCCGGTAGGACCATATTTTTGTAGCCACTTTTTTCAAGTCTCTCCATAAGAGATCGGACTCCTCCTACTCTAGCCTCCCTGCGCGCTACTATGATTGTGTGATGGGCGCGTAAGAGACTAGAGAAGGAGTAACTTTTACGCGCGATCTGGCTGCACTGTCTGGCTGCCCTGTTTCCTGCTCGAGATTTTAGAGATAGTGGCGCCATCCCGGTCGGACCACATTTTTGTAGCCACTTTGAAATGCACAGATCGGCCTCCTCCCACTCTAGCCTCCATGGCCAAGCGTCACACCGACCGAGCGGCCATGAGTGCGAGAGAGATAGCTGATTTGCAGGTTCCCAATGATTTCTGAAACGGTTGATTTTTGGGATAAAAGAAAAGAAACACGTTCCGCTCTGTTGAACGACGAACAACCGCTTTCTCTTCTTTTGCCCGAAATATGATCCGTCTAGGAGAAAACTTGGCACTAGGATTTTTACCGACTGGACGCGTGACACAGGGTCTTCAAAGAACTTCGTACATACCGCGGTCTTACATACAGCCCAGTTAACCAAGCGTACCTTTAGTACAGCGTATCGCAAATGTGGAGTACGCCGTACCCCACAGTACCGGTAATGTACGGGTACAGGATACCAGCGTAGTCGTACCTCCACGGTATTGCTATCGTGGAGTTACACCGTACTGCAGTGCACGGTGGCTCCACGGTGGCGATCCTGTACCGGTACCGTATTAGCACATTGGCGGTACAGCGAACCGTACGGCGTACCGGTCATGTACCAGTACCGTGCGCACGTACGAGGTGGCAACAGTAGCGGTACGGCGCTCTCCACATGAGCGGTACATTTCCGATACTTGGTTAGCTGGGAGGTCTGGAAACTCCGCGATAGCCGCGTTAGTGAGGCAAAAACGTAGTGATCCTCATTTTATCCACTGGAAGCGCTGGCAAGTACAAGTAGTTTGTAGATATAGATATACAGCAATGGAAAAATAAAGTGCTGACAGCCAGCACATGTATCCACAACGTTTCTAGAAATCTAAACTATCTGAAACGCTCCGATAGAACAGCATAGTGTGGACCCGGCCTTATCCTTCGCTATATTTTATTATATTCGATTGAGGATGCGCCAGTTCGCCTATCAATCAAACCAAAAACGGCAACAAAAAAATTTGTAACAAAAGAAACTCGCCGAACTGACAAATCAATAAAAACGGTGCCTTTTAAACATACACAATGCGTTAATTTCTTTATTTTATTCCTCTTCCATTATATTTATTTTCAGGTTCTTATTAACATTGTTAAAAAAGCAAAAATAAAAATAAAAGTTGTAGAAACAAATAAGGAATTCAATCTACTAAAAATAGACATTAATTATAAGGGAAAAAATTTAGGGCCCCCAAATTTGTTTATACCCCATCTACTCAAATCGCGAAAAACTAAATAAAAATATTACAGAAGTTCGCACATATGAGAAATACAGTCTACTGAAATAATTATTCTCATCCTGCCCGGGGGTTCGCAGTGGAAAATACTCAATCACTTTCCATTTATATCGCTCTTTCAAATGATATTGGATCTGTTCGTTTTGACTACACTTTTCTAAACTTCTTACGTCTTCTGAGGACTTTCTATTACTGTATCTATTGCAAGTATAGAAAGTGTAGCTAAACCGAACAGACTCTATGTTAATTTCGAAAAACCTGCGCCTTTGCACAGCTGTTCGGATCTGCATTTGATTGGCTAACTTCTACCTAGCAGCGCTTCGGGTGACAGAAGCGAGAACTGACCGTTTGCCTCATAATCTGAGTCACTTCCCACACTGGGAGTTTCCAGACCTGTATCCTGTATGTAAGACCGTGGCATAGATATATGTACTGTCAACAGGCATTTTGCATAACCTCAAAGTGCGTTCGTCCTTATCCATTTATACGCAGCCGGCGCGAGAGCTCGGCGTCAGTGTCGAAAATCCTGCGACGCGTTCCTTCGTATAAATCATACCATTCTTACGAAATTCCTTAGACCGAAAAAAAGAAGCGATGAAATACCGATAACGTTGCACTGATTGTTCAAAACCTATAACCCGAAAAATTCGTGCCAAATAAAAACGGTGGTATCGAAGAAAATCTAAGAGTATACTGCCACGTATGATAGAACACGTACGTTTTATATGGAAATTGACGTGACGGTTCGTTAAAAAGAAAAAGAAAATGCAAAAAGAAGTAGGACTTTTGACGAAGTACATCAGGATCGCTCTTGTGGTAGCTGCCTATTGGTGAGTTACAACAAAAAACAACAAAGCAATAACGATGATACAGAAACGTTCGGGAGTAAGGAGACTGAAAAAAATTGACAGGTTTGTCTCCATACTCACGGTATTCGTCAACAAAGCTCTGTTGTCCAGCGACCTGGATGCTCCGCTCTTCGTAACATGGTTTCAGTGCGTCGTAAGCTTAACGATATGCGCCAGTCTAAGCTGCCTCTCCAAATTGTTCCGGGGAAGTATATACTTCCCTGACGGGAATCCGTATACCGCGGACAACATTCGCAAGGTTGTCAAAGCAAACTTGACATAGCGTCAAATTTGGCACACTGAATGCTCGTTGTTAATTAATCAATTTACAAGTTGCAGGTCCTACCTCTATCCATCTTGTTCACTCTGATGATAGCGAGCAATAATCTCTGCTTAAAGTACGTAGGTGTTGCTTTCTACTACATAGGAAGATCGCTAACGACAGTTTTTAATGTTATCTTCACGTACGTTATTCTGGGTGAGCGTAAAAACAGAAATAATATATACATCAGTGTTTTCGGCTTTTCGTTGGTTCACTCGCTTTTGCAATCGACGATGATGTACGATTTGGGTCCGCAGTGCAGTGGACGAGGTTACAAAAGATCCTTGCTTAAGGTAGTCCTTTCACGAAGTCGAATATTTAACAATTAACTGATTTTCTTTTATAGTCAAGTAAAAATACATCCCAGTATACCAGTAAAATTTCAAGCCAAGTTACCAAACTTTTAACGATAAATTACGACTCCAAAGATTGTCCCATTCGAACAGCACTTTATAAAGAGGACACATTTCTATCTAATTATTTCCGCAATAAGTAACTCTAGATGCCTAACAAACTAATTAACGTGTGTTGAAAATTCTAAAGTTTACATAATGACAATGAAAACAGGGAATCGCCGAATGCTTAAAGAAAATATCAATGATAAAACTTAGAAAAATGTGACTAGCAGAAGAATTGTTGTAGCTGCGACTTTACAGAGAAAATATAAAAATGTATAAATCTACTAAATTAGCGCGATATCTTATATTCCAGTTTATTGTT
The DNA here is from genome assembly GCA_944452715.1 of Ophion slaviceki. Taxonomy (NCBI): domain Eukaryota; kingdom Metazoa; phylum Arthropoda; class Insecta; order Hymenoptera; family Ichneumonidae; genus Ophion; species Ophion slaviceki. Next base: position 52,176,769 of record OX101785.1, on the reverse strand, counting down.
TGGTATAATATTTGATTGACTTATTTGGGATAGTACGATATCTGAGGTATTTGGGAATACGCTAAAATTCAATCATTGTTGTTGGCTCATAGGTACAATATCTTTATTTTATCACAAATAATGATAACTCACCAGGCAAGCTTCGACAAGTATTTCTTTGTTTGGGTTTATTTGGGTTTGTTTGCGTTTGTCTAGTGGTATATAAATACCACTAAATGTAGTAATTATATGATTTTCAACATAAATTCCGAGATTATTATGCTTTATTTATTTTTATTTTCTGTTTAATTATGACAATAAGAATTGCTCCATATCATTACTACACTAAATTACCAAACGATATATTTTACATAAACTTAGAGCCTTACAAGTCCAAAGAGAGATGACGCGATTAAAAGTACTACTTTACTCTCTGTTTAGTCGCACTTATAAGCGAGGTAAACATGTTATTGGTATTTGAAATACATTTTTGGCTTCTGAGACACTGTTGAAACTATACATTACCAAGTTACCTTGACTGATGTTGCTTGAAGTTTTCAAAAGCGAAAAAACCGTATTTTTGGATAACTATCGAAAAATTCTAAATAGAATGCAAAATACGCGAAACATCAACCTTTACCACTCTTCATATTTTGTTTATTTTTACCCAATAACCCTAAGTTCACTGTCAAATCTTGGCGCCCCGGATATCGTACTCTTGCCGACTTATTTTTACGCTTTTGACCCCACAAAATACAGCCCCCCGAGAAAAAAATACCTTAACTGGTTACACCTAGTTCGTGGCCGGAAAAAGCGGAATTTTTTGTGGGCACACGTTCAGGGCAAATTTTTTTAAAAATATTTAATAGTATGGTTTTGAGGATCTTTTACAATTTTTGTATTGAAATGTATTTATAAATGTGGTGAATACTAGTTTGTGCAGACCACTGTTTGAAAAACATCCGTCGCGGTGACAACTGCCATGCGGAAACATATCTTCCGAAATTAAGAAGAAAAAAAACGCATTTACTTTTTGCATGAAATTATTTAATGCTTGGATACAGGATTTAATTGAATATTGATTTTTGAAAAAATGGCCGCAGTATAAGTATCGATGTTCCTAGGAAAAACGCTGTATTTTCATTGATAAAAAAAACTATGCATCGAAAAAAAATCACTTCGTTCAAGCACTATTTTTTAATATGTAAAAGGACGTGGTAAAATTTGAAGTTGATCGACGCAGTGTTTTTTGATATATCTCGTGATCAGCGATTTTCAAATAGTCATTTTGTGAAAAACGCGCTTGTAGTTCGCCAGTTCGCGAAACCTACCTATAAACGTCCATAACTCCCTCAATTTTAAACGAATCAATTTGAAATTTTCAGAGAATATTTTGGAAATGTTATATTTTAATAATCCATCAAGAAGCCAAAATCGATATTTACAAAAATTTCAACTGCGTCAACCTAGGTCAACCTTAAAATGTAACCAAGTAGCGTCTAGTGAGAAAATAATGGTCGCGGTTATTGTGCCGATGACGGAATGCTTTTGCCAATAGGAGGGTGGAAGAACTGCATTTCGCACTTGTTTGTCCATTTTGCGTTTCGCCCGCACTGGGCGTTGTTTTATCGAGTCTTCATCAGACGCAGCCACTTTCGGAACATCAATAAACGAGGTGTCTAAGACCCATTTCCGGAATGCAAAATTTTTTTTCTCTAAAGTATATTTTGGAGTTGACACTGCAGAATATGGCAGTTTAGAGATCCTGGAATGAGGTTCAACGAGTTACATATTCTGAATATATTTGTAAAAACTGTTACCAAACTCAGCAAAAATCTCTGGAGAAAAAAATCTAGGAATCTTAACTCTCTCGAGCGTGATTTCAATTCGATTGACGCTCTCAGTAAAGTGGCGAACGACAAAATTCACATCGAAAACAATCAGCCCTCTGCCGCAGTCATGTTATCTCCACAAAATTTGTCAAAAATTCCACATTTCTTACTTACAACGTTTCTCAATCACCCTTCACCAAATTCAGTATCGATGATTTCTTATGATACAAAAAAAACTTAAGCTAACATCCTCCGATTATTTCAATTATCTCTATTCCTCAAAATCCTCGTTGTAGAGCAAGAGAGGCCTATTTTTATCGTAGTACCAATGACCCAACTGCTCAACAGCTTTTCGCTCCACAGCCAATTCATGATTAGTGGTGGTGAAGTTTTCATTCTTGGAATACAATGAAAAACCGTTTTTCATTTCATGACTTCATATTTCTCTATCGAAAATATTCGCAGAATTATCACTCATAGATCTCTGATGAAGATTCTGAACAAAAAAAAACATTTGATTTTCGCAGACCATGGGTAAAAAAGTTGAGGGATTGCGAAAAAAAAATCATTTCCGTTGCAATCCAACGGCACAAGCTTCAACCGCGATGCCAAAAAATAAATGCCAACACGAACATTTGAATTGCCACAGGTCAAAAGACGTCGCTGGGATGCATCGCTTGTTGCGCCGTGATAGTTTGCGGCTTTTGGTTGGGCGTCGATCAGGAACACGTTGCGGGCTCGTTGTCCGTAATGGGAACGGTTTACGGTGTGATCGGATCCGTGGCGCTCTCGCTGTACTCGATACAAACTAAACGAGTTTTGCCACTGGTGAATCAGGAGATATGGCTACTGTCGTATTACAACAACGCCTACAGTATATTTCTGTTTCTCCCGTTGATGCTCATAAACGACGAGTTCGCGACCGTTCTCGCGTATCCGAGAATAGGTGAAAATATTTTCTGGCTTACGATGTTCATCAGCGGTTTGTGCGGCTTTGCGATCGGTTACGTGACCGCACTCCAGATCCAAGTGACATCGCCGCTCACGCACAACATTAGCGGTACCGCGAAGGCATGCGCTCAAACGATATTGGCCTCGTACTGGTACGCAGAGTCAAAGCAATTGCTCTGGTGGCTTAGCAATTTTATCGTCCTCGGGGCTTCCGCGTGTTACGCGAGGTTCAAGCAAATGGAAATGGACCGTTCTCACAGGAGGGAAGGCGGACTTTTGAATGGGAAAAATTGACGAGGAGATTCACCGTATAACGAGAGGCATAGACGCGTCTGTTACGCACAACGGTGAGTGGATCCTTCAACGGGGAAGTCCAATAATACTCTATCCTCAAGGCCTTGTATACCTTTGAAAACGAAAAACGAATCGTTTTTTTCTATTGCCTTAAATGATGTATGAAAATCCCAAGAATCATCTCCCCCATCCCCCCACAAACATCCCAAGGTTGATATAGCCCAGAGAAAAATGATTTTGAAACTTTGAACGCATTTTTCTTAAACCCATGTTTTCAAAATTTGGCGAACTCGTAGCTCCTACAATTTTCAACCGATTGACTTCGAATTTTGCTTGTAGCCTCTTAAATAGATTTTCTAGCGGAGTACACACGATTTTTACTATCGAGTAACAATTACGGTTTTTATATATCACAACCATGTTTTCCTCGCTTTTTCGTGCGTGTTAACAGGACCTTAAAAGGGGTTTTTAGGGCCTAGGCCTTAAAAAAATGCGCGTTTGCATTTGTCACGCTCACGGGCATCGAACGCCACTGTGGAACAGCTGTCACTTTCACCTGACACCGCGACAAACTTGCATCGGGACAAATAACATATATTTATTCATCGAAATTATCTTTACGAATAGTGCATTCAAATATAATGATACATTTGAAAAGTACTCTGATATAACGCAATTATATTTTCCGCACGCCTTCATGCGTGTACACGGTGAACGTCTTGTTATAAATTATTAATAAGATAGTATATTAAGATATGCTGATACATTTCAAAATTACGTTTGGTGTCAACTGAGGGGCTCCGCCCCCTACCCCCGGGCGGCGCGTATAATGCAGCTTCCATGTGCGATACAGCTTCCATATGCAATACATCTTCTGCACGTGCTTGCAGCCATATGTATTTAACAATACAAAATCTCGGAAAACGTGGTTTTCTTATATAAACAATCGTGTGCACCGTGGAGACACGGGCTTTTACGCCTCGCGCGATGTTCTTAGTACTCGTCTTTGTGTCGTGCGTAAGTCCAGTTTGTCCAGTTTGTCTCCTTGGTACACAATGTACTATTATAAGCAAATTAAGGCCGTTTTTCAGTTAAAAAATCAATCAATATTTTATACGAATTGTGTTGTCTACTTCTCTAGCAAAACTCATGTGGATTACGAAAAAAAAATGTCGGTCTAAAAAAGGCGTTCTCCTTCTAGCGGTCACAGGACCGCTATTGTGTATTTTTTCCAAAACTAAAAATTAATTTGGGTATCTACAGATATGTACAAGAAACCCTCGAAACCTCATTTGGAGTGCTTCATTAGGATTTTCAAAAGAATTCCCAAAAAAAGCCTTGTTTCCCGACCACCCTAAGACCTTAAAGTAATTAAATCTGGTTTTTTTTTCGAAGGATGTTTATAGGTAAAGGAAGATACAATCGATTAAAACCGGTACAAAGTTTGCGGTAGTCACGTCGGTATTGATTCAATACCTGGACGCTTGCCCGCCCCCTCTACTGTCCGAGTGGCTCGCCAGCGTTTCCCCGTGCCTCGTTATCGCGTTGACGCTCTTGGAAACTTCTCGCGCGCTCGTCTGCGACACCGGAGCGGAAGCTTCCAACTGAGCGAGAATATTCGGATCCACCGAGCGCAGCTCGTCCATTTCCATCGTCACGCCGTCCGACAATACGTAAAACCTCGAAAATCGAGAATTCATCAAACGTAAAATAATGTTTGCTTTCCCGCTCGGAACCGGTCGAGCGGCGAGCAAACGGTTTAGATTTTATTTATAAAAGTGAATTTTTCCGAAAAATTCACGCTGTATCTTAGCCACATTTGGAGAATCAATTTTTGTAATTGATAATAATCTTGTATTACCGGGGATATTCTACGGAGGTGGAAACGTTGAGGGACCGTATAAGAAGATTGTACAGAATTTGTGCAGCGGTCGTGGGTTCGTCAGTGCCGAATACACCGCGCCATTCGCAAACGTGTTTCTCGTCGTGAAAGATAATCGGAGTTAGAGAATCGAGAGTATTGCCAGTCTCAATACCGTCGAGGAGAAACCCAGCCCCGGTCATGTGGGCCAAACCCAAAGGAGCGCTCAAGCCCCTATTAGTTTTTTTTTCGTTTCAAACGAATTTTTCGAGGAATTGCATGAAAAAGAAAAACATTGAAACAATATTTTGGGATTATCATTGTATCGACGTTATGCGAGATTGCGAAAAAATGTCCAGTATTTCGGAACATAAATGAATTCCATTTTTGTTTAGTCCAGAATTCAGGAAAATGAGTACTCTTTTTATGAAAGTGCAATTATTCTTGTCATTAAAGCGATGACTCCAGTCGATCCTTATTTCTTTTATGGTTTAGACGAACATTTTTTCTATTTTATTGTTTTAAAAAAGGTTTCGAAACTGAAATATCGAAAATAAGAATTTTCAGTTTATAAACCGATCATTCGACAATCAGGATTTTTTCTATTGATACTTTTTCGAAGATTATATCGTAGAAAAAAAATCAATTTTCTGCATCGGCGTATTAAATAAAAGCTGTTTTCCTTACGTTACGACAGAGACGTAATTATCTTTGGGGTCCATGGCGACAACAGCGCTGTACCTTTCCCGTTCGACTGAAATGTTGAAGCCCTTCCTTTAGCAGTGGAACAATTTGCTTTATCTCGGAGTAAAATCAAGCACAACGGAACCCACGATTTTTCAATACGTCCGCGTGCTCCGCAACTTTTCGCGCGATCGTTCCAGCGACGAGGACTTGAATCTCGATGGTCGAGGCATTCTCATCCGAAATGTTCAATCTCTCAAGCTCCTCGATAACCGATTGGAAAACATTTGCATGGAGCGGCAAGTAAACGACGTGATTGTGAAGTATCGCTCGTTGCGATTCCGTTACACGCGGCTCGTAGCTGGAAAGCTGGTGCAAAAGTTCGTGCCGCACGACCGCGTCGCGAAGAACTTTTCGGGACAGCGTGCCATTGTACAATACTGAAGAAAAGAGCTCTGTTACATTTTATTATTCCTGCGGATGTGTTTCCAGTGGACGCTCAATTGCTTTGAGCGAATTGCATTCTTTCCAAGGTGGATTAATCGTCGATGTCAGCGAAATTTCGAAAGTTTAATATTAAAAATTTCGCCTTAAACGACTAGCAATATTCAATTTTTAATTTATATCGACAGTTGCTCAATTAATTTTCAATTTAATTTTCATAGAAAGATTTGGTATCCTTACCTACCTTCTTTTTGGAAATATTAAGGCGCGACACCACGGTGACGGCAAAAAAAAGGTTTTGCATTTTCTCAAAGTAAACATCGTCGAGAATATGTAGACAAAATTTCAAGTTAGAATATTAAAAATTGATCAAGTTCTAGACCGTTTAGTGAGAGCAGGTAGCGCAACGATTTACGTATACTAAAACTTTCAATAGGGTATTTGACTATATTAAAAATATGGTTCATCCTCTCGTCATCCTAAAAGAATATAGTGTTTAAGGTAGTACCTCCACAGAAGAGTTGAATTAAGAAATGGTTGAAATTTGACAAATATGTTATTTAATACATTATCCAAACATCTGTGCAATTTGAATAAGTTTGACCACCCCAAACCTGAGATATTTACACTTAAAGTTGGCTTGGTTTACACGCAACAAATGCGTTATGATGGGCAAACAGAGCATCATTAATTCTACCGTCAAAACTAAAATTAAGAAATTGATAAAAAATGAGGATAAGCTAGAGTAAGATATCACGAATAATGTGAAAAAAATGAGAATGATTCACCATCTAGTTTCCAAGATATAACCATGAAAAGCCCTCACAATTTTGGTGCAAAGCCTGGCAAAGCCTGGAAAAAAAAACAATTGGGGCAAAGCCTGGACAGTCCCGGCAAAAAGTTTACTGGCAATGGTAGATCAAAAACACAATATAAAATATATTTTATGGCAATAAATGATATCCATCGTATTATCTACTAGTACCGAGTCAATATTGCGTAGTTTTTAATTTGATTTATTACTAATTAAACCAATTATCAATCTTTGAACATGAACATGGTATGTAAACTTTTGGTTGAGATTTTCGCAGAGGAACTACCTTAAATGTATTTTCTATCATTTTATCGAAAAAATGTGCATTCTTTTCGTTTATTTAATTTTAAAAATTAGATCAATTTGAACGTTTGGTTACGTGAACGAAAACGCTACACGTTTGCTTGAATCTCTAGTGACGTCACATGCCAGTACCCAGATTCTCATTACGAGTCCTGTGACGAGTAATGAGCGATTTTCTAATTTATTTCAGTGTATTTCCGTGCTTTTTCGGTTCATTCATGGTTATTTGTAGTGATAGTTACCATATTATCAACTTTTAAATAAGAATGGAGAGGGAGGTTTGCTGCGCGACAACTCAGCGGCGTTATAGGTCCTTGTTTACTGGCATATGTGATGACAGAGGCGTCACGTGACTACATATCTGACAACCGAAGCGTTTGGGCGGTCTGTTTGAATATTTTAATTTTATTGCCGATTTATATCGTAAATACTGACATTCACGAAGATAAAAAATATTGTGAGCATAATATAAAATAATTAACCCTTTGAGATGATTTTCGTACAACAGTCAAATACCCAATTACCTTTTTTTCGAACAGGCCGAATTTTCAATTTCAAAAAACCAACTTTTCCGTAATTGAGGTAGTCATTGTTGTACGTAGCTGTTTTTTTCAATTTAGTATTTTTAAGCCCCCGAATATAAGTAAACATTTCGCCAAAATTACTCGCCCGCCATTTTGTGATTTTTTTTCTTCGAAACACATTTATATAGATAATAAAACTTTTTTATTTCTATTATTCCGACCAACCATTGTCAAGTTATCCATCCGGCCGTTGCACCCTATCCTTTATACAGCGGCTCTATTTTACCTCAATAACGTTGTTGATTTTTAATTTAGGTAATTATGCAGTATGAGGACTTTTCCGAAAAAAGACGGGAACATTTTTTTTCACCGTCAACTTGTTTATTCCATTATATTGAGTGATATTCCGTCGGGAGAGGCTGACATTTCCCATTAATTCCATAAGTCGTGGGGTTTTGAAGTTCGCGGAAACACGTGATAAAATAGGGAATTTTTAAATATTTCGACGCCTATATTGGGAGTTTGTTTGGGTTTGTTTGATTGGGTTGACCCTTAGGAAACACGTAGCTGCTTAGGGACAACAAACAAGAGGCGTCGAAATATTACATGTTTCTGGAAACTTTAAAACCCCATAACGCATGGAATTAATGGGAAATGTCAGCCTCCCCCGACGGAATATCACTTACTATAATGGAATAAACATCATGGCCAAAAAAAAAATTCTCGTCGTTTTTCGGAAAAGTCCTCATATTGCATAATTACCTTAATTTATTGTAATAAATATGTACAGGAAATAAATTCAATGTATGCTTAATAACATACCTTTTTTCCAAAACCTAAATAAATAATCTAGTAGACAAAAAAATCGTTAAAAAACTATTTGGTCCGTCGGACTTCCGGTTGGGATCGTGTTGAGTGTGCACGCGCTGTAAGGACCGGGAGTGGAATCGAAAGAAACCGAGAGGTGAAAAGTGAGAAAACGAGATAGTAAAAGGTGATAAAGAAAGGACAGATGAAGAGGAACAAAAAGAGACAATGGAGGAGGTGAGAATCAGTGAGGGCGGTGAGAATATGTGGAAACAAAAATCAGCCAAGAAAGGAAGAGGTTAGGAACGAAGCAGTTAGAGGAGAGGGGGGCGGATGAGAGCGGAAGCTGGGCAGGAGAGAATGAGCAGCAGCAGCGCAGTGGTGCAAGCGAGTAATTCCAGGCAGAAGCGACCGACAAGGTAGAGCGTGGAGTTGGAGAGACGGAGAAAAGGAAGAGAGGGCGCCCAAAGAAGAAAGAGACGAACAGAGACGTGAGGGAGTTCTTCGGATCGCTCGGAAATCCAGAGGGAGAAAGTGAGGTACAGTCGCCGCCGATGAAGAAAGGTAAATGCACCGATAATAATAACTGCGGAGAAGAGGAAGAAGAGCAAGGGGAAGGGAGGCAAGAAAAAGGGGAAAACAACGGCGACGTGTACGACTGGATGAGCGGAATTCAGGAAGCGGAAATAAGAATGAGAGGGACGTTAAGGAATAGTTTGACAGAACTGGAAATAAAAATGAAACAGTGGTGGAGGGAAGAATTAAAGCAAATTCAAGAAGAATGTGAGAGGGAGGGTGAAGATGAATGCGAGGGGTGCGAGGAAAGCCGACGAAAAATAGAAGAATACGAAGACACCATAAGGGAAATGAAGAAGGAGGCAGAACGAGACAAAACGAAGTGGGGGGAGGAGCGAAGCCTGTTGCTCAAGATCATCAGCAGGCTTGAAAGTAGGAAGGAAGGACACGAAAAGGATGAAACGGAGGGAAAGGATCCAGAGGATAGAAACGCCAGGCTGAAGGTAGTCAGGGGGGCATCGGGCAAGATAACAGAAACGGATCGAAGAGGGGATCGAATAGATGGAGCCAGAGGTCAAGAGGAGGTGGGGAGGAATCCCAAGGAAACGGGAAGTGGAACGGGAGCAGCGAGAGGAGCAAGAAGTGAGAAGAGAGAGAAGAACGCGGAAGACAGATGGAAACAATAATCAAATGAGTGTTATTGAAAACGAGAGAAAGAGGGAAATAGGGAGGAGGAAGCCGATGCCGATAGGTGAACGAGAGTGGAAAGAAGAAAGAAACAGAAGAGAAACCAGAAGAAACAATATAAATGTCTCATTCCGAGAGAGTGAAGAGAATAAAAAAGATTCGGTGCTGAAGAAGATAGAAGAAAGGTGCAGGCAAGAGATAAGAAGACAAACAATTACAAAGCATGTGAGCAGGGGCGAGATGGTCTTAAAATTTAAAAACTAGACAGAGAAATTGGAGATCATGAGGAAAAGAAAGGAGCTGAAAGGTACCGGCATTTGGATAAAAGACGACCTATCAAGAAGGGAAAAAGAGATCCAAAATTGGCTCCGAGATGTAGCGGAAAACGAAAGGAGAGGCGGCAGACAAGCGGAAGTGAAATATATGAAAATCTGGATGGAAGATATGTGGTGGAGATGGAACGAGAGGAAAGGAGATATCGAAATTTGGAGATACGCGGAGGGATCGAGGCAGCCCTTTCGGAACGAGCAGGGAGAACAGCGATAAGGACGTCGGGGAGAAAGAAGAAAGAAGAGAGAAGATTCGGCGGAGACGAGCGAAGGAAGGCGAAATAAGAAAGAACAAGAGAATGAAAATAAGGAATTTAAGATAGTATGGAATATTGCAGGAATATTTAAAATTGGCGAAGCGTGGGAATTTTTAGAGGAGGCGGATATGGTGATCTTACAGGAAACGTGGGTGGAAAGAAAAGATGAGTTAAAGGCAAGCTCAAGCATGAGTGCTAATTTTAGCTGGAATTTTAAAGCAGCGTATAAGGAAAGAGGGGTTAAGAAGGGAAGGGCGAAAGGTGGACAAGCAATCGGGATAAAAAAGAAATTTGAAGAAAGCTGGGTGATCAATGAATGGAAATGTGAGCTAATACTGAGCAATAATAGAATAGGAAAAAAAAAACTGCAATAATTACGATATATAATAATGTCAAGATAAAAAAATCGAAAAAGAGCTCACAGAAATAATACTGGATGAAGCAAGAAAAAAAGAGAGTTTTAATTGTTGGGGATATGAATGCAAGAATAGGAGAGGAGCAAGCAATGAATGAGGAGGGGATGGACGAAAAAGACGAGGAAATAAGAAAGTCACAAGACAAAATAATAAACGCGGAAGGTAGAAGATTGTTAGGGCTGTGCGAGGAATTGAGATTGAAAGTGATGAATGGAAGAATGAAACGGGACAAGGAGGGCAAAGTGACTTTTGTTGGGGGGGGGGGGGGGGGAGAGGAATGCTGTGGATCGGTAATAGATTATGTTATAGCATTAGACAGGGGGGAACAAAAGAAATTAAATGGATGGAAGTGGTAGACAGAATAGAATCCGATCACCTGCCAATTATGTTTGCAATTGGGGGACGGGAAAGGGCAAGAGAGGAAGAAGAAGAGGAAGAAGACGATCACGAACAAATGAGGTTGATCTGAAAAGAAGATAAGGCTAAAAGATTCATAGAGGAAATTGAAAAAGAAAAAGAAATCGCAAAAGGAGAAGAAGAATGGGAGGGTGTAAAAGAAAAAATACTAAGGACAGCGGAAAAAGCCGGGTTAAGAAAAAAATGGAAAAGAACAAAACGAGCGAGAAAGCTGCCAAGATGGTTTAATGAAGAGTACAAGGAGCAGAGAGGGGTAGTATGGGAAAAAGTAAAAGCATTCACGAAACAAAGAAGCCTGGAGAAAAAACGACAATTGGCAAAGGAAAGAAGGAAATTGAAAGAGACATATAAAGAGGCAAAAGAAAAATGGAGGTACAAAATTTGGGAAGAGGTCGGAAAAGCGAAAAATATGCCAGACTGGTGGAAGGCAATTGATACATATAGGAATAGGGGAAGGGGAACAGTAGGTAGAAAAATAACGAAGAAACAATGGAAAAAACATTTCGAAAAATTATTGAACGGAGAGGAGAAACAAGAATAAGAAGAGGAAGTGGGAGCGGAAGAAAAAAGGGTTTGGGATAGAGAAGAAAGAGAAATAGGTGTAGAAGAAAGAGAAGAAAAAAGGGAATTCTATGAGGAATTCAATAAAAAAGAAATGGAAGGGGCGTTGAAAAAATTGGGAAATAGAAAAGCGGCGGGGGAAGATGGAATTAGTGCGGAGTTTTTTAAGGCGCTACCAAAGGCGCAAAGGGAAGAAATGAGAAGGGCATTAACTAAAATATGGCTGGGAGGAAAATTTGCGAAAGGGTGGGAAACGGCAAGAATCGTGCCAATATACAAGGAAAGGGAAAAGGACAAAGCAGAAAATTATAGGGGGGTATCATTATTGGATGTGGGTTATAAATTATTAACGAAAATGATGACAGAGAGGTTAGGCAAGTGGATAGAGAAGAACAAAAAATTAAGGGAAAGTCAGGCAGGTTTTGGAAAAGGAAGAGGAACGAGAGACCAGATATTTACGTTGAATGCAGTTATTAATAAGAAACTAAAGAAAAAAGGAGGGAAGTTGTATGTAGCGTTTGTCGACTTTAAAGCCGCATTTGATAGAGTATGGAGGGAAAGAATGATTATAAAATTAAAAGAGAAGGGAATAGAAGGAAGAATGTTGGATACAATAAGGAAAATATACAAGGAAACAAGAGCTGAGGTACAAGCACAAAGGAAAATCACAGAGAGTTTTAGAACAAGACAAGGGGTAAGACAAGGATGCGCGCTTAGTGCAGTATTATTCGATGTATATATAGATGATTTGGAGGAAAAGTGGGAAAGGAAAAATGAGGGCGGAGTGGTGATAGGAAAGGAAAAGATTTTCGCAATAAAATATGCAGACGATGTAGCGGCGATTGCAGAGACGGTGGAACGGTTGAAAAGTATAATAAAGGATCTAGAGAGATGGGCGCAGAAAAATAAGATGGAAGATAGAAAACAAAAATCATGATTTTCAGTAATGGAGGAAAAGTTAAGAAGGAGGAAAAATGGGAAATTAAGAGTGAAGAAGTACAAATAGTAAAGGAATTTAAATATTTCGGATATTGGTTCACGTGTAAAAACTCAATTTGGGCACATGGAAAAAAGGTGACAGGGAAAACGCAAAAGGCAACGAATATGGTGTGGGGAATTTGGAAGAGGGCGGGAGAGAGATATGATGGAGGAGAGACTGTATTTATTAGATTCAATCGTAAAAGCAGGAGCAATGTATGGAGTGGAGATATGGGGAATGGGAGAAATAAGCGTGTTTGAAAAAATACAGAGCAGGTATTGTAAGATGGCGTTAGGAGTGAGCAGAACGACGCCAAATTATATGTGGAGAAGAGAGCTAGGAGTTCTTACTATGGAATATGTAATAAGGGAAAGAGCGACAAGATATATTAGAGATGTGATGAGAATGGACGAGACAAGGTGTCCAAAAATTTGTTTAATAGACGAAATTAGAGCGATAATAAACGGTGACCCGTCAAAATGGGGGAAAAACCTGGTGAAAGTATTAAGAGATATGGAGATAGAAGATATAATAACAATGATAAGGGAGCGAAAAGAAGTAAAAAAAATAGACGAAAGGATAGAAGAGGGACTGGAAAACTTAAAAAACAGAATCTTAAGGAGGGAAGAAGAAAAAATTAGAAAATCGACGTATAACGATAAGTATAAATATATTATAGAAAAGGACGAGATGCCATGGAAATATTGGTCAGATGAGGGAGTAAAGGGTAGGGACAAGGAAATATGGGCGAGGCTAAGATGTGGCAACATAGGAAGAGCGGGAAAGAAAGGAGAAAAGGATTGGAGGTGCAGAATATGTAAAGAAAAAAATGAGACATTGGAACACCTAATGATATGTAAAAAAGGCAGGGAGTTAGTATCAGAGAAAGCAAGGAAGAAAGCAGAGGAGTGGATGGAAGGAATGGATGATTTGGCAGTAAAGGGGGAAATCATAAATATGCTGGGAGGAAAAATTCAAATAGGGATATGCGAGTGTTTTAGAGAAATAGAGGAATTATGTAGAAAGATGAGTAAGGAGAATGGCGAAGGAGAGATCGACGAAGGGGACGAATAAATGAAGAAAGGGAGAATGTGAAAATAATGCGGAATGTAGGAATGTAGGGAGTAGATAATATGTGAAAAGTGCGTTTGTGAAATTGTCATATTTTTGTAAAAAGCTTTGCGAAAAAGTTGTGCAAATAAAACTCGATACTACTACTACTACTATTCGGCCCGTCCCAGTGGTGTGCTCCCTTAAACTTTTATGGAATTAGACAAATTTAATGATTCCAAAATGTATGTGGGATGCCTAAAGTTGCGGGTTCGTTCGATATTTATTCGGAAAAAAATATTTCGAAAATTTTCCTACGAAATGGCAGGTAGATCGACAATCATTGAAATTGAATAGCCGATTGAAAACAACGAAAATCGTTTTGGCAAGGCCAAACATTTTCAGCTGTTTCTTGTCCGCATAGACTCATTGTGAAGTTTGTTTTTCAACAGACACTAATACATTTTCGTAATTAAAAGAGAAACAAAAAACCGGCATCAATGGAGAGAAACGAAAACTCTTTTCTCTTTTTACCATTTCGTTATTTTGCATACTGTCGAAAATCTTTACTTCGCAGATCTAATTGTAAGTTATGAATCTCTGATAGAGTTCCTAAAAGCAATGTTTTCGTACTTCCATGGCCTGAATATGTGAAAAAGGATTTTGGGCAATTTTGGAAAACTAATTTTCGTTGCGTTCTATTGATGTGTCTTTCAGCGTCATACGTGTGTTTACCAAAATGGATCGAATTTGAATTGCTCACTGTCACAGCCGAATTGACCAACCGCCTGGAGGGTTTCGGCGAGAACGGGCAATCGCAATGTTTCGCCGGCTCTCAAGTGACCGTATATCATTCCGTGTTCGACGGTTCGCGTTGCCTCGTGCGCCAAATCTTCGGAGACAACGAACCCATCCTCGGCGAGTTTCGTCGCCGGCTCGATTATTTTACTCCAGGGCAAATTCCCTCTCAGCGATTGGGCAAATTCAAGACCGCGAAGAAATCCCGGCACGCGAACCTTTGCAGTTGCAAAAATACCTGAGTATCAAGCCCAACGAGTATAATTGACTAATTCGTCATTATCGATAACGTATGAACCGAGGAATGAATCATTGTTTCCAAAAGAACAAACTCGGTGAACATATGAGAAATATGTCGAACCTTCATTCGTATTGCTGGCGAAATCGACAATCAATGGGCTCATCCTGTCTCTGTGGCTGTAAATCATCATTTTTCCTCCCCTATCGACCAGGAAAAAATCAAGTCAATTGATATAACTGAACGCAAATGTGTGCACCCTCAAAATTCATACCCTTATTTTTTATATTAATGGGTAGCTCTGAGAACGCCTGGAATATTCGTTTTTGTCTCATTTCGAATTCGAGACCTCAATCTTGTTTTCTACGAACAATTTGGACAATTGTGTTATTTAAAAAAATGCATTTTGCAAGAATGTTTGACAATTATTTTCCGCTGTGATAATTCTGAGCTTTACGCTACTAATTGAACATGGTTCCTATTCACGTTCACGAGAAAGTTATTCAAGGATGTGCTTTACGGCCTCATATACCTTTGGATGGTCGGAAAACAAGGCTTTTTGCGGTGTTTTTAAATTCTAACAAAGAAATCGAATTGAGGTTTCGAGGCTGTGTTTTACGTATCTGTAGGTACACAAATCAATAATTTATTTTCGAAAAAATGCAAAATGGCGGCTCAGTGGCCGGTAGAAAGAGAACTCCTTTTTTTTAAACCCTCCACGGGCGAACTCGTTGGAGCACTTGAGGGTTCTTCTTACTTCAAACGCTAAAAAAGGCTATTTTCATGAATTATTTGATAGGTTTATATTATCGATATTGATATAAAAATTGTTACACTTAATAAATGAACTTTCGGAATACATTTGAATTTTTTTATTTATTTATTTAAGTCACTATTTATAGACAAAAATGGTAGTTAAAAGAGTGTCCTAAAAAAATTGCAGGTCTGTGCTGTTGATGAAATCTCGGAGATTGATCATCCGAAACAAAAAAATCAAACGGTTTTAGACAGTATGTTAATGGCTATAGCGCATATCATACGATTTTTGATATATGCAAAAATAACAAAATGGCGGACACTGCGAAAAAAACTTTTTAAAAAGTTGTAAAGAATATGTGGTTTAAAGGTAACACGCGTTTTGACCCGACGACAAAATATCCTCAACAAAATATCCGCGACAAAATATCCGACGACACAATATCCGCAGGACAAAATATCCGCAAGACAAAATATCCGCAAGACAAAATATCCGCAAGACAAAATATCCGCCGATATTATATACAGTTGAAAGTGTACAGTCGTGCCGTTGAAATTTATTCCATGTCAAGTGTACAGTCATGCCGTTGAAATGTATTCCATCACAAAAAGGAGGAAAATTATTAATATGTGACGGATATGTTTGGGTTTGTTTGTTTGGGTGCAATGAAGAAATTCGTATTATGCCCCCACCCCACTATCTCACACACCCCACAAAGGTGTTTTGCGCGCGACCCCGTTGATGTGGTGGACGAAATTTAGAATTTTGTCTCGCGGATGTTTTGTCATGAGAATATTTTGTCTTTCGGATATTTTGTCCTCGGATATTTTGTCGCGGATATTTTGTCGTCGGGTCAGATGTGACGTAGCCGTTATTTAGTGTATAAATTATTAGATAGAAATGTAGCCAGCGTGTCATCTTTATACAGTGCCGTATAAATGAGACTTTTAGAGTCGTAATTGTTCGTTAAAAGTTTGGTAACTTGGCTTTAAAATTTAGCAGTATACTGGGATGTATTTTTACTTCATTATAGACGAAAATCAGTTAGTTGTTAAATATTTGGGTTCGTGAAACGAATACCTTAAGTTACAGGATAAGTGAATTTGAAAAACGTTATTTCGGAAAAACTTCTCCAAAGTTCTGCGCCAAATTGTTTTGATTTCGACAGTGAATGTTTAGTACAGTCCGACCTCCGAATAAGAAACCCGGCAATAAGAAACTTTCCCCAGTTTCTCACTCGAGCGCTTCCCCCACTCCGACGCGAACTCCAAGCTCGAGAATTTTGTGCGCGGAATCTCTGGTTAAGAAACCAGCCTGGGAGAGATTATTCGGGCAAAATAGAGTGAACGTGTAGTGTAAATTGATGTGTGCATGCGTGTGTGCGTGTGTGAATGTAACAAAAAATCTACAAGTTTATTTGAATTTTTTTGTATTCGTTAAAAAGATACATATATGTGTTGACAATATTTCATATAAAATAAAAACAAAGATAAGGTCGTTTAAAAATTTTCATATAAAACAGCAAAAGTTTCCAAGACGTAAAGAAAAGCGTTTTCGTCTTGTTGCGTATTATTTTGATCCGCAACGCACTCAACTGACGGTGGAATATTTTCGAGAGAGTCGAACTCTACCATTGAAGATGAGACCTCAGAGATATCGACTTCTTCTTCTTTTACATAAATGGGATAAAACAATATGGACATAAAGCTCTTTGTTTAAATTATCACCTAGTGGCGCAGATTCCGTAATATTTTCTTCGACTTGTATACTAGTCTGATCTCTTACGCTTCTTTACAGTTTCGGTCATTTTATAACAGTTAATAGTAATTCAGATACAGTAGTACATAATAATATTCAATAGTTTGTATATTAACGTGAAACAAAAATTCGCTAAATAAATGTCCACTCGCCGTCGAAAACGTTTTTGCATGGGTGATGTGAATACTAAGTTGCAACCAGTGCAGCCAGATCGCGCGTAAAAGTTACCCCCTCTCTAGTCTCTTGCGCGCCGATCACACAATCATAGTAGCGCGTGTCCGTGAGCGAGCGACGCTCGGGACATCTTCGGCAAGAGCCGAGCGGGGTCGAAATTTCCCGACCGCGCCTTCGGCAGCTACACCAACACATGGACGCTGAGCACGTTCATGTGCGGCCAAGCCGAAACGAAGGCTTCGAGGGAAAAAGCAATCTGAGCACGACTCGCGCGTGACGTCACCCGACGACACGCGCGAGGCTTTTAGATGATTTCAATGCTTATTTAGCTCTTGATTCTGTGCGTTATTAATGTATACAATGAAATGTATCGCGCACTCTGATCGCTTATTTTTTTGGTTTATACGTGAATTTAAATATAATAATAAATCAAATTACAACTTATTCATCTTCTGAAAAATTGTTTACGCTTTACTCACACCCGTCCTTATGCCAAATAAATTATAATTCATAAAAGTAAGCGGAAATATATTTATATTCGTATTATTATCTTAATTCTCATACTTTCATCAAGCGATAAAGCATTATCCCCAAAAACAAGCCAATCATCCATCCGGCCGCGAATCGTAAGTACCAGAAAGTGCACATATTCTACAAGCGATGAGATGGTCCCGTTGGTAGCGTTCCTGGCTTCGGTCCGCAGGGGCCCCTAGGGCAAATTTTTCTCTAAATTTTTCATAATTTCTCATAATTTAGTCATATTTGAGATTTTCGGAGAAAAAATGATTTAAAACAGATTCAAGTATTGGTGTATTTCCCAAAAACACATTTTTTTTTACTGAAAATTCATGATTTCTCATTTTTTTCTCCGGAAATTTCTCTTTTTCCTATGACCTGAGGCTGCGGAGATATTCAGAGAAAAGTTAAAGATAAAAATAAATGAGATTTTCGTACAAAAAACTTATTACATTTTTTGATCCCTCATAATTCTGAGAAATAATGAATTTCCGAAATTTTTGCAAACGTTATTTTCCTTAAGGGGTAACACCACTGTAACGGCCTGCCACGAAGCGTTTTAGACAAATAATACTTGGGGTAATTATTAAGCATATATTGAAGTATATTGCAAAAAAATGTTATGGGAAAATATTACAAAATGACGACACTGCAGCAAATTCTTCCGAGGCACGTTGAACTTAAGGTGCTCTGCGGCACGCAGTATAACTTGTGCCAATTTTAATCTGGACAAAATAATTTTTTAAAAATTAAATCTCGGTGAGTGTAGCTAGTGAACCACATAGGGGATTTTAGAAATATTGATTTTCGAGTAATTGCCGAGTATGTGACTAAAAATGTTCATTTTTTTTAAGACAGTTATTTGTTAATAAATATTGTTTAAATTAACTTATCAAAAATCCCCTACGTGGTTCAGTAGCTACACTCATGTAGACTTAATAAAACGAAATTCTTTTTTTTAGATTAACATTGGCACAGTTATACTGCGTGCCGCAGAGGTTCGACATGCTTCGGAAGAATTTCTGCAGTGTCGCCATTTTGTAATATTTTCGGATAAAAATTTATAGCAATATACTTAAATATATGCTCAATAAATACCGCCAGTATTATTTGTTTATCACATTTTCTTCCGCCAAAAAAAAATATCAAAAAATACGCTTCATGTAAGGCCGTTACCCCTTAAAATCTTCATTTAATTTCCGAGATTTTCCCGTGATCATAATTAAAATGATGAAATATTCGGAAAAATTCGGAGAAACTCGAATATTTGCGTAAAAATAATTGTCCGCAAAACTCCGAATCCTTCATATTTGTTCCAATTCATAGAAAAAATTGGAAAAATTTTGCGGAAAAATCGGAGTTTTTCAGAAAAAAAATTGCACTAGGGGCGCGGGATCGTTCCGCGCGCTCAATGCTTTTTTTAAAATTGTTATTACTATTAATTCTTATTTGATTAGTTATTTTTATTAGTTATCAGTATTATTTTAATTAGTTATCTTTTAGTGTCGAAAAATTTATCGCGCACTCTGACCGCTTATTTTATTAGTTTGTACGTTAAATTCAATATAATAATAAATCTAAATTACAACTTATTTATCTTCTAAAAAATTGTTTGCGCTTTACTCACACCCGTCCCTATGCCAAATAAGTTGTAATTCATAAAAGTAAGCGGAAATATATTTATATTCGTATTATTATATTCATTCTCATATACTTTCATCAAGCGATAAAGCATTATGATAATGCTTTATCGCTTGATGCATATGAGAATGAATATAATAATACGAATATAAATATATTTCCGCTTACTTTTATGAATTACAATTTATTTGGCATAGGGCCGGGTGTAAGGAAAGCGCAAACAATTTTTTAGAAGATAAATAAGTTGTAATTTAGATTTATTATTATATTTAAATTAACGTACACACTAATAAAATAAGCGGTCAGAGTGCGAGATACATTTTTCGACACTAAAAGATAACTAATTAAAACAATAATGAGAACTAATAAAAATAACCAATCAAATAAGAATTAATAGTATTAATAATTAAGACGGAATGACACCTCATCGCGGTCGGTATGGTAGAGCAATTGTAGATACCCAAAAATCTCTGAAACGGCTCTTCAGATCCCGTCGAAACTTTGCCAAACGACGTCAAATAGATAGACGAACAGCTGTCTGCCCCTCAAATTTTCTGAATTTGAGAAAAAAAAACGTAGATCGGGTTATCATAAGCCAATCCACGGTTTTTTTCTCAAATTCAGAAAATTTGAGGGGCAGACAGCTGTTCGTCTATCTATTTGACGTCGTTTGGCAAAGTTTCGACGGGATCTGAAGAGCCGTTTCAGAGATTTTTGGGTATCTACAATTGCTCTACCATACCGACCGCGATGAGGTGTCATTCCGTCTTAAAAACAAAAAGCACTGAGTGCGGTGAACGATCCCGCGCCACTGCGAATCGAAGCCAGAAACGCTACCAACGGGACCATCTCATCGCCTGGAGAATATGTGCACCTTCTGGCACTTACGATTCGCGGCCGGATACATTATGGTAATGCTTTATAGCTTGATGAAAGTATATGAGAATGAATATAATAATAAGAATATAAATATATTTCCGCTTACTTCTATGAATTACAATTTATTTGGTATAGGGACGGGTGTGAGTAAAGCGCAAACAATTTTTTAGAAGACAAATAAGTTGTAATTTAGATTTATTATTATATTTAAATTAACGTACAAACTAATAAAATAAGCGGTCAGAGTGCGCGATAAATTTTTCGACACAAAAAGATAACTAATTAAAATAATAATGATAACTAATAAAAATAACTAATCAAATAAGAATTAATGGTAATAATAATTTTTAAAAAACGCTGAGCGCAGGGAACGATCCCGCGCCCCTAGTGCAATTTTTTTCTGAAAAAATTCGATTTTTCCCGAAAAATTTTCCGAATTTTTCTATGAATTGGAACAAATATGAAGGATTCGGAGTTTTGCGGACAATTTTTTTACGCAAACATCCGAGTTTCTCCGAATTTCTCCGAATTTTTCCGAATATTTCATCATTTTAATTATGATCACGGGAAAATCTCGGAAATTAAATGAAGACTTTAAGGGGTAACACCACTGTAACGGCCTTACAGGAAGCGTATTTTTTGATATTTTTTTTGGCGGAAGAAAATGTGATAAACAAATAATACTTGCGGTACTTATTGAGCATATATTTAAGTATATTGCTATAAATTTTTATCCGAAAATATTACAAAATGGCGACACTGTAGCAATTCTTCCGAAGCATGTCGAACCTCTGCGGCACGCAGTGTAACTGTGCCAATTTTAATCTAAAGAAAAGAATTTTGTTTTATTAAGTCTACATGAGTGTAGCTACTGAACCACGTAGGGGATTTTCGATAAGTTAATTTAAACAATATTTATTAACAAATAACTCTCTTAAAAAAAAATTGAACATTTTTAGTCAAATACTCGGCAATTACTCAAAAATCAATATTTATAAAATCCCCTACGTGGTTCACTAGCTATACTCATCTAGATTTAATTAAAAAAAAATTATTTTGTCCAGATTAAAATTGGCACAAGTTATACTGCGTGCCGCAGAGCACCTTAAGTTCAACATGCCTCGGAAGAATGTGCTGCAGTTTCGCCATTTTGGAATATTTTCCCATAACATTTTTTTGCAATATACTTTAATATATGCTTAATAATTACCCCAAGTATTATTTGTCTCGAACGCTCGTGGCAGCCCGTTACAGTGGTGTTACCCCGTAAGGAAAATAATGTTTGCAAAAATTGCGGAAATTCATTATTTCTCAGAATTATGAGGGATAAAAAATTTAATAAATTTTTTTCAGAAAATCTCATTTTTTTCATCTATAACTTTTCTCCGAATATCTCCGCAGCCTCAGGTCATAGGAAAAAGAGAAATTTCCGGAGACATAAATGAGAAATCATGAATTTTCAGTAAAAAAAATGTGTTTTTGGGAAATAGACCAGTACTTGAATATGTTTTAAATCATTTTTTCTCCGAAAATCTCAAATATGACTAAAATATGAGAAATTATGAAAAATTTGGAGAAAAATTTGCCCTGGGGGCCCCTGCGGACCGAAGCCAGGAACGCTACCAACAGGACCATCTCACCGCTCACATCTCTCAAGTGTAGAATTTGTGCACTTTCTGGTACTTACGATTCGCGGCCGGATGGATGATTGGCTTGTTTTTGGGGATAATGCTTTATCGCTTGATGAAAGTATGAGAATTAAGATAATAATACGAATATAAATATATTTCCGCTTACTTTTATGAATTATAATTTATTTGGCATAAGGACGGGTGTGAGTAAAGCGTAAACAATTTTTTAGAAGATAAATAAGTTGTAATTTAGATTTATTCGTATATTTAAATTAAGGGGTTAGCCCCACTTGCGATTTTGAAAAAATGGATTTTTTTATTGCATTTTTTTGAAGTACAATTTGAAGTGCAGTTTTTTTTTATGCCCGGAATAGATGACTCTATGTAAGTTCACAAAAAAATATTTTCTTCGAGTAAATTGAAATTGAAACTTCCAACGCGTTTTTCTCAAAATGGCATTTCTGAAGTCAGTGACTAAGATTACTCGAACACTAATGAACCGATCTTCTTGAAATTTTGCAGGCTTATTGAATACATAAAAATGTAGTCTTTAATCATTCGATTTTTTTCCGTTTTATAGCCAAAAGTTTTATAGCCAAAAAACGGCCGTTTTTTTTCGTTAAAATCGAACCATTAACTTTGATTGTCCGCCATTTTGTGAAAAATGAATATTTTTTAAAATCCTTCGATTAAAGACTAGTTTATACTTATATTTGACTAAATCCATCCGCATTTTTTTTTCGATGATCCACTTCGCCGCAATGTTGGTCACCGCAAACCGTGTATATAAAAACATTATTTCATTGACGGCCATTTGCCACTAAACAATGTAATATTTTTCAATAAAAAAATTACTGAAAGTTCTTCAAGATGTGTTCTTTAAGATGGTATATTGATTGATTAAAAAAGTTTTGTAGTTTTCTTTAAAAAAAATCATGAAAAAGGCCTTTTTTGCGCTACAAGTGGGGGTGACGCCTTCACGTATAAACTAAAAAAATAAGTGATCAGAGTGCGCGATACATTTTTTTGTATACATTAATAACGCAGAGAATCAAGAGCTATATAAGCATTGAAATCATCTAAAAGCCTCGCGCGTGTCGTCGGTTGACGTCACGCGCGAGTCGTGCTCAGATTGCTTTTTCCCTCGAAGCCTTCGTTTCGGCTTGGCCGCACATGAACGTGCTCAGCGTCCATGTGTTGGTGTAGCTGCCGAAGGCGCGGTCGGGAAACTTCGAGCCGACTCGGCTCTTGCCGAAGATGTCCGAGCATCGCTCGCTCACGGACACGCGCTACTATGATTGTGTGATGGGCGCGTAAGAGACTAGAGAGGGGGTAACTTTTACGCGCGATCTGGCTGCACTGGTTGCAACTCGTTCGAGCGAGTTTCTTGTTGAGCGGATCGCATGCGGAAAAGAGTGAGAGAGACAGACAGAGGTAGTGAGCGCGGAGCGCGCGCCTGGTGAGGGTATGCGATATATAAGAAAAACTCTTCCCCTTGGGGGCTTTCGGTTTCTTATTCGGAGGTCGGACTGTAGTTGAATCGGCAACTTTTCACTGTTGGACCCCTTGCCCCTCCTTGAGACTCTAAAGTATTGGAAGCTAATAAAAATACTTCGATATCTTCGATAAGTCCTCGTCTACTAGTACTTATCGAAGATAAGTCCTCGTCATTCATATCAATGTACATCCATAATTGAAATGTCGGAAATGACTGAGTTCAATACATGCCCAAATACCCCCTACAATTTTAAATTGATTAAGGCCATACCGTTATTTTTTACCGAAGCGTCAACGTTTTATCAAAAATTAAAGGAACACTTATTGTTCCCTAAATGTCAATTAACGATGATCAAAATGAAAAAAAATCCGTTATTTTTTCTCACAGTTTCGCAATAACTTTTCTTTCAATCTTGGAAAAAGAAAAAAATGTTTAATTTTTAATTTTTTTCTTATTTAACAAAAAACACGACAGAAGCCGAAACGCCCATCATGTCACTTACAACTCGGTATAAGTAACCCTCCTCAATGAAAGAGACTAACCGAGCAACTTCAACTTCCGACAAATGTCGTCTCACCATGATGGCGTAAAAAAAATTCGAAAAATTAGAGAGCTTTATTTTTAACAAAAAAAAGCGAGATTGGCAAAAACTAGTTCTGGAGATGCTTAAAAGCGTCAAATGTGTGATTGATAAATACGATAGCGATACGTCTAGAAATATGCATGAAGCTTTACTTGGGGGTATCAAGTTTAATTGATGCAATTAATTTCAACTCGATAAATTATGGCATGCAAACTGAAGAATCGCACTAACACAAAACAAATAATGATTTCAGAAAATGTTCTACAAATTTTTTAATGATTTTTTTTATTGTGAAAAAAAAAATTCTCCAAAACTTTTGAATTTTTTTCTTTTTCCAAGATTTAAAGAAAAGTTATTGCAAAACTGTGAGAAAAAATAACGGAATTTTTTTTTCATTTTAATCATTCTTAATTGACATTTAGGGAACAAAAAGGGTTCCTTTATTTTTTGATAAAACTTTGACGCTTCGGTCAAGACTAACGGTTCAGCAGATCAATTTCAAATTGTGGGGGGTCTTTGGGGATGTATTGAAATAAAAAAAACCTAGAAACAAGTCATTTTAGCAATATTTGCAAAGTTGACGTGGATTTACCAAAACGGGAAAAAAGTCATTTTTTCGTACTTTTTCAAATCAATATTAAGGTTAAAAAAATTCTCTAAAGTACCAAAAGGAGCTTTTAGAGAATTTATTTCAGTTTACGAAACCCACCTTTAGCTCGCTGTACGATCATTTGTTCATGAGATATTGATTATCTACGAAAAAAGCTCCTTTTTTCTTTAAGAGCAGATATATCAGCGACAAATGGTCGTACAGAGGTCCAAAAAATACCGGTTTGAAGCTGAAGAATCAGGCAAAATGACTCAGATATTCATCAAGCTCAAAAACAAAATTTTGAGCCGGTGGACGTTTGTGAAAAAAAGAACGAAAATGTTTGCCTCGCGCTATTTTTTAGATTCGCACCGAGCGTGTTGCTTAAAAATATGTTTACCGGTGAGATTCGTAAACTAAAGATTTCAAGCTTTAAAACCCCACTTTTTTACGATACGACCATTTTTCACGACGTTGTGGGCTATTGATAAAACACGTGATGCAGTGAGGGGGGTGGGGGCGGGGTAGGCAAATCGTCACACTTTGTCGGAGGGGGGGTGGGAGGGGGGTCGAGCAAAAGTCACGAGACGCTATAAGCATATTAAATCTGGAAAAGGGTGATACTGAGTGAGACGCTGAAAATTGTCTGTACTGCCCACCCAAAGTTCCGACTACGAGGAAGTCGCAACTTCTCTGATATCGATTGAGACTCACCTGAAGCATCTTCGGGAACACATTGTATTCTAGGTGCATCGTGATAAAAGATTATCAAATTATTTATTATTGATGTTACATAACATAAAGAATATATTTCTTACTACGGGGATCGTCCATTAATCACGTGAGGTTTTTTAGGCCACTTTAAGAGCCCCCCTCGCCCATGGAGATATGAGGTGAGGTTCTTGGCTACACCCCCCCCCCCAACACACGTGTATTTTTTTAATAAGAAATGTCAGACAAACGTGTCAGAGAGTGTGGTATCGTATTATGAAAAACGAAATAATAGTACAGTCGTGCTGTCGCCGAAAAAACCCCGTAATCGGAAAAAATTAGAAGAAGGCCAGTTTTTTAACAGATCATTCTGTAGGTGCCGCGGGTGCTAAATCCAAGTTTGCCCAAAAATCGGGGTGTAGAGTTTTTTTTAGGGGATGAAGGGGGATGAGAGTTGATCAATGCCTAACTACAACCCCTACGAGGTCGTCGCCGTGAGACAAAATGTTCAGAAAAATCTGGGCTTTATTTTTGTCCGAAGCGTCAAAGTCAGGGAAGTTCATTTTGGGAGTGAAAAAGTGGGCTGAAATTTTTAAAGATCAGTTTTAATTCAATAACTCTTTAGGAAAAATTCGTACAATTTTTGTTTAAATGGAAATCTTGTAGCCCTCGAAAAGACGCGTCGATCGAGTATTTGATCATCCCTCTCCGATAATATCTTCACCCTTAAAAAAATTGTTGAAATATTTTGAAAAATCGTTTATTGCATAACTAAAAAACAATTGAATTTTCAAGTATGAATGTAGAAAATAATCTTATTTATATTTTTGTTTCTATGGACCACCCTTGAATTTTGTTTTTTCCAACGCCTCTCGGGGGTTGAAAATTCAAAATGAAATTCTGGAAAAACTATTGTCCGTATGAATTCACCGCCGTGAAATGATTTGTAGCCTGAACCTTCCGCTACATTTTTGTCCACAGCGCCACACTCGTATCTCTTTATTTTCGATTTCTAAAAGTGGGGGAACGTACCAAAAATCAGTATTTTGAGAATAACTGTTCGAGAAATTTGTTTCGAACTCCATTCAAATGAAAAAGTTGTAGCTCTCAAAAATACGCGTCGATTGGGTATAAAATCATCTCTTAACTTCAAAAGTACCTCCCCCCATAACGAATGACGAAATACTCTGAAAGTTTTGTTTTCGTGATTACTCAAAAACGGTTAATTTTACCGGTGCCGTTTGAATGTACGAAATGTAGGGATTGATATTCTCTACATTTCCGTTCATATAAATAACCCTCGAATTTTGCCATATTTTCATCCGTTAACGAAAATAAAAATATTTTTATCTTTTGCCGGAAAAGTTTTGACTGTATAAACATTTTTTGTCCCACGACGCCGAGCCCCTAGGATTTTGATTTGGCATCAATCAACCCCCATCCCCCTTCATCGCCTAAAAAAACCCTACGCCCCAATTTTTAGGCAAACTTGGATTTAGCACCTCCGGAACCTACAAAATCACCTGTCAAAAAACTAGCCTTTTAATTTTTTCTGATTTCAATAAACAGCACGACTGTACTGAGTATATTGTCAGTATATCTAAATAGCATTGTCCGCGCAATAACACAAAAAAATACACGTGATATGTCACAACACCCCCCCCCCCCCCCACCCCCTACCCCTAGCGTGCTAGGAAATTTTTCACTTTCCAAAAATTTGCCTCAAAAATCGTCAGATGATTTTTAATAACAAATGAACTATGCAATATAAAAAAAATCCTACGTACTTCCATAAACAATGTATTTTTCAAGATATATTCAACATTTCAAGTGAATCGGTTGAAAATTGTCTGAGTTATGTTGCCGGCCAATTTAAAAAATGCAGTTTTGAGATAAACGCTGCACAGCCGCCATTTTGAAACTAAATGCTTCAAAAAAATTATTATATACAGTCACTGATATGTATGATAAACACCCTTTTTTGTAATCTCAATTTATTCTGTAGTTTTTCTGAAAAAAATCCTCAAAAAGCCTATTTTTTCGGCCTCTAGAGTGGTCTAAGGCCTTAATGGACGACCCCACGTATAAATTGTACGTTTTTATATATTACATATATATTTCCCTACAGTAAACAATATAAATTGTTCGTTTTGAAATAGCTTATTAAAATGGTTTTAGTATTTTACTTGCTTCTTTTTGTTGAAAGAAAAACGAGAGCAGAAGGGGGGGCGGGCTCCATGCCACGTAATATTCAGGAGCGGCGGCGGGGGGGGGGGGGGCACCGGCACCCGTCACGAAACGTCACAGAGGGAAGGAGGGGGGTCGAATATTGATAAAATTTGCGTCACGTGTTTTATGAATGGCCCCTTACAGCTATTCAAAAAACAATAATAAAATTTTGAAATTTTACTGTTCCCTTAATTTTGTAATGAGTGTAAAGATTTCAAAATTGTTCATTTTTAAAAAATTTTGTATTCCATTAACCTGAACGGTTAGAAATATTTGAGGCTCTGCAGAATTCAAATTTTCCAAAAATTGTTAAAGTTACAGCATTTAGAGCGTAAATTTTTTTATTTTCTTGGGAGCAGGTAGGTAGCGGCGGTAACCGGCCGCGCTATACGGAGACAGGTGCGCTAGATCGGCAACTACCCTTTTCTATTGTTCACTTATTAACCCTACATAAAATCGTGTAACGATAAAGGTAACGGGTTTTGTTAGTTTGGTCTACGGTTAAAGTAACGGTTTTTTTCGGTTCGGCACAAGCATAAAACCAGGAGGAGGAAGTAAAATTATTTAGTCCGAATTGAGACATTGTAGAGGCAAGACAAAATTGTGAGCTGAGACAGTTATATTTCAACATGAGTGATTGTGAAGAAACCCATACTAGTTTAGATAGGAAGGGTTCACGATTCAGTTTCACGGCAATCAGTATACGGAAAAATCGGAAGCCGAACTAAACACCAGTGCGTCTGCAAAAAAAAATTAAAAGTGCCGACAGCACTCGATATACATATTGACCGCGCACATGGCTACGTAATCGAAAATTTTCTACCTGTGTTCACTTCAATTGCTTCTTTCGTAAAGTGCAAAACTTGTAACAGTGACATCAAGTTCTCTGAAATATGAGTTAGAGGATTGTGATTTACCTAAGTTATCAAGTGCGAAAAGTGCGAGCAAAAAGAGATAGTTCGAGTCCTTCGCCTAAAAGTTATTGTTACGAAATAATTCGCAGCTTCACGTTGGCTATGCGAATATTAGGTATCGGGAATGAACATTTTCTGCGGTATTATGAATCTCTCAAAATGCTTCAGTCAAACGCTCTTCGACAAAATTACCAAACAAGTACGAGATGCAGCCAAAGAAGTTGCAGATTCGTCTATGCAGATGTTAACCCACGAAGAAAAAAAATAACGGCAGAAAACGAGAACACCAAATACGCTAATGGAATCGCCGTCTCCGGGGATGGTTCTTGGAGAAAAAGAGGTTTTTCTTCGCTGCAGGGTGTTGCGACACTTATCGGAATTTTGTCTGGGAAAGTTGTCAACATTATAGTCGAGTCGTCATTTTGTAAGGTCTGCCAGTCGTGGAGTGAAAAAAGGGAACAGAAGAATATGAATAATGGTACGCAGAACATGAAGATACATGCACAAGTAACAACGAAGGAAGTTCTGGAAAGATGGAGATAGATGGAATGGTTGAAATGTTCAGCAGATCTGAAGATTTAAACGATACGAAATATTTGTATTGTGTTGGAGATGGCGATGCAAAAACATTCAAGAGCATAACAAAAGCCCATCCGTATGGAGAGAACATTATGATACGTAAATGAGAATGCATTGGTCATGTTCAAAAACGAATGGGCAGCAGACTCCGCAACGTTAAGAAACGAACAAAAGGTCTCAGAGGAAGAGGCAAATTGACTGCAAAATTGATTCATGACAGTATTTTATGGATTGGCTGTGAGAAATAATTG
Organism: Ophion slaviceki; assembly: GCA_944452715.1. Lineage (NCBI taxonomy): Eukaryota > Metazoa > Arthropoda > Insecta > Hymenoptera > Ichneumonidae > Ophion > Ophion slaviceki. The sequence goes on along the minus strand of OX101785.1, from coordinate 52,147,318 downwards.
CACGTCTATCGATGATATGAAGAAAGGAATCTGGGCAACATTTTATCACAAGTGCTCAACCGATGAAAATCCTCAGCACGACAACTGTCCTTCTGACAAAGAAAGTTGGTACACGTGGCGACAAGCCGAAGCCGCAAACACCCTCGACTCATATACCCATAAGCCTGCACTCGATAAAACTGTGGCAGAAGCGATCAAACCAGTGTATGAAGCACTTAGTAACGCCGAGTTACTGGAGAGATGTTTAGGAGGCTTCGCACAAAATAATAACCAGTGTTTGAATTCTAAGATTTGGAAAATTGCTCCGAAAAATTCATGGAGTGGTAACGATTGTTGGAATCGCCGCATATATTTCGGCTAGCACTTTTAACGACGGAACAGTCGCCTTTCTCCGAATTATGAAAAACCTTGGTATTACGATTGGGCCGAACGCGATGAAGACATGCGAACATCTGGACGAATGACGCCTTACTGTCACTGGAATTCAATCTGAAAAGGCAACAAAGGAAGCAAGGATTGCCGTCAGAAACGACAAAAAATTGCTGGAGACGTTTTAGATGCCGAGAAAGGCCCCACATATAGCGCAGGATGCTATTAAATAAGGTAAGATTTCATTTATAATAGGTACCGCGCGGCGCGCCCGACCGCGAACTTTAAAGCAGTTTTTTCACGATTCATTTTTTTGAAGCTTGTAAAAGTTCTAATTCTTGAACGAAAGTTCAGATCTCTTTGAAATTTTTACAACATATTCTTATTGTCATCACTTATCGTGTGAACCACAGGTTATTCTTATTGTCATCACTTATCGTGGGAACAAACATTTCAATGACACAAAAAAATATTTTAAAAAAATACCGACAGAAAATTGAGTAAAAAAATTTTAAGTTTCGAATTTTTATTATAATTTTTTTAAATAATATTGTTAGTTCACACTCAAGATACATTCATTATGCAATTATAAATATGTTCATTTTTTCAGACACTCACATCGATGCCGAGAACTTTCACCATCAACGCGCGCGCAAAAAAAAATACATTGCTTTATTATGTTATATCTCCGCCATTTGTTAATATTTCTGTTTTTTTTTTACATTACTTAACCATGTGCATAAATGATCTGTAAAAAAAATGTTGTCAATATATGCGTCATTTTTTTTAACCGCGTCTAGAAAAGTACTTTCAAAAATCGGCAAAATCGCGTATATAAGGGCTTAATTAAGTGGTGGCGGGTAGCAGAATTGGTCGGGTCGGATCGGATCGGGTAATTAGACTATGATTCGGATCGAGTACCCGAATTTTTCGAGTACCCGTGATCGGACGACGATTCCCCAAGTGTATCGAGTACTCGAGTTTTTCGCTTACTCGTGGCCAGACTGGATTACGCGTACTTTATTGAGTACCCGACGATACTCGAGTATACTCGGGTGACCGTGGCCTGGCGGTTTACTCGTTTCACATCGCGTATTCGATAAGCCGTGTTGCCGGACCAAAATTTCAAATTTATTTTCATAGTAGATAACGAGATTAATAATTTTAAATTAAAATTATTAAATCAATTATTTTCATTTTTTATCATCTCCAACCTATCGGTGAACGGTAGAGAACATAAAGTCCATTTCTACTATTTCCACTATTTATATTTATTATTTATCTAGGTGTATCGATCGAATAATGGGAGAAAACGAAAACTCGAAGAATGCGATAAAACGAATAAATAATAATACTGTAAAAATCTTTTTTCGTCACACTTTTTAAAAATGAGACGAAAATAGTACATTCTGTATCAAGGAGACAAAGTGGGACTTTTACGCCGAGCGCGATGTTCATTTCAGTACGAGTCGTAGACGAGATGAAAACATCGCGCGAGGCGTAAAAGCCCCTGTCTCCACGGTGCACACGATTATCTATATAAAAAAAAACCATGTTTTCCGAGCTTTAGTATTGTTAAATACATATGGCTGCAAGCATGTGCAGAAGGTGCGTTGCATATGGAAGCTGTATCGCACATGGAAGCTGCATAACGCGCGCTGCCCTGGGGGAAAGGGGGGGCGCTCCCTATGGACACCAAACGGAATTGGGAAACGTAGCAGCGTACCTTAATATACTATCTTATTATTAATTTATAACAAGGCGTTCACCGTTCGCACGCATGAAAAAGCGAGGAAACCATAATTGCGTTATATCAGAGTACTTTTAAAATGCATCATTCTATTTGAATATACTATTTGTACAGATGAATTCTGAATACAGATGATGTACAGATTATGAATGAATATATATTATTTAGCCCCATACAAGTTCGTCGCGGTGTCAGATGAACGTGGCAGCTGAAAAACTGACAGCTGTTTCACAGCAACCGTCAATGCCCGTGAGCGTGACAAATGCAAACGCGCTAATTTTTAAGACCTAGGCCCTAGAAGACCCTTTTTGGGTCCTGTTTACACGCACGAAAAACCGTGGAAAACGTGGTCGTGGTATATAAAAGATTTTGCAGTATTTTCATTTATGTTTTATCGCCTTCTTCGTGTTTTCGTTTCCCCCCATTATTTGATCGATACACCTCAATCAGTAATAAATGTAAATAATAGATACGGATCTCCGAGTGGTTTTCGAATACTGGAAGTTTACAAATACTCGGAGTTTAAGAGTACTCGACGTTTACGAGTACCCGAAATTAGAGAGTACCCGATGACCAAATTCGGATACCTAATAGTGGCGAGTAATGCAAAAACGTAGACAATCGGCTACCCGACCCGACCCAAACATCGGGTACCCAAATGAATCGAGTACCCGCAGAACCCTGCTATTTTTAAAGACTGCTTAAATAAAAAAGAGCCTTGAAAACAGAAAAAAATCAAACCATCGCCATTGACGCACCCGTTACGTAACAAAATAGAAGCGGGGGGGGGGCGGTTCCGGTCAGACGTTACGGTCCTGGTACGTAGGGGCGGGGGGGTCGAAAATTCGGGCATTTGGCGTTACGTAATTTGCGTCGCCCCTAGAGGCAAAAGAAGAAATTGTTATACGAAGAACTTTAGTTGGCGGTAAGTGAAATATGGTGTAGAAAGTTCAACCCAAGTTTTTGGCAATATTTCGAAGGCAAAGATGGTATTTTTTAACTGTATAGAAAATATACAATGCATGACCAGCAATTTTTTTTTCTCACTGCGATGAAATTAATCTTGCTGCGCCATTGTCATTTTTTAATTACAATTGCGAATGAACTTACTCAAAAAATGACTTTGCTCATAATGCCCCATCAAATTTACTCAACAATTGAGACGACGTGTCGTTAGTTCATGAATACCTGCAATGAGAAAAATAACATATTAAAGTAAGCAAAATGAATATACCTAACATTGATATGTTTCAGGGAGCAGATAGCATTGGTACGTGAGTACACGTAACCACAGGCAATTCTTTAATTTTGTACGCTCTCACATTTGTTTAAAGTAGAATTGTTGTTTGGGTTTAAGAAAATCGTCTTTTTAAATTTTATTTCATCATTCTACAGACCTTTATGAATACATCTGTGAAAACCATTTAATGTTACTCATAATCAAGAGCGTCATCAGCCAGAGGGAGAGGCGCAAGATGGGAAAGAGGGGACGGGTCAAATATGAATTGTAAACAATTTAGACCTTCAAATACATTTTTTTCATCTCTATGGGGGCAGCTGCCCCCCTCCCCCCTGAGGCGACGTCCTTGCTCATAATATTGGCTGACAATGAGTTATAGAAATCATAAGGAGTACGCTCGGGGAGCGCGGACGAGGGACAGGGACTTTAAACTCATGTTTCTCGAAACTACGTTTTAGAAAGCAGCAACCACGATATCTCGATAACCAATTAGCCGATCAAGCCCAGATTTGGCATACACCTTCAGTAGACTGTTTTTCCATGTTGGTAGCAGAATTGAGGGCACATTTTTTTTGTATAACTCTTAGAATCATCCGAAAAATAGGAGAAATTATTCATCAAAATTAAGCCGACGATTTGTAATTTTTTTTATTTTGGTTAATCTGGTACCAAACATCACAACCTTCATACAGATTGAGAATATGTTTGGTTTTTTCGCCACATGGGGGCGGTTTTCGTACACTATTGTAAACAAATGTACAAAAGGACTTGATAATATATTTTTTAATTTGTACATATTCTTGAAGGATCAGTAAACCTGTGTATTTATTTTTTTAGTCATTCAATCCTAAAACTCATCGTCGAAACAGCGCTCTAGACAAAACTACCTCAAGACTATAAACCAACGGCAAGAACTTGTTTATTAATTTTATACATTTTACTGTGATAGCATAATATCGGCTGTCAGATCCTGCACTGGAAACCAACCTCACACTTATCATCCATAACGTATGCATAACCGCAGTTCATCAGTTTGATCAAAACCTTCCGGTTACGTAGGCTTACCTTACGGAAGGTGTGTGTTCTGCACGTGCTTGCAGGCTTTATCGAGCGCCAGCAGCGGACGTCGATATTTATTCGAGTCAACGGAATGATATTTCTATGTCCCTGCTGGAATTCACAAGACTTAAATGTGACGTTTCTCGCATGTTTTATTGCAAAATTATCGAAGATTAGGTACCTACGAAGTGTAGCTGCCTAAAGGTGCGGCCTCATGCAGTCGCTCGTCGCTCGTTTGCAGCGATAAATCTGGTCACGTGACCCTATTTTGAATTTCCCGCGACTCAAAAAAGTAGCGACAAGTCGCCACGTCGAATAGCAGCGTCAACATGGCTGCTTGCAGGATTGATCTCGAAAACTGCTTTCCTAACCTCCTTTAGTGGCAGTCGTGGTAGTGATACAAGTGAAATAAATCGGAGTGAATAAAAATAAAAATATAATAGTGTTTTTTCGGAAATTGACGAGATGTCGCCTGAATTCATTGTTTATACCAATTAATCAAATAAGTTGCAGCACCACACATATTACGATTTGTATCGCTCACTCTTCTCTCCCCACTCTCCTTTCCCAGCGATAAAGCTCAACATTTTCAGCTTTGTCGCTGCATATCACGTGACCAGATTTGTCGCTGCAAACGAGCGACGAGCGACTGCATGAGGCCGCACCTTAAAGGTGTTGAAAAACAGTTGAGTTGTGAAAATCTTCGTTTCTGCTCTGACAACAACGACATTCTCTTCTTAAGACGATCACGTCTACGAAACATTTATTTTCCGTTACTTTAGTTACGGGCCTCGCGTAATATTAGAAAGTGTGCATTATTGCTTCAAAATTGAAAAAAAAAGTATAGAAAGACGTTGGTCTAGTCGTTTGCCATCAGCTGAGCAAATGTCGTGACATTCCTTAGAGCCGTGTTCGAGAATACTTATCACCTGTAATCGCGTTCTATTGTACTGGTCGAATCGGGCGACGCATGGCCTTGAGGCGAAATAAGACCACACAAGGCGAAATAAGCCGAGAGTGTGTTTTGCGGTACTGCGTCTTTAGCGCAGGAATTTTTTAGATAAGAAAAAGTTATTGTCATTTATGAGGCAGTGGAGCACTAGAACGGAAACGATAAACGATTAAGGACGGAGGTCTCGTTAGAATTTACAAAAAATCGATTTTTTTCATTTTCTAAAAGTATAATATCTTACGAGTATTTTCCGACTCATTGAATGTAAATCAGACCATTATTCGCCGAAATACATAACTTTGAAGGACGCCGTGTTTGAGCCATATAAAGTAAACAGGTAGCGGCAGCTGTGCGCTCGACTCCAAAGGGTCGCTGAAGGTCTTTATTGTATTTCATACCTATATATATACTCACACACTCATATATATATATATATATATATATATATATATATATATATATATATATATATATATATACTTGTATCACTACCACGACTACCACTAAAGGAGGTTAGGAAAGCAGCTTTCGAGATCAATCCTGCAAGCAGCCATGTTGACGCTGCTATTCGACGCGGCGACTTGTCGCTACTTTTTTGAGTCGCGGGAAATTCAAAATAGGGTCACGTGACCAGATTTATCGCTGCAAACGAGCGACGAGCGACTGCATGAGGCCGCACCTTAAAGGTCTCCCGCAGTCGACGCGATAATAAAACAGTTGAGTTGTGAAAATGTTCGTTTCTGCTCTGACAACAACGACATTCTCTTCTTAAGACGATCACGTCTACGAAACATTTATTTTTCGTTACTTTAGTTACGGGCCTCGCGTAATATTAGAAAGTGTGCATTATTGCTTCAAAATTGAAAAAAAAGTATAGAAAGACGTTGGTCTAGTCGTTTGCCATCAGCTGAGCAAATGTCGTGACATTCCTTAGAGCCGTGTTCGAGAATACTTATCACCTGTAATCGCGTTCTATTGTACTGGTCGAATCGGGCGACACATGGCCTTGAGGCGAAATAAGACCACACAAGGCGAAATAAGCCGAGAGTGTGTTTTGCGGTACTGCGTCTTTAGCGTAGGAATTTTTTAGATAAGAAAAAAGTTATTGTCATTTATGAGGCAGTGGAGCACTAGAACGGAAACGATAAACGATTAAGGACGGTGGTCTCGTTAGAATTTTCAAAAAATCGATTTTTTTCATTTTCTAAAAGTATAATATCTTACGAGTATTTTCCGACTCATTGAATGTAAATCAGACCATTATTCGCCGAAATACATAACTTTGAAGGACGCCGTGTTTGAGCCATATAAAGTAAACAGGTAGCGGCAGCTGTGCGCATGACTCCAAAGGGTCGCTGAAGGTCTTTATTGTATTTCATACCTATATATATACTCACACACTCATATATATATATATATATATATATATATATATATATATATATATATAGAAAATAAGAAAAAAATTTGGCAAGGCAAGGCTATTCGTGACAATTCTGATTCGGTTGAAAAAATGAAGGATGCCATTTGGGCTACGCTCTATCACAAGATTTCAACCGACGAGAAACCCCAGCATCCCAAGTGTCCACGAGGTGCTGACTCGTGGTGCAAATATCAACAAGCAAAGGCCGAGAAGAAGTTGAAGTCTTTCAAACACGATTACACTGCGTTGCCGAAACAAGTCTTCGATGCAATAAAACCTATTTATGAAAGTCTCACAAACGATGAATTGTTGCAAAGGTGCATTGGAGGTTTCACACAGAACAGCAACGAAAGTTTTAACCGAATCGTTTGGAAGATAATGCCGAAAACATTACCTGCCAGCTATACTACCGTCAGCATAGCCGCTTACATCGCTACCTGCACTTGTAACGAGGGTACATACGGTTTGCTAGCAGTCTTTGATGCCATGGGGATCAAGTTGGGACCACACGCCCACGCGTTTGCCAAGGCCGAAGATTGTATTCGAGTCGAGAAAGCTAACCGGCGATCCCTGGAAAACACTCGAGAGGCGAGGGTAGCTCGGCGGCAACTGAAAATGGCTTCAGATGCAATTAATAAAGCGCAGGAAGGCGAACTATATGGCCCAGGAATAGACGACTCTATTTAAGTTACAAAAAAAAATTTTCATCGGCATGCAAATCGTACTCAAAACTTTAAACTCGTTTTTCTCAAAACCATGTTTTCGAAGTCGATGATCAATGTAACTCGAGAACGGCTTTACCGATCGCGTTGAAATTTATCCCGAGTCGAAATTTTCGAGCCGCGTTCAACCCACAAAATGAAGGCGAGCAGCAATCGGCGTGAGCGGATTATTGGGTATCTAAAGGAGGGTACAATGCTTGAAAGTACCATGCGTTAGAGCCTCCGATGAACCTCCGGCATGGCAGAAAGTAGACTTTTTGACTCAAAGGAGGTCAGTGAGGCTCACAATTGAACCTACGGAACCTCAGGTCGGCTTACTTCGAGCGCTCCCGCAGAACCTACTGCCCCCCCTTTCGGCATACTGTACACTGCTAAACAAAAAATTAATTTATATAGAATCTATTTAAATAAAATAGATTTTTTCCTTGTCTCACAGCCTACTACGATCATATTTCTTTCAAAGATATTTATATATATTAATAAAGATGAGATTCAAATTAATCTTTATTTGCTTACAATGTACACTGTAAAGCTAAGTGTACTATATGCATAAAATATTTCATAAATCGAAAATAAAATGAACTCCTTAATTGAGAGCTTTACCACAAGGATTTTTCATCGTAATTCGTCATTCCCTGGCCTTTAGAAATGATTTTTTTCGAAGAAAATATTTGCCCTATATGCGACTTGAACCTAGTCCTACCTAAGCATAGCTACGCTCCGCTGCCCCTATGCTACCGAGTGCTTATAACATTTTGGTCGCTGATATGGCATAAGAGACCAAATGAATACATCTAACTATTTGTTGTATCACATAAGCTATATGAATTAGTTAATATGATTGTGATAACTAGAGAGTTTCATCGAATAACATGCTATAGATTTTTCAAACAAACGCGCGCGCGCGCACGCACACACACACACACGCGCGCACACACACACACACACACACACACAAAATTTCTCTCTCTCCACCTTCCCTACCCCTTTGATATGAGTGTTGCAATAAAGATGGACCGTTAGTTCAATCAAATAGAAAAATGGTTAACTCTGCGAAAATTCTATTTAAGGTCAATTAAAAAAAAATAACTAGATCCATTCAGTGAATTTAACTAAATTGTTTTTTTGAACAGATGAAAATGTTGAACTGATGAAACCGAATCACAGATTTATGAGGATCAAATAAAACATGTAGTTATTGGACGATATTAAATAGATTGATTTTCTATAAATAAACATTTGTGAAATCAATAATTTTAATAATGGAATGCAGTTAATATCATATTTAGCGGAAAAAAATAAAAAAATGCTTCATACATACACGTGGAAATATTTTTTAAATTTTCGACGTGCTAAAAATGAAGACAAAGAAAAATCACACATTTTATTTAAAATCGACGGTAATCGGCCGTCGCCATTTATCAACTCATTATTGAATTAACACGAAAAACAAAACGAACAAAAGCAAAATGAAAAATTAAGAAAAAATCGAATGAGGTTGAACTCTAAACCGACAATTTCAATCCTTTAGAACAAGAAATAGACTATAATTAACACCCTAACGTTCCATATAGATATCAACATTATATGTTATTTAGATCTACACTGCCAGCCAAAAGTTTTCGGACACTCCACATGATCGCAAAACTTTTGAGCGCTGGATAATTGCCAAATAATGTTAGAGTAACATAATTCATTTCATTTATTATTTCACGAAGATACTATAAAGATCTATATAATTAAGTAATTATACAGAGCTTTATAGTATCTTCGTAAAATAATTATTATTCTATCATAAGTTTTCAATGATCCAAAGTGATATTAAGTTTTGCAGTTTTCTGAAGTGTCCGAATACTTTTGACTGGTAGCAGTGTATATTCGAATATATTTATACAACCACATATTTCGAGTATAATATATATATATATATATATATATATATATATATATATATATATATATATATATATATATATATATAGTATTATATAATATTTACCGTCGCTTAAAAGTTTGGATACACCAGTCGATATTACTTGCTGCACTAAAAGTTACATAGCTTCGTAAAAAAAAAAGATAACCAAATTTACCGAACGGCGTTTTGACGGGAATAAGTTCAGCTTTATATTGCTTTTCTGAAATATTTTTTTCTAATTTTCTTTTCGACCCAGTACGCACTTTTATACATGACTGATTTTCGGTTTTTTTTCGACCATCGAGAATAGGATGCATGACTTATGCAAAAAAAATTTGTTACGTTTATCCATGATAAACTTGAACGGGTAGCAGGAACTCCATTTGCGTTTTTTATAAAGTTTTGTACGATTTTTTTCGCCATGTTATTTCATTTTTTGCTACAAAAGACTAATTCTAGATAATGCAATGTAACTCAAGAACTAGAGGGTCTAAGAAGAAATGTCAAGGACGACAAACGTCGCGTAAGCTTATACTGGATAGACTGGCATTTTTTAAGAATTTTAATCCCATGTTTAAGCCCATTTAGCCCAATTTTAAGCCCATTAATCCGATAGAATTGGAGTAAGACTGTATATACAAGCATTCTTTTATGAATTGCCTATTAAATAATAATAAATCGATATTGAGCAAATTTGATTGTTTTCGCATATTAATATTGCAATAATAATTTAATAAGGGGACGATGTATTTTTATTAATTTCGTATTATTTTCGTCATCGAACGGGTTCCCGATCAGGCCACAATGGAATGATGATGGAGGAGATATCGAATTTGGGCCGAAAGCAGGTTAGGTGGGGTCGAGGCAACAGTTTGAGATTGAAAACAGGTTAAGGAGGCCTGTGCTCTGCACGTTTCACTGAAACTGGGGGTCGAGAGAAGGTTTGGGAGGTCTAATAGAGGCTACACTGGACCAAGGGGAGGTTTCTTCATGGCACTGAACTCGACAAATGGGGTTTGGTAGGTTCAGGGAGGCCGGCGGCTTGTGCATTACAAAAGAAATAGGTTCTGCGAGGGTTCAGAGGAGGCTAAAAATTTCGACTCGGGCGACCCTCGATTTCTTGGGCACGTCCTGTTCACTGACGAGGCGAGCTGCTCGAGCACCGGTATTGTGAATAGGCAAAATATTCGCATCTGGGCTGACAGGAACCCTCATGCGATGATGCAACGAGTCCAACAGGGTCGATTCAGCGTCAATGTCCGGGCAGGTATCGTTGGTGACATCATTGGTCCAGTCTATCTTCCGTCGCGTATGAATAGTCGAAATTATCGGGTTTTTCTGCAGCGCGATTTAATCTATCACTTACGAGAAATTGTTCCGCGGCAGAATCGCCAAGGCCTTTTCTTTATGCACGATGGTGTCCCACCACATTTTGGTCAGCAAGTTCGTACTTCTCTTCACGAAGCCTTTGGAACGCGATGGATAGGCCGTCGGCCTGCGCCACATTTATGGCCGACACGTTCTCCAAACCTTAACCCTTTGGATTTTTTCTTGTGGGGTGCGCTAAAAGCCATTGTTTATAGATCTGGCATAGCGATCAGAACGCCAGTGAATCTGAGACGCCGGATAGATGATGGAATGGCCCAGTTGAGAGAAAACCGAAAACTCTTGGCCAGAGTGCGGACCAATTTAGAGGAAAGGCTGCGAGCATGTCTGCGTAATGGAGGGCGGCATGTGGAAGCTGGAGAACAAGCCCGTATACTACGAGCCATCGGTATAAACGGATCGGTTCTTCACCTTCGACGCCACCGCCAACGTCGTGGCCCGCGATAAAATCGACCAGGCGATAATTAAAAAGACGGCAGCGAGGGTTTGGCGTCGGTAAATACCCTGGGAGTGACGAACCTTGAAGACCTGATCGTTACCTGATCTCACATGCGCACATGCACCCACGCACACACACACACACACACACACACACACACACACACACGCGCGCGCGCGACTCTTGAAGGTGTGGCAACAGTGGCCTCAAAAGTTGTTGTCATTTACCATGTGCCTATCCGTCCACCTCCTCGTGGTGAGAGTCGGACAACGGTGAAGTTCTTTTTTTTTCGAATAATAGAATCCACTGGCTAAGTGGTGGAGGGCTTTATTTTGGTGCTTAACTCGCTATTGTTGTGTTTCTCCTATCCACGATCCGGGAAACTCCTATTTCCGAATTTTTAATATGTTGATTTTTATTTTCCGGGTGACCGGCTCATTTGCGACCCATGGTTCTTTCCTGACTTTTGTTCCTCTCTTTTGGTAAAAATTTTCAAGCCAATAATAAAACATGACCTTGAGTTTTGGGGTCAAGGTCAATTTTGCGGGTCCATGTTGGGGGTGATCTTCGCCGAATGTGACTCGGAGAATCACCTGGCGGAGTGGTGACACATAATTTTTATACACCCCTTACTAATACTTTCAATCGCGTTTTTCTCAAAACGACTTTGCTCGACCTGGCCGCAATCATAACTTTAGCAATAATCGTCAGATTTTCAATTTTTAAAAACCAACATTTCCGTAAGTGCAGTAACTATCGTTGTATGTTGTCGACTTCGTTTTTATTTATTTAATATTTCTTAACCCCCCGCGTATGAGTAAAAATGTAGCTAAAATTACACTTTTTAAACACTCGCCATTTTGTGAATTTTTTTTGTTCGAAAAACGGCTATGAACAACGAGAACTACATTTATATAGATTATAAAACTCGTTTATCCTTATTTTCCAGACAAACCATTGTCGAGTTATGGAGCCGGTCATTGAACCACATTTTTCAAACGCAGCCTCTATTATACCTCAATAACTAGTGGTGGCGGGTAGAATTGGTCGGGTCGGGTCGAGTAATTAGACTACGATTCGGATCGAGTACCCGTGATCGGACGGGACTACCCGAACTGTATCGAGTACTCGAGTTTTTCGCTTGCTCGTGACCACACTGGAATACCCGTACTTCATTGCGTACCCGACGATACTCGAGTATAATCGGGTAAGCCTAGCGGCTTACTCGTCTCACATTAGGTATTCGATAAATCGTGTTGCCGGACCAAAATTTCAAATTTCGTTTCACAGTAGATAGCGGCATTATTAATTTTTAATACAAATTATTAAATCAATTATTTTCATCTCTTATGATCTCCAACCTATCGATGAACCGTAGAAAACACAAAGTCCATTTCTACTATTTCTACTATTTATATCTATTATTTATCTAGGTGTATCGATCGAATAATGGGAGAAACCGAAAACTCGAAGAAGGCGATAAAACGAATAAACGATAATACTGTAAAAATCTTACTTCGTCTCACTTTTTAAAAGTGAGACGAAAATAGTACATTCTGTACCAAGGAGACAAAGTGGGACTTTTACGTAGAGCGCGATGTGTATTTCAGTACGAGTCATAGACGAGATGAAAACATCGCGCGAGGCGCCAAAGCCCCTGTCTCCACGGTGCATACGATTATTTATGTAACAAATACGATGTTTCCCGAGCTTTTGTATTGTTAAATACATATGGCTGCAAGCACGTGAAGAAGGTGCATTGCATATGGAAGATGTATCGCACATGAAAGCTGAATAACGCGCCTCGCCCGGGAGGTAAGGGACGGCGACCCCCATTGACACCAAACGTAATTGTGAAACGTATGAGCATGCGATAATATACTATCTTATTAATCATTTATAACAAGGCGTTCACCGTTCACACGCATGAAAAAGCGAGGAAAACATAATTACGTTATATCAGAGTACTTTTTAAATGCGTCATTCTATTTGAATATACTATTTGTACAGATAATTTTGGGATGAATGAATATATGTTATTTATCCCGATACAAGTTCGTCGCGGTGTCAGGTGAAAGTGGCAACTGAAAGACTGACAGCTGTTTCACAGCAGCCTTCAATGCCATTGAGCGTGACAAATGCAAACGCCCTAATTTTTAAGTCCTAGGCCCCAAAGGACCTTTTTTTAGGTTCTGTGTACACGCACGAAAAAGCGAGGAAAACATGGATTTGGTAAATAAAAGATATTTACAGTATTTTCATTTGTTTGTTTTATCGCCTTCTTCGAATCTTCGTTTTCTCCCATTGTTTGATCGATACACCGAGATCAATAATAAATATAAATAATAGATACGGATCTCCGAGTCGTTTTCGAATACTCGAAGTTTACGAACATTCGGAGTTTAAGAGTACTCGACGTTTACGAGTACCCGAAATTAGAGAGTACCGGATTACCAAATTCGGGTACCTGATAGTGGCGAGTAATGCAAAAACGTAAACCCTTGGGTACCCGACCCGACCCGAACCTCGGGTACCCAAGTGAATCGAGTCAGAAAAATCAGAAATCAGAATCAGAAAAAAATTCAAACCATCGCCATTGAAGCACTCGTTACGTAACAAAATAGAAGGTTGGGGGTGTGGTTCCGGCCAGGCGTTACGGTCCTGGTACGTAGGGGAGGGGGGGGGGATCGAGAATTGGGGGATTTGACGTTACGTAATTTATGTCGCCCCCAGAGGCAAAAATAGAAATTGTCATACGAAGAACTTTGGTTGGTGGTAAGTGAAATATGGTATAGAAAGTTCATCCCAAGTTTTTGGCAATACTTCGAAGGCAAAGATAGTTTTTTTTTAACTGTATAGAAAATATACAATGCATGACCAGCTATTCGTTTTGTCTCACTGCGATAAGATTAATCTTGCTTCGCCATTGTTATTTTTTAATTACAATTGCGAATGGACTTCTCAAAAAATGACTTCGCTCATAATGCCCTATCAAATTTACTTAACAATCGAGACGACGTGTCGTTAGTTCATGAATACCTGCAATGAGAAAAATAACATATTAAAGTAAGCAAAATGAATATACCTAACATTGATATGTTTCAGGGAGCAGATAGTCATGGTGCGTGAGGACACGTAACCACAGGCAATTCTTTAACTTTGTACGCTCTCACATTTGTTTAAAGCAGAATTGTTGTTTGGGTTTAAGAAAATCGTCTTTTTAAATTTTATTTCATCATTCTACAGACCTTTGTGAACACATCTGTCAAAACCATTTAATGTTACTCATAAACAAGAGCGTCATCAGCATGGGGGAGAGGCGCAAGATGGGAAAGAGGGGACGGGTAAAATATGAATTGTAAACAATTTAGACCTCCAAATACATTTTTTAAATCTCTATGGGGGCAGCTGCCCCCCTCCCCCTGAGGCGACGTCCTTGCTCATAATGTTAGCTGACAATGAATTATAGAAATTATAAGGAGTACGCTCAGGGAGCGCGGACGAGGGGCAGGGACTTTAAACTCATGTTTCTCGAAACTACGCTTTAGAAAGCAGCAACCACGATATCTCGATAACTAATTGGCCGATCAAGCTCAGATTTGGCATACACCTTCAGTAGACTGTTTTTCCACGTTGGTAGCAGAATTGAGGGCACATTTTTTTGTATAACTCTTAGAATCATCAGAAAAATAGGAGAAATTGTTCATCAAAGTTAAGCCGACGATTTGTAATTTTTTTTTATTTTGCTCAATCTGGTACCAAACATCACAACCTTCATACAGATTGAGAATATGTTTGGTTTTTTCGCCACATGGGGGCGTTTTTCGTACACCGTTGTAAACAAACGTACAAAAGGACTTGATAATATATTTTTTAATTTGTACATATTCTTAAAGGATCAGTCAACATGTGTATTTATTTTTTTATTCATTCAATCCCAAAACTCACCTTCAAAACAGCGCTCTTGACAAAACTACCTCAAGACTATAAACCAACGGCAAGAACTTGTTTATTAATTTTATACATTTTACTGTGATAGCATAATATCGACTGTCAGATCCTGCACTGGAAACCAACCTCGCACAGATCTTCGATAACGTATGCATAACCGCAGTTCATCAGTTTGATCAAAACCTTCCGGTTACGTAGGCTTACCTTACGGAAGGTGTGTGTTCTGCACGTGCTTGCAGGCTTTATTGAGCGCGAGCAGCGGACGTCGATATTTATTCGAGTCGACGGAATTATATTTCTATGTCCCTGCTAGAATTCGCAAGACTCAAACATGACGTTTCTCGCATGTTTTGTTGCAAAATTACCGAAGATTATTCTTCGATAATTTTGAAGGTGATTCGATTCAATTGATTTTGAATAAAATAAGGTACCTACGATGTGTAGCTACCCAAAGGTCTCCCGCATTCGTCGCGATAATAAAACAGTTGAGTTGGGAAAATGTTCGTTTCTGCTCTGACAACAACGACGTTCTCTTCTTAAGACGATCACGTCTACGAAACATTATTCTTCGTTACTTTAGATACGGGCCTCGCGTGATATAAGGAAATGTGCTTCATTGTTTCAAAATTGAAAAAAAATGTCTCTTCCTACTAGTATACTAATCCGAAGTGGTCTCTTTATGTCAGTTAGTTCATAACCCAAAAATCGAATGTGGTACAATTTAAATCCCGTATATCAAGACAATGACGCATGCTCTTATCACAGGGTAGCTTGCGTTCCTCAGGAAGGTGCTATACGAAATTTGCGATTCGTCTCTAGGATACTCGAGAAGTAGAGGAAGTTAGGGCAACATGATAGCGCTAGGGACATGTTTAAATAAAACAATACATATATGAGTCAGTCAACTTTAATTATTTTTTCAACTAATCAACATTGAATGATTTTTTAATTTTCGGAGCAAAAAAATCAGTCTTTCTGATTTGTACCATGCAATATATATTTTTAATTAAACCTGTATTTTTCCCATCTTAGTCTGTATGCGGGGCAAGATGAAACAACGCTGGGATAATAATGGGACACGAATTATTGGTATCTTTCGCATATAAAAGTCATTTCATTCTCAATACCATCAATTTCATAAGCCAATCGTCTAAGTTCTGTAGGATTAGTCTGAATAATTTTGCTGCCATATCATTTTGATAATTTGTAAGTTCTTTTCCTTCCCCTGGTAGAAACACCGGTTGAAGAGGAACCAAATGCTTTACTAGTTCCGATTCACCCTTTCTAACGTAAATAGTGGTACGTTGTAAAATATTGCGGCTTTGCGATAACTTGTTTTTATCTTGCCCCATTAGACGGTTAACGAATTATCAAAAAAATCGTGCAATAACCTTGAAAATTTCTGACAAACCGTTCTTATTATATTAATCATTAGTACTTCCATTGTGTTAACCTACATGTCTCTAAACAATATTAGCAACTCAAATAAACTGAAACCCTGTTAAACTTTGCCAAAAATTATATCGTTTTGTCAAAAAAACGATATTGTTTGTCTCGCTCGAGACGCATGCTTCCACCACAGTTGATACTTTCACACTCATTCACCTCACCGCCGCCCCTCCAATCGCCAACGAGAGCACTGTACTCGTACACACGATTTAGTGGCTACGCTTATGATTCATCTTACCCCGCATATTCGTCTTGCCCCGAGTTCCCCTACAGAAAAAGCATTTAGCTTGAAATAATTTGATTTCGTGATTTCGGAAAAACAGGTGACGGTTTTATTAGAGGGTAGGTCAGGATTTTTAGAGGTCTTTTTTTTTATTTGTACATATTCTTGAACGATAAGTAACCGTGTGTATTTATTTTTTTAGTTATTCGATCCTAAAACTCACCTTCAAAACAGCGCTCTAGACAAAACTACCTCAAGCCTATAAAACGACGGCAAAAACTTGTTTATTCATTTTACTGTGATAGCATAATATCGGCTGTTAGAACCTGCACCGCAAACCAGCCTTACACACATCTTCCATAAGATATCCATAACCGCAGTTCATCAGTTGATCAAAACCTTCCGGTTACATAGACTTACCTTTCGGAAGGTAAGTGTTCCCCGCTTTATCGAGCGCGAGCAGCAGACGTCGATATTTTTTCGACTCGACGGAATATTTTTATGTCCCGGGAAAAAAATTTCATGTCTGAGTGGATATGTTCATATATGTTTCAGATATTGTCATATATGTATCAGATATATTCATATCTGACATTTTACAGTATCATATATGATTAGGTCTGATCATATTCCACATCATATATGCATATATAAGATCATATCTGATCAAATACGGTATCTGGCCTGACCATATATGAACTCATATCTGTTTATATCTGACTAAGTACCAAGGCGAGTTGGTACCGTAAATTCGTATCTGAACATACATTATGTGATATTTGAACGTATCTGTTCGTATAAGATCATATCCGATCAAATACGGTACCAGACTCTGCTATATAGATCTCATATATGTTTTTATCTGGTCAGGTACCAAGGCGAGTTGGCAGCGTGAAACCATATCTGAACATATATGATGTGATATATGAGCAGGTACGTTCATATAAAATTCTATTTCATCAGATACGATACCAAACCTGGAAAATATACGAAGTCTTATACACCCATACCTTCTCGTATATGTAGTTCAGTTGTTCACACATGAAAACGTCTAAATATATGAAACGATATCCCATCAGATACGGCATCTCACCTGACTGTATTATATGGGATCATGTGAGTTACTATAATATTGTTAATTATTAACACGTCGAGTGATGACGTGTAAACCCGCTCTATATATGTGAACATTTTAATATCTTCAGGACTGCTCTAATAAGTTTTGCTCTGTTTCAACAGGGTAAGATTTGCTCTGATATAGTCGGAGTCATACCTAGTCTGATAGTTCCGATAAACTATGATTCTATCATATGGGCAGGTCTATTGTTCATAGATATCCAGGTCTACTGGGATCCACGGTATTTTATTCTTATATATTCAGATCTGGTCCGGTAGGATCAAATCTGTCTGACAAGATCAGATTTGGTCTAATAAGATTAGATCTGTCCGACATGATCAGATCTGGCCCAAAAAAATCAGATCTGGTCCAACAAGATCAGATCTTGTCTACGGATTGGATCTGGTCAGACCTGCTGCAATATGGACGGGTCTGCTCTCGAAATTATAAAAATGGCTCTGTTATGATCATAAATGCTCAGATATAAGCATACATGATCTGTCATGACATTACATGATCAGACCTGGCCATTTTTCTTGTCTGATCATATCTGATTCTACAGATATGATTCAGATATATTCAGATACATTCAGATATGAACTTTTTTCCCCGGGGTGGTATCTTGGAAATTAACATGTTTGTGGTTCATCTCTTGGGGGGCGTACACAAATTACGTAACGCCAAATTCTCCAATTTTTGCTTGGAGAAAGTGGGAAAGACACTGTACAAAAATTTGCAAAATTTCTGCATGTGAAACTGTGCAAAAATTTACACAGTTTTTTAATTAAAAACTTGAACATGTAGAAATTTTGCTATTTCTGGCAATTCTAAAATCGTCACGTAACGCAAACCTTGGCCTCCCCCTTCCCTCACGTACGTAGGACCGTAACGCCCGGCCGGACGCCCTTCCTCCCCCCAAATTGCGTCACGTAATTTGCGTACGCCCCGTTGAATATTCTGAAAGCACATAAAAAGCACTTAAAACAGGTGGGATTTGATTTCACAATTTAACAAATTGGCCGTGCTCTTACCCAAGTCTAGCTTGTATCTCTTATCGGTTATATGTTGAAAAGATTTCGTATTTATGGTTTATCTTTTAGATATTCGAGAAGCACAAGGAAAGCACTTTAATGTGATGTAATTTGATTCCACGATATAAAAAAGCCCTTTTTTCAGAAGGTTTCTCGGGTTTTATGAAGATGGTATTTCGAGAAGATTTCCATATTTGCGCTTCGTCTCTTAGATTTCCGATAAGTACAGAAGGCACTTAAATATGGTATACGTTGGGTTTACAATATTAAAAAACGGTTTGTTTTTTTTAATTAGAGGGTAGTTTAGGTCGTTTAGGATTGGTATTTCAAGAAATTTTCGTGTTTGCACTTCGCCTCTTTGATATTCGAAAAGCATATAAAAGGCACTTAAATATAGTATAATTTGATTTCACGATATCGAAAAAGTAGCCCATGTTCTCATTAAATGGTAGTTTGGGTCTTTTAAGGGCGGTATCTTGAGAAATTTTCGTTATACCGGTTTGTCTCTTAGATACTTGAAAAGCACATAAGTCACTTAAGGACACACATAAGAGGCACGAAAGCACTTGAATGTATAATTTCATTATGCAAAATCGTAAGAATAGCTCATGACCTTGTTCGAAGGGAGCTGAGGTGTTTTAGAGGTGGCATCTGGAGAAGTTTTCGTATTTACGGTTTGACTCTTGGATATTCAAAGAGCACATAAAAAGTACATAAATGTGAAATAATTTGATTGTGCAATATCGCAAAAATAGCCCATACCTGTATTGGCGGGTAGCTCGAGTTTATTAGGGATGTCATCTGGAGAAATTTTCGTATTTGTGGTTTAACTCTTGGATATTCAGAGCACATAAAAAGCACATAAATGTGGAATAATTTGATTTCAGAATATGGAAAAAATGGTCCGTGCCCTTATTGGAGGGTTTTTTTAGGGTCTATATCTGGTTAAATTAAGAAAAATAGGGGTATGGCTCTTCGATATTTGTAAAGCACATAATATTCATGTGCTTATAATGGGCACATAATGTGCACATAATACTTGTGGATATGGCAAAAAGAGTTAGGTGTACTGCTAGCTTTATGATAAGCCGGCAGAGCACTTTTGATTTCTCATTACTCACTGAACCATAAGAGCACACAAATTTCGATTGCAGCACAAAATTAGTACATAAAAGGCACAAAAATTTGGTACAATCAAATTCATTTTGGAGACTTTGCTCTGCTAGATTCCGGGAGGTGTCATACATCATACATGGATTAACGGCACCCCTGGATACCTCATTCCCTACGTCCGGCTCGCAGTCTAATTTTTCGAATACTTCATAATTAGCTCGGACTGGCAGCGAGTGCCCATTCACCTGTTAACATCTATCTATGTGTTGGTCACTGTTGGAGCCCTAAGACTGACAAGAAAATTATTCTGTTGACAATGATAAAATAACACCGACGCATAACGAACAAGTTCATCCATTAATCGGCGCAATCGCGTCTCAACCATTGATATTGCAGCTGGACAAAAGCGCATCAACCCCGAATCCAACGAATGAGGCTTCTTCAGCAGACCACGATAATTTTGAATTCCTGAATGCAGCAAGAAAGAAACAAAGCATTACCGAGGAGATGGTGCCCCAGTGGGAACTAAACAAACCTAGCCCAAGTCTCCTGGGGACAAACAAGGAGAAGACAGACCAGGAGCGCCTCGAACGGCAAATGCAAGCTCACCAAAGAAGTATTTCGGATCGGCCGATGACGTACCAGAACGCGTTCGAAAATTTTGTCAGGAGTGAACAGCAAACTCAGCAAAAGTGGGCCGATTTCGCAGCGGCCATTGACGCGGAGCGTGAAGAGAGGCGAAGAAAGATAACTACCAGAAAGAGCGCGCCCAAATGGAAACTAGATAAACCTGGCCCCAGTCGCCGAACTTAAACCTAAAATCTCCACGAATAAAGAAAATATATCAATAAAATAATAACTGAATTAGAACCGGTGTGCTGGTTTAGTGGTTAGCGTGCTTGCTTCTAAACCAGAACATCGGGAGGTCGCGGGTTCGAATCCCAGTCTCGTAGTCTCGGAGAAAAATAAATACAGGCGTGACGTAGCTCCGGTTCTACACAGACGTCACGCACCGATACGTGTGTGTGTCGTGGGTGTATGACTATGGTCCGTGATTGATTTTTCGACGAAACGCGAGTAGCTCCGAAACTGGGAGGCAAACCTGGGACCGGCTGTATTGGTATAGGTTTTCCGCAGTTTCCCTATACCCATGGCAGAAATGTCATGGTGAATGCGATACAGAGGGGAAAGTCGGCTGCGGCCGCAAGGTAGGGATGAGAAAGAATATGGTAGGGAATGTAATACAGGGAAAGACCCCGTACAATGGAATCTACGATATATATAATGACTGAATAATAATAAAGCATATTACCGAAGGCATCGATTACCACTGTGAAAAAATTTTTCGTTGTTTTTCATGACGCGTAGACGCGATACAGTCAGACATCGGCTTGACTCTTGAGTGGGTCATAAACGCCAAGCCTGTTTATTGCGAAGCTAAGGTATAAGACCGTTAGAGTCACGAATGGTTGAACTATGAAAGCACGCGCTAGTCAGAAACGACAAACGATGCAAGTCTACAATAATGGTAAGACAAATATTTAATAATTAATCAACTGAAGAATAAGAAAGAATAAATAATCATCATCATCAAGGTATAAGACAAGGGGCAAAGGCCTAAGGGTCCTAGGCGCGGCGTCTAGAAACCGACAACGAAGGACCATTCTGTCCCCAAACCTTGAGAAGATCGCTCGAAATCATCTTTACGTCTTGAGGCGTTACATCTGAGTAGAATAATCTGTGACCTTTTTTTTCAATTGGCTCGAATGATGTATAAATATAAATCACAAGAATAATCTACAAAAGGAAATATACGCGAAAATGTTTACAAAAATATTTAGACCTCATTTTCCGAAGCGCCTCCGAAACGCACGAAACAGCGTAAACGGTGAAAGTAACAATTTCGAGTCGTTTAATCAAGTCGTTGTATAAAAAATATACAACGACCTAACAAAGACCTACGATTAAAATGCCTCCGGGGGTACACGCAGAATGCAAATGAGAGCTTCAATTCTGTCGCGGGGACATAGCTCCTAATTCAGTTTTGAAACTTTAAATGCGTGTTTGAGAAGGACCCGAAAGATCTGGTGTAGGTGGAAAAAGAAAAGGCGCCAAGTTCTTGATGTACGGAAAAATAATATAAAAGTATATTAACAATATATAATACAAAGTTACAGTACACGTGTGGAAAATTAGCCCGGTAAATGTTGAGGGAAGCCCGTTTTAGGCTGGGAATAGACGTCCGATTTTTTCTTTCCGACAATCCGATCCGACAGTCGGATCCGACTATCGGAAGGCACTCGTGCCATACATTTGAGTGGGCATGCAATACACATCCGATCCGATAGTCGGAACTTGGATCCGACTATCGGATCGGATCCAAGCCTTAAAGCCTTATTCCCAGCCTTAAAGACGCGGATGAGAAATTTCCCGAACGAGGGCGGACAATGGCCGCGGCCGTGAGATGCGTCCCGACACGCGGGAGAAGGATAGGATCGACCGAGATCTCGACGATCCGCCCGTAACGCCGTAATATCGCTCGAATTACGCGTTTTTAAATGAGTCCCGAATACTGTCGTTCAGAGGAACTGTGGTCCCGAAATATATGGTGAGGAATTTCCCATATACCAATTAACCCGTGAGACGACGCGTGTGGTCTGTGTAATCGATGGGGAAAGAATGAGAGTGAGTGAGGGAAAAGCCGCGCGATCACGCGATCGATGAGCCGAAATGCCCCGAAAAGTGGCGCCATCGACGACAGCCACGAGAGGATCCCGGCGTGACTCGCTCGTCTAATTCCCGCAGAAAATTATGAACAATTCGGGAATTACGAGCGGATCGTAATTCCTGAACAATGCGTTTTCCTCGAAATTACATTCTTTTAATCCGGAGAACCCATCATTCGGGCAGTTTTCATCCGATTGACGGAAAGTTTCACCCGTAGGTTATTGAATAGATTCTCTCGAGAAGTAAACACGATTTTTACGATTATCAACAATCCCGATTTTGTATTGGGAGTACAAATAAGTCTCCGCCGTTCGACAAAAGATGGCCCCACCAGGAGGTTATGGTTGAAATTGTCAGATGTGAAACGTCATATCGTAAGATTGGACATCTGGCGAGACCATAACCTTGAAATATTTGCGATTTTGTATCAGCATCACATAATCTTTTTCGTGCGAATATGTCGAGTTTTGAGCCGAAGAAGCGTCAATTGCGGGAACTCTTGATTTATTACTTCTTTAATATGAAGAAATCTGCAGCTGAGGCGCATCCATTGCTTGTAGAAGCATGCAAGGTAAGGTCCCGCAAATGACGCTTATTTGGCTAAAAACTAGACATTTTCGCACGAAAAAAATTATGTGATGCTGATACAAAATCGCTAACATTTCAAGGTTATGGTCTGGCCAAGTGTCCAACCTTACGATATAACATTTTACATCTGACAATTTCAACCATAACCTTCTGGCGGGGCCATCTTTTGTCAAACGGCGGAGACTTATTTGTACTCCCAACATAAGAAAATTAAAGCTCATTTTTTAGCGAAAAATAATAATTTGATCAAATTGATGCCATTTTGCGCAAAAACAATATTCTTTAATAGTAGTGTGTACTTTGCTAGCCGAACTAATGTAAATGAGGACCTTTTTTCCTTCAGGAGCAAATCCTTAAAAGTCCTGCGCCCTCCTGCAGAGTACCTAAAAACGCTCTTAGTGTAGCTACCACGAAGCCGCCATTTTGTATTTTTTTCATAATTTTTTTCGTGTATGTCAACACATGGAGAATAAACTCCCAAACCTCATTTCGATTGCTTTTTTAGTATTCTCAAAAAATAATCCCAAAAAAGTCGCATTTTTCGGTAAGCCACATAGATGTAACGTCTTAAAGATTTGCCTATATTTTTACACGTCCACTGGAAGAAAACAAATGACATGGGTTTATGAAATTCGTAATTCCGGGATGACAACGCATTACTTTTGGAACAAATTGGAATATTCGGTCATTCTGGCAATTACTTAGTCGATCGAACTAATGAAAACTGGGAACATTCAAATACTTTGGTGTTTCATGTTAAGGCCGTATTCTAGTGTGAACACCCATTTTCAAAGTGATTTTTTGGGAATTAAATTTAAAGAAACGGCTAAGGTATTCCTTTCGCGGAGGACCGTATTTTGTGGGGACATAAGCAGACCTGAATCATTGGTAAATTACAGTGTCGCTTAATAAAAATATGTCATAATGAATTATCATACCAAAAGATAATCTGGAATAAAAAATTTCGCGTAAATTGAGTAGATTTAGACATTTTCTCTGAAATGTCGCGGTTACGAAAATTCTTCTGCTAATCCCATTTTTTTAAGTTTTATCATGAATGTTTTCTTTAAACATTCGGTGACCCACTGTTTTTATTGTTATTGCGGAATTTTTCGATTTTTTTACTCGCGTGAGCTGTTTATATCAGGCATATAGAGTTTTTTAGTGTGTAAATTATCACATAGAAATGTGGCCTGCGCGTCATCTCGATAAAGCGTCGTATAAATGAGACGATTTTTAGAGTCGTAATTTTTCGTTAAAAGTTCGGTAACTTGGCTTCAAATTTTTGTGTAGTTGTTGTTGGGTGTATTTTTACTCGATTGTAGACGAAAATCAGTTAACTGTTGAATATTCGGGTTCGTGAAAGGAATACATTAAAGGTCTAAACCCATTTCTCTTCGGAGCATATCATTCTTGAGATGTCTACACATATCAATAATTCTTGGAATGTTTAGACATCATTTACACCAATTAAAAAGAAAAGATTTTTTTTTTCAAAGGTATATAAGGCCTTAATTCTAAGAATAAGCTAAACAAGATCGTATTGACGTTTGCATCGTTGGAATGCGACGGTAATATTTTTTTCGCGTTGCTCAATTTTTTCCGCACATTCAGGCTCCAAAAGTCACTGGAACAATTTTGAAGATCCACTTCAGGATTCCATAACGTACATTTGAAAAAAAGGATTTAGATAGTAATACAGATGAGGAAATGGGAGAATAAAAAATAATTTTCGATGCATTCTAACGATGCAAAGTTCAATACCATTGCAACAGATAAGATATACTAAATTATTCTAGTATATCTATAAATATACAAATCATTTTGGGACACTTATTATCCAAAAAGGCACTTCGATATGTACAACATAATTGTTTCTAGGAACGATAATTCTAAACTTGTACTATGATTGAGATAGTGAATTTTCACTGTTACTTGAAGATAATTTCTAACAAGATTACAAAGTTTTTAATTTAACTTTTCAATTAAAGTTTTCAATTCAATAAAAATATTCAAGTTTTTGATTCAATATGAATATTCAATCTTTCTAACGGATCTCCATTTTGCAAAATGCATTGGAAAGGTCCATAGTGTTGAAGTTCGTATCGTTGTAATGGAACAAAAGTTATTTTTTTATATTTTTATTTGCTTACTTTTATTCTAGGCAAAATTATTTTTTGAATCTTTATATTTAAAATCTTTGATTAAGTGTATGAAAAAATGGTTGATGGATTTTCGTAGGCAAAATTTTCCGAAAGAAATAAAAATAAATTCATAAGTATCCATTATCATTGCATCCCAACGATGCAAACTTCAATCTCACAAAAGTACAAAATTCTGGTTATAAAGTAATTACAAAAAAAAATTGAATGCGTCCGACCGATTGGAAAATACATGACTCGTTTGTGTTTGATGATGATGGAGATAGAACGTAAAATTGTACCCTCCAAGGCCCGTTTTATGAGGTGCAACGACTCCGATGCAAATAGTAGCAGCGACAGCAGCGTCGACTGCATTTCCTCCTTCTTGGAGCAAATTTGTACCGATACGTGAACATTCGGCATAGTCTGTCGCCACTGCACCGTGCGGATTGATGCCTATCTGCAAAATAAATAAATGGCTAAATCAATTTTCCTAGGCAATTATTTTAAGGGATCATCGCAGTCTAAAGTTTTCGAAAAATCGATTTTTTTCTTTCCATTATCCGTTAGTATAGACGGTTATAAACATGCTGTTCAACTTTTAGGGCGAAATTCGAAATTATTTCGGTCGCTACAGCCTTTCTTAGTTAGACAAAGTGATTCGAGCAGCGGCGTGAGACCTGGCGCAATTTAAGCGCGTTTTCCTCAAAATGTCCTTTTTCAAAACGGTGTATTAAGCTGAAAAAAAATCTGGCAATATTTGTCTTTCCATCAATATTTGTAAAGTAGTGGTAGGTTTACTGAAAAGCCAAACAAACCATACAATTTTTTTTAACTTTTTAAAATTAATGTTAAGGATGAAAAAAATGTTTTCTAAAAAATGAACCAAATGGTCTTGCAGGAAATATATTCAGCTTTTCAAAGCTGCCCTTTAAGGGGTTACGTGGGTTTGAAAATGTCAAAACATCTATTTTTTATTAGTTTATTATCTAAATTAGACTATTAGATAATCTAATAGTCTGTGTCTAGAATATTCTCTCAAAGTTTTAAGTCAATCAGAGAAAAAGTCGAGGAGAGAGAGCCTTTTGGAATTCCCCCTGCTGGGAAAGACCGGTCGGGAGTGACGCAGGTATATCGCAATTTTCTCAAAACATTATTCTTGAAGTCGGTAAACACAATTTCTCAAAAATAAATGCACCGATCTTATTGAAATTTGCACACTTCTTCAAAACAGCATTGACTAGTGATTGAACGAAAGTTTTTCTCTTCCGATTACAACTAATTTTACAAGACTATACGTGTAAATTGTACCAAAAATTGGACTATTTTGCATACAACTCTGCCAAAAATTCAAATTTCAATTTTTTTCTGAATCCTTCCTTCACTCACGAGCTATACTTATCTGCTAAGAGAAAATTTTTTGATTATTTAATTTCAGATAAAGCTATCATGAGTTACGCTGACCATCACGAGGACACATTTTTTAGGGGTCTGCGGAACCCAGGTCCCACCGGCTGAATTTCCCAAATTTTTGGATGACATTTTTTAAAAATATTGTTGAAATGTTGCTCTTTTATGTGCTTAACATTTTGAATAAAATAATTAATATATTATTTTTTTAATAGATATACTATCCTTTTTTGGCTTCGAAACCCACGTAACCCCTTAATACCCTGTGCGATCATTGGTTCCTCAGATATCGATGATCGAAGTCAAAAGCAGAGTTGTGAAAATAGTAATTTTAAAATAATGCATTACTCATTACTTTAAATAATGTGTATTGGATAAGTTCTCCATTACAAATTACAAAAGTAATGTGTAATGGATGTGTGTTTCATTACAAATGAGAAAAGTAATGTGCAATGAATGCATGTGCCATTACAAATTTCAAAAAGTAATGTGTAATGGTTGCATGATCCATTACAAAGTTTAAAAAGTAGTGTGTAATGGTTGCATGATCCATTACAAATTTCAAAAAGTAATGTGCAATGGTTGCATGATCCATTACAAATTTCAAAAAGTAATGAGTAATGGATGCACGTTCCATTACAAATTTTAAAAAGTAATTTGTAATGGATGCATGTTCGATTACAAATTACAATTGATAAAAAGTAATCTGTAGTGGAGAATATTCCATTACACATAACAAGATTGCCGTGCTTGCATTAGAAATTTGCACATTTGCTAAAAGTTGCTGTCTTATTATTTAATTTCGCTCACTAAAAGTTCTTTCAAGACTAATTCATTTTTTTTTGCTTGAAACTCAATAATGCAGACGAAAAACGTTCAAATTAGAAGTTCGCACATTACTTTCACCTTGCTGTTTTACACAGACAAAGCTATCTACATGAAAAAGTCGATACTTTTAGAGACATGGACGAAGTTGCAAGCAAAAGCTGGTTACAAATAATGAAAAAAACTGCATATTGAAATTGATCTGATATGATATATTGTCTCGCATGATTTTTCGAAGTTTTGAGATATATAAGAATTTTTCGAGCATTAACATTGAAAACTGGAAAACAAATTCTTTTTATCACAAAGCTTCCTCTTTAAAAAAGCAAAAATTATGTGTAATGAATGCGTGCCTCATTGAGCATTGAAAAAGAAATATACCATGAATAAATGCAAAGAGCAATTACTATTATTATTATCAATTGATAATGGATATCGATTATAAAAGCAACGTGTAACAGATTACGCGTTGCAAACTTATAAAACTCCACTTCAAATTCAAATAGATCGAAATTGTTTGGTCTACTGAACAATCCATTCAAGGAGTTATAAATTTCAAACGATCTATATAGTTATCTGAAATAATAAAATAGGTATATCATGCAGAAACTATATAAAGCGACATGTTTTGTTTCAGTAACTTGTATTCATTTTTGTTATATTACTTATATTATTATTTACATCTTTTATTATTAGCTAGGTTACGTATATTTTATTAGAATGCTTATAATTGTGTTAAGTATAATTTCTTCCGCCTATTCTGCGGATTCGTGAGATACATGAAACATCATCTTAGCCACTTTTTTCTCTTTCTCTCTCGATCTTTTTCTCGCTTCTGTCGTTATAATTGTAACACGAGGTTTTTTTAACGGCCATATTTATTTTTCTAATGCAAAAAACTCAATTTTGACCCCGGATTCTGAAAGAGTGCACATAAAAGTATGGGAGATCATGACTTTGTATTGAGAAGTAATTTTTTTTGATGATACAAATCTGGCTTGTATAAACCTTTTTCTTGTGTTGTCGAGTTTTATGCAGAAGAAAAACGAATTTACTTAAAACAAATTGCAATTAGCGAAATAAAATAATGAGATAGCAATGTGCAAATTTCTAATGTGAGCACGGCAATTTTTCTATTTGTGATGGAATATTCTCCGCTACGAATTACCTTATTGTAATTGTATTTTGTAATGAAGCACTCATTAATCATACATTACTTTTTCAATTTGTAATGGAACATGCGTCCATTACACACTACCTTTTGAAATTTGTAATGGATCATGCAACCATTACACATTACTTTTTGTAATTTGTAACGGAACATGCATTTATTGCACATTACTTTTCGTATTTGTAATGGAACACACATCCATTACACATTACTTTTGTCATTTGTAATGGAACACACATCCATTACACATTACTTTTGTCATTTGTAATGGAACATATGTCCATTACACATTACTTTTATAATTTATAATGGAACGTATATCCATTACACATTACTTTTGTAATTTGTAATGGAACATATATCCATTACACATTAATTTTGTAATTTGTAATGTATACAGTAATGCACTATCAAAATAATGCATTATTCACAACTCTGGTCAAAAGGATCTTTCTTTCATTTAAAGTTGGATATCTCAGCCAAAAATTGACGTAGAAAGACCGAAAAGAAAACCAAATTGAAGCTGCATAAACGAGCCAACTGGCCTATACATTGATTTAACTGATAAAAAAAATTCGAACCTGTGGGCTCTTGGAAAAAAATCAATCAAAATTTTGAGAAAACAATTTTCCCGCTATTTATTATGATTGCGGAATAACCGAAAATAAAAAAAAATTCCCACAAAATCTCGGAACTTGAAGCTTTAATATGTTTTTTTCCATCTCGATACGACCATTTGTCACATAGATACAGCGCTAAAAAACACTAGAAAAATTGAAGAAATTTCCTGTTCCTTCAATTTTTTGGAGTAGTGTATAAAGATAAGAGATCTAAATAAATATAGCCGTGCAAACCGACAAGAATTGTCTAGGCTGATGCTACGACGGATGACCGCTTAGGCGATCACGGGCTCGTGCGCCGACAACCAAGCAAAAGGTAGTTTTATTCAGTTTCCGATGGCAACACAACTAAAACAGTAAAATATTGCCAACTGCATCAGCGCGGGTTTTTCGCAGTTTCCCTGCACCCTCGTACGAATGCGATACCGTAATGCATATTATAAAACGCGTGGCTGCGGGCGACACTCTAGAGAATCTCTAGGAAAATAGTGGTGACAAGTGTGGGGTAAAAAGTTAACGGGCGCACCTAGCTCGTGACCAAAAAAAGAGGATTTTTTTTTCTGGAAAAACGCGTGCACGTTTACAACTTTTTATCATAAAAATGATGGTTTTACGTATATTTTACAACGTTTGCATTGCAAAACATTTATAAGTGTGGTAGATAGAATGGTTTGTCCTGACCACTGTTTGAAAAACCTCCTTCGCGGTGACCACTGCTGCGCGAAAACAAATAGTTCGAAATGAAGAAATCAAACGTATAAGGTTTTTGCATAAAATTATCTAGTGGTTGGACGAAGGATTTAATGAAATATTGATTTATGAAAAAAAATGGATGCAACCCAAAGTGAAAGTATCACTTTTCGGTGAATTAGTTGATAAAAAAAAACTACCCATCGAAAGTAAAAATCCATCCTTCAAGCACTGCTTTTTGATATATATAAAAAAAGCTTGTAAAATGTGAAGTTGAGCGGAGCAGTGATTTTTGAGATAGTGTTGTCACCGATTTTGAAAGTCATTTTGAGAAAATCCCGTTTAAGGCAGAATATAGGTACATTTACAACCATAAAAAAATCGATTTCTTTTTTTTTAAGGATAGAACTATATAGGTAAAATATTTTCCCAAAGTTTCAAAGCGAAATTCGAAAAATTTCAAACGCTACAGCCCGTCATCTCTGTGCCTCACTGCTCAGTTTCGGAGCGGGCGTGAACTTCAAACGCGTTTTTCTCAAAACTGCATTTTCGAAATTGGCGTGCAGGATTACTCAAAAACAATTAAGTCGATTGAGTTGAAACTTGGTGAAATATTCATAATATTGCTACCTTCTGATTGACAAGAAATGTTTTTGAAACATTAGAGAAAAAAACTACTTTGATAACAAATTTACAGAAATTTTGCGTGAAATGTTTTTTTTGTAGATGCGTGCCATTTTCTTAAATATGCATTTTCTTTATTTTAATTACTGTCAAATAGAAACGATACATGTTCTAACAGATAAAATGTTAGCATTTTTTGCAAATCAAAGTGTACGGGAAGCTAGACTGCACGCCAATTCGCAACTTCCGCGGTAACCTTGCTACCACAGCTCTGGTATTTGAATGATAAATGGATTTTAAAAAATTGTTTTGTATACTTAAATATACTTAAGACAGTATACTTAAATATACTATAAAAGTATACCTATAGTTTGATAAATGTAGAATAATTATTTCTTAGTTTCAAAAATCGCTCAAAATTGCTTGATTTTTTCTCGTCTAAATGTATATCCCGCCTTAAAACTCGGCGGTTCGCGAAACCTACCATAAACATCTTTAACTGCGTCAAAGTTGAACAAATCAACTTTAAATTTTCAGAGAATATTTTTGAAATGTTATATTTTGAGAATCCGTCGAAAACCAATAATCGATATTCTCAAAATATGCAACTAGGTGTAAGCCCTTAAGGAGGTTGGAGCGGTGCAGTTGACTCAAATAACGGTTTATTATTTTTTTTCAATAAACCTACATAAATGCATACAAGGTATAGATTTATTCTGTAGATACTTATTTTTCGTAAAATATATAATTAACGGGCAAGTTGTGCATTTTTATATTTGTATTACGTAAATAAGAAGAGTTTTTGTGTTACTACCAAGTTGAAAAAGTATAACATTATAGTTGATTATTATGAAAAAAAAACTGCGTCAGCGAATGTTTTATTCAACTCAGAATGAAATTTCGAGTCTTATATAATTATGGCTATTCATATTTGTCACGAAATTATTTATTATTACCAACAATTAATATTAAGTGTTGTTGAAATACGACAACTTCGCGGACAATGAGGTTGGCAGCGATGCTATCCATTCGCCAGCCAAGATTCGTAATCTTTCTTTTCATGGGTTTTTTTTCTAAATGTTTACAAAGGTTTAGTTTGCGTTAATCCGTTGTTAGAAATGGTGAATCTGGTTGTTAAATAGCCAAAAAAAAATTACATCATTCGTACAGTGAACGTCTTGCCTATCTAGTCGCACGTAAATTCAGATACATTAAACTATTTTTTATCTCTGGTGTTTTGAGGTGAAAATATTTAAAAAAATCGTAAACGCTCTAGACAATTACATATGAGGCATTCCACGCCATTTCACCTAGCCCGTGAGCCTGACACTTTTTTATTTTCCTGATTTTTTTCGGTATAATTGTGCCCCGTGCCA
This sequence comes from Ophion slaviceki, assembly GCA_944452715.1. Classification (NCBI taxonomy): domain Eukaryota; kingdom Metazoa; phylum Arthropoda; class Insecta; order Hymenoptera; family Ichneumonidae; genus Ophion; species Ophion slaviceki. Next base: position 52,115,007 of record OX101785.1, on the reverse strand, counting down.
GGAATATCCACACCAATTTTTATTTTTATCTCTTCTGTTGAGAGTTATAATTTTCCAAAAAATGTCGATTTCGGCAGTTTTGGAAAGGTTTAAACGGTGATAACAGAGATATCGTCAAATGTCGATCTATAATTTCTTGTCCTTTTGAAGCATACTTTCGTTGAGAAATGTGAAAAAATTATAAATTATCAATGTCAACGTATTCTTTGCTTCTAAAAGGAAAACTATTTCTTTTTAATGGTTGCCTTTTTTATTTTTTTTTCCAAAAATTCTCTAAAATAGAGTAACCTGTTCTACGATTTTTAAGACTAGTCTCATCGTAGGCCCATTTTTCCTTCTATTTTTTTCGAATTAATCATATTTTTTTACATCATTTTTGTCATTTTAATCTCTCATAATGCTATTAATGATTTTGTGATTTACAATTCAGCTTTGACAGGCCTGAAACGATTTATTTTTTATTTGTGCTGAATTTAACGAAAAAAATTATTTTTTATTCAAAATCATTGTTTAGCCTCATATATATATATATATATATATATATATATATATATATATATATATATATATATATAAATTTAATCTTGGATTGCGGCTAACGCTTCAACTCCTTAAAAGGGCAAAAAATGAAATACGTGGAAACAGTAAAGTATATTCCAATATAGCAGCACAAAAGTATATGATCGAGGAGGGGAGGAAATTATTACATCTGAGGATCCCGTCGTTGGTGTACTCTTCAAGAATATTAGATTCAGTAAGAGAGCTCCGATGATTGACAAAATCAGCACAACAAGACAACAAATCAGAGCTCGGATTCCTTTGCTCAAATTGTCGTCGATTCTGCACACCGAGCCTGCGTCCTTCTTCAATGGGCTTTCTTCCCCCAAACCGTCTGTCGCGACAAAGTAATTCAATTTATTCTCCTAATATACCCCTGCAGTATATTTTTGTTATCCACTAATTAAAACTTTAGTAAAAAAAACAGTATTCAGCGTTTTAATTCTTGCTAATTAGCCAAAACATAATAGTAAACTCGAGCTACGACCAACTGTATTAATTATACAAGTAACGGTTATTTTGCAACAATTTTACCGCTATATTATTCCTTCCTCGAGTCTAAATTTCACTTTGAGACCCCTAGGAAAAAATTGGTAAAAAGTATATTTGAAAATGTGCAATTCCATCACCATGATCCGCTTTGATGGGAGGGGAACATTTGCAGCAGGATCTTTCGGTCTCGGTATGACACGTCGGACAGCAAAAGCTCGAATATTTCGGGCGTTCGTTCTCCATCGACTCTGCCGGCAACCTCTCGCGATCTGACAACCACGTGCCACAAACAAAAAGATCGTAGCGCTGGCAATGAGAGAAACAATTGACAATATTTTCAAACGTTCATAAATATATTTCGTAATATTTTTCAATACATCGCGAACATCTGCTGTGTCAACTTTGTTGCAAATATCGCAAATCCATGTTCAAACTTGTTCGCGAGAATTTCTTCTTCACGACAAACGAAAAGCGTGCTTTGCCCGACAGCGTGATAAATTCCGGACAGTTATTTTAGAATTCAATTCTGTCAAAACAATTCAGAATTTTCTTCGTATACATTCTGCACATTCGAAAATTAATTACATTATCACAATAGTATTTTAGACTTGTACGTTTTTAAAAACTTCCATACACCTTCAGGCCATTGATTGAAGTTATTGCGTTTCTCGATGCAATTACGTCGTACTATAAAAAATATATACAAGCAGTCGTAAGCAATAGATTCATCGTCAAGCAACGAAATATTTCTTCGATCACATTTTTTCCGGTAATACTGAAGTACCCTTCATAAATAATGCTCCACTCGCTTCGGCTGGACGTTAAAAAATGGATATAACAATCTCGTAACGTCATACGAACGGCCAGCGCCATCGATCATTGCCCGAACACGGTATGGGGACTTTGGACGGTTTTTTTTCTTAAGTTTACCATATATACTTTTATCGGCACGTTGATCAATAAAAACGAAGATTTTCAATCATCGAAATACTTTACGACCGTTGAACGTCACAATCCCGAACGAAGTACTTTCGAAGTTCAGCCTCTGACGGCAGTGGCCGCGGTCGCCACAGTTTTTCCGCAGTGCGCTCTGAGCAACAGGTAGCAGTAACGAGTTTGCGACAAAAAAAAAGGGTCGCAGAAGCCCGGGAGGACATACGCAGGTACAAATGAATAAATAGTCGATCAGACGCACACATAAACCAAAATATTTATCACAACAAAAAAGTTTGCGATGACTTCGCAAGAGTGGAGTACTTCGAGTGTTGGCCAAACAATTCGGCGAGTTTCAAGCTCGCGACGAAAGAGATCGACAGGGCCAAGCTGCATGTGCCGAAAACGACGAAATTCGTGGGCACTCTAAAGGAGATGTACAACAGTCCGAGGCAAATGAACAAATTCATGGGTAGCCTGAACCAATTGACAACGCTAGCTCTGTGGGGCTCTGGGACTGCTACACCTCTGATATAGCCGATCGACGGATAATAAATACCAACGGAAAACTCGAAAACGAGAAACGAGCTAAGGCAGAGCCAACTGCCGACTTCGTTGTTGTTTTCGATTTCTTGCCAATGAACACCGAGAGTCGTACCAATAATACCGAACGCACCCAGGGCTATGCTCGCGCACAGCAGATATTCGTGCTTAACGTGAAAAACGGTAGCGAGCAACGAGCTGAGCTTGGATCCAGCCATAACGCAGAGCATGAAAGTGCCGAAGATGAGGCCCTGGCTGACGTTCATGGGCTCGAGAACGGGACTCCAGAGAAACACGAAGATGTACAAAACCGTTTCGTAAATCGATTGACACGCGCCCAGTAGCAACAACATCCAGTTGCTCTTCGAGAATAGAAGGAGGTGTAGGGTTTTCGTCACGCTGACGAAGATATCAGAGGGTCCCTCGGCGGGTAGAGAAACTTTTTCGCGCCAGAGTATCGAGCAGAAGTAGCCCGATAGAAGGGAAACCGGGATTGCCAGTAGAAAGGGAGCGGCAGGACCGTAAGCTAAACTGTCGGCCAACAGAGAGGACAAAAAACCCGCGAAAACTGCGAGAAAACCGTTGTAGAGTGTCGATCTCGCGAGGACATCGCCCATTAGCTCTTTGTCGAGCTTGTATCGCGACAAATGTTCCCCCACGTACCAAGACTCGAAAGTCGAAAATAAAATACAGGTGGAAGCTCCGCCAAACGCCCGAGCGACAGTCAGAACAACGTAATCTTTGGTTAACGAGATGGCAAGACAGCTGACGCTTGTCGTCAGACTGTACACGAGGCAGAGCTTCTTTCGGCCAAATGTATCCGCGTAATAACCTATCATCAGGCCCAATATCGTACCACTCGCGAAACCCGTCACGTAGAGGAGCGATATCTCGTTTCGCGTATAACCGTAACTCGCGTAGAGCCGATACAGATACGGACCCTGCAACCAGTCGGCGAAACTCGCCAACAAGTAGACGAAGAGATATCTTTTCCGCAAAGATTTGTAGACTTTCTTCGTATCCGTCGACTCCATTTTTGTGACCTCACCGCCGTTTGTAAGAACATCTGAAAGTTTTAAGCACACGCGTGTCAATGATCGATAGTAATTATAGGCGTAGCGAAAAAATGAAATAATTTGCAATCGTATCGGATGCTTCAAAAGCTCGAAGTATAAATTCCCTTCAATATCTGGTACCGAAGAAAATTATGGACACAGTTTTCGAAGCTTTAGACCCCCAGTCCCAAAGGCAAAGTCATGATATTGAAGTTTTCATCGTTGGATCGCGACGAAAATCATTTTTCCGATTACTGTTTTTGTTTTTATGCCAGGTGAAAAATTGTTTTGGATAACAATGACAATAGGTTAAAAAGAATTTTCGTTGCACTCCAACGATACAAAATTCGAAAATGTGCTATATTTCTATATGCTTATTTTCAAACCGTAATCTGGGCAATTCTTTTAGACCCAAATTGGCGGTAAACCCGAAAAACTCAAACTTGGCAAAACTTCGTACTACACTAGTCACAAAAATTAAGGGATAAAAAAAATCCAAATTTTTGGGTGATTTTCAACAGGCTGCAACCCGGAAGAAAATGGTCGCGCAGCAAAAAAAAACAGCAAATTGTAGCTCCAAGTGTCTAGTTTTCGGATCTGGGGATGAACATTTTTTATCATGGACGGTTTCGGAGTAATCCTAAGACAACTAACGAAGAAAAAATTTCCAATATTTGCTTCTCTTCAAAAAGGTATACGGGCTTCAAAAATCTGGATTTTTTTTCGATTTTTTTTATCAAACATTTTTTTTTGTTTTAATTTTCTCAGCGTCTTCACAATGCTTTATTATTATCAAAAAAAATTCACTTGATTTTTTTTACCACTGCAACTGCTTTAGTTTTAAATGTCGATTTAAAAATTTATTTAAAAAAATCGATATACCCCCCTACGGATTCCTGCTTTTCTTCACACAAAACTCGAATTTTCGTGAATTCTTCAAGCCTTAACAAAGCCTTCAAGTAAATTTTTTTTATAATAATTGCATTGTGAAGACGCTGAGAGAAACAAATTTTGAAAGAAAATTTTTTTTTTTAAATTCCAGATTTTTTCAATGATTAATCTTTTTGTTTGAAAAAATAAGGATTATCACCGAAAAAAAAATTATTTGAAAAATGAATAAGAATCAAAAAATTTCTCAAAATTGTTATTTTTGGCGAAAATGATAAATTTGAAGCTTCGGGGCACTAAGAAAAAAAAATCGCAGCGCTTTTAAATTTTCAGGGTTTTTCCGGGACACTTTAAGGTTGAAAAATTACCGACGATATCCTTCGTTCATCCATTATATCCAAAGTTATACCAAGTTATTTAAATATCCTCAAATAGGCGAATTTCGATCGTTTTTTCAGTCAGAAGTATCACTTCGAAAAAAAAATGTTCATTAAAAGCCACTGTTAGAGTCTTATAGGGAATGTTTTGCAGTTTTCAAAACCCTACTTCGATTCCCTGTACGATTATTATCTCCCGAGTTATTGATTGTCAAAGTTAAAAAGGACTTTTTTGCTTTGATAGACGATATTTCTGCAGCAAATCATCGTACACACTTTTTGAGGACGTCAAATTAAAGGGCATTCAATTTCCTAAAAGAGCTTTGCGGTGGAATTTCAGAAAAAAAAATTTTTAAGCCCGTAGACCTTTTTAAAGAGAAGCAAGAATTTCGAAATTTTTTTTCGGTAGTTGTCTTGGGATTACTCCGAAACCGTCCATGATAAAAAAATGTCATGGCCAGATCCGAAAACTAGACACTTGGAGCTACAATTTGCTTTTTTCTTGCGTGTTACAGCCTGTTGAAAATCACCCAAAAATTTAGAATTTTTTTTTATCCCTTAATTTTTGTGACTAGTGTAGTTGGGTGTAAAAATCCCGACCTTGTCATCCTGATACTCTCATTGGAAAAATAAATTTCAGGCGGCCTGTTCTTTGGGCCCCAAGCTTATGCAGAGCTTCAAAGCATTTCGGAAACAATAACTTTCATTTTCTACAAAATTCTACTAAAGATAGTGCCTCCAATGGAAATCGTACAGCAGTGAAGCGAATGATGCGATTTTGTAATCTCCTTTTTTCTAACTGCAGATCACCCATTACACCCTTACAAACCCTTTGAATTTACTTGTTTCAGATTCTGTTGAACTATTTTCCCTCTTATTGATCCACATTCATCGGGTCGTAGCTACCGTGATTCCGTTGTGTAATACTTGCCTAGAGCACAAGGTAGCTGCGGTAAACCAGCTATGGTTAGTCCCTAGCTGAGTTCTATTGGCAACGGATGTGAACGTACCCACGACTCTATACCAGGCTTCCTGAGAAGATCACCTCTACGGTAGAAAATCAATGGCCGAGGTTTGCTGCAGCATCCATTACGCTTTTTGTGCTCTAGCCTGTGTATCTATCATAGGCAGAGAATGTTGAAATTCGTACAAAATCATATGTGGGCAACAGCAAAAAGTTGCCAGGCTTTCAATATTCATCAATAAATCGCTTCCCTCTATTGGCGGGCATCTGTATCAGAGTGAAATTTCATGACCAGTGATCTTCTAAAGATAATTAAGCATAGTGGACTTAAGAAAATCAACTATGTTCCTTAGTGTCTCTACAATTTTCCCCTTGCTCATTGACCCCAATTATCCTTATACAATCGCTACAATCATTCAGTTTCTGCACAACGGAATAAAGATATAGAATTCAAAAAATACAAAATAATAAATGACTAATTCCTCTGACAAAATGTATTGTTCTCGTTTATTGATAGGTGAGCTTCGAATAGTGTTGTGTTAAGGAGACACCAGCTGGCCATGAGTGCGAGAGTGATAGTTGATTTGGAGTTTCCCAGTTTTCTCCGAGACGGCTGATAATTCGGAAAAAGAAAAATCAAATTTCTCTCTGTGAATAAACGACCAATCTTATTTCTTCGGTTGCTCGAAATGTAAGGTATCTGAGAAAAATCTCGGCCGTAGGATTTTTACTGACCGGGTATGGGACACATTTACGAGATAAACATAACCTCACAACTATACGAATCAAGTTTTCTCTTAGATGTTAAAGTTTTTATAGGAAAATCGCAGATCAGGCTCTGGAGAATTCCCTGACGCAGAGTTTGACAATTTTCTTTTGCTCCAAATATTATTGATCTGTGAGAAATCTCTGTTAGAAAATTCCAGTTATCTCGCTCGCACTCATGTGACGTGAACATGTTCTACATCGCCTTAATACACAAAACAAATAGTCGAAAAATCACATCACTTTTACTTTTTAAACTTGAATGAAGCATGTCCAAAGCTGAAGAGTGACTTAATTCCCGAGCGACTAACGAGGATAATATTTCTCTAATTCGGATAAATTAAATTACTCGTCATTCGGAACACCAATATCAGTCTTTTCGAAACTAAAAACCCGATGTGGCCGAGTGGAGGGGAAGTTCTGATCTATCCCATTTTTGGCGTGCTCGGGAATGGCGCTAAATCGCGGCGGCGAGTTCGGGAATATAATTTTGTGATCATCGCCTCTGTCGAGGTTGCAGATTCCCTTGTAGCCGCACGAGTCGTGATCACCGCTCAAGTCGGTATCGCAGTCAGCGTGAACACGAATGGGCAGCTCGGTGGGGGAAAAGTCTCCGCCCCTCGCAAATCCTGTTTACTCGATAGGCGAACGGAGCGAGGTTTTCCGTCCGATCGAGCTCGACATATTTGTGTGATCGTACTGCGGATTAGAATATGCATTAAATGCATTTCAAAGTGAAAAACATGTATCGAGATCATTGTTTTCTCTCGGTTGCCTGTTTATGCCGAGAATGCGGGATTAAAAAATTAACGACGAAACGCGTTGAAAAATAAAACGCCAAACGACCGTGAAAGGTTCAAACAGAAATCTTGAACCTTTGCCACGGTCGTTTCGGCGGTTTTTTTTCAACACTAAACATTATAGGTAAGCGTGTATCATAAATGTTTCTCTATCCTTAAGACGGAATGACACCTCATCGCGGTCGGTATGGTAGAACAATTATAGATTCCCAAAAATCTCTGAAACGGCTCTTCAGATCCCGTCGAAACTTTGCCAAACGACGTCAAATAGATAGACGAACAGCTGTCTGCCCCTCAAATTTTCTAAATTTGAGGAAAAAACGTAGATTGGCTTATTGTAAGCCGATCTACGTTTTTTTTTTTTCGAAAATTCAGAAAATTTGAAGGGCAGACAGCTGTTCGTCTATCTGTTTGACGTCGTTTGGCAAAGTTTCGACGGGATCTGAAGAGCCGACCCAGGAAGGCTAGAGGTAAGGAATACGAACGCCGTGTCGTCGAAACGTCCGCAAAAGCGAGGACGAGAAGGGCGGCGCTGCTCTCCTACCGCACCGAAGTAAAGTCAACAACAAACCAGTGCCGTACGATATGCAGAAAGTACCCTTTGCTCCCTCATATGGAGCGATAATTTGATATGATTTGTAAAGGCAGTGCCGTATGATATGCAAAAAGCACCCTTTCCTCATTCATATGGAGTGATCATTTCATCAAATTAATTGTACAACCAGTTGGTGAAGGCAATTTCTATATAGACAGAATTCTTATATACAGATTGTTTTGGAGAATACCGAAATACAGAAATTAAGTCAATGTTTTTTTTTGTTGCGGAAGCAGTAACAAACAAAATTTATTTATAGACACAAGGAAATTCATAAGAAATTTGCATCCAGACAAAATTTTTACAGATTATCACCATATTTACACATTATGACACGCTATACAGATAAAGAATAATAACGAAATACAGAAATTAAGTCAGTTCTTTTTTCCTTGCGGAAACCGTAAAAAACAAAATTTATTTATGGACACAAGAAAAATCATAAGATTTTTTTATCTCGACAAAAGTTTTACAAATTATCACATTTTATATTTACACATTATGATACGCTGTACAGATAAAGAATAATTACGAAATACAGATTTTAAGTCAATGTTTTTTTTCGTTGCGGAAGCAGTAACAACATAGACACAAGAAAAATCATAAGAATTTTGAATTCAAACAAAAGATTTACAAATTATCACATATAATATTTGCACATTATGACACGCTGTACAGATAAATCAATCTTACAGTTTTTATTTTTTCCTATTGTCTTTCGTTTCAATTTTCCTTACGTGATTATTTTTGTTGACGGATCGCGCTAGAAAATGTCCTCTTATGACGAGATAATAGTTTATCACTCTTTTCGTGAGCTCTGCGTTGTGTGCTTGGCATCCCCGTACTGCAAATTTTTCATGTCCGAAACTTTGTCGAGAACTTGATGGAGAGTGTTGATTTTAACGTCAGTTAAAATCAACGCGAAGACACTCCAATTTTCTCTCGCGTTCGGGCACTGAAAGCAACAATTTAAACAATATTACAAGCTTTTATTTAATTTGACTTTCTATGAAAATGGCAAATCGATATTTCTCCCAGTCACCCACTCACGTCCCATTTTCACGCATCAAAAATAAACATTTTGTTTGTTATATTTTCGAGACATGAAACAAAACGTGCAATATATGAAAAAATCCATATATTGCACGTTTTGTCTCATCGACGGGACACTTGCTCCACATATCGCGTTTGTGATAATTTTTATTTCACTCGGTACGATAATGTTACGATAAAACGAAACCATTCTTTTTATGAATGTAAGTACTATTTTTCTTACCTACGATTGATTGTTTTCGCCGCAGATCACTAAATATATTTTATACCGAGACACAATTATTTTTTTTACATCTAACACAATTTGCAAAATTGGTCAGCCCGAACACGCTTTATGCCAACACGGACGACGAGCGGGAATCATCGATGACACATAACGTCGGTTGTGTTCTTGTCGCTTAGTTCACTTCGGTGCGGTCATGCACTAGCGACGCACGCCGTGAAAACACTAACTACTAAAATCCACAGTTTCACGGATGTTTTTGGATCGGGCTCGCCACAGACGTTCGTACTCCTTGCCTCTAGTCTTCCTGAGCCAACCCGACGCGGAGCATACCGACCGCGATGAGGTATCATTCCATCTTAATGAGCGTCGTGGCTGAGTTGGCAGCTTGACGGATTATCAATGCTTGCGGTCCGGGTTCGATCCCTGGTCAATCAATTTTTTCATTTATTTTTTTTTCTTCATTATATATTCAAAAAATTTCGAACTCCCTCTCGCTTAAGCTACTCTCGCCTGTCCAGGCATTATTTATGATATTTAATTCATATATGCTTAATAAAAAAAAAACATTACTACCGGGGTCGAACCCGCGTTATCCGTACTCCGAGCCCGCACGCCAATATCTCAGCCGCGATGCTCTTGTGATTGCAAAGCTGCCTTTGGTATACACACTTTTCCAATGTGAAATGTGTTGAAAAAATATGCCGAAACACTTAGGGGGCGTACGCAGATTACGTAACGCACTTTGGGGGGGATCCCGCCAGGCGTTACGGTGTACATACGTGGGTGGGGGGGGGGGGGGTCAATGTTTGCGTTACGTCACGATTTTAGAACTGCCAGAAATAGCAACATCTGCATGTAAAAGTTTTTAATTTAAAACTCGCGTGCAATTTTACCACGGAAAGTTGACAGCTTACCATACGAAATGTCAGTTACGGAGGGGAGTCATGGTGCAAAAACTTGCACAGTAGCATTCTCAATTTCCCCAAGCAAAATTTGAAATTTTTTTTTATAATTCTTGAAAGTACAAATATAGAAAAATGTGTTGGCTATATTTTTATTCACACATCCGAAAATTGACGGAGTTACAGTAACTTTAGGGAGAACAGGTAGCGCAACCGGTTAGTGCCCTTTGTTCCTACGGGTGTGGCATCATTCGCAATAGATGAAGTGCAGGCTCTTATTATTTTATGAAATATAATGAAGATGAAGAACCATCGTATTGCCCGCGACTAGATACTTCAATGTAAGTATCAATATTCCAGAAAAAATAAATTTATATCACGAAAAACGGAACGAAAACTTTGAACGCGTTTTTCTCGAAACTTCTTTTTTGGACCTTGTCCCAGCGGATACTCAAAAACTTATCAATCGATTAAAAAAAAAATGTTTACATCTTTGTAATTGCAGTGACTAAGGTTGCACGAAGCCGATTTTTTTAATTTTGATAATTACTATTTTTCTAGACTGCTTGAATACAAAAAAGGGTCTTGAAAATAGAAAAAAATGTACAAACTGTCGGCATTTGGTAAAAAAAACCAAACTAAAAACGGCTACGCGAAACAATATCTACATTTGTATAGATATCGATAAATTTTTGACTTTTTATTTACAGATAAACTTTCATAAAGAAATCGATGGTACAATGAAGAGACATTTATTTTTCGTCGTCAAATCAAGGCATATATCTGGGTTAATTTTAATGATTTTTTCATAAAAATTGGTATAAAACTAGATGAGTATATACTTCATAAAATGAGTATAAACCCGATCCTTTCATAATCAGTTATGTCTATAAAAAAAATCGCAATTATTGAAGACAAAGCACCCGTTACGTAACGGAATAGAGGGGGGGGGGGTCAAAAATTGGGAAATTTGGCGTTACGTGATTTGTGTACGCCCCCTTATCCAATGTGAAATGTTTTGAAAAAAAAATGCTGATCGAGAAAGACTCAAAGTTTTCCTTAAGGGGCTACCCCCACTTGCGATTTTGAAAAAATCGATTTTTTTTATTGCATTGTTTTGACGTATAAGTATCCGGGCCCATACTTCTGTATGGGCCCGGAATAGATGACTCTATGTAAGTTAACAAAAAAAATATTTTCTTCGTGTAAACTGAAATTGAAACTTTAAACGCGTTTTTCTCAAAATGGCATTTCTGAAGTCGGTGACCAAGATTACTCGAACACTAATGAACCGATCTTCTTGAAATTTTGCAGGCTTATTTAATACATAAAAGTGTAGTCTTTAATCGTTCGATTTTTTTTTCGAAAAAAAATGGCCGTTTTATAGCCAAAAAACGGCCGTTTTTTTTTCGTTAAAATCGAACCATTAACTTTGACTGTCCGCCATTTTGTAAAAAATGAATATTTTTTAAAAGCCTTCGATTAAAGACTAGTTCATACTTATATTTAATTAAATCCATCCTCATTTTTTTCAGATGATCCACTTCGCCGCAATGTTGGTCACCGCAAACCGTGTATATAAAAACATTATTTCATTGACGGCCATTTGCCACTAAACAATGTAATATTTTTCAATAAAAAAATTACTGAAAGTTCTTCAAGATGTGTTCTTTAAGATGGTATATTGATCGATTAAAACAGTTTTGTAGTTTTCGTTAAAAAAATTCATGAAAAAGGCCTTTTTGCGCTATAAGTGGGGGTAACGCCTTAAGCCTTTCTCGATGGTTTCCGCACTTTTATCCAACAATTTTTAAAATTAATTTTCTAAGGGGAAAAATAAAATCTCATTTACGTATTGGGAGAAACATTTATTTTTTAATCATGTTATCTAACACCGTTTGCACCAAAATTTTAAACGCCCGCTCGTTTTGGGCAACTTCACCATGCGTCCAGTGGGGCGAGCGACTGCAGGTTCGGTCCCGGTGGCAATTTTTTTTTTTTTATGAAACATATATGAATTACATATCATATATAATGCCTGGACAGGCGAGAGTAGCTAAAGCGAGAAAAAGTTCGAGATTTTTCGAATATAATATGAAGAAAAAAAATAGATTAAAAAATCGATTCACCGGGGATCGAACCTGGACCGTAAGCATTGTTAAGGGAGACTTTGTCCTTGAAAACAGCGGAAGATGTTAGCGGCTCAACATGAGCAGCTAGAAGAAGAGGAGGGATGCCTCTATGGACCAGGCATTGCCGATTAGCGGTAATTATAAACACATTTGTGTAAACACATTACAAAACTTTAAACGCGTTTTTCTCGAAAACACGTTTTTAAAAATGGCTGACATTCTCTTGACCGCTGTAATTAACATATCGACCTGAAATTTGGAGAGCATACTCAGAAAATATGTCTTCACGGAATGACGGATCGTTTTTTCGATAGATACATTTTTGCATTTATTATTTATCTTTTTATGCGAAAAAAACGCGAAAATTCGATTTTTTTTTAAATTGCCGCCATTTTCCGAAATTTGTACTAAATGAAAAACCCATCCATCATTCCATGACCAAAGGGTCACAAATTGATAATATGCTTTGAATTTGTGTTTCAGATCAACGAAGAGGGGGCAGTGATGTCAGCCGTTTACCTCCCGCGATTTGAGGACCTGTTTTCGCGGAGCTGCAACGGCCGCCATTTTGGTTTTTTTTTATTTTTAACGTTCTGTATATCATGAATAAAAGCAAGAAAAAAACCGCACTCAAAAAGCTTTACTCGTTTCCTTTAAAAAAAATAAAATGTAAACACCTGAAATATGGCACTCCAAGGATAAAGTCTCCGTTAATCCGTCAAGCTGCCAACCCAGCCTCGATGCTCATTAAGACGGAATGATAGCTCATCGCGGTCGGTATGGTAGAACAATTATAGATACCCAAAAATCTCTGAAACGGCTCTTCAGATCCCGTCGAAACTTTGCCAAACGACGTGAAATAGATAGACGAACAGCTGTCTGCTCCTCAAACTTTCTAGATTTGAGGGGCAGACAGCTGTTCGTCTATCTATTTGACGTCGTTTGGCAAAGTTTCGACGGGATCTGAAGAGCCGTTTCAGAGATTTTTGGGTATCTATAATTGTTCTACCATACCGACCGCGATGAGCCGTCATTCCGTCTTAAGGCCATGTGTCACACCGACCGAGCGGCTACGAGTGCGAGAGAGATAGCTGATTTACGGATTCCCAGTGTTCTCTTAAACAGTTGATTTTTTTGAAAAAAAGAAAAGAAACACCTTTCACTCTGTTAAACGACGAACAACGTCTTTCTCTTCCTTTGCCCGAAGTGTGGTACGTCTGAGAAAGAACTTGGCAGTAGGATTTTTACCGACTGGACGTAGAGCCATGTCCTTAAGGATAGAGAAACATTTATGATACGCGCTTATCTATAATGTTTAGTATTGAAAAAAAACCGCCGAAACCTTCCACAGCCGTTTCCACGGTCTTACATACAGGTCTTAAAACTCTGGTGGTGGGGGTGTCCTCGGATTGAAGCACCGGCCGTTTCGCCTAGTGACCACGAGTGTCGCTGCGATAGAGTGATGCAGGCTGTGCGAGAGAGATGGAAATCGATTGTTGACTCATAGGAACCTAACCTAGCTGTACAATTGGCTGGTGTAGGCAAATTATGATATTCAATGTCAAAAATGCATGATGGACCCAAATACAATTAAAAGTAACTTTATCGTAAACCTGAAAAAAACCAAAAGACTATAGTTATCCAAGTGGGTACAATGAATATGAATTTTTCTTATATAATATCAATGTGAGCTCGTGTTGGTCGAGGGGTTCGGTGCAAGCTTCGTAATGCTGCTTTCAGGGGTTAGATCCCTGTGCGCTCGGTTTTTTAAAAACATGTTCTAGCTTTTATAAATAGGCTTTACGCGTTGTTTTAATTGACCGGAAAATAAGTGGCAACTATTCCAGACCGAAGTGGAATCCAGACTGAAACACTTGCAGGATGTATTTCTTGAAAATGAAACAAATACTTAAGAAACAGTGCTTCTTTTGCAATTCTTTATTTCCTCTTCGAAAAATTTTAATGCATGTCCCAAGAAACATTTTCAATAATCTCTACTTTGCAGTTTCCGAAACGGTTTGCGTTGGTAAATTTAAAAAAACCACCTCTTGTCCGACCTTTAAGCGAAGGACTCTCGAGTACGATAAATGAAAATAATTCACTAACTTTGTTTTATGTTTTCCAGCCTGGAAAGTATTTATTGTAATGATCCCAATAATTTTTCATTTTTTTCAGGTTCCCGGCTCCAACGCCTGTTTTGCCCATTCTCGATGAATATATATTTTGGTTCGAAATGATTTTCGCACACAACGTGTCTCGGCTCTAATTTCCCAACTCCCGGTATCGCGGCCTCCCATTTTTTTAATTGCGCCAAGTCTCTCGGCACCCGACACACTGAGCGTTTCGATTTTTCACTCCGAGAGCCTGTTTTACACGTTGGCACAATACACCACTTAGTCATTTTTCAATATCACCGTTTTTACAAGTTTACAAGTAGAGCACGTCGGGTGTGGTCGCGTGAATCAGCGGTTATGTTTGGGTTTTGTTTACTTTTGAAATCTATTTCCGTCTCTCTCACACAGCCTGCATCACTCTATAGCAGCGATCCTCGTGGCCACGAGTTGAAACAGTCGGTGCTTCAATAAGAGGCCATCCCCCACCACTGAAATTTTGAGCGAGTTTCAAGACCTGTATGTAAGACCGTTGCCGTTTCGGGGTTTTATTTTTTTCACACGTTTCGTCGTTAATTTTTTTAACTCGCATTCTCGGCATAAACAGGCAACCGAGAGAAAACAGCGATCTCGATACATGTTTTTCACTTTGAAATTCACTTAATGCATATTCTAATCCGCGCAGTACGACCAGAGATTAATGGGGAGATGCACAACGCGGCCCTTTTCGGCGTGCTTCGTAAATGGCGCTAAATCGCGGCGGCGAGTTCGGGAGTATGATTTCGTGATCATCGCCTCTGTCGAGGTTGCAGATTCCCTTGTAGCCGCGCGAGTCCGTGATCACCGCTAAAGTTGGTATCGCAGCAGCGTGAACACGAATGGGTAGCTCGGTGGGGGAAAAGTCTCTGCCCCTCGCTCGCTCGACAGGCGAACGGAGCGAGGTTTTCCGTCCGATCGAGCTCGACATATATGTGTGGCCGTACTGCGGATTGGAATATGCATTAAATGAATTTCAAAGTGAAAAACACGTATCGAGATCATTGTTTTCTCTCGGTTGCCCGTTTATGCCGAAAATGCGGGTTAAAAAAATTAACGACGAACCGCGTTGAAAAATAAAACGCCGAAACGACCGTGAAAGGTTCAAAAAGAAATCTTGAGCCTTTGCCGCGATCGTTTCGGCATTTTTTTTTCAACAGTAAATATTATGGAAAAGGGTGTATCATAAATGTTTCTTTATCTGCAATGAGCGTCGTGGCTGAGTTGTGGCGTGACGGATTACGATGCTGAAGGTCCGGGTTCAATCCTCGGTGAATGAACTTTTTTTTCTTCATTTTATATTCAGAAAATTTCTACCTTACTCTCGCTTTATCTATTCTCGCCTGTCTAGGCATTATTTTTTATATTTAATTCATATATGTATAACAAAAAAAAAATGTTGCTACGGGCATCGAAGCCGCGCCGTCCGTACTCAGAGCTCGGACGCAGTGCAGCCAGATCGCGCGTAAAAGTTACCCCCTCTCTAGTTTCTTACGCGCCCATCACACCATCGTAGTAGCGTGTGTCCGTGAGCGAGCGATGCTCGGACATCTTCGGAAAGAGCCGAGCAAGGCGAAGCGTCCCGACCGCGCCTTCGGCTGCTACACCAATGCATGGACGCTGAGCAGCACGTTCATGTGCGGCCAAGCCGAAACGAAGGCTTTGAGGGAAAAAGCAATCTGAGCACGACTCGCGCGTGACGTCACCCGACGGCACGCGCGAGGCTTTTAGATGATTTCAATGCTAAGTTAGTTCTTGATTCTCTGCGTTATTAATGTATACAAAAAAATGTATTGCGCACTCAGGTCGCTTATTTTTTTAGTTTATACGTTAATTTAAACATAATAATATATCTAAATTACAACTTATTTATCTTATATAAAATTGTTTACGCTTTACTCACACCCATCCTTATGCCAAATAAATTATAATTCATAAAAGTAAGCGGAAATATATTTATATTCGTATTATTATATTAATTCTCATACTTTCATCAAGCGATAAAGCATTATCCCCAAAAACAAGCCAATCATCCATCCGGCCGCGAATTGTAAGTACCGCGTATATTCTACAAGCGATGAGATGGTCCCGTTGGTAGCGTTCCTGGCTTTCTGATTTCTTATTTTTTTCCTGGAAATTTCTCCTTTTCCTATGACCTGAGTGAACGGCTGCGGAGATATTCGGAGAAAAGTTAAAGATGAAAAGAAATGAGATTTTTGTTAAAAAACTTTTTATTATTATTATTTTTTTCGGAAATTTCTTTTTTTCCTATTACCTGAGTGAACGGCTGCGGAGATATTCGGAGAAAATTTAAAGATGAAAAAAAATGAGATTTTCGTAAAAAAAACTTGATATTATTTTTTTTCCGGAACTTTTTCTTTTTCCTATTGAGTTTGTTTGGGTTTGTTTGGAGTTTGAGTCATACAAACACAGATTTAAACAATCTTGAACATTCACATCTCCGAAATAGAAAGACGTGAGTATCTAATATTGGTAATACCATCTATAGCAAAAAGCCAGATATCGAGGATACAAACTTCGAAAGTTTTGATCTCAGATAGGCAAACGAGCGATGGTCCATAATAGCGAACACCGAAATAGCGAACATCAAAGAAGTGGACGAGTTGCTTCCTAATTTTCTGCCGATTTTCGCTAACACGTACGAGATTCTTTTAAAGTCTTTAAGAGGGGATATACATTTACAATGATCAAAAAATCGATTTCTTTTCTTTAAGGGATAACACCATTCTAGGAATTTGGAAAAATCGTTTTCTTTTGGCTTCAAAAATACTTTGGGGTCATAAAAACAATATGCAGTTGGTCCTGCAGCGATTTTTTTTAAGGTTGGATAAGTGTGTACAGTAGAACCTCGATTATCCGAACCTCGATCATCCGAACCCTCAATTATCCGAACCCTCAATTATCCGAACGATGACTTAGTTTATCCGGAAGCTCAATTATCCGAACGTTGGCGCGAAAGATACATGGTTGCTCGCTGCTACCACTGTGAGCAACAATAAGCAACCCAACGCAACTTCTCCTTCTCAAACAGCTGCGAGACTTAGACGCTCAAAAACGCGTTGCAGCCGTTCGTCAATTAAAAATGGACGATTTTATTTTAAAAAAATATTTTAAAAGGCACTCGACTTTTTTCAGGTGCTTAAAACACACACACACACACACACGCGCGCGCGCGCGCGCGCGTGCGCGCGCACGCACACACACACATATATAAATATACAGGGTGGGCGGAACATTGACGTCCAAAAATAAAATTTAGGTCCCTTGTATCCTGGGGTATCCGAATAACCCCCATGTATATCCCGCGACTTTTCATAGTTTTCGAGTTACGAATTTTCGATCTGACCAATTAAAAAAAAATCTAAAAAAAAAGTAGAAGACTGTCGAGATTTTTTTTGCAACTGAATCTTCATGAGTAGTACTTTTATGCATAAAATAATCAGCTTCGTAACTGTGATGAAAGTTATTAAAATGTTGGTGTAAAGTGAAAAATTTATGTTCGGTAAATTATGACTTAAATTTTCAACTTTAAATTAAACATCTAAACAGGTGACTTCATGGTTCCTAATTAGGTCTCAAAAATGCGCCAGACTCTCAGCTTTCATAATCATTTTAAAAAAAAAGCAGTACTTAATAGGGGTACTTTGGCTACAATTGACCTTCAAAGACAGCGAGGTGGAAAATTCTTAAAATTAGCCATCTGATTTAAAAAAATTGCCCATTTTATCATTCCCAAGGATATTTAGTTTGTTACCTAACCAAAAATGACTGCAGGAAAGCTAAGATTTAAACATTTAGAGGTTTATTTTTTTTTAGTTCGATTCAAGTTTAATGAATTTTGCGCCATCCGTTCTTGTAACGAGAACGGATCGCGTAAACGAGCTTTTACCTGATCCATGAGAACGGATCGCGCAAAATTCATTAAACTTAAATTAAACTAAAAAAAATAAACCTCCAAATGTTTCAATCTTAGCTTTCCCTGCAGTCATTTTTGGTTAGTTAACAAACTAAATAGCCTTAGGAATGATAAAATGGGCAAATTTTTTTTTTAATCAGATGGGTAATTATAAGAATTTTCCACCTCGCTGTCATTGAAGGTCAATTGTAGCCAAAGTAGCCCTATCAAGTACTACTCTTTTTAATGGTTATGAAAGCTGACAGTCTGGCGCATTCTTAGGGCCTAATTAGGAACCATGAAGTCACCTGTTTAGATGTTTAATTTAAAGTTGAAAATTTAAGTCATAATTTACCGAACGTAAGTTTTTCACTTTAGACCAACATTTTCATAACTTTCATCACAGTTACGAAGCTGATTATTTTATGCATAAAAATACTATTCATAAAGATTCAGTTGCAAAAAAAATCTCGATAGTCTTCTACTTTTTTTAAAGATTTTTTTTCAATTGGTCAGGTCGAAAATTCTCAAAAATGCAGTAAAAAATTCATAACTCGAAAACTATGAAAAGTCGCGCGACATACATAGGGGTTATTCGGATACCCCACGATACAAGGGACCTAAATTTTATTTTTAGACGTCAATGTTCCGGCCACCGTGTATGTATATATATATATATATATATCAATGTTAATATGTATGTCAAATTTTAATATATATTTATGTATTTTTTTAAATGTAAAAACGTGTTGTTGATGATCTCGTCCCAAAAAACCCACGTTTCGATTATCCGAACTTTTGATTGTCCGAACTAGTCTCGGTCCCAATTGGTTCGGATAATCGAGATTCTACTGTATACGTAAGGCAGGTTTGCAGTCACAAGAGCCTCGCGGTTGAGATATGAGCGTGCGGGCTCTGAGTGTAGACGACGCGGGTTCGATCCCCGGTAGCAATGTCTTGTTTTTTTTTATTAAGCATATACGAATTAAATATCATAAATAATGCCTGAACAGGCAAGAATAGCTAAAGCGAGAGTAAGTTCGAAATTTTCTGAATATAAAATGAAGAGAAAAAAGTTTATTCACCGAGGATTGAACCCGGACGTTCAGCATCGTAATCCGTCACGCTACAACTCAGCCACGACGCTCATTGCAGATAAAGAAACATTTATGATACACCCTTTTCCATAATGTTTACTGTTGAAAAAAATGCCGAAACGATCGCGGCAAAGGCTCAAGATTTCTTTTTGAACCTTTCACGGTCGTTTCGGCGTTTTATTTTTCAACGCGGTTCGTCGTTAATTTTTTTAACCCGCATTTTCGGCATAAACGGGCAACCGAGAGAAAACAATGATCTCGATACATGTTTTTCACTTTGAAATTCATTTAATGCATATTCCAATCCGCAGTACGGCCACACATATATGTCGAGCTCGATCGGACGGAAAACCTCGCTCCGTTCGCCTGTCGAGCGAGCGAGGGGCAGAGACTTTTCCCCCACCGAGCTACCCATTCGTGTTCACGCTGCTGCGATACCAACTTTAGCGGTGATCACGGACTCGCGCGGCTATAAGGGAATCTGCAACCTCGACAGAGGCGATGATCACGAAATCATACTCCCGAACTCGCCGCCGCGATTTAGCGCCATTTACGAAGCACGCCGAAAAGGGCCGCGTTGTGCATCTCCCCATTAATCTCTGGTACGACCACACAATATGTCGAGCACGATCGGACGGAAAACCTCGCTCCGTTCGCCTGTCGAGTAAGCACGATTTGCGAGCGACGGAGACTTTTCCCCACGGTCTTACATACAGGCACGGTCTTATAAACAGGTCTGGGCACTCCCATATACTTTGCATAGGCCGTCGTGTGACAAAAAGTGAGGCCATTTAAGTTCCACAACGGGCCACCGCTGAACTAAAGTATTACTGGAACGCGCGCTGGCGCAGCCAGCCCGTATCGAGAGAGATAGCATGAACTGCCCCAGTCTGGGTATTCGTGTCCCTGTCTGTACAGTCCCGTCCGAAAGTTTTATCCCAGTTTCGACGTTCGCGTATTACACATTCTTCATAGGAACACAATCGCTAACATTTCGTTTGCATTTCGCTCACACCAGGAACACACGTGTGTCGCACTGTTCTGTAGTTGAAAAACTTACAAGCATTGGTTACTATTAATTTATTATCCCTTTACAGTATTTAATTCATTCTATTATTGTATTTACTTACATGAAAAATAGTCGGCACCGCATTTTTATTCAAAAACCGTTTACCACTCTTATATGTGTACGATGCATTACTAAAATGATCACTGCAAATGGTAGTGTATTTGGTGATTTCATATGTTGTTGGTATAACTTGCTTCCACTTCTCTAACAAATTCTCATTTTTCAATGGAAATCTGTAAATAATAGACATATAAGAATTCAATTTACAAGTTATGATTTATCATTTCTAATATGAGGTTATGTTTTATTCTGACGTTTATATACTTACCCAAAATACGATATATCACAAGTCGGGTTCCAAATATTGTTGCACCCTGTGACACAACATACCCTCAACATTGTAGTTTTTTTTATACGGTTTACACTTTACATTCATACAAGTTTTATACGACAAATAAACGAACTGAATGAATTTTCGAAGCACGTGACACGTACTGAACCGAGTGGACAAACTTTTTGCAGCCCATGTACCTGATGTGTGTGACGTCATTGTGCACATGCGCAAAATAGTTAGACAGAGCAAAAGATACCCATCGATGCTTCGTCGAAGCTATCTCTCTCGATACGCCGCTTCTACATGGGAGGGAATAGCCAGCGCGCGTTCCAGTATCACTATAGTTCAGTGGGCGATGATCACAAAATTATATTCGCGAACTCGCCGCCGCGATTTAGCGCCATTCCCGAGGCACGCCAAAAACGGGAGCGTTGTACATCTCCCTACTAATCTCTACTGGGTAGATGTAGCCCCTTAAGAAAGAATAAACACCTTCTTACCGACTGCAGGTAAAATAAAAAAGCGGCGACGAATCGCGCGGCATACTGTACTCCATGCCCATATGCAATAACACGTGAGAGTTACTCCAGCAGGAACGTACGTTAAATTTTGAGGTTAAATGTGCTAGGGAGTCAAGATTTTGATTCTTCCCCGGCTAGAAATGCTGCAGATACTTGTTCCCTTATTACGAGTTAGATAAAGCGAACAATTATACGAATGAATAACACAGTGTATCGTAACATTTGGAAATCTTATGTCCGTTACGTGGGCATTGTCAAGTATCGTTTTCGCAGTGATTTCATACCACGTAGATACGCTGACAAAAACTTAGGAGATTTAATGCCTAAGGACAAGGTGCAGTTGTATATGATGCAGCGGCAGCGCGAGAAGATTAAGACCAGAAACAAGAAGTATGTGCCGTCCACCGTTTCGCTACAGGTAAAGAATTTTACGATATTCTACTGCGTGTATCCCCAATTTTGCGGTAAACGGAACAGCCCAAGTGACGTAACTAATAATGCTCGAATCCGCGCGTTTCAAAAAATATAATTTTGACGTTCGAGAAAGAAATAACAATTTTTGACTGGGGAAGAATAAAGAGCAGCTAGGGGCGGTGGGGGGCTTACAAAAAAGCAGTTTCATTCACGATCATATTTTTTTAAATAAAATCGATCTAACAGTCGATAATCACATAGCACACATAAAATAGGAAGCTTCAATTGCACGTTTATGTTAACATTAATATCAAACTCTTACAATAACTTAAAAAATCAACTAATTTTTCATCATTCTTTGATCCAGTTATCAGTCTTTAAACTTTACTTTCAGTAGGTACTCAACTAAATAAGTCTTAGTTTTCTACTTTTTTTCTGCAAATTGGTCCAACATTTTTTCAGTTACAATTTATTTTGCAATATTATTCTCTATGTTCAGCAGTGACGTACAAGAAAACCGTTCTTTAAGCATTGTGCTTCTAAACCATGTTTTTGTCTACCTTATGGTAGAAAAACTCTTCTCGTAGCCGGCGGAGCTCACTGGGTGTACTATTGATGCTTGGATGGGTGTACTATAGATGAGTTAGGGCAGCATTCCTTTGTAATATTCTTCCTTAAAATTCCAGCATTTGTTTCATTATGTTCAAATGAAAGTATGTTTTTCATAACCATTACTTCAGCTTCTAAAGCTGATGTATCAATTCATCCAAGTTCTTCATATTTAATATAAAAATGCATCAACTGCATGAGCTAACAGTAAATTCTTAAATCGGCATTTTAGATTTAAGATGATACTAGCTATTACTTGTAGCTACTTTTTGTGTAAATGAATAGCTACTTTTTGAATAAGTTAAGGGGTAAGGCCACAGTAGGATTTTCAAAAAATCGACTTTTTTTTCTCCAATTGGCGTGACAAATAACCACCGATTTTCACTCGATTTACTTCGAATTTAAAAGTTATGTTCCTAATTGCATTTCGCAGAGAAGTATGTATGGAATTTCTGATTAATCGAAAACTTATCATTTTATGAGCAGTTTTATACGAAATTTTTCACTGAAAAATTCAAGTTCAATTCAAATTCAAGTTCAATCCAAATTCAAGTTCAATCCAAATTCAAGTTCAAATACCTACAACTTTTGAATAAAACAATATTTGTTAAATTCTGTACGTCCTTCTCTAGGTATTCTAATGTAGATTGACGAGAATTTTTGTTTTTTGTTCTAGGTAAAAAATTGTGGATGCTAAATGTCATACTGCGGAGCGCCTAAACAAAAAGATAAAAGAAAATATAAGTAGTCGGCCATTTTGTACATCGAAAAAAAAAATATATATATATTTTCTAATAGCTTGATATTCATACTAAATAGATGTGTAATTAATTTCATGAGTGAATCACTATTTCATACAAAAAAAAATTGTTGAATTCGTACATGATTTTATATCCTTTACTGTGGCCTAACCCCTTAAGAAATTACGACGAGGAGAATCATTTTCGTTCTATTTAATGATTTCTTTATGCTTGCTTGAGTGAAACAAATGAAATTAATTGATTATTCGAATCAAATTATTTTGGACCGATTTTTTCTCGGAGTGCCAAACACTTTACCAACTTCAGTTGTGTCCACAGCCGACTTAAGCTACACTATACTGCATTTGCAGAGGATACAGGGAAACTGTAGAAAAGCCATACCAGTATTGGCGGCTGCATATTCAACTGATTCTCTGGTGCACAGACTTTTAACTCAAGTATCTACACCAAGGTTTCAAAAGTATTGGTTTGCCACTCACTTGTCGATGGGCTAACCGGTGGAAACTCTCTGTTGAAACGGGCAGCTGTATTTTACCAAGGTTCAAGTAAATTGCCATTGGAAACTTGGTAAAATCACCTCAGTAGTTGGCACAAAACCTAGAATGTGGCTGGGCAGCCTTGGACCCGAGTTTGGCATTATCTGATGAGACAATTGGAATGGTGAGGTCGGGATTTTACACAGAGTTAATACATGGCCTTGCCAAGTTTGGGTGTTTTTTTAATTGAAATATATCGATAAACGATGAAGTTATAGTTATCTAAACAATGTGCCGCCATTGGTGCATGGCCGATTGGCATAGGTGCTCCTAGCATAGGTGGCAACTAGAGTCATCTGTAATGAAAAATGGAAAAAAGTACTCTTAGTATAACAATAGACCTTATTCGAAATTTTGAAAATTAAGGCGATGGCATGCTGTAGACAAAAAAGTTCGATTTTTTACCAGAAAACCAACGTTAATAATTTGTTATCAGCAGATGGATAAACATATAAAAAAGTCATCTGGTTGCACCATAGAAAAGGTTGTAAAGTATGCTTTGTCTGAAAATGAAGTGAATCGGACGAATAGTTTTTGAGTGATGACTCACATGGGATTGAAGTTTGCATTGTTGTAATGCAATGGAATTTTTTTTCAATTGCTCAATTTCCTCTAGGCAAATTTACACTACAGAGATTTATAATTTAAATCTTCTCAAAATTATCAAAACGTAAAAATAAAAATATAAAAAAGAATCTTCGATGCATTCCAACGATGCAAACGTCACGACCATCGACTTATATCGTTTCATAAAACAAAGTTTCGAAGAAAGTGCAAAAGAAAAAAAGGCGATTCGCCATAGCGCCGTGGGCGATCTGAGCCATCACAAAATTCATCATACGTCCGTCAATTATCGGAATTTTTACAAAATCTTTGTTGTAAATTAGAGTTAAGACGTTAAGCCCTAAAACTGTGCAATGAAAAAAAAAACCGCAGACCGAGCACGCGCCATGAGTTTACATAGTTGGAATGCAACGATCTTTTTGTTGTCTTTTCATTTCTTCATGTTGGTGCTTATCCGAAGCCTGCTTTTATGCAAATTGAGATCGTAAATCGCTGATAAAAATACGTAAAAATGCCGGAGTGATTTTCACAGCAATATAAATTTGAACAATGAAAAAGGCTTGATTTTCATTGCCTTCCAACGATACAAGCTTTAACATTATGTGGGCGTCCGCTACTGCCAACGAGCCATAAACTAATATTCTGGTGTCTATTCGTTTCCGGAAGGTTCTCGGAAGCGGCTCGAGAGGAGCACCGACCGCTCTTTACGTGTCGACGGATCACACGAAGTATCTGTTTAACTGTGGCGAGGGAACGCAGAGATTGGCTCACGAGCATCGTCTCAAGTTGTCCAAACTGGAGCACATATTCCTGACGACTCCGACTTGGAAGAATATGGGCGGTTTGCCGGGTATGACGTTGACGGTCCAGGAGAACGGTGTGCCCAACATAAAGATCCACGGGCCTCCCGGATGTTCCGATCTCTTCAAAGCCGTCGAACGTTTCGTCATCTTGAAAGATCTCGTCATGGAAGAAGCCAACTGTTCCGAGGACGAGCTCTACGTCGACCCGTCGATGAGCGTCCGATACGTTTTTCTCACCGACAACGAGAGCGAGAGCTCGTCCGAGGGAGAAAGCGAGCCTGTGGTACTCGACGAGGTCGATTATTACGACTACGATGTGAACGCAAACGGCAAGAGAACGTCGCCGCATGAGGGAAACGGACGTAAAATGGCTAAAGTCGAGTCTCTCGTCGATGGACAGAAGATCAACGGCACGATGGCTTACGTGTGCAAGATTCATCCCAAGGCCGGTACCCTCCTACTTGAGAAGTGCGTCGAGAAGGGCGTTCCACCGGGCCCTCTGTTGGGAGACTTGAAAGCGGGCAATGACATTACGCTGCCGGACGGAACGGTCGTTCTTAGCTCGGACGTCTGCTCTCCCATTGATCCTGGACCACTTTTCATAGGTATTACAAGAATTAAATTTGCTTTTATGGCCACCGGTTCAGACTTTAGCCTAATTTTGAGATATGAAGATGAACATTTTGATACACGTACGAAACCACTGAAAGACAGTTGGGATCGTATTTTTAGTACGGTCGTGCTGTATATTGGAATCGGAAAAAATTACAGGAAGGCTAGTTTTTTGACAGGTGATTTTGTAGGTGCCGCGGGTACTAAATCCAAGTTTGCCTAAAAATCGGGGTGTAGGGTTTTTTAGGGGATGAAAGGGGATGGGGGTGGAAAATGTTCAGAAAAATCCGGCCTTTATTTTTGTCCACAGCCCCGAAATCGTGAAAGTTTATTTTGGGGGTGAAAAAGGCGTGAAATTTTGAAAAATCAGTTTTCATTCGATAACTCTTTAGAAAAAATTCATACAATTTTTGTTCAAATGGGAACGTTGTAGCCCTTGAAAAGATGCGACGATCAAGCATTTGATCATCTCCCCCCAATAATATTGTCATCCGCAAAAGAATTGTTGAAGTAAAAAAAAATTGTTTATTGAATAACTCAAAAACAATCGACTTTTCGGGGACGGTTTAAATGTACGAAATGTAGAGAATAACTTTCTCTATATTTTCGTTCCTATGGACCACCCTTGAATTTTGCCTTTTCGAACCCCTCTCACGGGTTGAAAATTCAAAATGAAGTTCTGGGAAAACTATTGACCGAAAATAAAGAGATACGAGTTTGGCGCTGTGGACGAAAATGTAGCTGAGGGTTCAAGCTACAAATTCTTCCATGGCGGCGGATTCGTGCGGTCAATAGTTTTCACCGAATTTCAATTTGAATTTTTAACCTCTGAGAGGGGATGGTAAATCAAAATTCACGGGTGGTCCATAGGAACGAAAATGTAGAGAAAATTATTCTCTACATTTCGTACGTTTGAACTATACCTGAAAAATCGATTGTTTCTGAGTTATTCGATAAACCATTTTTTTTCGTATTTCAACCATTTTTTTGGGGGTGAAGATATTATCGGAGAGTGACGATCAAATACTCGATCGACACGTCTATTTAAGGGCTATAACGTTCCCATTTGAACAAAAATTGTATGGAGTTTTCCTAAAGAGTTATCGAATGAAAACTGATTTTGCAAAACTTCACCCCACTTTTTCACCCCCAAAATGAACTTCCACGACTTCGGCGCTGTGGACAAAACTAAAGCCCGGATTTTTCTGCACATTTCGTCTCACGGCGCCGACCTCGCAGGGGTTGTAGTTTGGCATTAATTCACCCCTATCCTCTTTCATCCCCTAAAAAAACCCTACACCCCGATTTTTATACAAACTTGGATTTAGCACCCGCGGCACCTATCAAAAAAACTGTCAAAAACTATGTCAAAAAACTAGCCTTCTTCTATTTTTTTCCGATTACGGGGTTTTTCAGCGACAGCACGACTGTACTATTTGCAGAGGTCGATCGAAAGCTCTAAGGAGACTGGAACGGTCCAGTTTAGTCAAATGACGATTAACGGATTTTTTCTTCTATGAACCTTAAAAAAAATTCTGCGAGCTATAGATTTATTCTGCATATGCTAATTTTTCATAAAATATATAATTCAAGAGCAAAATTATGCATTTATATATTTTCATTACGTCAATAAGCAAAACTTTTGTGTTACTACCAGCTAGAAAACGTATAACAGTATCGATCATTATTGCGAAAAAACTGCGGTGAATAGTTTATACAACATAGAATGAAGTTTTAAGTAATTTATAATTACAGTAGAACCGCGATTATCCGAATTTTCTGTTATCCGAACGCTTCGGCGCCTTATCTGAACGTTCGATTATCCGAACTCAATGATGGTCTTTTTTACACAGTTAATGTATTGCCCTAAGGCATCCCCCTCTTGTTCTCTAATAAAGCTGTTTCCTATCACTTCGAGATATTTTCAAAATACATTATTGCTTATATGTAACTTCATATATCAGATCGTATATACCTTGTATAGATATACGAGAAACCGCCCTGGAATGGTTTGAAATCCAACCAGACAATAGTCCCACACAACTGCTATTCTTGAAACGAATTTGAAACTTGACGGCCAAGAAACGCGCAACAATGAGACAGTCAAAAATTGAATTTGGGCTTCCAAGTTATTAAGTTCCAAACTTGGGCCCGCCCAAGCGTTGGGGGTGGCCAAGAAACAGGCCGCCCCCAACAATCTATGAGACAATAAAAAATGGATCATTACTTTAAGCCGCAATTGGGATTTAACTGCATAAGTAATGGTGGTATAAAAATTCAACTTTTATTAATCGTTAATTGCTATCAAATAAAGAATTTAGGATCGTTGGTTAATTAAAAGAATTTTCGATACTATTTATATTAAGTGAGTTGATGTTCGGGTTGCCGAAGTTTATCAAACCTTGATGGTTCGATATTGAATATATATGGTTTTTCTTTCTAAATCTTTACGACGTTTCAGTTTCCCTAAATCCGTTGCTAGAAATGGTTTATTTTGGTGCTCAATAGCCAAAAAACATTACATCACTCGTAGTCTGAACATCTTGCCCATTTAATCGGATGTAAAATTATATACTTCAAACGACGTTATTAACTCTGGTATTTTGTAATGAAAAAATTTTGAAAAAATTCGTATATACTCAGTATAGTCTACAGCAATAGCAGTTATTTTTATTTTTTTTCCAATCTTGGATTGTGGCAAACACTCTAACCTCCTCAAATATAACATTCTGAACTTGTCAAATTTCACAAAATTCAGTAAATCCTTTTACTTGCTCCGGTTTTGAGAGATCCAATTCTTTGCCAAATTTGATAGATTGGCTCAAATGTAATAAATTTTTGTCCATAAAATGTCCCAAATTTTATCCACACATATTTATCATTGCTCTGCGAATATTGCATCTTTAATGGGCGAATGAAAATGCGGCGAGTTATCAACGATACGAAATATCTTGATTTTTCAGTGCTCGAATGCCCAAACGAGGCCTACCTCGATGCGCTCACGAGTTGCGAAGCGTTCGCGCAGCATCAAGCTTCGCAGTCAGACCCTGAGAACATAGCGAGTTGCATCGTTCACTTTACACCGGAGGAAGTGTTGAGCAATCCCCGCTATCGTGACTGGATGAAGAAATTTCCAGCCACGACAAGGCACATTGTAATCAACGAGGAGAACCGTTGCTTGGGCAGCGAAGCGGTTCACCGCATTCAGCACAAATTGCATCTCTTGCATCCGGAAATATTTCCATTTTTGGACTCGGAAGGATTGATCGTGGACAACAGGCGAGCGAATGCCGAGGCGATGAGAGTCGACGACGAACTTAACGATGAGAGAGAAAAAATTGAGGACCAAAGCTCGAAGAAGGAGGAAGCAGAGGTAACTTTTATAAATGTGAAAAATTGAAGCGAAAACGAATTTTGAAAATTAAAGAATATATGTATATACTTTTGTAGGTTTCATCGGATCAGGACGAGTTTCCTTTGGTGCATCGTGCCAAAACACTCGACAGGATGTATCTTCGTCCACAGGTGGACTTCCGGACGAGCAACGACATCGTAATAACCCCGCGCGAATACATCGACGAAACTTTCGCCGTGGACGGATTTCTCGACGCTTTGGCCGAGCTACAAACGGAAATAAATGCTCGTACGAAGAGTGTCACGGATAACGCGGAATATCCGAAAATCGTAATGCTGGGAACGGGCTCCAGTATACCGAACAAGACGAGAAACACTAGTGGTATATTGCTCAGGCTGGACGAGAATAGGAGCATCATTATGGACTGCGGGGAAGGCACGGCGGGACAGCTGATCAGATTTTACGGTAGAACCGAGGCTGATAAAATTCTATCGACCATCAAGGTGACTATCAATTGTGGCACTAAATATTTTGTAAAATCGCGCCTTATCGGCTGTAAATAACTTGCCGAACGGAATTACGAGTTGAATAATAATAATGGAAAAATTACTTTCAGGCGATTTACGTGTCGCATCTTCACGCCGATCATCACATAGGCTTGATAGGCTTGTTGCAAGAACGCGAGCGCGTTACCTCGGAGCCGGTCATTATTTTGGCACCGGAACAGATGTCCACGTGGCTCCGCATCTATCACAAGCGATTCGAGCCGATAGCCAGGAAGTATCATCTGATTTCGAATCGATCTTTTCTTCTTAACAAAGGTCAAGTAGCCGTATCCGGGGCAATGCAGCTGCAAATTGCTCTCAAAGGGATTCAAATCAACACTGTGCTTGTCAGGCATTGTCTTCACGCTTTTGGTGTCTCCATTACCTTGGAAAACGGCTGTAAAATAGTTTACAGGTATGTAGCTTTTTATACAATGGAGAAAGACATTTTTCTTCATCCCTATATTACATTTTTAATCCCATAGTTCTCGAGTTACGGCGCGTTTTCGAAAATCGCATTACTCTACCAAAAGCTAAATAACGTTTTGAAGCATAATAAGAAAAAGAATGCCATCCAATTTGGAGGTGAATATCAGCCCTTTCGAGTCTCCTTAACAAGAAACATCATTTAAGGCCAAGTGTCACACCGACCGAGCCGCCTTGAGTGCGAGAGAGATAGCTAAATTGCAGATACCCAAGGATTTCTGGAACGATTTATTTTTCGGGAAAAAGAAAAGATACTCGTTGCGCTCTGTTTAACAGCGAACAACCGCTATCTCTTCTTTTGTCCAATATGTGATCCGTTTAGGAGATAACTTCGCAGTAGGATTTTTACCGTCCGGACGTCTGACTCATGTCCTTAAGAGTCCGCCTTCGATTTTGTTGAAACTCAAATATGGAGTAGACCATTGAAAGCTATTAGACACGAATTCTTTTTTATCGGCGGACATTTTTTAACGGGGGTGATTCTATATATTGAAGTTTGCATCGTTGGTAACCAATTAAATTTCTGAGGCCCAATTTTTTTGACAGATTTAGACCTCCAAAATCTTTTCATCGTTTTTCAGGATCCTTATTTAAGATCTTTAGCCTAAATATGTAAGAAAAGATTTTAGATGATAATGAAAATAAGGCAATTAATTTTTTTTTAAATTTCGTTGCATTCCAACGATGCAAACTTCAACCTCGTGGTGATTCTGCAGTTTCACCCTCAAGCAGTCCAACGATCTGAATGAAACAAAAACCAAAACTCTTCTAATAAAGTGTAAAGCGATGAAAACTCCACTATAGAGGTATTGAGAAATAACATTAAGGGGTGACAGCCCTTTGTTTGCGGGGTGGTTTCCCGCGTTAGAACCGTTTTTCCGCCGATGAAAGAAATACGTGTCTAATAGTTTTCAATGCCTTATCACATGTATGAGTTTCAACAAAAACGAACACTTTCAAGGAAAGGTTGCGCGGTCGATCTCTCCGATTTCGATTGAATGTGGCATGCTTGTAGAATGGGTAAAAATGGGCGACACGTATTTTTTTGTATCTGCGGAACACGATTTTTAAGGGGTGAAACGCATCCTCGAAAATTGAGGTGTTTTTCGTCAATAACGTTTTAACAGTACGAGGTATGAAAAAATTCAAATTGCAACAATGTTTACTTTTTCGTGTACTATCCATTGGAGATGAGAACGATAACGTTATTGACGAAAATCGAAAAACACTCCTATTTTCGAGGGCGCGTTTCACCTGTTAAAAATCGGGTTCTGCAGATCCAAAAAAATACGTGTCGTCTATTTTTACCCATTCTACAAGCATGCCAAATTTCATCGAAATCGGAGAGACCGTCCTCGCAACATTTCCTGTTAAGTGATGTTCCTTGTATGAAATTTCTATTGCCATTAAAAAAAAAACGACACGTGGTTTCCCAAGAGTATTCAGAAAAATATAGCCGCCTTCCAGATCACTCAACGAGTAAAAAAATGACTAGAGAACAAGAATAACGCATGTACACTTAAATTTTGGGACACCGTCTGTACACTGGGTCGTAAAAGTCCTGCTAATGTTTTTTTAAGAAAAAAAAACGTAAATAATCTAAAGAAATTCTGAATTACTTTTACAACATTTCTTTCCACGATCCAATCATTTATTTACCCATTTATCGTAAATACATTTTTTACAACAATAAATGTAACCAAAAATGGAGGAAAAATCGATTTTCATTTAAAAAATCATAACTAAGACAAATTTTCAGGTAAAAATAAAATTCTTCGGGGTTATATAGCTGAATACATGTACTATAAGGACAAAAATACAGTGAATGTGCTACTTTCAAAAAGTATATTTATTTTGACTACCAAAAGGTCGCTTTTTTAATATAACAAAATCAGAGAAAATAATATTTTTCGGTTTATTTTTAGTTTTTATTACAAACCCAAATGTTTTTTTTATTACATAATCGTAGTAATGACGTAAATATAAGTAATTAAGTGAATACAATGAAAAAAGATTCGGTATTATTGCGGGAAATGTTTGTTCGCGCACTGGATACACAAACACGTGCGATGTTCTTCGCACACGGGCACACCACACAGCGCACAGCAAAACATTGTTTTCTTATCGTCTGTGCAAGGACATATTGAGCACCTTTTGCATTTCTCCATTTTAGTTTTGCGCAGTTTGTTAATTACTTAATCTTAAATAGGGAATTTCGAGAGAAAAAAATGGTTGGTTTTGAATTAGTCTAATACATATACATGCGATAAAAATAATTTCAGGCAGGTTAAAATTATTATAAAAGTCGAAAAAGAGCATGAATTTAATTTTACTTACACGAAATACCGTCGCCGTCTGTACACTGGGTCTTCTACGGCACGCTCGAGACACTTTCTGCTGTTCAGACACAAAATGATCGATCGTGGCGCCCCTGTGGGTACGACTTACCCCCACTATCTAGTTCTTTTACGGACGGGGCCCGACTGCTGCCCCCCTTTCCAAAATCCGGAGATATTCGATTTGAAAATTTGGCTTGTGCCTTCAAAGACCCAGTGTACGGACGGAGGGTTAACTCAATCTGGTTATTCGACTCCCTGACTGAATTTTCCCAAACTCGAGGCCTAGTGGGCCCGCTTCCGTAGCCCCTTTGCCAAAGTGAATGTCGATATTGCCATTGATATTTGATAATGATTAACCCGATGCATTAATGAAATCAATACCATCCGGTGCGTCACCACGCCCGCGATTACGTAATTGATTGACGCTATAATCAAAACGCATTTGTTGAACGTTTTTAGCGGTGACACGATGCCGTGCGACAGCCTCGTCGAGCTCGGTGCGGATTGCGACCTGTTGATTCACGAGGCGACGATGGAGGACGAGTTGGCGGAGGAGGCGAAAATGAAATTCCACTCGACGATATCTCAAGCGATCGAGACCGGCCACCGAATGAGGGCAAAATTCGTACTCTTGACGCACTTCAGTCAGCGTTACTCGAAAATACCGCATTTGCCGGACAACGGGGACGCCTCGCCGAATCTCAGCAGCGTCGGAATCGCCTACGACAATATGCAAGTGAGCATCTCGCAATTGCATCTCTTGCCACTCCTCTATCCCGGCCTCAAACTGATGTTCAGCGATTTTTGCAATTTGCTCGAGCTCAAGTCGCGCAAGAGGCAACAACGTAGCGAGAGAGAAAAGAAAGAGAGACTGTTGGGCGAATCGAGCGGTGAAAAACTTGCCAAGAGTGAACACGTCAATTGACGATACGACGTGTACGTGGATTATACTTCGTGTACGGGACTCCTGACTTGTGCGAAACGGGAAAAAGACACTACGCTGCCATCGAGATGAAACCGTTTTTTTTTAATTGCGTCGTATCATCGTCTCTCGCGTTTTACTTCAATATTTTTCCTTTCTCGTCTATTGCCGCTCGTTTTTACGTCTACCGTGTAAATAATGAAAAAAAAAACGATAATATCGAGGGAAAAAGAAAACTCTTATTACACTCGAGCAGAGCTTGTTGCAAATAAATTACGAACCCGCGTGCGTGTTTGTGCGAGTGTATGTGGGTCATTCCATGTCAAATCGACAAATTTTTTACCTGACCCCCTTTGATTTCGCTGAAAATTTTCTATCTTTTTCTACCCCCCGAAAGTTATTTTTCAGAATTTTTTCAAATTTTTTTTCCCGACTCAAAAAAAGTTATGAATTTTTGAAAAAAACCGCTCTTTTATTTTTAAATTGCCAGAACTTTTTCAAAAATTGACCGTTTGGGAACTTTTTTTTTTCAAAATTTTTGTTTTTAAATGTAGTTTTCGAAAAAAAATATGAAAAAATTTTCAGAATCCCAGATATATGAAATATTTTAGTTTTTTTGAAAAAACCGTAATTTTCTCAAAGTCCGACCGTTTTTTTTTTTCTTTTTTTTTTGCTCTAAAAATACTTCAACTAATTCTGCAATGATCCCCGTTAATCAAAAGATGTGACGACAATCGCTTCTAATTTTTTTTCTTGATTATAACAAAATTTTTGTTGAATTTTTGCTGATTTTATATAACTTTGTTATGAAATTTTTTTTATTTCCTCGTGAAACCTCAAAAGTTAAAAAATAAAATTTTATTGGAGAATTTCAAGTGATTATCGTCCAAGAAATTGTTATTTAAAAAAAAAAAATAATTTTTTTCTCTCATTGACGTTATTTTTTTACTCTTATGGACGTTTTTTTTTGGTACTGAAATATGACAACTTAACGTCATTTTGGTACTGAAACATGACAAAATAACGTCAATGAGAGAAAAAAATTCTTTTTTTTTTTTAAATAACAATTTCTTGGACGATAATCACTTGAAATTCTCCAATAAAATTTTATTTTTCAACTTTTGAGGTTTCACGAGGAAATAAAAAAAATTTCATAACAAAGTTATATAAAATCAGCAAAAATTCAACAAAAGTTTTTTTATAATCAAGAAAAAAAATTAGAAGCGATTGTCGTCACATCTTTTGATTAACGGGGATCATTGCAGAATTAGTTGAAGTATTTCAGAGCAAAAAAAAAAAAGAAAAAAAAAACGGTCGGACTTTGAGAAAATTACGGTTTTTTAAAAAAAACTAAAATATTTCATATATCTGGGATTCTGAAAAATTTTTCATATTTTTTTTCGAAAACTACATTTAAAAACAAAAATTTTGAAAAAAAAAAGTTCCCAAACGGTCAATTTTTGAAAAAGTTCTGGCAATTTAAAAATAAAAGAGCGGTTTTTTTAAAAAATTCATAACTTTTTTTGAGTCGGGAAAAAAAATTTGAAAAAATTCTGAAAAATAACTTTCGGGGGGTAGAAAAAGATAGAAAATTTTCAGCGAAATCAAAGGGGGTCAGGTAAAAAATTTGTCGATTTGACATGGAATGACCCATGTGTACCATATATTGTTACCCAAACGAGACTGTGAAGAGAGGAGGGAGATCTTTCGACACCTGGACGAGGATTACTAGAGTGAAAAAGAAAATAAGATGTAATGAAATAAAAGTTTCTAAGGACAGTCGAAAGAGAGAAGTGTGCTTCCTCCATTCGGTGCACGAGTAGTATAATAATAATTATTATTGTAATATAATATACTTGGTGGACTCTCGATCGATACGGGAAAAATCAACACGTTCTTGTAAATTTCTTTTCGAACGAAAGAAGTAGAAAATAACAAACGGTATAGACGAAGGTTTTTCGACAATTAAAGTGTCATTGGCGTACAATAGTATCGTAGGAATAGAGTACCAAGTATAATTGTAATCTTCATATTATTTACACAAAAGGAAAGAAATTCCAACGCGGACAACTTTTTCGAATACAATTCCTGCGTTTTACACTTTCGTCTCTTTTTTCCATTCCTTTTTTTTGTATCGGAACTTAATTCGAAAAAGCTTCTAAAACTCTACAAAAGAATAAACGCAAACGTTACGAAATGCTTGTATATAAAAAAGGAACCACAAGAAGGCCGATTCGCAATATTGCGAACGAAAAAAGAAAGAAATAAGTTGGAAGATTTTTTCCAGCTATTCCCGCACACATCATCCGTCATAAATACGTTTTTAATAATTATTGTATTGCGCATACGTATACAAACGTTCGGTATAAAAGTACACAATAGAGTCGCGTGTTTAAATATATATATATATAATATACATATAGAAATGGTCAAAAAAGATAAGATTCTTCGTTTCTTCACGCGATTGTAGATCGAATGGAAATGGAATGGGCTCGTCGGTTGGCGGGTCACGTTATTATCAATTGTGCGAAGAGGGTTACTGGCTCGTGGACCTTACACCTGATTTTATTATCAAAACAAAACAAAAAAGATTCGTCCTCGTCTCCCGTGTGCCGCGTTCGAATACGCGATTCGAGCGAAAGAATTTTTTTCCGAAGGCTTTGTAAAATCAGCGCGCGTACGAAGAAGGGGGGGGGGGCGGATTATTTACGAAGCATATTACTTATGTTACGAAAAACCGCGGAGAGACGTTTCCCTCATCTCGTCGGCAATTTCCCGCCTCGGTTGCGGTTCCCGAGTGATTATCCTTGTAATTAGGTTTTCTTCGATACGTAATACTTAAGCACGAGTCGTGATGATGTTTTTCTCTTGTTCCGTTTCACTCACGATATTCGGGCAGTTGATTAATGTAAAAGAAAAAGAAAATCGTTAAAAGGAGATGCAGTCGTTGTCGAACGATGTCCACGCTCGAGCGTTGCCGCTTTTTTTTTCTTCCCTCATCGTCGTCGTCGGCGGCGCCGACAAACGCCGCTACATCGTTCGAATTCAAATTTCATTTTGTCTTTTTGTTTGGCTTCTCTATCGCTCCTTAAAACTCCCACTTGGTGGCGGAATCGTGATCGGTCTCGCCGAGACGCAGGGCTCCGTTTTTGCCGGCTGTCAGGTAACGACCGTCGGTGCACTTGATGCAGAGACGCGAGGGCTCGCGCAACTCGAGATAGAAGCCTGCCGACGGCAGATCCGAGTCGACGGTAACACCCTCGCTGTCGGCGTGCCAGTACTTGCCACTTTGGCCTGGAAACAGATACGGTTGGTACGAACAAATTAGACGAGAGTATGCATTTGATTATTCGTTGAGGGGTTAGGCTAGTGTGAAAAACTCAAAAAATCGTTCGTCGCTTGAGGCAACTCAAATTAAAGACAATGGTCCAACATATGGGGCAGGAATCGCAGATTGAAGGTAAAATTATGATTACAACGTAGAACTGCTGGTCAAACTAAGGTTGTTATGGGGTTTAGCCATCGGGGGTGAAGTACGAGGGGAGCGCCCTATGCTTATATGCATGGAGCCGATTGACTGTTAGCAACGTGCGTTTTCGATGTATTTTTCTACATCTATTTGTAAAAATATGCCTTTTTGAACATTCGGTGATTACATTAAGTGTTTTCAGTACTTTGTATAATTATTTTCTATAACTTTTTCTCGCCCAATTAACGCGAACGGAATTGGCAACGTCGTAAATCGTGGTATATCATAATGCCCAGGTTGGCAGAAGTGTCGCGAAGTTAGAGACATATGCGCCCCGTTCGTAACCTCAATATCGGCCCAAGGAGCTGTCAAAAATGAATATCGGTCCGAGTAAAAAAAACCCGCTGGAAAGGAAAAGTGTGTA
This sequence comes from Ophion slaviceki, assembly GCA_944452715.1. Lineage (NCBI taxonomy): Eukaryota > Metazoa > Arthropoda > Insecta > Hymenoptera > Ichneumonidae > Ophion > Ophion slaviceki. The sequence continues at coordinate 52,077,801 of OX101785.1, read as the reverse complement.
AGGCTGTCTATAATCTTGAAGACATCAAAAACTTTAATAATTTTCCAATATTCTAAAAAAAATTTATGTATGAAAAAAAATCCGCGTTATTTTGTCTTTGCCTAGAAATGTCTAGAAATGGATAATTTCTGAACGTAGTTATCAAATTAATATTAAGTAATTATTGCTAATTAAGAGAATAAGGACCAATAATATTCGTTGTTTATTTTCCTAACAGAGTAGTTTGAGGTTCCCGGGCATAATTGAGGAATACCGATAAGATAGGCAGCATTTGTGCCGTCTACGACGTTGCCGTGATTGCAAAGGCTAATATTTTGTGTGCTTAATTTTCGCACAAATTCGCTTTCAAAACCATGAATAATTTTATAACGGTACTGTAAATCCTCATTTTCACGGTACCAAGGGTTAGTCCGATTATTAGTCGAACGGTATCTATTTTTCCAACTCTGTGGTAACATTCACTTAGCAGATATTAATAATGTACTAAAAAATGATCGGGAGTTTTCCATAAGCGTAATGTAATTAGCCCACGAAATACGTCGAGTTGCCGATTTCTTTTTCTAAAAAAACGGTATTGTGGATCGTATTCAAACTGCACAGAATGATCAGCAGAGGTTATAAAGGTGCAGAAAACATTTTTGCTCGGTGGTAACATGTTGACTTAACCCCATAACAACCTTAAGGCGGGATATACATTTACAACGATCAAAAAATCGATTTCGGTTTTTCTTTCTTCTAACGATAGAAGTATGTACGTAAAATATTTTCCCAAAGTTTCAAAGCGAAATTCGAAAAACTTCAAACGTCACAGCCCGTCAACGCTGTGCCTGACCGCTCGGATTCGGAGCGGGCGTAAACTTCAAACGCGTTTTTCTCAAAACTGCATTATTGAAATTGACGTGCAGGATTACTCAAAAACTATTAAGCCGATTGAGTTGAAACTTTGTAGAAATATTGATAATATTGCTACTTTCTACTTAACGAGAATTGTTTTTGAAAATAAAAAAAAAACTACTTTCTTAGTCCAAATTTGACAGAAATTTTGCGTGAAATGTTGGGTTTTTTGTAAATGCGTGCCATTCTTTTAAATTTGCATTTTCTGCATTTCAATTACCGTCAAATAGAAACTATACATGTTCTGACAAAATTTTCGATTTTTTTACAAATCAAAGTGTACGGGAAGTTAGACTGTACAGCGATTCGCAACTCCTGCCGCAACCTTGCTGTAACACTCTCCTACAGCTCTGTCAATTTGATATTTTCTTTTTCGCTTTCACTTTTCCAATTATAAGGTGTTATGTGCCATAACATTAAATAATTTCGCTGTTTTAGATAAATGTCAGGTTTTTGTATTTAGAAGGCCATTCATAGATGTGCACCGTTCTATTTATCGCCACATATGTTTTTTATTCCATGTTAGTTTTATTCGTGGTAAAACCGCTGTCTCAAGTCCAGCGGCTTGAATTTCCTGAGCCTCCTGGCGATTCCTCTTTTGTCCAACAGGCTGGATGGTAGTGCGTTTGTTTGGGTTTGTTTGCGTACAAGCCACGAGCTCAGACTCGTGGCTTATACGCAACTTAACTTCATGATAAATGAATTTAAAAAATACATTATGTATACTCAAATACACTATCAAAGTATACCTATAGTTTGACAAATGTAGGATGCAGTGAATCTTCAGGATACGTTTTTCAAGGGGTACATAAAATATGGCATAGAAATGAGAATAATGTAAAAGTGAATGCTCTGTTTTTCTGAACGGAATATGCCGGGACTAGAGAAATTTTACGTATAAATGAGAAAAACATATAAGTGAGACACATATAAACGAGGTTTCACTGTAATTATTTCTCAGTTTAAAAAATCCCTCAAAATTGCTTGATTTTTTCCCGTCTAAATGTATATCCCGCCTCGAACGCGTTTTCCTCGAAACTGTGTGTTTTCAAAACGGTGTACACGATTCCTCGACATCTAATGCACGGATTGACTTGAAATTGGGTACACTCATTCAGTGTAATAGTAGTTTAGTCTTGAACGACGTTTTTCTTTTTAACTTTTCTTCCCATTAGTTATTAACAATAATGATGAAAATTTTCCTGGTAAAATCCAGAACAAAAAATGCAACCTTTTTTTTGATGATTAAAACAGGATAACACAAAAAAGCTCGTCCAAGTCTTAGCCAATATTATCTATTTAAAAGAACTCGTTTTTTAGATCCAAACCAAGTACACCGTTGAGGCCATCACGTTTAAAGGCCCTTCGCGACATTGTTTATAACTTCTTTAATTATAAATATTTTTTGGTGAAATTTGGTATGCAACTTTGTTCATTTACATACAAATAAAGGTCCAAACGATTATTCAATCTTTTTACTTATCCCTTGAAAAATATTTTTTTTCAAATAACCCTGATTTTCGTTTCGTCACAGTAGCCTAACCCCTTAAACTTATCAAATCTTTTGATGCTTCAAATAAATGCAAAAACGAATGACTAGGGAACCATACGTTAAGCTTGTTCCGATGTATGGCAGCCTTTTCTGCCCTTTTGCTACTCTCACCTTTGAAACGAACGATTCCACGCTCGCAACGTTCCACCCGTATAGTCTCGTAGCCGGCCTTGTTGCATTCGAGTTTCGGACTGGCGGCGCTCTTCGGGCCCACGAAGCCTTGCTCGCATCGCAAAACGAGTATCGGTCGGTTCATCAGATAAAAGTAATATTTCGACGCGTCTGAGTCGCCGCTGTCCGGGGAATCGGCGTTAGCGTACAAATGCCCGGAACGTTTGGTAGCGAGAAACTTTCCGTTGTTGGCGCGCAGAGCGACCGTGCCGTCTTCCGGTTGCCAGACAAGATCGAATAGCGCGTTGGAGGAACGTTTGTGATCGGACGCTTGTATACCACCGCCGGCCTCCAGGCTCCAGTAGCGATCCTGCATCGTTCTCACGTACCATCGTTTCGTCACCCGATCGAATTCCAACTGGAACGTCTCGTGGCCCGATATTTCGTCCTGATTTGCGGTCACGTCGACACCTGCGGAAATGAAAATGGAATAAACGTCAAGTCGTTGATTCGAAGCAAGATTTAATTGAATTGGAGAACATTTTTTCATACCAATATAAGATTATTATTTGAAAAGTTTAATATTATTTCATTAACGTATGAAAATTGTTATGTCTGTACATCAGTTTTCTTTTCAGGCTTGAATTGAACCGATAGGGTGCGAAGATGGTCCTAAGCCGATGTCTCAAGGGGTGCGATGCAGTCAGATTTTTCAAAAAATCGATTTTTTTTACATTTTCTTGAAGTATGATGTTTCGAAAATATTCCCTGAAAATTTCAAGTCAATCCGATGAATAGTTTCCGAGATATCCCACAATAAGTGAAGGGGCCACGTCTATTCTCAACGTATAGACGTGGCTGACAAACGCGCAAACGATAATACCCAGGAAGGCAGAATGCTTCGAAGACAACAACAAATTGATATTTTTGAAGCTTCCACACTGGCAGAAGCCCTATTGTATGGGCCAGGAATTGATGATTCGATGTAAGTAATTTTTTAATTAGTATTTCTATACATAAACCAAGTGTAAAAATGGAAAACTCTTTCAGAAATTTTCAAAAATGTATTACTCAAAAACTATGAGCTTTAGCAAAATTTTATAAAGAATACTTTCGTTTTAAAATTGCCCAAAATGTTAAAATAATAATAATTCATCCCGAAAAACTTTAATTTTTTGAAAAATTGTTTGAACAATTGGCTATAAACATTTGAATGCTCGACTTTTCGGCAAAAAATTGTGGTATTCGGATTCAGCGGATAAAAATACATAAAAAAAAGTTTAGCTTCATCCATTGAGCTCAACATTTTACGAACATGCAATACCGTATCCACATGGAAAAACTTTAAACGCGTTTTTCTCGAAACTATGTTTTTCAAGCCGGTGACCACTATATTTCAAAAACCACTCGATGGATTTTGATGAAATTTGCTGTGCTTATTGATAGCATTAAAGGGTTACCCCCACTTGCGATTTTGAAAAAATCGTTTTTTTTTTATTGCATTTTTTTGAAGTATAAGTACCGGGCCCATACTTCCGTATGGGCCCGGAATAGATGACTCTATGTAAGTTTACAACAAAAAATATTTTCTTCGTGTAAACTGAAATTGAAACTTTAAACGCGTTTTTCTCAAAATGGCATTTCTGAAGTCGGTGACCAGGATTACTCGAACACTAATGAACCGATCTTCTTGAAATTTTGCAGGCTTATTTAAGGGACAACACCACTGTGACGGCTTCAAAAAATCGATTTTTTGAAAACCATCTAGAAAAATCTAAAATACATTTAAGATTAAGATGCCGTTGGACCCAGGTCGAAAAAATAATTATTTTGAGAGATATTGAATATTTTGTGGAGCGGTGCAGCGCTCCGTGACGCTCGGGGTCCCGCGCAGCTGCGCGCCTCAGGGTCGGCAGGTATACCGGGATATATAAATTTGAGCAGAGACGATTTGCTGCAGCGTTGTTTGGGCGGCTTCACGCAAAACAACAACGAAAGCTACAACAAATCAGTTTGGGCAATAGCCCCCAAGTGTCAGTCCGAGAGCAAAAAAATCGTCGATATTGTAGCTGATATCGCGGTATTATTATTCAATGATGGCCTGAGAAGCCTCATGAAAGTTTTGGAGACGTTGGGGATAACTATCGGCCCAAATTGTTTCAATTTTTGCGTTGAAACCGACGCAGCGCGGATCGAGCTGGCGGAGCGCTCGCTCACAGACGCTGCAAAAGAGGCAAGAAGAGCCTCTACAAGTTCGAGAAAAGATGCTAGGGACAATGATTTGCTTCTTGAAGGCCAGTTATATGGTGCCGGCATCGCTGATTAAAGGTAAAAAATTTTTTTTTTCCAATTTATCGCATAAATTAACAAACCTAAAACTTTGAACGCGTTTTTCTCAAAACCACTTTTTTGAGTGCGGCACGCAGCAGAACTCGAGCAATTTTTATCCGATCGACTTCAAATTTGGACTGCATCAATAAAACTAGATTATCTAAAGAAGTACATAGGATTTTTTCGATATCTCAATAATAAAATAAGTTATAGCCTATTTTCGATGAGAAATTTTGCTCGAAAATCGTCCTTTAATTTCAAAAGCGTGCCTATTTTTTAAAAATCAATATTTTTTCAAATCCCTATGTACTTCTCTTCAAAATATCATATTATTAACGAAAACACTCGGTATTTTTTTTCAGATCGACTTTGAAGAGAGTTCTGCTGCGTGCCGCGAACCACTGCAGAGGCAACAGTACCTGACGCGGGAGCTTCCCCAGCGTCACCATGGGGCGTGAAAAATTTGAATTTTTTTTTTTATGTATCTTCAATAAACAACGAATGAAACAACATTTTTTTTTCGAATATCTCTTTTTTTCCCACAAAAAAAAAATCTTGAAAAATGGCAAAAAAACAGGGGGTCACAGTGGTGTTGTGCCTTAATACATAAAAATGTAGTCTTTAATTGTTCGATTTTTTTCGTTAAAATTGAACCATTAACTTTGACTGTCCGCCATTTTGTGAAAAATGAATATTTTTTAAAATCCTTCGATTAAAGACTAGTTTATACTTATATTTGACTAAATCCATCCGCATTTTTTTCAGATGATCCACTTCGCCGCAATGTTTGTCACCGCAAACCGTGTATATAAAAACATTATTTCATTGACGGCCATTTGCCACTAAACAATGTAATATTTTTCAATAAAAAAATTACTGAAAGTTCTTCAAGATGTGTTCTTTAAGATGGTATATTGATCGATTAAAAGTTTTGTAGTTTTCTTTTAAAAAATTCATGAAAAAGGCCTTTTTTGCGCTACAAGTGGGGGTAACGCCTTAAAAACTAGTCCTTAATCGAAGGATTTTCATTTTTGTTGAAAATTTCTATTTTTTTTTTTAACAATAAACGAGCGATTTTCTGGTCGAAAATCGAAAGTTATCTGTCGGAAGCCGCCATTTGGTTAATTTTTGAAAAAAAAAGCTTCGATTGTGGACTAGATTTATTATTAAACTGATGATTTTTTGGGTTTTTTTTATTTAGGATGATCCAGTAAAATTTTATGATGGTCACCGCATAGCACTACATGCCAAGGGGGTCCGACAAAGATGGCGATATTTTTATAAATAATCAATATTTGTCTTTGAAAATTTGTACAAGTCAAGTTGAAATATAACACAAAAAGTCTGTGTAACCACTTTTGTAAAACAAACTTAATTATTATGAAAAAAAATGATTGAGAATGCTCGTTTTTTCACGCGTTTGACTGCATCTTACTCCTTAATTTTGGAACGTCCATCTACTGCCCGTCTGAGGAAGGTTGGTGTGAAATAGGTTAAAGCTTTTTTTCTGAACCTCTGGTATGTAAAAATAAGGGCTTCTAGAAAGGCCCTGCATTTTGTTTTATCCGGATACATCGAGTAGAACCGTAGAAAATGCGTTGTCCCTTTTGAAAGGACAATTGCGCTGCTCTTCAGCGTTCATACGAAAACTCTTCAGCCAATACTCGATGTAAAGCAGTGTCGTTGGCTTCAATCATTATCTGACTCGAGTTTTCTTTTTTCCCCCTGTTAAGGGGCGAAGGTGATGAACACTCGTTCATCGCTTGAGGCATCTCAAATTGAAGAGCAAGGTCCAACATATGGCTCGGGAATCACAGATTGAAGGTAAACTTATAATTACGATAGAATTGCTCGTAAAACTCTAAAGGCGTTTTTCTCGAATCTGTTTTTCAAAACGGCGTACATGATTTCTCGACATCTAATAAACGGATTCACTCAAAATTTGGTACACTCATTCAGTGTAATAGTAGTTTAGTTTTGACCGACGTTTTTCTTCGTAACATTTTTTTCCATCATTTATCAACATTAATGATGTCATTTTTTCTCGAAAAATCGAAAAAAAAATCAATTTTTTTTACTATTGAATCACGATAATAAAAAAAACTCGGTCTAGTCCTAGCCAATCTTATCTATTGAATTTTTTTTTTAAACTCGTATTTTTGGTTTCAGGTCAATCGGGTGACCAAAATCTTTCTTTTTCTTAAATAACCCTGATTTTCCGGTCATCACAGTAATCTAACCCCTGAATATGCTTATTACTACATATTGTACTACAAAAAAAACGGGGGTTTCACAATATATAACGCAAAATACTATACAAACCGAACCATTCCCGACATGCACACGAACCAAATTTCCAATATACATGCGAGCGAAGCCGCGTTCAAAATCCGCTCACTTTTAAAGATGGAATACAATAATTTGAAAAATATTTCAAAACTATATAAAATCAATTCCAATAGTATCCAATTTTCCAATAGTATCCAATTTTAGTACCAGACGCGACATCTCGGTCATTCTGTTTTCTTTTATCCCGACGAATTACGTAGCAGGGAGGCAATTGAACAAGGGTCACTGAACGGTCGATTGTGTTGCTCGTGATATATTCGATTTCGCAGATATTCCATTATAACTGGGAAATACATTTTCGCGTTTCGGTCTGGACGAAAATTGGACGGGATGGAAAATCCAATTAAGACCCGTCCAATCGCTGTCTCGTTCAACACGGCTCGTTCACGAGCGGTCGAGAAATATAAATATGCATCACGATGATATATATATATATATATATATATATATATATATATATATATATATATATATTTATATATATATATATATATATATATATATATATATATATATATATATATATATATATATATATATATATATATTCATATAGATGTATGATATCCGCGTGTGTGTGATATCCTATTGTCCAGAGGGCATTGACATCGATCGAAGTGAGAATGAATCTCGAGCCATAAGTAAATTAATATGTCCCGAACGTTACCATCTCGTTCGCTTCGCGATCACCATTGAATTCTCAATGCTCGTTGTGATTTCCGGCTCATCGTTGCTTTCGCCACAACCGTCTCGGGCTATTTTTCCCAATCGAATAATAGAGCCAACGAATCTACTTTCATTTAATCTTTCTTTTTTGTTTTTTGTTTCCCGCATAATTTCCTTTTACCTTGTTTAACGGAGACGTAACGTTGATTGAGAGCCGCAACGAAAGAGGCCTGTGGCAACGATTCCTCGAGGGAAAATAATTCGTCACGTGTTACGGTGGTCGATCTCGATTTCAATACGGCTTTGCTGCCGATCGGTGCCAGATAAGCACCGTGAATATCCCTGAAAAAGAAAAACCGAGAACTTCGTACTACGGTAAAGGAATAAAAATAATGGTATTTCCATTATTGGAATTTCCATCGTTGGAATGCAACGAAAATATACATTTTTCTCTTGATTAATTTTTTCGGCACATTCGGGCTCCAAAATAATTGAACCTTTTTAAAGGATCCTTGCTAGAGCTCGATAACATAAATCTACGACATAAAAATTTTTGGATAAAGGTAAAAATAGAGAAATGGTATAGAAAGAATTTTCGTTGCATCCTAAGGATGCAAAGTTCAACGGCATGAAAAATAAGTCATGAAATTTCCGAGCTTATGTCCGTTAATACGAAAATAGTGGCGGTATAAAAATGGTGGAAAAGGACTCTGGTTTCGAAAAATGCTAAGCTCAATGTGAAATAAACCTGTAGGGTCCGTACGTTTGTTGGTTTGTAACTCGAGGCAGAATTACGATATCTGTAGCCCCTAATTCTGACCACGCACTCTTCATATTTGCCTCAAATAAGACTTTTTTCAAAAGGTGTAAAAATCGGAATTCGACCCTTAAGGGGGTGAAACGGGGGTTTTAAAGTTTATATGTACAAATACAAATAGTTAAACATGTATTTGTTTGTTCGGGTTCGTTTGATATATTTATGCCAACCCAAACAAACACAGTTAAGGGGTCAAAAGGACTACTTGACTGTCTATACGCACCGAACAGCGAGGAAAACATATAGTGTTATATGTAAAATAAGTTTGGTAAGTTTCAAGTAAACCTGGTCAAAAAGTATGTTTTCTCATGCAAACGTTAGCACTCCCGTTGAACCCCCCCTTGAAGGTTAAATTTTTGAAACTCCTGAAATACATGTTTAATTATTTGTACTTTGTTGTATCCATGTCAAGTTTCAAGTAAATCTGACATCAAATATGTTGTCTCATGCAAAGTTTAATACACCCGTTTAACCCTCTTAAGGGGATATACGAGTGTGACACTTTCAAAAAATCGTTGTTTTTTTGCTGCCTTTTTCGACAGTTTATACTTTCAAGAATATCCTGTAAAAATTTCAAGGCCGTATCTCTATCATTTTATCTTGCAAAAATCGATAGTTAAATCTTGAAACGCGTTTTTCTCGAAATGAGATTTTTCAAATTTGCTGACATTGAAACTCAAAGAGCAATTATCCGATTGACTTGAAATTTGAACTGAGTACTCTTGAATATATTTACTCTACAATGACGTAGGATATTTTTGATTGGATGAAAATTTACGATTTGGCATTGAAAAAAACGACCATTTTATGGGCAAGAAAACAGACTTTTTTTCATAACTACGCCATTTTGTTAGATTCTGATAGTTTTCGAAAATCCTACGTCATTGTACAGGAAATACCTTCCAGTTTAACGACATTTTTTCCTTTTTCGGTTTCAGCTACTCAATCGGCCCGAATCATGTCAGCAGTGGAGGAACTTTTTTTGGCGCCTCCGAAGGCAGTGCATAAGTCGCTTGGATCTCAATATTTTTCTATGAAAAAATTATGTAACATAGGTCAAATCTAGTCAAATATATTCTTAATTTTCCGAAACATTTAATTAAGTACTTTTCTTCCAAAAAGTGCCCGAAAATCACCCAAATTTGCAGCGTTCACACTGGTGAATTCCCTTAACAGAATTTTAAGAAATGCTGAAATACGCGTTTAATTATTAGTATTTCAGAGTATTTAGGTCAAGTTTCAAGCAAATCTGACAAAAAAAAATATGTTGTCTCATTCAAACTTTAAAACCCTAGTTTCACCCCATTGAGGGTCAAATTTCGATTTTTCCCACTCGTGAAAAAAGTCTTATTTTGGGTCGAATATGAAGGCTACGTGGTCAGAATTAGGAGCCACAGGTATCGTAATATCCCCTAACTCGAGAACTATTGAATCGATTTCGATTAATCTTCCACGGAAGCACAACTCAACGTCTGTAATAGGATCTGAGGTGAATGCGCATCACGCTATCCAGTTAATTACAATTACAATAATCAAACATGAGGAAGCTCATATTTAAAAAAAGAGCTCAAACGAATATACAAATAAACAAACTAACAGAGAAACAAAAATTGACGAATAATCATGAGTTGTGTAATTTTGTTATTTTCAAAAATCGTTTTTGCAGTTCGTTATTATTTTCAATAAGCAATATATATATTTTTTTTAAACACAAGAGAAAAAACTTCAAACAAAAGATCAAATTGCGTAATTAACAAAAGTGTACGTATAATGAGGCATGCTTTGTCTGTAAATCTGTAAATCTCTGTCTCTACATAAAATAAAACGGTGAGAGAAAATTTCCAATTTAGAAAATTTCGTTACAGAACATTTATGTTAACTAAATTTCAAAGTGGCGAGAGGGTTCGAGAGATTTTGGTAGGTGAAAATCGCCCATAGTAAATTTAAAAGAAATATAGAACGAGTAGCTAGTTTTGCCACCAATAAGATTTCAACGCGGGCAAAGCCGGGGGTACCAAAATAAGAAATTAAAAAATCACGAATACTTCCGCACCGGGTAAATTGTCCACAAACTCGATAAAATACAATGACACCAATAAACAACGAGCGTAAACAAAAGCTGTCTATTCCTACCTTCAAATTTAAAAACGACATCCTTTTCCTTAGTAAAAAAAATAAAATAAAATCGAAAGAAGAAAATCCCATTTTTTCGATACTCGTATTTTTCCAACTTCTATCCGTCCAATCTGTACAAAATAAAAACGCTGCCTTTCGTATAGCCGCCGTTCAATTACCGAAGTGCGAGAAGACCCGCGTGAAATTCAGCAGCGTAGAGACAATCCCGGGTGCAAGATTCGAGAAGCTTTCCGTCGCGTGCCAGATACTTGTTGTTGCAAGTGTGAAGAGCGTAATGACCGCCCTCGGATTTTCCACCCTGCCCGTGGCCCGGACCGACCTCGTTGTCGGCGGTCGCGGCAGCGCGAAACTCAAGGGTGAAGAGGGTATCCTCGCCCCAGGGCACGGGCGCGTCCACGTGAATCTCGTCCTGGCTCGCGCTCAAGTGAGCGAAACGCTTGCGTCCAGCTGATCTCAAATTTACCTGGGGCAAGTAAGCAAAACAAAAAAAATTATAAGTGCGACGATCGGTGTAACAAAAAAGAGACAAGAATTGAAACAATAACGTAATAATGATTTAAAAATTACAGAGTTCTCAAAATCAACTGAACGAATACGAAATTATAATGAAAATCATCAATAGGATTATTATTATGATTACAGTAATGATAATGATAAATAATAATAATAATAATGGTTTTTATTATAATTTCGTATTCGTAAAGTTAATTTTGAGAATTAGTAGGGTCAAAGTGGGAACAGTGGCAACAGTGGGTACACTGAACCTTTTCTTGTTTCTCAGAAGTGGGCATGTATATATGTGCGTCTTTTTCACATTAGAACCGCCCTCGGATGCCAATAGATTTCAACCTGTCTGTGAGTCGCTCCCGCGTAATTAGGTTGTGAGAGCTGATTTTATATTATTTTTGGTATAAAAAATTAAAAAACCAGCTGAGTTTGTATGTTTTTTGCTTCTTCACCTATGGCAGTTATGTTCGAAGTCATTGTTCTCGCGCAATATACAGCTATATTGCGGTGTTTGAGTATTGTGTTTGTTAACCTAACAAAAATAGAAACTTGTCAGTACCCGCTTTAGAAAAAAAGAGAGGGTCGGTACACAGTGGCACAATTTTTCGAGGTACACAGAGGTGAGTCATAATATGAATGTTTTCGCGTTGTGATTTGGATGGGTACTGGTACTACCTCATTAGGTAGGTACTCACTGTTGATTAATATTCAATAAATGATTGTGATTGATTTCATTATATGTTGTCTTGTTTTAAATTAATGTTTCAATAGTTTACTGTACAATACTCCCCATTGTATAGAGCAAAGCACTCCATTACCTAAAGTGTACAGTGGATCAGGGTAATTGTCTTCAAATTTTGCTTCATTTTGAAGTTTTGTTTCACTGTGAAATTAGGCATGTTTCACTGTGTACACCCCCAAGTACACAGCGGATCAAATCCCACTTTTAAAAAATGGTTATTATCTCAATATCTATTGGGTTACGCCGTTCAGTGTCGTTTAACAAAACGAAGCCATTGAACACACCTCACGTTTAGTCAAGGTTTCATTGAGATTGTGTGAACGGTTAGGCAGCTATAGACCTCTGAAAAAAATGAGTCACTGATCTCACTCTGACCCTAATGGTGTAGTTCCGAAAAGGACATACCTCCGATTAATTTGGAATTTCGGGTATCCATGCATATTAACCCGGTAATTACGAATATGGTAGTGAAAATACCCGCAAATTCGATTTTCAAGGTCAGAACTCACAAAAACTGATGTTTCAGAGCTTTTCTATTTTATTGCAATAAATGTAGATCTCAGAGAAAATTTTTCCTACAAAAGTTGTGGTCTGTAAAAAGATTGATCTTTCATGTTCCATACAGTTTTTGTCTAAAACCATTCTGTTTCGAGATAAATGCGATAAATGCGAGTACATTTTGCTAAATTCCATTAGTTTCGATATTATCTACTTACGCACTTCACCGCCAGAAGGTTGGAGTTTGTTTGGGTTTGTTCGTTGTGTGTCGTGTGTTGTTTGTTGTTTAGGTAGCGTATAGTGGTAAAAATCAAACTGCAACCTTCCCGCGGTAAGTCGCGTAAGTACACTTAGAAAAAAAAACAAATTGAATTAAAAAAAAGTTGTTGGATTCAAATAAATGTCTGATCGCGGAGTGCCACCGATATATGAGATAGTTAAAATACTATAAAATATTGGAAAATGGGATTGATTCAAATAACATATTGTTTTATTTGAAAATTTCTTGTGTTCTCTGAATATCTACATTATCCTTCAAATAAAATTATATTCTATTGAAATAATTATATATCCTATTCGTAGATGTATGGATGAAATAATTAAGCGGTTGCTACAACTTTTTATTTCGTACAAAAATATAATCCATAGAATGAATTATTTCTTTACTACATCGGAACGAATATGCCATGAGACGTAAGTTTTTCAATTTGTTTTAAATCTTAAATAAAAAGGGAGCATCAGAATGATCATCCACGATAATAGTGGAGAAAATATCAGATATCCAATGGAATATTCATGGAGAGAATATCAGATATTCAACTGATAACTACAGGTACTACACTTTGATCTTAGCCATAGGCCAAGAAGCGATACTCTTTCGAGTTTCTCCGGCATTTAAGGGGTTACCCCCACTTGCGATTTTGAAAAAATCGATTTTTTGTATGGCATTTTTTTGAAGTATAAGTATCCGGGCCATTTTTTTTTCGAAAAAAAAAATGGCCGTTTTATAGCCAAAAAACGGCCGTTTTTTTCCGTTAAAATCGAACCATTAACTTTGACTGTCCGCCATTTTGTGAAAAATGAATATTTTTTAAAATCCTTCGATTAAAGACTAGTTTATACTTATATTTGACTAAATCCATCCGCATTTTTTTTTTCAGATGATCCACTTCGCCGCAATGTTGGTCACCGCAAACCGTGTATATAAAAACATTATTTCATTGACGGCCATTTGCCACTAAACGATGTGATATTTTTTAATAAAAAAATTACTGAAAGTTCTTCAAGATGTGTTCTTTAAGATGGTATATTGATCGATTAAAAAAGTTTTGTAGTTTTCTTTTAAAAAATTCATGAAAAAGGCCTTTTTGCGCTACAAGTGGGGGTAACGCCTTAAGTAGATTTTCGGTTCGCGCTACGCTTACGAGAAACGAGCGCGCGTGCGGCTTCTAGCGGTTACTCCGAGTACTACTGGTTTCCTCACACCTATAATTTCGGTGGCGCTCGGCCATGATTTGGTTGAATTTTTTCAATTAAATGCGCAAGAAAAAAAAATTATTTTCGCATAATTTTTTAACCAAATCAGATATTTGCTTAATATTCTTCATCAAAATGAAATATTAATATTTTAACGAATAATGTACTTGAAAATCAATATCGGATATGGTGAAAAAAATAAAATAACATGTTTACTCAATAGAAATTTTATCTGAATCAAACGAGCGAAATTTAATTTTTCTTGTGTACTCGAATCAACAATACTCCTGTTTTTAATTGAAGCGCTTTTTTGTCCGTTGCAGAAAATGCATTGAAAACTATGTAATTTGTTCGGGATAATTTTTTAGATAGTTTCAATAATATGTTGATCTCGGCTAACAGTATATCTTTTGAATGAAAAAAAAACTTTCAATTTAACCATTTTAATAAAGTCAATAGCATTTTGTATGGACTAATGAATCCGATTATTTTCACCAACAATTTTACAATTGAATTAACGAAACTTTTATTCAATAACACCAATGATATTGGATCAATGATTTTTTTCTCAGTGTAGATAATATCGAACTGATGGAGTTTAGGAAAATGTACTATTTGGAGCATTGTCCCATTTTTTTTCTCGAAACATTGGTTTTAGACAAAACTTGTATAGAACATAAAATATCAATCTTTTTATAGGCTACAACTTTTGTAGGAAACATTTTTCTCTAAGATCAACGGTTATTGCAATAAAATAGAACAACTTTTAAATAATCATTTTTTGTCAGTGTTGTCAGGGTAAACAGAATTCAACATTAATCGGGGGTATGCCCTTTTCTAAACTATATCCTTAGTAATGACTGACAGTAATTCATCATAATTGGTAAGTATCAATGATAGTTGATAGTAATTCATAATAATAATAATAATAATAATAATAAATGAATAAAAAACTATTGTGATTAATACTCGATAATATATTTGCATTAAAGTTATAATTTGGAAATTCAAAAATATAAAAAAATGTACGTTAGATCGCGAGAAAGCGTGAAATGGAGGAAAATAGAGTAAATGAGATTAAAGGAGACGAATGAAGCCGCGGGTAAGAGATGGGATTACGGTTCGTTGACATTACTTACGGCGGGGCAATGAATATTGCAAGAAGGAGAAGAAACTGTAAATCAAGCCTTCAGAAGGAGATATTTATGGATGCGTGCGAAGGCTAGGTCGCTGCACGGGCTATTGAGGATAAAAAAAAGGTGTAAACAAGCAGGTAAAGCAAATTGGTTGTAATTGTGTTCACGCGTCGGTGACCGAGGGAAGAAAAAGTAAAATTGACAACGATAGGGAAGAGAAACGAACCAGGACACATACCGAGCAAGAATCAGCTAAGCCCTAATGGGAGTTACTGAGAAAGGGCGAAAAAAGGAAAACGAGGGAGAAAGGAAAAAGGGAGGAAGATGATATTGTAAATCGTTCGGCGACACTTTAATGAGTTCAATTAAGGACCGCGCCATAACATTGCAGTTACGATCGATTTAGACGACAATGGGTACTGTGCGAGCCGGCTGCGACCGAGTTCTATAAATATACATTGTATCGCAGTGAGATTTGCCGAGGCGCCTTGTAGGCATATAGCCGGCGAAATAAGCGCGAGACCAACGCACAAATTCTCGCGCAACGTCAAACGGCCTCAGCGTTTTTTAGCAAAGATCGTCGTTGATTAACTCGAGATAATTCACGCTATTGATGACATACGTTGTGCCCAATTCCCTATGAAGAAGCACAAGACGTACACGTTTTGGACACGCGGATAAGCAGACTAGTCGTCAATTTGCATTTTCGTCTTGTCCCTCACAGCTTTGAGGTCGAGTAGCTCGATTGCGCCGCTGCCATTCCGCTTGATCACGGTGCATCAAAACTGTATGCAGATACTGCAATAGCATTTGAAACTCCAATTTCAGGGATACGACGATTTGACAAAAATCTGGCTCATTTACTTGATTAAGGGATAACACCACTCTAGGATTTTTGGAAAAAAACGTTTGTTTTTTGACTTAAAAAATACTTTGGCGTCATAAAAACAATATGCAATTGGTCCAGTAGCGATTTTTTTTTTGAAAGATTCTCTTATCAATTTTGCCGCAGCGCCTCGGACTACTTTCAGGCGCCTCGTGCAACTTTAAACGCGTTTTTTTCGAAACCACTTTCTTCAAACTGGGAGGACGAATTACTCGAAAACCTTTGCATGGATCGATTTGACATTTTAATAGTAGCTTCACAATTACATTCTCTATGGGAGTACGTAGTCGTTTTTTTTTATTATTAAACGTAAACTTCTTTTTATAAACAATTTACTGCTTTTTTTTTTACAAAAAAATCGATTTATTTATTTCAAAGTGCGCCATTTTTTCAAAATTTGATTTAAAAAAAACTCCCTACGTAGTCCCATAGCTAATAATATATAGATTATAACTTTTTTTGTTTTTGTTCCAGGTCTTATACTTTACGAGAAAACCGTCCTCCCGTGAAGTTATTTGTAAAAAAAACCCGTTTTTTAAGATGGGCTCTGTCGCCGCCATTTTGTATGAAAAATGTAATAATTTTTTTTATATACTTTAATATGTGTTAAATGAGCC
Source organism: Ophion slaviceki (assembly GCA_944452715.1). Lineage (NCBI taxonomy): Eukaryota > Metazoa > Arthropoda > Insecta > Hymenoptera > Ichneumonidae > Ophion > Ophion slaviceki. The sequence continues at coordinate 52,061,083 of OX101785.1, read as the reverse complement.
CTCTCAAAAGAAATCCTATTCCTTTTTTCATACACCCGAAATGAATTGTCAAAGTTAGGCCTTATTTTCTGCCGCTGAAGTGGTGTTATCCGTTAAGGGGTTTTTCGCTTGAGACAACGCAAATTGAAAAGGAAGGGCCAACATACGATGCAGCAATCGCAGATTGAAGGCAAACTTATGATCGTAACGATACAAGTTGCTAATAAAACTTTAAGGGATCATCCAGTGTAAAATTTGCAAAATATCTATTTTTTTGCATTATCTGATAGTATGGACAGATATAAACATGCTGTTCAATTACTTCGGTTGCTACAGCCTTTCTCAGAAAAAGGGAATTGACCTGCTGCGTGCGAGCGGGCGCGTTTTTCGAGGAATGTCGTTTTTCAAAACTGTATAAGCTCTCAAAGGAAGAGTTTTCAAGCTATCCGTCTCAAATTTTGACACAACATTCTTCACACCATTCTTTATCTTGCTGTCGAAGCTTTTTTTTAATCTTCATATGTTTTTAAACAAAAAAACTGTCAATAAAATATGCTAAATTCGATACTTTTTTTTACAAACCGCCGCCATTTTGTCAATTTTGATAAAACAAAAAACCTCCATAGCAACATTGCGGCTTTCATACTAATTAATAATCTTTTTACGAATTTTTTTTTCGATAATATTTACGGGCACAACCCTGTGCACCGTGAGGACTCCTTATTTTTCGAAGACATTTTCAACCGTTAAAAAAATGTAAAAAAAAATAAAAACAAACGGTTGAAATTTTATTTTCTGTTCTTCATGCGTCCTTTGATTTGACATTAAAAAATCAGACTGATTAGCGTATTTTAACCATCGAAAAAAAAATCGCGGAAATCAACTATTTTTCGACCCGTTTCACTAAGATCTTTTATCTCGAAACTATGTTTTTCAAAACAGTGTACACGATTTCTCAACATCTAATGAACGGAATTACTTGAAATTTAGCACACTTATTCGGTGTAATAATAGTTTAATCTTGCCCGACGTTTTTCTTTTAACCTTTATTTTCATTAGTTATTAACAATAGGGATATCATCCGTCGTCGGAATATCGAAAAAAGAAAGTTGAGACTTTTTTGATGATTGAAACACTAGAAAAAAAGCTCGAACAAGTATTGGCCAATATAATCTATTTGAAGCAAAAAAAACGTTTGTTGTTTATTTCAGATCGACCTGGCGGCCAAAATCACGTACACTGGTGAGCCCCTCACGTTCAGATGACCTTTACGTCATTGTTTATAACTTCTTTACTTATTAATATTCTTTCATTAAATTTGATAAACAACTTTGTTAATATACATACAAATAACTGTCAAAGCGATTTTCCAATCACCTTACTTATTCCGTCAAAAGTAATTTTTTGTTTAATAACCCTGATTTTCAGGTCACCACAATAGTCTAACCCCATAACGAAAACGATAATGATGGCGCTTTATTTTTACTACATTTTGGAGAGAAGCGTCGGTTGCTGAAGAAGATCGGGGACATTTTTTTGAAATATTGTCGAAAATATATGTAGCAAGTAGAGACGATTTGCCTCTTTATCATTTTTTTTTGGTACCTCTGCGTAATGTGTGTGTGTGTGCGCGCGTGTGTGTGATATATGTACGTATCGAAGTTAGTCGCGCGAATACCTGTAAATATCGATTTTAGACGACAAAAACAGAGAAGAAAGTTTGAATCGTTGTCATGTCTAAATTTTGGATGCCCCAGATTTTTTTCAAGCTGAGCTATCAACCTGATTTCAAGGTTGCCTCCATTTTAAAAAATGGAAGCCCCTTCTTCTATTCGCCAAAGATGTAGACCACAAAAAAAAAACAAAACCAACGACCTGCAATGTCATGACCTTGGGATGACCTTGAAATACCTTTTTGGAAAACGTGCCGCTTGAAGTACGCTGGATAACATTGTACCGACACGATGGCCGTCCTTCGCACATCACCCGAACATCGCGACAAGAATTGAACGAAAAATTTGCGGGTCGGTGGATTGGTAGAAACGGTCCAGTTGCCTGGCCTCCTCGATCGCCCGATTCAACACCATTGGACTATTTTTTTGTGGGGTGCATTGTAAAGCCAAGTCTACAGAGATGTAGCAACCACTCGGGAAGATCTGAAGGAACGGATAAACCACGATGGTCGAGCAATTTCTAACGAGAACGTTGCATAGAGTTCACGCATCATTCAGAAATTGTCTCGTAAAATGTATCGCGGTTAATGGCCACATTTTTGAACACGTCATGCAATAAAAACACAATTTGCGCCTGAAACCACCGCCTTTTTTGCTTGTCATGCTCTAATTACCGTTTTGCAAATTTTTCAGTATTTCAACGTCATCCCAAGCTCATGATATTGTAGGTCAATGGTTTTGTTTTTTTGTGCTCTACATTCGTGGCCGATAGAAAAAGGGGCTTCCGGTAAAAAAAGTGGAGGTAACCTAGAAATCAAGGTGAGACCTCTACTTGAAAAAAAAAACTAAGGCTACCAAAATGTAGACATTGACGAATCATTCAAATTTCGTCTCTGACTTTTTCGTGTAAAATCAATATTCATACGTGTGTTTCGAGGGACTAACGTCTAGTGAGTCACCCTAGGAGTAAACTCTTAGGTCTCACAGACCCAACCAAATTTTCAAGGATCTGGCACCGCGGGCTCCTTGGCATTACAGATACGGCTGTGTCGCGAAAATTCACTTTGGTCCGTCCCCAACCATTCGCCACTGGGCAGACCCCCAGTTGTCGTTTAGCTTCTGTATTGTGAAGGTCGAAAAACAAACACGGGTCTCCCAAGCGCATGTGTACGAATCGATCGAAATTACAAATATTGTACAGCCTTTCTTTTTTCACAAATTCGATTTTAAATAAGTCATATTGAATAAATCTACGCGAGTCTATTATAGTCTTTCGAACCTAACCTTTTTTATATATTTATAACCCAGATTCTGCTGTGAATGTATTACAGAATACGTATACTCGCTGCCAGGTGCATGTAAAGTCGCAAAATTCAATAAATAAATGAGCAAATAGGTGAATAGATAAGGAACGGAAACTTGTATTTGTTAATTTTATTAGTAGTAGCCGCTCTGCTTACTCGCACTCAAACGCGAACTGTGAAAGAAATACAAAAGCAGCTGCGAATTTCTTGCGAAAAAATGCTGTCGATAATATAACCGACCAGGCAACAGAAGAAGACGAAGAAGATGCCGAAGATCACAATTCGGATGCTGTTTCATTCCAAAAGCTTATGAATATACGTTGTTTCTGTTTTTATTCAAATAAATCTTGTTATATAAATACGTTTGTGCAATGTATTAAAAAATGCATTCGAAAATATTGGATTTTCACAATGATAACTCGACAAAATAGACCATACATCGATGGTAACGAGCAATTACACTCGAAAATCGACCTACTTGCCCCCTGGACATTTCGTTGATAACAATGAAAAATTATATCATCCTATTTTTTCTCAAAATTCCACCTCTGCCCTTTCAGAATCCGCAAAGAAAATTAAATTCTGTCGATTAGTTCCTGAGTTATGAATTTCGAAGAAAAAAATGCCAAACTCGAGTTTCTTCTCTTTCGCAAAACTTTTTCATCAGCTCGAACAGCTTTCTCAGACAAAATATGGGCGGAACATAGGCTCTTCACAGGCGCTTTCCTAAGACTGCACTTTCGAAAAAAAAAACTCATCTGCATAGATGTAATATCAAGGAACCTACAGCATTCGAAAGCTGGCCGGATCTCACAGACCCAGTGTCAGTGTTGGGCATTAATCAATTAGGTTTTCAATCAGTTAATTAATTTACTAAAAAAGTAATTGCATTTAATTTGATTGCAATTAACATTCATTGCAATTACACTAATAGTTGCAAGCTGCAATTAATTTATTTGAATTAATCTATGTTGATTGCAACTGGCAATTAAAACAATTGTAATACACTTTTTTAATTGTTCTACGAAACAATTAAAACTGACAATTAACCTATTTAACTTTACAGATATCAGATAAAAAAGATTCAGATATTGTTATTGATTATTATATACATTATTGATGATATATAATAATCAATTTAATTACCCAAGCAATTAAATTTCGCCCAACACTGCCCAGTGTGTATAACGAAGTAGCGACAAATATGAGTGAACTTCCAGGGTTCCAGGTTTCATTTTGCCAAACGAGACTTCTTCAATTTGAATACATCCACAAAGGATGAAGATATTTCAAAAAAATCATTTTTTATATGAAACAATTCCAGACAAAAAAAAATCGAGGACGTACAACGCAAAGTAAACTGTGCATTCTTTCGATTTTCCAACAATCGACGTAAACAAACATCCACACAACATACTTTTTATATGACCTGGTGATTAAGCGACCCGGCAATTTTTCACGCCTGACACACCTCGCGATTCCGAGCAACGTAATACGATGATTTTCCCAAGTTTCTTCTCTCAACAATAGGCATTGCGCGTATCGTTATTCGTTTCGGTCGTAAACCGCATTAGATTGACGTGCAATAATTTTCGATAGTGCCATAGACTCTTTGCACCACGCGGTACGATTGCATTCTATTTAGCTATTCAGCATTCACGGGTTCATCGATCTTGCCCACCTGTGCGCGTGTGTGTGCATTTTTTCTCTCCTTTTTTCGGGTTTTAATTACCTGAGGCCTTGCGGCAAGATGAACGAGCCAGTATTCAGCCTCGCCGGGAGCCTTGGCCATGCACTTGAGCTCGTCCTGGCTCGAGCCCAGAAAATATCCCCTCTGTACGTTCTTCAATGCCCATCTGCCGCTCCCTGTAATAAATCAAGCCTCCGCGATAAATGATCGGTTCGCGCGTCATACGTTTCACAGAGGGACAATAAAATAATAGTCGTAAAATTCCAAGGTCACAGCCCCCCCCCCCTGCTTTTGCTTCTCTCGCGAGAAAAATTCGCAAAGTCCTTTATAGTTTCGATGAAACTGTTGACACTTTTTATGATCGTGAATTCTCTTTTTTTCCGACTCCGGCTATGATAATCAAGGCATCGTGAATGTTTTTTTTTCGCTGATTCTTACCATCGGATGCTAATTGGATCTGAAAGGCACAGCCGGGATCGGAGGTGTCCTCGGCCTCGCAGGTCACATTGCCGAATTGGTCGACGGCGAGATAGCGATCGAGATGTGAACGAAGGAAGACCTGATGCTCGCTCCCCTCGAGGGTCCAAAGTTGCTTCTTCTTGAGGCTTGCCCCGTTCGCGTTTATCTTGAAGCCGAACGTCTCCGCGGTCAGATACTTGAATTTTCCATTTATCAGCCCGACCTGCGAATTACATTTTTCTCGTCAAGGAGTTTTTTTTTGGTGGACGATTATAGATTTGGATGTGGCAAAAAATGGAGAAATATAAATGATTGACCTGGGGACGGTTGAAACTGGAGATAGTATGGAAGTGAAGAGCAAAAATGAAAGGGCTAGAATCGCAAAAGTGCACCGGGAAAACAATATATTTCTATGTACCAGGATTTGTTAACTATTAACAAACCGACTGTCTCCCCATCCGGATATCGGACGAATAAGCGTATGTTGTTCGTCCGGATAGCGGCACAGTTCATGCCGTATTTCCAGGAGACGTACATATTATTGTGATTCGTGTCAGCTAGTATCCGGACGAATTACATATAAGTATGTGGATATATAATCGTCTGGATAGAATGTGTTAAATTGTTAAACAAACTATCCGGACGAATCATTCACACATATTCGTCCGAATAAAATCTTTATAATTTTGTTTGGGTTGGTTGGGTTTGTTTGGATTTGTTTGTATAGGTTTGTGTGTTTGGGTTTGTTTGTTTAGGTATGTTTGTATAGGTTTGTTTGTTTGGGTTGGCCTGTTTGGGTTCGTTTGTTTTAGTTTGTTCGTTTGGATTTGTTTGTTTGGATTTGATTGTTTGGGGCGTTATACAGCGAGAACTGCGTGAACTGAGCCGCTATCCGGACGAATAACATACGCTTATTTGTCCGATAACCGGACGGCTAGCCGCAGCGATTAACAAATGGTAAAGTTGGATATGGCGAAATAAATATCTTCTTAGAGTTAATGAATCATTCATTTGAGCCTCTGAATTGTCAAAAATAAAGATTGGATAATAGTTAAGGCTCGGGTAGGGGTTTCAGCGTGAAAAAAAAAACACTTTTTTGCGACTTTTTTCATCTATATAGATAGAGTAAATTTATTGAAAACTTTTGTACATTGTTAAGTGTCATTTCAAGAACATTCCGTGAAATTTGTACGCGAAAATATCCACAAACAAGCCGGTGCCGCGTTTTTCTCGAAACCACTTTTTCAAAGTCCGTGTTCACTGCCATTTGAAAACTACATGACCGATTTATTTCAAACTTGGTACACAATTTCTACATACAAAATACCTCCCCCCCCCAACGGTTAGTTTGAGATTTTTTTTTACATTGAGGGGTTTTTCCACCCCCAAAATGGCGGATTTTTTCGTGAAAAATAGCACTTTTCACTTTACATGACCACCAAAATTTAGAAATGAAAAAAAAATTATCAAAGACCGTTGGGGGCATTTGATGATACTTTGACTACATTTTAATGGTACTTGATTTCAGATAATTTCCAGCTGAGATACAGTGAACACCGCAAATCGTGTTTTTCCAAAAGCGTTCTCGGTAAAGCTTTGTCACCGGCTTGTATGTGGATATTTTCGCGTACAAATTTCACGGAATGTTCTTGAAATGACACTTAACAATGTACAAAAGGTTTTAATAAACTTACTCTATCCATATAGATGAAAAAAATTCACATAAAAGTGTTTTTTCCACGCTGAAACCCCTACCTTTCCCTTAAGAAATGGGTACTTTAATGGAACATACGCGTTCTTAACAGCCAATAGATATACAGTTGGTCTAGCCCAATGCTTCGTATTAATATACTAGATGTACATGAAGTTTGCATCGTTGCTATCCAACGGTTTCATTTTTTTTTCGATTTTGTTTGGTTGGTCCCGGTGGCCGTAAATATTTTTTATTCATTTTACCATATTTTTTTAGCAACTAGAGCCGAACTGACCAAGAAAAAATAGGAAATTACAAAATCGAAAAAAAAATGAAACCGTTGGATAGCAACGATGCAAACTTCATGTACATATATACTAGAAATACTTGTTTCCTATAACTGAGGTGTTTATTCAATGAGATCAGTAGAAAAGTTGTCCCAGATGTAAAGATAGTTGAATGAACGATATTTTAAATTTGCACAAATCAAGAATCGTGTATAGTTACCAAATGAATATTTGGACAAAGTCATTCATAGATTGTCGGCAGATGAATGTGCAATTGAATCAATGTAGCACTATAGTGCTAGTGGGCAAGTGTACAAGGAACAACTCTCATGGAAAATCAGAGTTGTTCCTTGCTACTTGTAGAGGACAAATTGTTGGACAACGATTTCTCCTCTACAAGTAGCAAGTCCGTTAGTCGGAGGACAACAAAGGTGGTAGCATCAATACGTCGTAGAGCAAGGAACAACTCTCATAGAAAATAGGCGGTCGACGGTCTTGGCCACCCCCGCTCTAATGCATAATTTAATATTCTCTATGTATTCTTTCGAAAGTTTCCTAAAGATTTGGCAGGTCCCACAAAACAAGAAAATCGTTAATTGATGCCATTGGGGCAGAGAATAAATCCACGTTTTCACGGTCACGAACTGATATCCTCTAGGTAAGTGGACATGCGATCACGCACAGTCTCCAGTGTACCTTGCTGGCATCTATGTCGCGTCTGCGCATGAACGAGCTTGTGCGATAAAGTGCCGTGGTAGCGTACAGAGCAAACGGTCTTGCCAAATGTACGATACTCATCTCAAGCACAGATTTGTTTCCAAGTACAGATCATAATTTGAGACGAGTCGTCAATTTTTTAACAGTTATGTGCTAACTTTTAACAGGGCTATATTTGATTCAACTGAACATTTTTTCATTATTATTAAATATTCATTTTGTAATAAGTGTACGACTGTTATCTCAAAGAACTATTGGGCCAACATCTTAAATACAGACTTACTAATAGTGAATAAATCCTTATTTGCGTTAAATAGAGAAGTTGTCGGGTCAACTGTGTGACTCTTGGCTCAAATATGGCCGAAATAGTCGTTTTGAAAGAAGATCACTTAATTGTTGTGACATGTTCACTTACATTGAACACAGGATAGTCGCGGCTACTATACGTTAACGGCCCCAAATCCAAATATATTAATTGTGAACAAATCTCTACTTCTTTGAACTGTATTATCATATCGCAATTTCAACTCGTTCTTCGATGACCATAAACATCTACTGAGTTAAGAGAAATAAAAGTGATTTAACAAATCATTATTTTCAAAGAAATACTAGACTATAAAATGTTGTCATGAGAACACGAATATTTCTTAACGGTTATCAAATTTGGCAACAGTTAATGAATATTTGAATAAAAGTGCCAACTAATTGTATTTCTTTACTACAAATCAACTGTTTTCTCAGTGTGTGGGAGGCCAAATTTGAAAAAGATGGGACATAAAAGAAGAGTGAAGATCTCCACCAATGCGATGGCCAACATATCAGGAGTGAATTTATTACGATTTCTACCAAATGCAGAAAACGTGTGTGAAAAAATGGACAAGTCGAATTGTAGAAATTGAGTGTCGCGCAGTGGGGACGAGATCAACGGAGCGAGAAGTTCGAAAAATACAATGGCCGTCGCTCGATGCTACGGAAGGTTTTTGGTCGTGTAAGTCACACGTGCTGCGCACGTGTTCGACAACAATATGAGAAAAGGTTCACCGATAAAAGAGACATAAAATTACACGTGGGGTACGACGAATCGATTTCCTCAGGGAGAAATTGCGAGGGGACATTTCTTTTTAAATTTATGCCAGCTGGGGATGAGTCCTTGCCTCGGGGGAGACGAGACCCGAGAACTTTTCTCCAAAGGGTGAGACATGGCTCTGGGGGAAAACCCACGACTGTCCTCTTCCAATTAAAGATTCAAGGGTCTCGGAACGACAGTTTCCTCAAAGCCCTCAACAGCTTACCGCATCGCTTTACCATCATGGAAAACATTTTCTGAATCTCGCAGCTGTGCAAGACTTGAATCAATATGCCGAAAAAAAATTGAAGACAAACTCGAATAATAAATGACAAAATGTAACTTTAAGAATCAACATTTTTCAAATTATTTTCCAGAAAATAAATTTTCTCAAAAATATCCAATTGTACTTGAGAATGTTTCGCTTTTTTATCGATTTATCTTTTCTACTGTTCGTTCGGCGATATTTTTTATAAAAAATATTCCGTAAAGAATTCGTAGGTCGAATTTTTTAATGAATGCAATTTGTTATTTACCGTCCAGCCGGTTCTGTCGACTCCGTTCTCGGAGTTTCCACTTTCCGAACCGTTGCTCTGCATTGTGCTCGTGGTAACGCGACAGTGTACGATATCCCGAAGTTTCGTAGTTTCCTGGCTCGCTTGATTTCTCAAATAGTCGATTACGGTGACGCGAAAATTTTCACGGTTCGTTTTCCAGTTATTTTTTATGTCTGCCTTGAAGCCGATCTCGTCGATTTCTGCAATGAGAAGAATTAAGAATCAGTTAATTGATCAATCGTTATTGATATTACGATATGTCGGCCCTACATTATGATGTTGAAGTTTGCATCGTTAAAATGCAACGAAAATGCTTCTTTTTTTTATCATCTCCTTGCTATTATCAAACAAAATTTGCCTCATCTCGGTTACGAGTATTTTTAGTCAAACGTTTTTTTAAAATGATTTTCTGTAAGATTTACAACGTACATTTGCAAGGAAATATTTTGGGTGATGAAGAAAAGTAAGAAAAAAAGTTTTCCGTTGCATTCCAACGATGCAAACTTCAAGACCATAATAGAATCGACGTATATTTAGCGAGATTAAATAAAAATATACACACAATTGTATATATAAATTTTTGTATCAAAATATGTATAAACGAGTTATATATCATTTATAAATTTCTTATTGTATAAATGGATATATTTATTTATTCTGTATGCATGCACTACCGGCCAAAAGCTTCCGAGCACTTCAGATAATAGCAAAACTTCCTTCACTTTGGATATCACTTTGGATAATTGCAAAATTGTATTAGAATAATATAATTCGTCATACAGAGCTAGATAATATCTTCGTGAAATAATAAATGAGTCGAACTTTATTATTCTAACATTATTTGGCAATTATTCAGTGATCGGAAGTTTTGCATTTTTCTGAAGTGTCCGGCAACTTTTCGCCGGTAGTGTATGTTATTAAATATTCATGGTAGGTTCTTATTACGTTTTTAGCTCGATATATATATATATATATATATATATATATATATATATATATTTAAATACATATATATATTAAGGTGGCTGCAATTTGGGTCAAATTTGAATTTTCAACGTCCCCTTGTGAAAACATAATCAAGGTATATAAAAAAAAATACGTGCAAAGTCTTAAGGGGAGGGTAGGGGTTTCAGCGTGAAAAAAAACACTTTTTTGCGAATTTTTTAAAATCTATATGGATAGACTAAATTTATTGAAACCTTTTGTACATCGTTAAGTGTCATTTCAAGAACATTCCGTGAAATTTGTACGCGGAAAAATATCCACAAACAAGCCGGTGCCGCGTTTTTCCTGAAACCACTTTTTCAAAGTCCGTGTTCACTGCCATTTGAAAACTACATGACCGATTTATTTCAAACTTGGTACACACTTTCTACACAAAATGCCTCCCCCCAACGGTTAGTTTGAGATTTTTTTTTACATTGAGGGGGTTTTCCACCCCCAAAATGGCGGAATTTTTCGTGAAAAATAGCACTTTTCACTTTACATGACCACCAAAAATTTAAAAACGAAAAAAAAATTATCAAAGACCGTTGGGCGGAGGATTTGATGATACTTTGACTAAATTTTAATGGTACTTGATTTCAGATAATTTCTAGCTGAGATACAGTGAACACCGCAAATCGTGTTTTTCCAAAGGTGTTCTTGGAAAAGCTTTGTCACCGGCTTGTTTGTGGATATTTTCGCGTACAAATTTCACGGAATGTTCTTGAAATGACACTTAACAATGTAAATACAAAAGGTTTCAATAAATTTACTCTATCCATATAGATGAAAAAAATTCGCAAAAAAGTTTTTTTTCACGCTGAAACCCCTCCCCTCCCCTTAAGCAGTGCTGTGCATGGCCAATACTCGGGGCGGTGACCGTTTAGCCGTGCACCGACTGGCACATCAACCAGTGAGCGAAAGGCCAATACTTCTGAGACCTCGAGTGTAAATACTTGAGTAAAAGCCTTTGCACCAGTGAGTCCGAAGAATATTGGGCCATCTATACCGGTACGGGAAAACTGTGAACAATTTCCCCGTATCAGTTTCTCGTCACAGTCAGGTTGAAAAGTTTATTCTCTGCTCAATCGATGAAACCTTCGAAATATTGCGAAATATCTTTATAACGTAGGTTGTCCATCTTATCAGGATGTAAAAACTTATAAAGTAATGAAGAAAACACCTAATATAATGTTTGGAGTTCCAAAAATAACAACGCTCCCCCCATCATCTAACCCTCACTTTTGCATCAGACTATCCATTCCGGCTACCACTACGTAGACACTCTGCGTATACGGATATGCACACACCACTGTCGTCTAGCGATCGCGGAGATCGTGGCAACGTCGCAAGCTCAGCGAATTTTGTCGTGATATTTATTATAACCGGAAATGCAAAATTTGAGCTGTGGCCAGAATAATGGAACAAGTGCCACATAAAGGCAAATTTTCCAAACGAAAAACGATCGCCAAAGATAGAAAAGCGGTCGAAATTATGACCGGTGCAAAAAGAGAAAACGAAAAGAAGAACCATGTAGAGGTTATGAACAACGAAAATGTAGGACATCGTATCGTGAATAATTGAATTGATGAATTTCACTTAGATCAATTGATAATAAAAGTTTTTTTTATTATTTCAACGAATTTTTTATTTTATTCATTTACTAATTTTGACCTAGTAATATATATATATATATGAGGAATGTATACGAAAAATTGACTGCTAACTGTTCAAGGTTCATGATTGTGATTTGGTTATTCAAAAATGGTCAAAAAAATTCATTGTGGGTAGCCAAATATTTAAGTATCCGCCCGACATAAGCGGTTCTTGAATTTTTTCGGATTTTTTTAACGTTAATCGCTCAAAAAGCACAGAAAAAATCATACTTCCACTGCGGGTGATAGCTTGAAAATTTTTACATATAATCACGCATTTTTGGGAATTTTTTCAGATTGTTAAATCGGGGCGTTTTTTTCGGAGAAATTTTTTTTTTTATTAAGAGTTGTTTGAAACAATGTTAAAAAAAATTCAGGGTGTTTTTTAGAGTCAATGGAATCAGATTTTAAAAAATTAATCGAATTGGTGGGGGTCTGGGGAAAAGTCCACCGGATTCACGTGGAATACTTCCTATATATATATATATATATGGGTAATTCCACCAATTCCGTGTCAAAGTTTTACCGGGTGGTCTGAATTTAGGAAAACTAAGAAGATCACCTGAAAGGTCATTAAAACAAGCATCCATAATTTTTTTCGATTTTTTTTTACCACTAGTTTTTTAGTAATGGCGGCTCACAGTTTTCAAATTTTGTAAATCACCAAATTTTTAAATGCCCATAACTTCTCTCCAGCTATAGCTAGAAATTAAAAAAAAGAAGGTTTTTTAGAGAAAAACATTAACTGTTTGAAAAAAATATGCTGAAATTCTGGTTTGTTTTAAAAATTACAAAAATCACGTTCAAAGTATAAAAATCGATTTTTCGGGCCTTGCCCCATTTTTCCCGGTTTTGAAAGCATTTTTTTCGAAAAGTTCAGAATTTTTTACATCGAAATAGATTTTAAGCGAGATGGGATCTCTAAAACATCAGCCTCAGAAAAATTAAATAAAAAATGTCATTTTCCATAACATTTATTTAAATCAACCTTAAATCTTTAATGGCATTTTTATAACGTAAATAAGCATTCAGAGTTTTTATAAGGTAATTTCATGTCACATAAGCAAATTGAAAAAAAATTATCATTTAATTTTAATAGCTACACTGAAAAAAAAAATTCGTTCATCCAACCAAAATTCAGTTGGTTTAACAAAATGTATCTTTCAGTACGTTCAACTTAATTTTTGATTGGCATAACAAACGTTTTGTTAATCAAACTGACAGTTTTAGTGGTGTGAACTAAAGCTTATTTAGCATGTCTGAGCAACTGTTAAAACAACAAAATTTCGAGACAACAAAATGCATTTTGCACATTCAACGATTTCTTTTTCTCAGTGTACTGTTGGTTTGAGGTTATAAAATCTCTCACTTTCAATTTTATAAAATAATAATAATAATAACAATAATTTTTATTATCAAATAAAGTTTTAAAAAATTGGTAAAAATGTTTATTTAATTTTTTTGAGGCTGATGTTTTAGAGATCCCACCTCGTTTAAAATCTATTTCGATGTAAAAAATTCTGAAATTTTCGAAAAAAAAATACTTTCAAAACCGGGAAAACAAGGCAAGGCCCGAAAAATCGATTTTTATACTTTGACCGTGATTTTTGTAATTTTTAAAACAACCCAGAATTCAGCATAAATTTTTTTAAACAGTTCACGTTTTTCTCTAAAAAATCGTTTTTTTTTTTAACTTTCTAGCTATAGTTGGACAGAAGTTATGGGCATTTGAAAATTTGGTGATTTACAAAATTTGAAAAGTGTGAGCCGCCATTAATAAAAAACTATTGGATAAAAAAATTCGAAAAAAATTATGGATGCTTGTTTTAATATGACCTTTCAGGTGAGCTTCTTAGTTTTCCTAAATTCAGACCACCCGGTAAAACTTTGACACGGAATTGGTGGAATTACCCATATATATATAAAGTAAATATGAAAAATCTGCCGCGTCTCTAGACACATTTTCTACCGATGAACGCGCCGAACGCTTGCAGCGCTGCCAGATCGCGGGCTCTAGTCTGCTCCAGCAGCTTCGTGGCGCTAGCGTCTCTAGACATTGCTTCATTTAAGGGGCTATACCAGTGAGACCCTTTTAAAAAGTCGATTTTTTTTGGCTTTTTCGACGGTATATACTTTCAAGAATTTCGTGTAAAAATTTGAAGGCCGTATCTCTAATCATTTTATCTTGCAAAAATCGATAGATAATCTTTAAACGCGTTTGTCTCGAAATTAGATTTTTCAAATTTGCTGCCATTTTAACTGAAAGAGCAATTTTCCGATTGACTTGAAATTTGAACTGAGTACTCTTTAATATATTTACTCTGCAATAACGTAGGATATTTTTGATTGAATGAAAATTGACGATTTGAAAAAAACCATTTTATAGGCAAGAAAACCGACCTTTTATCATGACTACGCCATTTTGGTAGATTTTGATATTTTTCGAAAATCCTACGTCATGGTACAGGAAATACCTTGCAGTTTAACGACATTTTTTCCTTTTTCGGTTTCAGCTACTCAATCGGCCGGCATCTCAATATTTTTCTATGAAAAAATTATGTAACATAGGTCAAATCAGCCAAATATATTCTTAATTTTCCGAAACATTTAATTGAGTACTTTTCTTCCAAAAAATTCCCGAAAATCACCAAAATTTTCAGCGTTCACACTGGTATAGCCCCTTGAATACACGGAGAGAATTAAATGTTAAAAATTACCGTGCAGTAACGGTAACCAGATGACAACCCTGAAACTTCGCTTATTATTGCTGAGTAAAACACAGATTTTCACGAAAATAAAATAAAATTTCGTCTTCAGATAGAAAATTTTACCAGATTTTCTAGTAAATTATGATGTGTAACAAAATGCGCAAAACTTAAATTTAAAAAATATATAATATCAGCGAAATTTTACTGTGCATTTTATTATTTTATGCCTTTTAAAAATCTCTATAAAAAAGTATCGTCTTTCTAACAGTTATTTTAAGATTTATTATAAAATTTAATACGGTATGGTAATTTTGAGGCACTGCATGGTAAAAATTCCCCTTCATACCAAGTAGCGGTGCGCGGTTCGGTTTCAGTGGTCTATCTATTCCTTATATGGCGCGATGGGAGTGTCCAAAAAAATTTCGTTCAAACTGCGTACATAAACTGCTTATGAAATTTTTAACAGTGAATACGATTTTACGATTTCAAATGTTGACAAAATAATATGTGCGCAAATTAGTCACATGACTCGAGCCTACGATGGTACGAAATGTATTGTAAAAAATGGTAGTACTAAATGAAAAATAAATTCTAATAATTAAATTTCTCTCCTTATCCGTTTGGTGAGTATACCAATTTATATGAGAGGAAAAAAATTCCCAACAAAAAACGAACAGCGTTAATTTGTACCAATTTTTCAACAATAAATAATATTTATTATTATTATTATGGTTATTATTATTTCGGTTATTATTATGATTATTATAGCACCGGTCTTTGAAGAAAAAATACATTTTACTAAGGAATCGGAGCGATGGTCTAGTGGTTAGCGTGCTCGCCTTCAAACCGGGAGTCCCGGGTTCGAAACCTAGTTTCGTATATTTCGTCGTGAAATGTTTTTCTTCGGCATTTCACGGCGAAATAAAACACAGAGGGGGGAAGTCGGCTGGGCCGCAAGGGGGGGGGGGCAGCGAAGAAGGTGGAGAGAAAAGGTAAACAAAACAGTAGAGGAAAAAACGGTCACAATGAGGGGAAGATATATAAATTTTACCAGCCTTTTAGGAAATTTTTCTTCTGACGTTGACGCAGGTAAATTTTACTGTGCAGTATCGTAAAAATACCGCGTACGGTGCAGTTGGTAATTTTTAACCGACAGTAGGTAAATTTTCGAATAAATATGCTAAATTTGACTGTCTCCAATTTCTACCCTTCTTGTATAGTAAAATTTTTGCTACGTATTTGAAATTTTCTCTAACGTGAATTAAAAAAAACTTGTCGCATACGAATTATTATGTTTTTCTCACTTGTCACCACATTGAAATATATCACGGTAATTTTTACCGTGAAATTCACGACAAAAATTACTTTTTAATTCTTTCCGTGTAGCTATATCTCTGAAATTAAACGGTAGAAATTCATGAGTTTTTTTAATCCACTTCGTTATATGTTCCTCTGTAATTGAGAATTTTAAAAGAAAAATCCGTAGAAAGGTTCGACGTTATTGCATGAAATGTGAAATTTTCCACCGTTCTCCATAAGAACACGTGTAAAACCGTGCAATCTTCGATTGCCAATATCTCGAGTACTTTTGAAATTTTGCAGATAATCACTTAATAGCGTCTTGAATGTGTCCTCAAAATCAAAATAAACACTATTGAAAAACGCCTTGGCAAGACTACTACCTTAAATATTTTTAGCAAATTCAAATAGAGAACATTTTCTGTACGAACGATATAAATCGTGTAGGTTTTCCCAATTAGATTGTAGAGATTGGTCGGTCCATAATTTTATATCGAGGCTTTTGGAACATATTTTTTCGTTTGCGTTTGTTTGAGTTTCCTTCTTTTCTTCTGTGAAAAATCTTTCCTCTATGATCATCCTTTCGCACGTTTCACTGCAATTTCACACGCCATACTCGACTGGCACTCGTTTTTTGCTTACCTCAACATTTTTTTCTACGCACACATAGGCACAATGGTATATCGCTTCCTTTCGCACATTCTCATATAAATCAGGGCTGGTGCATAGCAGCGCATCGTGATGAACGACGAATACATCGTTCAAACAGTTATAGCTTCGAGAAAATAGTTCCAACGTGGCGAAATCTTTATTTGGAAAATGTAATTTATAAGTCGTGGCCTGGTGAGCGTAAAGGATGCACGGAATGTATGTAGAATATTATTATTAAAAAGAATACTTTTGGAAAAGAATGTCTGCGGTATGGTTGCCTTTTAAAAATGAGTAATAGCCGTCACGAGTTATTCGATATTTGGCAATTTGTTAATGACAAATTGTCAGTCTTTCTTTTTTTCGAAAAACGATTTTTTTCTACAGTTCGCGATATCCGTGATTTTCTAAGATTCAAAAAAGTATCCGGTCATAGGTAAGTATTTATTATTATACTGAAAGTACATTTTTTTCTTTCCTTTTCGGCCACCCTAGCTGCCGGAACCAGCTACACCGATCGGCCATGCAGCAACAGCGGCACATTGTTTAAATAATAATAGCATCAATATTTGTCAATATTTTTCAATAAAACAAATATTCAAACTTGGCAAAACTATCTATCAAGTGTGTGTAAAATCCCGACCTCGCCATCCCAATATTCTCATCGAAAGAAAATATCGAAAATCGTCCTTTTTGGGATTATGCAGACCCGTTAATAAAATCTGGTATGGTTCAAGATATCGTCCAGCCCGTCTCGAAAAACGTATTTTCGAGAAAAACGTGTTCAAACTTTTAAAAATATACATCTCAATCAACAATTACGAAATGAATTCTTGTCCGTACGTCCATTACTGTAGTCGCGTAATAATTGCAAATAGTGATTTTACAGAACCCTCAATTCTCAGCTGTCACAAGCAAAAAGCGAAAATCATTTTTAATCCTCAACAATATTTCCCAATACCGCAGATTATAATAATAATAGATAGACACTGAAATTAATTTCTCGTGATATCGAAGTTTGCATGGTTGAAATGCAACGAAGTTTTTTTGTTCTATTGCACATTTTTTGCCGGCAAATCAAAGCTTCGGTGCACTTTTTTTTAAGATTCTCGTTAGGGTCTCTCTAAAACCAAAATCTATTGAAAAATATTTCGGATAACGATAAAAATGGAGAGAATAAAATAAAAAAGGAATTCCCGTTGCATTTCAGCGATGCAAACTTCAACTGCAACATTTCTCGTCATGTCTCAATGAATCAGAGGCAAGAGAATCCAAGAGGAAAAAACAAAACGAGTCACTTTATATTCGAACGGCGCCTCCCCATAGCTCTTCGTTCTCCCATGCCGGCACTTTTGGTCCAGCCAAACAGAGGAGGGTGGGAGTGGGGATTAGGCAACGAGATATAAGATTACGAGTAGAGCAAGGGTGCTCGTAGCAGGTTTGCGAGAAAAGCCGAAGCAGCACGAGACGAGATGAAGTGCCCTGCACGCGAAGAGTCGTTGCGAGCGTTCTGGACGGCTAGACGCGTTGATGACTCGGAAAAGTGGATTCGTGTGGCCAAATGAGTGCCTCCTCTTTTTCCTCTTTCCCCTCTCCTTCTCTACCCAATTTGCGACGATTCTGCACTATTCATCGTGCACTTTGGCGTGTGAAGAGTAGGGCAAAAAAAT
Organism: Ophion slaviceki; assembly: GCA_944452715.1. Classification (NCBI taxonomy): domain Eukaryota; kingdom Metazoa; phylum Arthropoda; class Insecta; order Hymenoptera; family Ichneumonidae; genus Ophion; species Ophion slaviceki. The sequence continues at coordinate 52,042,694 of OX101785.1, read as the reverse complement.
CTTCGCTCGCACGAGCACTTATTCCATTTGAGCTGCGACGAAAAGTTTCGTCCGTTTTTTTTTCGGCTCGGAAAAGTGGACGCGCGTAGCCCGCGTATGGCCGAATGAGGGAACCCTCAATTTGGGATGATTCTGCATTATTTATGGTGCACTTCGGTGCGACCAAAAGTATATCGGAGAACTTCACATATTCGGAGAAAATATTTTAACCGTGCTGTAAAAAAAGCGTGCAAAAAAGTGGAAAACACTCCCAAGAGGGTTCGAACTATTTTAGTTGGTTTGTTTGGGTTTATAAGAAAAAAAATAAACCTTTCTAACGATGCACATAAAGCATTCCAGCGATGCACATTTTATCACCTATTATACTGACGAGATTTTATGGTCATTAGTGACAGTCAATAGCACTGCTCACAATTATTATTAAGGGGTTAGGCTGCTGTGACAGTGACGAACACTCCTTCGTCGCTTGAGACAACTCAAATTGAAGAGGAAGGTCCAACATATGGTGTAGGAATCACAGATTGAAAATAAACTTATGATCACAACGATGGAACTGCTAGTAAACTTTAAATTGTTTTTCAGAACGGTGTACGAGATTTCTCGACGTCTAATGAACGGATTCACTTGAAATTTGGTACACTTGTGTAGTGTAATAGTAATTTTGTCTTGACGGACGTTTTTTTTTCTTAACATTTTTTTATTAGCTATTAACAATGATAATATCATTTTTTCTCGAAAAATCCCCAAAAAATCATTTATTTTTTAAATGATCGAAACACGTTGAGGGAAGATACCTTGACATGAGGAAAATTTTTGCCAATTTTCATTATTTATTTTTAAAGGAAAGATTTCTTGACCACTTTCGAGACTTAGGGTATGTTTTATTACTACTTTTGGCTGTTACATGGTATTTTTTTACTAATCTTCAAAAAGGGCGCTGGTACGGCGCCTTATAAATTGAATTTTCAAAACTGGCATCACGCATAGCTAAAAACCTAATCGACCGATTCTGATGAAATTTGATATAAGTCTTTCTAACCTTATTGTCTGAAACATGACCCTAAATGTTTTTGAAAATTAAAAGAAGAGTATTTTTCCATTGCAAAATGTAAGCATTGTTTTCTCGGAAAATTCAATCATTTTGTTTCAAAGCGTACCATTTAATCGATTTTCAACATTTCTCACTTTTTCTTGGTTCATATTCTGCGTATGAGTGTTAATGAAAGGGAAATCGATGGTTCGATGGTTTTCTTCCAGATTAATCCAGCCGACGCTACGTGTCAGGACGTCTAAACACATCCGCCGCAACCCGTTTAGAATACCGTGCCATACCGCCGCCATTTTGAAAGATTAATAAAAAAAATACCATCTAAAAATAAAAAGTACTGACAAAACATACCCTAGGTCTCAAAAATGGTGAATAAATCTTTCCTATAAAACAAAAATCATGAAGATCAGCAATTTTTTCCTCGCCTAAAGGTATCTCCACCCTTAACAAAAAAGCTCGGTCAAATCTTAGGAAATATTTTCTATTTTTTAATTATTTTTTTTCATAACCCTGATTTTCGGGCCCTCACAGTAGCCTAGCCCCTTAAATATTTGTGCGTGGGCGCGTTTTGAATACCGAATAACAATAATGGGCTCTAACATGTACACATTTTAATGATTCTTGTTACAAACGTATATTTGTTTGTGTATGAATTGTTAAGATTATTATTACGAGTGCTAATATATTGAAACCTCACGGTACAAGAAAATTTATTAAGGGGGGAGATCCTTTGATAACGTTACGAAGAGCTTACAGTCGAAAATGAAGACAACGAGGAAGCTGAGGGCCTCGAATTCATGGCCCCGGAGTAATAGTTTAATCGAAAGGTCCCTTACGTCAGTCACAAAATATTTAAGTCTTGAACCTCTAAATGCTTTTATCTGACAACCACTTTTTTGTGAAACCTCGTACAAGATCATTAAAAAACGATCTGATCGATCTTTTTAAAATGTTGTACACTTTTGGATAACATGATTACCACCTATGTGAACCTAAAGTTCCTTGAAAATTATTTATAAAAACGACTTTTTCATCAACAAGTACTATAGTAAAAATTCCAAGAAAAATATAACTTTTTTTAAAACCCGTGCCATGTTTTCGAATTTTTACTTTTCTTTAGATTTTTAGGTTCACATAGCGCGTATGGGTCTTAAAATTTTTTAACTTGGCTCTGATGTTTTAGATCGATGGTTTGTACGTCGCTAGGTTGTACGTCGTGGAGCAACCCGACTGGAAATGTTGTTCCAGCAGCCGGATCACTGATCAGGCAGGTGTCAAGATACGGTCTGGAATACCGTAAAACCGCCCGCCTGATCTGTGCTGGATATCCACTGGATCAGTGAACACGGAGAACGGGTGTAATAAAGACAAACTGATCAGTCCTGAATCAGGCAATCTTGCGGCGCCGTATGTCTGCCGGGTCGGTAGTTTCCGAAACCGATGTGAGAAGGCACCATTAATCAGGCCCACATCAGGCGACCCGTAACGCGACCTTCAAATGGCTCTGTTAAGGCCTTAGGCCACAGTAATGTGTATAAAATCATGTGGTAATTGAACATATTTTTTTCGTATCAAAAAGTGATTCACTTGTAAAATTAATTACACATCTATTTAGTATGAATATCAAGCTGTTAGAAAATATATGTTTTTTTTTCGATGTAGAAAATGGCCGACTACTCGAAACTTCTCAAAACAGCTTTTTTCAAATTGGCGTGACAAATAATTTAAACAATTTTCACTCAATTTACTTCAAATTTAAAAGTTATGTTCCTAATTGCATTTCGCAGAGAAGTACGTACGGAATTTCTGATTAATCGAAAACTTTTCATTTTATGAGCAGTTTATGAGCAGTTATAACGAAATTTTTCACTGAAAATTCATTTCTTAAGTTCAAATACCTACAACTTTTGAATAAAACTATATTTTTTTAAATTCCGTACTTACTTCCCTAGGTATTCTAATGTAGATTGACGAAAATTTTTGTTTTTTGTTCTAGGTAAAAAATCGTGGATGCTAAATGTCACGCCGCGGAGCGCCTAAAAAAAGATAACAAAAGAAAATATTAGTAGTCGGCCATTTTGTACATACACAAAAAATTTCTAATAGCTTGATATTCATACTAAATATATGTGTAATTAATTTTATGAGTAAATCACTTTTTCATACGAAAACAAATTGGCAAATACGCACATGATTTTATACGTTACTGTGGCCTAAGGCCTTAAGATTACCTGTCCAAGGCCTGATCGATTTTGCTTCTCCCATCCGTGCTCCGAGGTTGGCTAATCCAGTAGACATCTCGCAAAGATCCGCCATGCACTTCGAAGTGTATGTCTGATCTGCGCTGCATGTCCATCAAAGTAAACAACTGAGTTGCTGCGTGCATAATTTCGGCAAGATTCTAATAAAAGTAATGTCGTCCATGGGGACATCGTCATCATCAAATGAAGATACAAAGAACAAATGAAAATAAATTTGTAGTTTGCATCGTGGGAGTGCAACGCTTTTTTTCTTCACTTTTCATTCGTTTATTTTTATCATCATCAAAAGGTAATCAATCAAATCAATAAAATTTAATTTTATTTACACAACATAACATTTTTTTTACAACAGCATCATCAGAAGGCTTTTTTTGCATATTGCGATCGTCACACTGCAATGAAAATATGTAAAAACGTATGAGTCATTTCCACAACCTAAATAGACAAAAAAAATATTATTTTTGCATTGCGACGATGCAAACTTCAACGTCATGAATAAAATTATTGACATTCTTTATAATAGGATTAGAATGATGGAAATGTACAAAGAAAAAAAAAAAGAAAGTTTACACAAGTGTTAGAATGGATAGCGCGCTCAGATCTAGAATTAGGAGAGGTAGATTCAATCCCGAGGGTAGGTAAAAAAAACTTTAAAGAGGTAGGATACGTTTTATTCCAATTATCATATAGACAGGATCATAAATAAAGCAAATGAAAATAAAAAATACTACCAGAATTTTTTTATTCGTAATTTTTGGATTTCTTTTTATTTTTCATTTCATGCACAGATACGGAAACCGGATTAGGGCCTGAAGAGGTATACTGATCAGTTACGTTACTGGCATCCACGTCATGGCCGGATGCAAAAAAGCGTTTCACGCCCGGTAAAGCCGGCGGCCTCTTTGGTGCCGTGGTACGGAATACGCCACGCCGGATCCAGCCCTAGTCTGCCCCGTAGCAACATTTCTAGTCGGAAAGCCAGGTGGCAACCGTCTCTGAAGCAAGCGTCATCAAACCGCCATTTTTCAGTATTAAAAAAAATTGGGAAATTAAAAGATGTAATAATATGTGCATCAAATTTTAATGATGATTCAAATAATTATTATTATCATTATTACTATTATCATGCGAACAACCGACACTGGTGGATGGGCGATCGGAAGATAAATACCATGCTATCTCTAAGACTTCAACGATAATTGTGAGAAGCAGTTCGACGAGTGTCGCAAAAGACGAAAAAGAAATAGCGAATATCATTAATTCTGCTCGATTGATTTTTTCCTCGTAATTTTGTCTCAATTCCATTGGGAATGTGGGGAGGGTAAAAGGCTCGAGTCTCGATATTACGCCCGCAAGGCCACTGCGGGAGTGAAATGTGAATTTTCCGATAATAGCACAGCCGAAATTTCCATTTTCATTTGGCGGCTCAAAGGAGGCTTTGCGGGAGCTCCAAGCTACGCCGCGTATGGTATTATCGGTGGTCTCGGAGGAGTCGTGCGATGCATTATCGTGGCCAGAGCCAAAGAGCTGCGAAGTGCTGATCACAGAGAGTACGAACGTTCGCTCTGTTACACAAAGAACATTTTTTTCTTCTTCCTTTATTCATCTCCCCTTCTTGGGACACAATACTCGTTTCTCTCTCTCTCTCTCGCTCTCTCTCTCGCGCGTTTTCCATCAGTCCCTATCGGCCTCTTGGCTAGCGGCGTGTTTTTCTCGAGCTTGCTTTATGTCTGCGTGTACTCGGAGAATTTTTATGTCTTCCTCTTTTTTCGTCTTTCTTGCTCCTTGCCCTGTGTGCAGGCTTATACATTGAGCCTCTCGTCGTTCACGTTTCTTTGTTTGTTTCCGATTCTTTTGTACATCCACCGAGCGCGTATCGCTATTTTCCGCGCGAGAGTGCGGAAAGACTGCGCGCTTGTTGTGCCGTCTTATACGTACTTTTCGCTTTGTCGATATTCTCCATAGGCCGAGAAAAAAAAAGACTACGTGAAGGATGGAAAGAAAAAAGTAAAACGCGGCTTTCTGTGATGAGACGAGAGAAAAAAAACACGATAATGAAGTTCATCGATGTTCTCGTTGTATTCATTGTAACTATTCACAGCGTGGGTATGGCTGATTGTTACAATGAATAATTCTTTGTGTTACTCGATCGATGCCGGAGCTGTGTGAATTGCGTTTCAATTAACTTTTATAAAATATACCTTGACTATTTTACGTGTTTTAGACGTAACGATTAATTCGTGGGTAATATGGGTAATATTACCGGTCATATAACCTGGCAGCGGTTACATTACCGGGCATATAACCTTCCGGCGGTTACATTACCGAGCATATAACCTGGCAGCGGTTACATTACCGGGCACATAACCTTCCGGCGGTTACATTGCCGAGCATATAACCTGGCAGCGGTTACATTACCGGGGATATAACCTTTCAGCGGTTACATTACCGGGCATATAACCTGTCGGCGGTTAAATTACCGGGCATATAACCTGTCAGCGGTTACATTACCGGGTATACAAGCTGTCAGCGGTTACATTACCGGTCATATAACCTGTCAGCGGTTACATTACCGGTCAGATAACCTGCCATCGGTTACATTACCGGTCATATGACCTGCCAATGCTAACCTTGACGGTCACATAACCTGCCATCGGTAACATTACCGGTCATATACGCCGTAACAGATAACATCACCGACCTATACGATCGTTCACTAAAAATTGGTCGTACTGCCGATCACATGACCGACAATAAAATACTGCCGAATCAACTATGCTAATTCAATCGAATGCGTTGCCGATCTTACTACTACCGATCACCCGACCGGCATTAAAATAGGGCCGAAACGATGATGCTAATTCAATCCATAAAATTATCGGTCGTACGACAGTTCACTCGAAATTGGTCATACTACCGGTCGCATGACCGGCAATGTTTCATTGCCGAATTGAGTGATGCAAATTCAAGCAAAACGCGCCTAAAGCCTACTCCTTAACGGGATCACCATTAAATAAATTACATTCGAGGAAGAACTTAATTTTGAATGTCCTATTTGAGGATTACGATACATGCTTTTCGTAGATTTATGAGTCACGGCTGCTCCTTTTTTTTTCTTCATCATGTCCGGTGATCGGTATGTTGAGTTATTTTTACCGCCTGCTTGTTTCTGCTGGAAGGTGAAGATTGCATGGCGCAAAAAAACGCAGATGCTTGCCACATTCGCGGAGGGACAGTGCGGAAGGCCGGTCGAAGGGAGGAGCCCTTGGTTCGTACTGCTTGTAACTTTAAAAGGGCCTTTCTCATTATATATATATATATATATATATATATATATATATATATATATCACGCGAGCTCTGTTGGGATAAAATATATAAATATATTCCATCACCAGTGAGAAAGACTTTTGAGTGTGTGTCGGGTACGGGAATAGCTATATAGAGTACAATGGCCGCGTATTTGTAGCAGGTATTGATCCCTGGCTTTTGGCACGTTTGCAGGAAGTCGTTGTCAAGCTCGAAACGGACAGAGAGCCTTTATTTCGCACATGGCTATATACCGTATAGAAACGTATCCTCTCATCCCTGCTAAGCCTCGGCTACAGTAAAAGTGGTATCTCGAAAAGAGTCACCACCATATCACTAAATCCGAAGGTACACTTGAATCCTGGCCGTATAACAATTCACGGTTTGAAACCTTGTTGGTAATGATGATGTTGAATTTAACACGGCTCTTGCGTTTTACAGTCGATTTCAATGGCGATGCTTGTCGATGTGTGAAAGATGAAAATCGAGAGGGGAGGGGGGGGGGAGAAACGTTGTGTGTCATGAAAATGGCAAAGGAGTTGAAGTTTGCATCGTTGGAACACAACGAATTTTTTTTCTTGTAATTGCTAATTTTTTCACGCCATTCAGGGCTGCCTCGAACGTTTTTCAACATCTTCACTGTAGCCTTACAACCCAAACATGTCGAAAAATTTCAGATAACGATGAAAAAGGAGCAGAAAAATATCCAAAAAAAGATTCACTGCACTCCCAATATGCATACTTCAAGGTCATCAATAGTGAGACTCTTCTCCTCCTCATGGAACGATGAATGTATTTTTTTCATTTGCAGACCATCTGCAAATGTAAATCGTCTAATGATCATAGTGCTGATGATAACAAAATGCAGTCTTCAACATGACAATTGCCATGATGTTGAAGTTTGCATCGTTGCAATGCAACGAAAAGTCTCCTCTATCTTTCCATTTCTTTATTTTTATTACTATAAACCTTTTTTTCCAAATTATGGTTCTGGAACCCTAAGAAGGATCTTCCAAAAAAATGGGCAATACGAAGAAAAAAATTCGTTGCATCCCAACGATGCAAACTTTACTGCCACTAATTGCCAGCACTAACAATTATAAATTGGGGTACGAAGTGACAAGGATCTAATGGATATTGACAGGAAGGTCGTCTTGCGATTAAAAATATAATGGAGTATAAAAAGTAAATGAAGCCGGCAAATCTCCGATGACTGCGCTGATCAGTGCAGAATCCCGCAATCGCGTAACGGTCTCCCTCACTCGCTCTGTTACTCTTGCGACGATTTTCTTGGGTCTGGCGTATCTTTTTTTTCCATGATACGCTCGTCTTGCAACCATTCGTTGAACATTAATTTTATTCGCTGCGTTCGTTTGCTACGCTCGTTTTTCTCCCTCTCTCTCTTCCTCTCTCAAACGTCTCAGCGTAAAACACCGTTAAATGAGAAGAGAGAAAGAGAAAACAACGAGACTTGATATAACAGTATATTGCACGGGAGATAAATGAAGCCGAGAAGAAATAAAACGTCTTCTTGCGCGCACGATCACCGTTAAAGTTTCTGGTGATCATTTTTTTTCATTCTTCTCAGCCTACTTATTTTTCATCGAACATGTTTTCAGGCCACTTTGGCTCGTCGTCGACCGAGAAACAGGTGGAAAACAGGTAGTACAGTTTTTTATTGCCTTTTTTTTGTTGTTTTAATGGGAACCGTACACGAGATAAAATAGCGATTACTCGAAAATCGTGCTGCTCTGGTGGGCCATATTGGAAGACCGGGTATGTAAGCTGGATCGAATTCTTTGGATGAAAAAATTCGGAGGACTTTACATTTATGCATGTGTTAGTAAAATACTGTATATAGGGACGCAAATATATTCAATTTATTGATTGTATTTATTTATCATTTCGTGTTTTTTTTTAGTTTTTTTTTTTCACCGCGATGACAGGTCTGAATTAAGGGGTTATTCCTAGTTGTAAAAGTCGAAAAATCACTTATTTCAAAACCAATATATTTTAACAGTATGTCATCTCATAAATGTTCCCCAAAAAATTCCAGGTGATCTGATCAAAATTGACAGATTTATAGGCTATTAAATTAACTACTGCATCGATCTTTCAGAATTGTTCAGTGCTTTTTCTGGATGTAAAAATATAGTATTTGACGGAAGGATTTTTTTTCCGATGTATACTTTCGATTTGATTAACGAAAAATGCCCATTTTTCGCAAAAACTCAAGGCTCACTTCAAGCTCGCCCCGTGTTTTTTTTTATCTATTTTCATATTTCGGAAATTCCTTCGATTAGTCATAGGATGAACTAAAATACTAACGAAATCTGTTTGATTGATTTTTTGATATTAGATAACCTGGTTCAGAAGGGCACCTCACCGCAAAAGACGTTTTCGCGAGGGGCTTCCCGGAAATCGGCTGTAAATCGATTATCATTTAATATTTGTACAGAAAAAACTTACAGTGTTCTTCAGATGATACTTTTTTGAATACTTATTTTTTGTAGAAATTCATCACGATTTTGTAAAACAGGTCCCAATAAATTAGCTGTTTTCGACTGTTACAACTAGGCATGACCCGTTAAAATGAATGTCGATCGTAAATCTACACGATTATATTTTTACCAATGAAGTATGTATCTGAGTAAATATCGATCAAATATAAATCTACATAATACAGAAATGTCACCTAGACTGGCAGGTGGGTAGTATTGACGCGGCCAATACTCGGAGCGGTGACCGCTTAGCCGTGCACCTGCTGGCGTATCAACCAGCGAGCGGAAGGCCAACACGTCTGATACCGTGGTGTAGATACTTGAGTCAAAAGTATGTGCACCAGAGAATCAGAAGAATAGTAAAGATTTTCCACACTTGCCCCGCACCCTCGAAAAATGCGGTATAGTGTAGCTTAAGACTGCTGTGGACGCGACGGAAGTTAGGTTAGATTTGCGAGGTGCGGGTAGGGAGTGATAGGAATGGGTTCAATTGGGAAGGGTTATACGTGAAAACCTGCAAGGGTACAAGTTGGCACTCAGGAATTTATTGAGACCTCAACAATACAGTAATATCTTTAATTTGGTTAATACATTTCACCTGTACATTGAGAAAAAAAACCAATTGAATCAAAAAAATATATTGGTTGATCCAAATAAATGTCTGATCGCGGAGTGCCACCGACATATGAGATTGTTACAATACTATAAAATATTGGAAAATGTGATTGATTCAAATAACATATTTCTTGATTTGAAAATCTCTTCTGTTCTCTGAATATCTACATTATCCGTCAAATAAAATTATATTCTATTAAAATAATTCTATATCTTATCCTTAGATGTATGGATAAAAAAAAAGTATTTTCATTCATAATTATTTAATACAATAATTAAGCGGTTGCTACAACATTTTTTATTTCGTACAAAAATATAATCAATAGAATGAATTATTTCTTTACTACATCGAAACGAATATGCCATGAGACGTAAGTTTTTCAATTTGTTTTAAATCTTAAATAAAAAGGGAGCATTAGAATGATCATCCACGAAAATAGTGGAGAAAATATCAGATGTCCAATGGAATATCCATGGAGAGAATATCGGATGTTCAACTGATAAGAACAGATACTACACTTTGATCTTGGTCACAGGCCAAGAAGCGATACTCTTTAGTTTCTCCGGCGTTTAAGTAGATTTTCGGTTCGCGCTACGCTTACGGGAAACGAGCGCGCCTGCGGCTTCTAGCGGTAACTCGGAGAACTACGGGTTTCCTCACACCCATAATTTCGCTCGGCCATGATTTGGTTGAATTTTTTCAATCAAATGCGCAAGAAACAAATTTTATTTTCGCATAATTTTTTAACCAATTCAGACATTTGCTTAATATTCTTCAATCAAAATGAAATATTAATATTTTAACGAATAATGTGCTTGAAAATCAATATCGGATAAAGTGAAAAAAATAAAATAATATATTTACTTAATAAAAATTTTATCTGAATCAAACGAGCGAAATTCAATTTTTCTTGTGTACTCAAATCAACAATATTCATGTTATGAATTGAAACGCTTTTTTTGTCCGTTGCAGATAATGCATTCAAAACTATATAATTTGTTCGCGATCATTTTTTAGATAGTTTCAATAATGTTTTATTCTCGGCTAACAGTATATCTTTTGAACGAAAAAAAAACTTTCCATTTTTTCATGTTATTAAAGTCAATAGCGTTTTGTTTGGACTGATAAATCAGATTATTTACACCAACAATTTTACAATTAAATCAACGAAATTTCAATCAATAACACCAATGATATTGGATCAATGATTTTTTTTCTCAGTGTAATTTTTATAATTTTTCGCCCACTGATTGAGAAACGGCGGATAATTTTTTTCGACAACAAAATACAGTGCGATATCCAATCAAAAATAAACTTTAGGCATCATGTTGTCGTTTCTTATCCGAAAAAAACAATGAAAACGCAAAAAAATCTTATACATTCGATTTAATCGCGAGGTTGTTGAAAAAAATGAGAGGCGCAATCGGCGCATCGATAATTTTGAACAATCAATACTCGTCGTCGATTTTGCAATTTTATTTTGTCACGAAGACCGACAAACTAAAAATTACAAAGTCTTGAACTACTGAAGTCGAAATTATATTTCTTTAAATCTACATCGTGCGAAATGTTTTACAAAAACTTTCGTACAATACGAGCATTTTTCTCATTATTTGAATTGCGTCCGTTTTCCATGCAATTAAATAATGCATCGCTTCAAAGCCGGCATAGATAGCGAGAAAAAGAAATCGCAACAATTACGACCGTCTCACGAGACGCGGGTAGTTGTCGCGCGAGTAAAAAAGCTTGAAACTCTTCAGGATGAGTTTCACGCTTTTTACTCGTATCGCGTATATTTATAGGCTTGAAGTTTGGGTCGTTGAAATGCAACGATTTTTTTCTAATTTCCTTATTTTTATTATTATCGAAGATCGTATTTTGTAGACTTGGGTTGCAGATCGCTACATAAGGAGTCTAAAAAATGATGGTGTGGTTTTTATAGCTTAAGGACGCGGAGCGGTCCAATCGGGTCAACTTACGGTTTATGGATTTACTTTCAATGAAGCTCGATAAAAATGCATACGAGGTATAGACTTATTCTGTAGATGCTAATTTGTCCTAAAATATATAATTACAGGGCAAAGCTATGCATTTCTTTTATTTTTATTATGTGAACAAGAAAAACTTTTGTGTTACTGCAAACTTGAAAAAGTATAACATTATCCATGATTATTATGAAAAAAACTGCGACAGTGAATGTTTTATACAACTCATCATGAAATTTTGAGTAATTTATAGTTATGCCTTTATCTCTTCATGTCACGAGATAATTTGTTGTTACCATTGATTAATATAAAGTGTTGCCGAAATACGCCAACATCGCGGACATTGAGGTTGATAGCAATGCTGTTCATTCGGCAGCCAAGATTCTCAATCTTTTATCAAACCTTGATGTTACGATATTGAATATACGGGGTGTCCTAGAACTGAATGCGTTCCCTGAAATGGGTGGTTAGGGATGAAATTCTGAATCGATTGATATAAGCATGTGTGGGTCTCAGATCAACCCCTGAATTATAATTAATTTTAAAAGGCGGACCAATCAGGTACGCCAGCCCATCGGGCGCACCTGATTGGCCCGCCTTTAAAAATTTATAATAACTCAGGGGTTGATCTGTTACTCACACATGCTTACATCAATCGGCTCAGAATTTCACCCCCAACCACCTATTTCAAGGAACACATTCAGTTCTGGGACACCCTGTATATGGTTTGCGATGGGAATAGGATTTTTTTCTAAACGTTCGCAAACGTTTTTCAAACGTTCTTTGTTTCAAACACTTTTATCATGACTATCATTATTGTATAATAATAAGTATAATCCATAAAAAAACATAGAGTTGAAACGTTTTCTAAATGAGTAAGCGTGAGAACACTTTTCCGATTATGTTGTAATCTTCAAAGGCAGTACGTGGTGGGGGAGAATTTCTTCGTAAATATACAATTGTAATCCAGTTGCTTCCCGAAGCACAAAGTCAGTCCGTGATTGCGATCCTTGCCTCTGCCCATATTAGTGGAAAACTGAAGAGTGATTTTTCACAAGTAATTCACGAATTATTGCAATAAACAACACGCCATTTATTGCTGTACTTATCATTATCATGATCGACGTCTAGTAGTCGAACAATACAACATTATTTCCTTTCGAACTTTATTTTTATTTCGGCCCGTTCACGAGCTATAGAAAGAACGAAGTTAGAACGAAATTTAGTTTGCGTGAATCCGTTGCTAGAATCGGATTATCTTTTTGCTAAATAGCCAAAAAAATTACAACCCTTAAAAATTACAGCGTAGCGTGAACGTCTTTCCCATCTGACTGCACGTAAAACTACGTACATTAAACTATTTTTATCTGTGGTGTTTTGTGGTGAAAATATTTCAAAAAATTTGCAATTACTCAGTATAGTTCAGATAATAACATAAATTTTAAGGAGTTCATTTACATACACTCCTTAAATCTATGAGGGAAATTTGGAAACTTAAGAAAAAAAAATATCTCGTTCCATTCCAACGATGCGAACTTCCACATCGTGTACTTTTTTCATTAAGTAAATGTCGTCGGCAAAGCACATTTCCATTACTATTGTTTTTCATCTACTTTTTACGCTTACTCGCGCTTGCGAATTTATCCGATTCTCACGTATGTCAAACGCGGCTACCCGAACGAAAAAAAATGACTCTCGACTGGGAATCCGTTTTATCGCGAATATAATTGCGGCGACAGAGAGCCCCCCTCTGGCTCCGCAACTTAATGTCTTTAAAAAAGGTTGTTCTCCCACCCTCCCCTCCTTCCCTCTTGTCTAATTGACTCGTTATCCAACGTTGTTCACTTGTTCAAGTGCAATTCACGAGTAATTCTGATGGGGGTCTTTCCGATTAAATTGTAGTGGAAAACAAATATGCGATTTCAAACGTGAATCATTCGTTATTACGCAACAGAGAATAACGAGAGAATAATTATTTCGATGCCCCGCAGATCGGTAATCTACTTTGGAAATCGTATAAATTGTGAAGAATTTGTATTCCAATCTCTGCATAAAAAAACAACAAGATTAAAGTTTGCATCGTTGGAATACAACGAAAATTATTATTTTTGAACGCTGCTAATTTTTTCAGCATATATTCGTTACGAAAATCTCTCAATCATTTTTAGATCGCTTATTTAGAGACCTCGAATTTAAATCAGCGAAACAAGATTTTGTAAAATAATAAAAATGAGGAAATGAAAATAGAACAAATCTTCGTTGCATTTCAACGATATAAACTTCAAGACTATGGAAAAAATTATTGTACGAGCGAATTGGGCGATCACACATCTGCGATACATTTTTTACTTAAGGTGACAAGATACTCTATTAATACGTTTATAATCATTAATATTAAATATTAGTATATAATTCGCACAGAATATTTACGAAATAAAATTACATATAAATCTATATATATATGATTTTGGGATCGATATTGTAACATTTTAACTAAATTTCTTTAATTTTATTTTGTTGTGCTTTTTGTCAAATTTTTAATCGTCATTAATATACACATCAACAGTGGCAAATTTTACGTCAGCCGTTAAACTCTCAAAACGAAGGATATATTGAATTTTTCAATTAACATCAGGGAGCCTGAACTTTATTGCACCAACCAAAAATTTGGTTGCATACAGTAAAGTTCTTCATTTCCAAGTATACCCTTGCCGATGTTTACACAGTTCCACCTCTCTGTACATTGATACCCTTTTACACGTTTCCTATTTTGATTAACATTTGTGGTTGCACACACACACACACACGCACACGCACACGCACGCGCGCGCGCGCGCACGCACACACACACACACACACACACACACACACACACACACACACACACACACACACACACACACACACATTAATAGTGGCAAATTTTAAGTCAGTCGTTAATCTCTCAAAACGAAGATTATATTGAATTTTACACGTTGCCTTTTTTTTACCATTTGTGGTTGCATATATATATATAATTTTGGGGTCAATAAAATAATATTTTAATGGAGGACACCACTCAAATTTTCGAAAAATCGTTTTTTTGGAAACACTTTTAAAAAATCCTTTGAAGCTTCAAAAATATTATACATATTCGTTTATAGCTGAAAAACCCGTTTTAAAGTGATTTTTGAGGGGAGTCCCTGAGCGCTGAAAAGCGTCGGGAACTGTACAATACCATTTTCTATACGGTTATTACATGTTACTTTGGATTGATACACTGGTCTACTGATTCTAATATTGGTAGATGGTAAACATTCTTCACTCTACTACAATTTTACTACGTTACAATGCCAGTATTCACAAACATCAGAAACATCTCCGACTATTGACATTATTGTATCCGTTGGATAACCTGCGCCGCTATCACACAAGAAACTATTCGAAGGATAGAGTTGAAGTTTGCATCGTTGGAATGCAACGACAATGATTTTTTTTTAATTTTACAAATTTCCTATGGCAGATTTGACCTACGAAAATCACGCAAACAATTGTTCGGATTCTTATTTAGCGATCTAAAACAAATTCGCAACATATGATGAATAATGAATATAAGAAATTGAGAATTTTTTTTTGTTGCATTCCAACGATGCAAACTTCAGCCCCATATTTGAAGGTTAAGAGAATCCTTTATCCGACGTCTTAAAAAATGTGTCGAGGTTAATGGCCATCACTTCGAACATTTGTTACAATAAATTTTCTCCACAAAAAATTCAATTACATTATTCGGAAATTCTCGTTGTCAATACCATCACGATTTCCCGTTTTCAAAGGTGTATTTTGGTGAAAAATCATTTCAAGGTCATGATATCATAGACCGTTGGATTCGTTTGAATATCAGCTACCACGTCTTAATTTAAAAAAACATGTTCCCATTTGAAAAACCATTGATGACCTTGAGAACACAAAAACTATGACCTTGACAAAAATGAATTTTTCACCACTGTATCAGCCCTTCGAAATCAATCAAATTACCTCCTGAAATATTTTTCGTCACTCTAAAGGTAACGGAGATATTTGGGGTAGTCACGTTAAATGGTCCACCTCGTATACCTAATAAAGCCTAAAAGTTTTGTTGATTTTATATTTTGTTTCTTTCTTTGAAAAAAATTCCAAAGAAAACGGTCGAAAATGGGCTGTTACAGTGGTGTCCTCCCTTAATAAACACAATAAAAGTGGCGAATCTCAAATCACTCGCAAAATTCTCGAAACGAATATTACACTCAATTTTTAAATCAATATCGGAAATATTAGACTTTTTTTGCTCCAACCAAAAATTTCCTTGCATATATATAAACAACTGGGCCGTACCAATCGCCTAAAGAGACTCTTATTCACAGCAATCGATTCTTTTATCCTATTTTTAAACTTTTTTATTTTCAAAGCTATGAAGGGACACGATTATTATAGAAAAAATGTTAAATCACGAACGCAAATAACTTGAGAATAATATTGAAATATTCAGGCGATGGCGGTTCTAATGCCGAGAATTTCTAGCTTCAAGTGTAACGGTGTTGATTCGAGTGCCTCGAGAATATCTGCTCACAGAAGTGGCGGCAGAAGGACTGAAAAGTGCGTTGCATTTGGAGAGGCGCTCTCACGCGGGCAACGAAATGGGGCTTCAACGGAGGAGAGGTGGGTAAGGACCCCTCACGACAGTTGCTTCGAAAAATATAATTATATTCCATTCGACGGAAGTGGGAAGGACCCCGACAACGTCGAGGAGTCTCAGAGAGCTCTCGCCTCGTCTCGTAAACGCGGTCGAAAATCTTCTCGACCAAGATGACGAAGAACAATTTGAACAAATTCGAGAATTTTTTTCTTTCTTATTCTAATTGAGCTCAAGCGAACAAAGGAATGTAAATTGACGGAAGTATTTTTTTCGTCTTATTCTAATTCAACTACAGCGATCAAAAGATTGTAGATTGATGAAAGTATTTTTTTGTTTTGCCTTTTTTATTACACTTTTAGACTACGGAAGTCACTGTAAAATTTTTGACGATCCTTGGTAGAAATTTATAACCAAAACTTGCGAAAAAAAGATTCGAAATAATAAGAAAAATAAAGAAGGAAAAAATCAAGAAGAAATTTCGTTGCGTTTGCACCGATGCAAACTTCTACGCCATATTCCAAGTGTAATTGAATTTAATGATCTATCTACATCTACATATACAGATATTCACTATCGATCTATGCAGACACGTTTTGATTCATCGGACCAGAATCGACGACCAATTTGACGGATGAAAGTCGAAAAAAAAGAAATAAAAGGTCCTGAAGTTTGCATCGTTCTCTTTTAGATTATCATTACAACATTTTTATTATCTTACAAAATCGTGACTTAAAGGGGAAGATACCTTTAGACGAAGAAAAAAATTGTTTTTTTATGATCCTTTTTTCAAAGGCAATTTATTCATCAATTTTTGGACTGAGGGTATGTTTTATCACTACTTTTGGCTGTTACATGGTATTTCTTTATCTATTAATCTTTAAAAATGACGGAGATATGGCACGGTCTTCTAAACTGCATTTTCAAAATTGGCGAGACGTATAGCTAAAAAGATAACTGCCAGATTCTGATAAAGTTTGGTATAAATCTTTCTAACCTTATTATCTAAAACGTGATCCTAAATATTTTTGAAGATAAAAATAAAAGTATTTTTTATTGCAAAGTGTAGCGATTTTTTTCGGAAAATTCAATATTTTTGTTTCAAAGCGTACCATTTCTCACTTTTTCTTCGTTTATATGATATTTTTAAAGATTATAAAAATAATACCATGTAACAGCCAAAAGTAGAAATGAAACATACTTTAACTAATAAGTCTCAAAAACGGTGAAGAAATCTTTCCTTTAAAAAATCATAAAAATCAGCAATGCTTTTCTCGCGTAAAGGTATTTACCCCCTTAAAAAATTATGACGGGATTTTCGTAAGGAAAATTGACGAAAGAAAAATCGAGCAATAAAAAAAAACCATTGCATTCCAACGATGCAAATTTTAATCTCATAGAAGTAAACCTGACGAAAACAATGTATGATTGTGAAAAGTTTGCATCGTTGGGATGCGACAAAAATTCATTTCTTTTTAAACCCCCAAATTGTTATTATCTATGGCACCTTTAGGTCACGAGTATAACTCAAACTTTTTTTTCGGATTTTGATCCAAGCTTTTCAGCGCAAATTTTCAAAACAATGCTTTGGGAGGTACCAAAAAGGAAAAACAAAATTCCGTTGTGCTCCAACGATAAAAACTTCACCCCGTGTAGAAATTTGAATCGGGAAAAAGTACTGCCCCTAATCTGCCTTCCCTAGATAATATCGGACTCTGGTCGGGCCTTCCACCCTGGAATAGGTTCGCAATGTAACGGGTCTCAGGCTAGGCCCCGACCCGCCGTTCCCTTTCTGGGGAACTGATCAGGAAAGAGCCGGAGAACAAGCGGCAAATAACCAGGAAAGTCGTAGGGAATAGATCGGGAAATAACCAGGAACAAACGAGGAAATTAAAAATGACGTTTCAGCGTTTTTGGAATCCTTGAGGAGGTAAAATCGGGAGTGTATTCAATTTAGTATTTCGACAACAGATTGTTTGTTGGTTATCTACTTGCTAAGGTAGTATATGAGTGTATACATACGCTTGCTCGCATTTTCTGATAGGCAAAGAGACAGAAAACCGTACACGGATCACTATCCGAGCGAAAAAGGCCTAGAGTGCGAAGGGCTATTTCGCAAGTATCGCAAAATCATAAGCGTAAGTGCACGCTGTAAGCACACGGAAAAAAAGAAATAGTACAAAATACAGGGCCTACACAGTTCGCAGTGGACTCGAGCGATTGCACAGCGATATTTACTGAAACACAGTGCTCAAAATACAGTGTGCTCAAAGTAAATTATTACAGTTCCTATACTGTTCTCTTTGAACTCGAACCGCTCTACTGTATCTTTTACTGGAACACACAGTCCAAAATACAGTGTAGTCAAAAGTAAATTTTGACAGTTCAACACTGTAATATAAATTTAACAAAACTTGTAATTTGACAGTTGGTTAATCTGTATTATTTACAATGAATGCGCCAGTTATATCGACAGAGTTTATGTAGACACACAAAAAAAAGTTTATCCATAAAAGAAGTTTGAAAAAAAATGTGTAGCAAATATTAAAAAATCAGTCACATACACAAGAACGTACCTTTTTGTAAATAATTCTCTCTTTTTTATAATTTCTTGAATTTTGTCGCACAAATTTCAACGTTCGCATCCTATCGACCACGCACTACTAACTGGCAATCTTTTGTATCCTGGCCACGTGCTCACCCCACGGGCGAGACAAGTCCTAATTAGAAAAGAACGTACCTTTAAAAAAATCTCTCTTTCTTTATAATTTCTTGAATTCTGTCGCACAAATTTCGATGTCCGCGTCCCATCAACCACACACTATATACTAACTGGCAATCCTTTGTGTCCTGACCTCGTGCTACACCTCGTGCCTCATTTGCGTACAGTATAAAAATCAGTGATCGCATTTAAATTATACAGCTGAATATTTTTACTAAAATCACTGTTGTATTCACAATATCAAACTGCAAATAAACCAGTGTAACTGTAAAAATCTCAGAGTGCACAGATATCGTCACGAACTGTCAAAGAAGAGTAAAACTACCGTGCCACACTGTGAAATTTAATGAATCAGTCTGTACTCAATACAGTGTACACTGTAACCCTTGCATTTGCAGTTTGCAATATTTCTACTGAAAACACTGATGTATTGACAATACTGAACTGTAAATAAGCCAGTGTAACTGTAAAAATCTCAGTGTGCACAGGAAAATTCGTCAATTTGTAAGACAGGATTTACATTACTCTATTTTACTGTGAAATGAAATATGGCACCCTGTTCTTTATGCGGTTTATACTGTGATTTTTGCTGTTTCTTTTTTTCCGTGCATAGCACTTCTGTACGTGGTGCAACTCACAGGACGAACTTCTATCCTCGTACGATGGTACCTCGCTCACGCGAAGCGCTTCGTTTGTAGCCACCTGGCGAATTATTGGCGAAATACATTCAGGTAACGTCTTTCTGGCCAGAACATTGATATTTCCCAACATGTCGACAAGGCGTTCAAAAATCACGAATGACCTGCTTTACTTGTTTGCCTTATAAAATAATTTGGCTATTCGTTATGCTCAAATCATTAGTTATTGTAATCCCGGTATTTATGATAAGCATTGTTGTCCTCGTCGATTATCATTGAAGAAATGAATGCTTTTGATGATGAATAGAATTACAACAGATGTATTAGTTTCATCCCAATCAATTATAAATATCTTTGATGAGGTGAAAAGCGAAGTAGCTTTTCTTTAGTTCCTTAGGTTCCACTTTTCAGAACTTGTCAATGTTCTGGCCGAGTAAACATTACGTGAAGATGTACTTGCTCGCAATGTATCGCGGCCAGAAGATTCTAATTTCCAAACAGAGGGTAAACCGTAAAAAACGATTTTGCCATCTTCCCGGTTTGTTCCATGGGAGGGCCCGGTCAGGTAAATCGGACAAGGCAAGTCTGGTCAAGGCCGGACACAAAGTAGGAAATGCCTGGTCACATTTCTTCACGGGAAGGAAATGAAAATGTTAAAATATGCTCTACAGAAATGATCTATTTGGCTTAATGGTGCTGACGTTTGCATTTTTGGAATGCAACAAAAAAGCTTCTCGATTCTTTCACTTTAATATTATAAGTATTGAAAATTCTTTCTTCCCGGTTTTCGTTATAGATTTTTTATAAAAATCCTAACAAATCTACCAGTGATTTTCGTTGCCTGAATATGGCAAAAAACGCCTATACGAGAAAAATTTATTTTCGTTGTATTTCAACAATTCAAACTTCTAAAACACTATATATATTTATTAATATTTGCTATAAACATTTATCTACTCTTCGAAATATATTCACGTATCCTACAAAAAATAAAATGCTCTCCTTTAAAAAAAAGGACGCCAACTCCGAATATGGGAAATTTGCAGCGACGAGTAAAGACCTAATCCTTATCCGTTTGATGATTCACAGGCTGGGAAACGTTTTTTTTCTGGTACGCTCTCTCACGAGAGTTTCGAGTGTGTGAAATCTCGAGTGCTAATAAGGCGAATTAGGAGCGAGAACGTGTGCGCATGATTTTGCAAATATTTTTTTATGGTCGTTACCGGTCTTTGCGGGCTTTCGTTTCTGCCTGTTGGTCTTCGGGGTATGTACTACTCTGCGTGGCCGACATTGAACAAGTGATCAATGTCGAGAGCCAATATTGCAGAAATTAGCAACTTAGTTTGCAGCAATGGACACGAATTTATGAATAGAGCCACTAGTTTCCTAACGAACAACCAAAAGAGTTTCGGAAATGATACATTTCGAAACTTTCTCATCCCATTTCCAATGAAGACTCGGCAACGAGGTGTTGGAATGAGACAAAAGTTCATTTTTCTTCCATTGCTCACATTGATTTCGCCGATTTAGGATACAAAAATCAGCCAAACGGTTTTTCGTATCCTCATTAAATTCGCGATCTCAATACAGAAAAACATTTAGCCCAGAATAAAAATGAAGAAGTTACAAAAATCATGGTTGTTACGCATTGTCGACTCAGAAATTCCCTTACTTGTCCACATTTTCCACACAGGTTTTGAAAATATTCTATGGAGATCAGAGTCAAATCAAGAACATCCCGACTAGAAATGTTGCTACGGGGCAGACTAGAGCTGCATCCGGCATACCCTATTCCGTACCACGGCACGGTCCAGGCCGCCGGATCAGAGCTTTACGGGGCGTGAAACGCTTTTTTGAATCCGGCCATGACGCTGATTCCGGTAACGTAACTGATCCGTATACCTTTTCAAGCTCTGATCCGGTTGCCGTATCTATGCGTGAAATGAAAAAAAATCAAAAACTATGAAGTTAAAAATTCTGGTAGTATTTTTTGTTTCCATATGCGTTATTTATGATCCTGCCTATATGATAATTGAAGTTTTTTACCTCCCCTCGGAATTTAATCTACGTCTTCTAATTCTGGAGCTGAGCGCGCTACCTATTTTCTAACACTTGTGTAAACATTTCGTTTCTTTGCATATTTTTATCATTCTAATTCTATTCTAAAGAATGCCAATAATTTTATTCACGGGGTTGAAGTTTGCATCGCTGCAATGCAACAATAATTCTTTTTTACTGGATTTTTTTCTGCCTATTTTGGCTGTGAAAATAGCTCACACGTTTTTACATATTCTCATTAGAGTGTTACGACCGGAATTTGCAAAAAAAGGCTTCAAATGATGATTTGGTAAAAAAAAATTTTAATTGTGCCAATAAAATTTTATTTTATTGATTTGATTGATTACCTTTTGATGATGATAAAAATAAACGAATGAAAAGGGAAGAAAAAAAGCGTTGCATTCCCACGATGCAAATTTCAAATTTATTTTTATTCGTTCTTTGTATCTTGATTTGATGATGACTGCGTCCGCATGGACACCACATTGCTTTTATTAGAATCTTGCCGAAATTATGCACGCAGCAACTCAGTTGTTTACTTTGATGGCCCCGAATAAAATTATCCGGTAGACATGTGGCGCAAATCAGACATACACTTCGAAGTGCATGGCGGATCGGCATCGGATGACTTCTGGATTAGCCAACCTCAGAGCACGGATGGGGAAAGGAAAATCGATCAGGCCTTGGACAGGTAACCTTAGCCATGCGAGGGACGCGTTGAGGGTCGTCGGATGTGGGCCTGATTAATGCTGCCTTCTTACATCGGTATCTGGGTACTACTGATCTGGCAGACATACGGCGCCCATCAGGCACGGACTTCGGCGCCCTAACAAGGTCCTCGCAAGATTACCTGATTCAGGACTGATCAGTTTGTCTTTATTACACCCGTTCTCCGGATTCACTGATACAATAAATATCCAGCACACATCAGGCGGGCGCTTCTACGGTATTCCGGACCGTATCTTCAAACCTGCCTGATCAGTGATCCGGCTGTCGGAACAACATTTCCAGTCGGGATAATTTTTGTTAAGATCAAATATATGAAAATGTTAAATATTTCAGATAAAATTAAAAAAAAAACACTGAAATTCGAAAAATAATGTAAGCAGTGCAAAGTAAAAAAAATACATTAAAAGCAAATACAGAACCCTTTGTGTATTATAAACAGAATTTTTTTATGTCGGTGCCAATAAACAAAAAATAAATATAAACACGTATCTACAATAATAATTGTGTGATTGTGTGTCGAAAAAGCGAATATACATGTATAACGGTGTTGAAGTTTGCATCGTTGAAATTCAACGGAAATTCTTTTTTCTTCTTTTATTTTCATCATTATCGGCAATATTTTCCTGCCAATTTACATTGTAGATTTTTTAATAACGATCTTGAAAAACGTTTGTGATTTTTGTAGCTCAAATACGTCAAAGAAGTGATTTGGCAATAAAAACAAAATAATTTTCGTTGCGGTCCAACGATGCAAACTTCAACACCATCAATTATAGAGATTTAGAGTAAAGTAGTTTTTGAAATTTTCCATGTTGGCACTGAGATTACTTTTTGTATATAATGAAGAATAATATAAATATTAAAAATATACGAAAACATTTATTTTTATACTTTGGAGTTATTTTTTCAAGTCGGTTTCGTATTACGTGATTCTTGCAAAAAGTAAAATCGGGAAAAAATTAGAGATTTTTCAAAATTCCCTGACTTTTCTCTGATTATTCTAGGGAGAAAGACATTCCCTGAGTTTTCCTGGTTTTCCATATGCGTAACAACCACGAAAAATATAAAACAACTTTCGTTGCATTCCAACGATGCAACCTTCAACGCCATACAAAGATGGCTCACGAGGTCTTCGGCTTACACACTGATAAGGGTAGAGTGAGGGCCATCAACCCCCAAAGCGGAGATGAGCGGAGCCAGGAAAAAAAACAACCAATTGAATCGCTGCGCTCAGCTTCGCTGGACATGAATTCAGCGGTTGATTGGTTGCCTTTTCCTAGCTCCGCTTATCTCCGCTTTGGTGGATGATGGCCCTGGGACATTGGGATGGGTCGAGATTCCTCGTGGACCTGGGGGGAAATCCGATCTGTCACGCTCGATAAAAATAGACTAATCTACAAACGCAAAGGCGATTCGTGACAGATGATTGTTTCGATGGTCACACCATAGGGTGTCTCCCCCGAAACGTCTTCGGGACACGCTTTTTTTGGAGGGTGCGTGCCGCCAGAGGTGGGGCTGGAACACGAGACCGAAATTTCTTTATTTCGTGCATCGCTTGAAAACTCGATGACGCTTTTTTACCCCTGGTGCTATACATAGTTGAATACGGAGTGAGTCATATCAGGAAGATAGAGAGAGAGAGCGCGTCATAAAGCGGCGGTGGGGGGGGGGCACCCGAGCAAAACCATTCGGGCACGTACGTTGCAAATGCGATACACGACCCCCCTCTGCCTTGCCAGTCCCCCTCGCGTCAAAATAAACCCACCCTCGCACAGGGATGTGGCCAAGTCTTTTTGATCGCGAAAATACGAGCGGCAAAAATACCGAAATAACATACTGCTACGGGGAAATCCTGAAACACATATAAACATATGTTCTTTTTTCTCGATCTTTTTTTAACGAAAGGAAGTCCATCGTTCTGGTTTGTGTTGCGAAGCAATGCTTTTTATTTAAGACGTTTGATTTTTTTATTGCAATAATGTTGACATTTTTATTCGAAACGTTGGGTGAGTGATATTTGGTGGCTGCGTTTTGTTGAATAAAAATTCCATATTTGCCATGGGTAGAAGAGAATAATTTAGGAATAATTTAAGGGGTCGTTTCCCCCCTTAAAAATGTGTTTCCGCAAATGATAAAAAAGACGTGTCTAATAGTTTTAATGCTTTATCACATATATGAATTTCAACAAAATCGACGGCGGACACTTAAAGCGGAAGCCTGAATCAGGTCTGAAAAATCGTTTTTTTTTATTGCTTAAATCGATGATTAGCTATCCAAGAATATATTTACAAAGTTACAGAGCGCAATTGTAAATATTTTCGAAGATACAAGGCCAAAAGCAGAGATGCGATTGGTATTTGATATTGATAATGGCTCCTATTGAAAACTTTGAAGCGCGTTTTCTCCAGTTTTCATTATCAGGATTTTTCCAAATTGGCGGGCGTGATAGCAAAAAAACTAAACGACCTGTTGAATCAAACCAAACTTCATTTTCGTCAGTATAAAGATCTCTTCTATGTGAACTAAAAAAAGTCATTGAAGAAGTCTTTTTAAATAATTTTTATAGCATGTTAGTGTTTTTTTTTACAATTTTTTTTCAAACCTAAGAAAAGTTATAGTTTCACGATTTTTTCAGCTTTTTCTTAATTCACCCAGAAGAAAAATATATGACAATTGAACATTTTATTGGTTTATTTGGTTCAGTCAGGAATTGCGAGCTGCATGTTTCCCGCCGATTGCAAGTCTGCAGTCATTTATTGTTTCATGTTGATTTTTTTTTATACATATGGAATATACATGAAAAGATACTAAAGATGTTTACTAGGATCACTTGTTTTGTTCCCTTCTAAAAAAATTCCCGAAAAAAGGTTTTTTTCAGCCCTTCTAATTCAGGCTCCCGCCTTAAGTGATGTTCCTTGTAAGTCTCAATAATGGTGATGAAATCTTTCCTTTGAAAATAAATCATGAAAATCAGCCATTTTTCCCTCGCCTAAAGTTGTCTCCCCCTCTTAATCTGAGCGACCCGTTTGAAAAATGCCGACGTTTAAAAAAATGGCAATTCCGTACGAAAATACACCGAAGAAAATGTACTACCGAGTGCTCCGTGAACCTACCATTTCTTTTCGTATTATTTTTAATCTCGGTCGTCAGCGAGAACGAGTCTATGCACTCGGGATCAATTTATTATACGGGTGGAACATTTTTGTGTTTTGTTTTCCCGAGCACTTATCCGTCAGTTGTGTTTTACGTGTGTGGCGTGGGTTTTCAACCGAGATGTACAACATTCGCGAGAATGCACAGCGAAGCGGCACAACAACGGGCTCGCGGGACCGTGACAAAGAGAACTTTTCAAGCTCGCGTTGAATTCCGACTTCCGTTCTTCGCATTTATCCGTTCGTATTTTTTTCTTCCTTTTTCGCACGTCTTCGCATTTATCTTTCATTCTTGTTTCGCGTTCTCCGTTTCAAAGCGATTCTTGTTTTTTCAACTTTTACGCATTATCGCTTCGATAAGCTTGCGAAAGTTCATCTCTTTTCGAAAAAGCTTAGATAGCTTTTTTGACCTTTGGAAACTACACGTTTTCGACAACTCGAGGAGTATTTTTTTAATAAAAAAAAAGTTTTGTCGGAAAATGGTCTCGTGTGTCATGATTGATATTTTTAACATGAATAAAGTAAAATCGCGCATGCGGTGAAAATTTAATTGCGATTAAATGCTACGGTAAAAATACAAATAATGACGCTTGATCATTTGTTTTATAATCGGTATATATTTATTACGATTTATGAATTTGTGATTCGATGATCATATAAACGTTTTAGTAGCAAAGTGTATACACATATATATTCTGGAAATTCGTAATATTCTCAATTTCGAAAAGAGTCACGTTCGTTTTGATTGGCTTTTTTATAAAATAAAATTGCAATTGCGGTTACAATTTAACTGCGATGAAATATCACTGTAAAAAATACAAATAATCACGGGTAATAATTGTTTAGTTATCGATATATTGTTAATACGATATACATATACATATATATAAATGTTCCGATTTATTTACGATTGATCATATAAACTTTTTTGCAATAAAGTGTATGTACATATGTATTCTGGAAATTCTTAATATTTTCAATTTTCAAAAGAGTCATGTTCGATTTGTTGCTTGGCTTTTTTATCAAATAAAATCGCGATTGCAGTTGAAATTCAATTGCGACTGTTGCGGTAAAAAATACAAATAATCACGGGTAATAATATTTTAGTTATCGCTATATTGTTAATACGATATACATACATATATATATATAGTATTTATTCTTTCACATGTACACCCTTGCTGGCTTTTGCAATCTCCCGTCTCTTTCTCTTTTTACAACATGTTTTCTTATTATATATATATATATATATATATATATATATATATATATATATATATATATATATATATATATGTTCCGATTTATTTACGATTGGTCATATACACTTTTTTGTAACAAAGTGCACATACATATATATTCTGAAAATTCCTAATATTTTCAATTTTTTTTTCCACTTTTGTCCCTCGTCTGTATTTTCCACGGAAATAAATGTCCTCTTCTGTTTCTTCTGTTTCTTTTATTTCGAATTTCGTCTCCAATTTCTGCTTCGTCTGTCTCGGTGCACACGAGAGGACAAAATCGACCCTGACCCTGAAGAGGACAATCCGTCTCTCTCGGTCTTCCCTCGCCTTCTCGCTCTCCTGTCTCTCTTTCTTCCTACGGTGTACGCGCGACGAGCTCTCCCCCTGAGAGCCTCGACGAGCCCGGCTGGGCACGAGCCACGCATACGAATCGCGTTTTGACGCTTCCCATGCAGGGCTCGGAAAGTTCGATCGAAGCGGCTGGGACGGCGAAGCTCGTGCATACACGCCCGCTTACCTATCGATTTTCCCTCTATTCCCAATCAACTTCCGCCGGCTACGCGATTTTGCTTTCCGATCGCCATTTTTCTTATCATTCGCGCATTTATCGGAAGATTTTGAAAAAATTTAACCGGTAAAACGCGACGAAAGATTGTTCAGAATTAGGCAAAAATGGTGGAAGTTTTTCGAACATTCAACTCCATACGGTTTTTGAAATTTCTCGGTAATGATTTTCCCGTCCACACCCACTTCCGGGGAACTTTCGATCTCGTCGCGCACACACGCCACATCGCATCCCTCGCAGACAACCCACCGAGCCTACTCTCACGCCCGTGTGTCACTTGACATTTTGTCTCGCGCGTATGACAGAGCGCTAAAAAATGAGCGTTTCTCTCGATCCCCCGATCGAAGGGAAACTCACCCCGCTGGACGAAAAGGAGGATAAATGTCGCGGATATAAAGAGTCGTCCTTCGAATTTGCGACGTTAGCGCGACACGCTTTCGCCGAGATCGATGCCGCGAGCGGCTTTACTACAATCGAGGGCTCGCGTTACGTTATTGGCCCATCCTTCGAATCGATTATTCGTCGCACGCATGTCAAATTTTTACAGATGGAAACGACAAATTTTCGAAACTTTTCGGGAGCTTCGCGAGTCGAGCGTCGTATGCCGCTCGTGTGAAAATTGTGTTTTTATTTCTACTCACTCGATGTAACAAACAACAATTGTGCGTGTGCGTCCGTGTGGTCGATCCTGTGAAAATCCTGCGACGCCCTCTGTCACCGTTTCTCACCCACACTGTCCCTCGTCGAGCCACGAAAATTTCGAAACGCAAAACAAAACTCGCTGGTAAATTTGTATACGAAAATAGTGAAAAAAGGGACGATTTTTTCTTTTGTTTATTATCGAATGTTTTTCTCCCAGTCGTTCTCTCTGTCTTGCTCTTTAGGGCGCGTGAGAGAAAGCGGAGAATTCAATAATCGTTCCGACGACGAATATACAAACTACACGTAACGACGCTCGTCGCGCGACTGGGCAAACCGAGAACCGGCAGTCGAGTCACTGCGGAGACGAATCGTGAGCGAGAGAGAGAAAGAGCGAGAAGGGGAGAGGGAACGAGGAAGAAAGGGAGGGAGAGAGGGCGCGCGCGGTCTTCCCGAAGGGAAAACCATGAGTACATATATATCGGGCAGGATGCTACGAGACTGTGTGCAGAGCATGCCCGGCGAACGAGAAATTGCGAGGATACCCGAGACTATCCGACAACGCGGGGGAGTGACCGTGAAAGACGCGGATAAAGAGAGAAGTATGTGGAAGCTGCGTATGGCATTATTCATAAATTCCTCACGACGCACATCCCCTATTTTATTTTTATTTCAATAAGATTCGATTTATTTGCGTTTTCTTGTGGGTGCGAACAATTTATAGGGATTTGGAAAAAGATCGGCATTTTAGCCCTCTAAAAGTCGCTTGTAGAGTCGAATAGATCAATCCGTTTGCTTCGGCGATGAATCAGTTTCGGTGAATTTCTATTGAGGATTTATGGGAATTTGTATTCAGAATTTTCAAGAATTTTTATCCAGAATTAAAAAAAAAAGTTTTTGACTATTTTTCCTGCAGGATTTTGGTGAAATTGTGTACAAAATTTTTGTGAATTTTTATTTAGATATTTTGTGAATTTTTATCAACCATTTTTGAATTTTTAACATCTATTTCCTTGTGAATTTTAATCAACCATCTCCGTGAATCTTGATCCACAGCTATGGTTAACTATGATCCATCGTTTTCGTGAATTTTCATCTGATATTTTTTAATTGCGAATCTTAATTTCCGAATGTTAATCCTCAGTTTTTGTAAATTAAGATTATGAATTTTTGTAAATTAATATAATGCATTTCAAAAAATGAATATCCTTAATTTTTGTAAATTAAAATCCTTAACTTTTGTGAATTACGATCCTTAATTTTTATGAATTAAAATCCTTAATGTTTTTAAATTAAGGTCCTTGATTATGGTAACTTAATATCCTTAATTTTTGTAAATTGAGATCCCTAATTTTTGTAAAGTAAGATTCTTAATTATGGTAACTTAATATCCTTAATTTTTGTAAATTGAGATCCTTAATGTTTGGAAAGTAAAGATCCTTAATTTTTGTAAAATAAAACCCACCAATGTTCTGAATTTTCAAAAATAGCTTCTTGTGAATTTCTATTCACAATTTCCTGTCAACTCCGAGTCACAGTTACGTGTGGATGTTAATTTTTGTATTTCCGTGCATTTTTTGCATGAATTTATATATTTTTCGAACACTTGTTATCTTACATTTTCTGTAAATTTTTCGCAGAAGATTTCACATTTTTTTCCGTTTTTAGTTCGATATTTTTGGTTAACAAATTTATATTTTTTCCTTAATTTCTTGTTTCACCATTTTTTCGTGAAATGAAGATCAAAAGGCTTGTGGGTTGATTTTCGAATATTGAACCGGCGAAGAAGAAAAGGGTTACGTGGACAGAGAGTGAGGGGGCCTTTGTGCTGGAGTGTGTACAGCGAGAAGTGCGCAGGAGGTACACGAAACGCCAACGCTGTCTCGTCTTTCCCTGTCAGAAAACCTGCGTCCGTGGAGAGAGAGGGAAAGAGAGAGGGAGAGAGAAAGAGAGAGAGAGAAATTTCTCACCTCTCTCTGTCTCTCTCTCTCTCTCTCTCTCTCTCTCTCTCTCTCTCTCTCTCCTTCTCTCTCTTTTTCGCTCCCCCTTTGGTCGTGAAAACGCCGGCCGGTGAACTCCTGGGTGCTCCTCGCCGATTTCCAACGCCGATCTACTCTGCACGTGTATGCACAACTGTACTGGATTTCTTTACCATATATTTTCGCGTTTGTATTATTTCGATGCCACACTTCCTCTTATCTCGCTATTACAATACGATCATTCATATTTTTATCACTGGGAAATAAAGATTTGTGGCCGATGACTCAATTATAAAGACTCCATATGATTACAGAGTTGTGAATTCATTTGATGGATTTACCAGACCTTGCTTCGTTTAGCTTGCAGCAAAACATGCCAGACTTGGAATTCCGTTTACTCAAAAATATTGCGTTAGTGTCAATTCTGTCAAGACTTCAGGTAATTTTACGAAGGTTGTCAAATTACTTTTATTTATTTTCAGAAATTCTGGCAATTTATACTTTATCGTTAAGATCGTGGAGATAATCTTGTTATACTCTTATCGTAGATAATCTTCGGCAGATTATCTCCGACGAGTTTACGTTCGTAGAAAAACTTCCCTAATCTTCGAAAAACAGATGTTTTACTTGCAATGTATTCTCGGGAAATTTGATAATGATTATAAATTATAATGATATATTCGGCAGAGTTGTTCAGAGTTTGCGATTCTTTTTGCCAGTTGAAATTCTAAGTTCGAATTCTAGTTCGAATTCTAATTGCTAATCGAAATGTTTTTTAATATCGATTTTTCTGGTGTTGAAGTTTGCATCGTGTGGATGCAATGAAAAATCGCCTCTCTTGTTTAAAATCTGTTTTTGCAGATTTAGGTTAAAGATGCCTAATATGAGGATCCGTAGAAACATTTCAGTAATTCCCGCGCCCTAAATGGGTCAAAAAATGTTTCGGAGTTACTAAAAACAATATTTCCGTTGCATTCCAACGGTGCAAACTTCACCACCACCGGTTTTTGCTTTCCGACGGATTCTCAAAATATAACATTTCCAAAATATTCTCTGATAATTTCAAGTCGTTTCGTTCAGAATTGAGGGGGTTATGGGCGTTGATAGGTAGATTGCCTACATCGGCGAACTTTAAGCGCTTTTTTCTAAAAATTACTTTTTCCAAATCCATGACCAAGATATCTCAAAAATCACTGCACCGATCAACTTCAAGTTTTACAAGCTTCAACTGAAAGAAGTTCTATTTCGATCCAGTTTTTTTTTCAACGAAAATGAAGCATTTTTTCACCGATATCGATACTTTTTTTTGACGGCGATGGTTTTTTTTTCAAAAATCAATATTTTATTAAATTCTTCATCCAAGCACTGGATGATTTCATGCAAAAACGAAGTGCGTTCGATTTTTTTTTTCATTTGGGATGATTTGTTTGCGCGCAGCAGTGGTCACCGCGAGGGGCGCTTTGCAAACAGCGGTCTGTACAAACCATTTTATCTATCGCATTTATAAATGTTTTTCACTTTAAAAAAATTGTAAAAGGTACTTAAAACCATACTCTTGTAATAAAAATATATTTCGAAACCTGTACACGTTTTCCCAGAAAAACATCACGAAACATAAATATACACTACTATCCAAAAGTTTCCGGACGGAATAATTGCCAAATAATGTTAGAATAATATAGTTCATTTTATTTAATATTTTCCGAAGATGTTATATAGCTCTGTATAATTAATTATATTATTCTAATATAATTTAGCAATGGTCAAAAGTGATCCAAAGTTTTGCAATTATCTACAGTGTCCGGGAATTGTTGCCTGGTAGTGCATATATACAGGGTGACTCACGAGAAAAAAAAACACCTGAACATCTCTGTTGGATTTGAAAATACGAAGCATGTAGATATTGGAATTTGGATGGTTTGGAAGAATGCACATGGCTAGCATAATATTTTTTTTCTTCATTTTTTTCGGTTATTTCAAGGTCATAAAATTTTTTTTTAACCGGGATGGCATATTTTTTCCCCTTGCACATGGAAGCCAGCATGCAAACGAATTCAACCACGCAACCTGTGACCTGTGTAGCCTTCAACCCAGAAATATTGAATAAATACTGTGGACTTTCTCAATAAATAAAAATCATGTTGATCTTTTCTTCCTTCGAGTAACGCATTACGAAACGTTCATCGATAAATTCATAGATTAGACATTTTAGAAACTTCAGAAATCTGATATCAAGACGGTATTCAGAGTAATAAGTAGTTGATAAACACGACTGTGTACATGAGGGATTCCCCGTCAATTCAGCCACTTTTTTCGACCATCTCAGATCTGCCCCATAGTTGGTTATATCAAAGTACTACTAAAAGGCATTCTATGTGAATTTATTCAGATTTTTTTATTCAACATTTTGGAAAATGCCGTTTTTTTTTCAAATGAATATATCTCGGAAACTCGATGTAAATGAAAAAAAATGTCTGTAGATAAAAGTTGTAGTTTTGTGTTAGCTTTCGAGCGGACGACTTGAAATAATTTTTACATTCCGGTAACGCTGATTTTTTTTACTAAAAAAGGGGGAAATTTTTTTTTTATTCGAAAACGGCCATTTTTTTGCTGAAAAAATTATAGAGTCTTCCAGTATGTCTGACGATATCGCAAAAAAATCGATAGAGAGACACGGAACGAGGTTCTAGGGTAAAGAAAATCAAACCACACAAATAAATTTTTTTATACCGGAACCTCCCTCCGTGCCACTCTGGCGATTTTTTTGCGATATCGTCAGACATACTGGAAGACTCTGTAATTTTTTCAGCCAAAAAAACGGCTGTTTTTTGAAGAAAAAAATAATTTTCCTCTTATTTGGTGAAAAATCAGCGTTACCGGAACGTAAAAATTATTTCAAGTCGTCCGCTTGAAAGCTGACACAAAACTACAACTTTTATTTACGGACATTTTTTTTCAGTTACTTCGAGTTTCCGAGATATATTCAATTCGAAAAAAACGACATTTTCTAACATGTTGAATAAAAAAATCTGAAAAAAATCACATAGAATGTGAATATAACGAACTATGGAGCAGATCTGAGATGGTCGAAAAAAAGTGGCTGAATTGACGAAGAATCCCTCACATACGAATAGGCGAAGCTATTTCGTAAATCTTGTCATCACCGAACCTGTTACTCTGTTGTGTTAGGGTGAGGCCAAACGAGCGTAATTTTGTGAGTATGAGTCGCGTAATTTACGCTGCATGCGGTTTCATATAAAAGTCCGGTTTGTGCCATACGACGACGCAAAATGAGTTGTGCAACCGAATGCAGCGTAGATTACGCGCCTCACAACTCACAAAATTACGCTCGTTTGGCCTCACCCTTCGCTTGTGGTACATTTGAATGTAACCCAACTCATTTATTAACTAACTATTCATTCAATATTTCTGTGTTGACGGTCATTTGAAGGTCAAACTGTTACGTGGTTGAAATCGTTTGGATGCCGGCTACAATGTGCAAGGGGGAAAAATATGACATTCCATTTGTTTAAACTTTGATGACCTTGAGAAAATTGAAAAAAAGACTATGATAGCCACGTGCGTCCTTCCAAACCATTCAAACTCCGATATTTACAGTGGGTAAAAAAGTATTGGGAGTACAAATAAGTCTCCGCCGTTTGACAATAGATGACCCCACCAGGAGGTTATGGTTGAAAATGTCAGATATAAAACGTCATTCGTAAGGTTGGCCATCTGGCAAGACCATAACCTTGAAATATTGGCGATTTTGTATAAACGTCGCATAATTTTTTTCGTGCGAACATGTTTTGAGCAGAATAAGGGTCATTTGCGGGAACTTGTGCGTTTGGCACGAATCTCCCTCCAATAATGCTTCCGCGTCTTCGTACGCTTTCGGCCTTCCGCTACGTTCTTTGTCTTCGACGTCAAACTCACCGTTCTTAAACTTTTGAAACCACTCATGACAACTTCTCTCACTTAAGGAGCCAGTCCACTTTGGAGCCACGAAAAAAGGCTATTCTCGCGATTTTTTTGGAGGATTTTATAAAAGAAATGAACATAAAAATTGTTGGGCTTGATAAAAAGTCTTGAAATACATTTAAAAATTTTTTTATTCATTTTTATTAATTTTTAAGTACAAAAACTATAGTTTAACGTAACGCCTCAAAAATAGGTGGGCTAGGTAGCTCCATCACTACTGGGCAACGGCTTGGCTGAAACAAAAAAATCAAAGTCCATTCGATTCAGTATGACACCAGCTACAAAATGACCCTCGGATATAAAGTTTTATCAAAAAATAAAAAAATGGCAGATGAAAAACGAAAAAAGTAAAAAAAAACGCGTTTTTCGCAGTTTTTCGCAAAAAAGAGTAAAAATCAAAATTTTTAAACCATCGAGGGTCATCTTGTTGTGAATTACGTTTACAATATGTGATTCAAATTTCAAGAGAATCGGTTTATTAGTTTTAGAGATACGATGGAGCTAGATTTTGAAAACGTTGTTTCGAGAAAAACGCGTTTGAAGTTTATACTATGAAAAACTCTTACCTAAACTCAATCGGCAATTCCTGCACCGTAAAAAATCTCATCTGATTGCTCATCATCGTCGATTTCTTCAAGTCTTGCTTGCTTTTGATTTTTTGAAATGTTCATAGTGGACTGGCCCCTTAAAGCAGCCACACCATATGCTTCTACAAGCAATCGATGCGTTATGGTCTTGCCAGATGTCCAACCTTACGATATGACGTTTTACATCTGACAATTTCAACCATAAGCTCCTGGTGGGGCCATCTTTTGTCAAACGGCGATAACTTATTTGTACTCCCAATATTTGTACATCTCACACGAAACTGTTGTTAATGTAGCTTTATTTGTTCGTTCGTGTTTACCCAAGATTTTTGTAAACAGACACCATGTATATTTAGGATAAGCTATCGCATACAGAAACTTAAGGGGTTACCCCCACTTGTGATTTTGAAAAAATCGATTTTTTTTTATTGCATTCTTTTGAAGTATAAGTATCCGGGCCCATACTTCTGTATGGGCCCGGAATAGACGACTATGTAAGTTTACAAAAAAAAATATTTTCTTCGTGTAAACTGAAATTGAAACTTTAAACGCGTTTTTCTCAAAATGGCATTTCTGAAGTCGGTGACCAAGATTGCTCGAACACTAATGAACCGATCTTCTTGAAATTTTGCAGGCTTATTTAATACATAAAAATGTAGTCTTTAATCGTTCGATTTTTTTTTTTCGAAAAAAAAAAATGACCGTTTTATAGCCAAAAAACGGCCGTTTTTTTTCGTTAAAATCGAACCATTAACTTTGACTGTCCGCCATTTTGTGAAAAATGAATATTTTTTAAAATTCTTCGATTAAAGACTAGTTTATACTTATATTTGACTAAATCCATCCGCATTTTTTTTTCAGATGATCCACTTCGCCGCAATGTTGGTCACCGCAAACCGTGTATATAAAAACATTATTTCATTGACGGCCATTTGCCACTAAACAATGTAATATTTTTCAATAAAAAAATTACTGAAAGTTCTTCAAGATGTGTTCTTTAAGATGGTATATTCATCGATTAAAAAAGTTTTGTAGTTTTCTTTAAAAAAATTCATGAAAAAGGCCTTTTTTGCGCTACAAGTGGGGGTAACGCCTTAATAAAGAGTAATGTTTTTCGTAGGGTGATTTGAAAAAGACGACATGTACAAATACTTCTTTTTAACCACTGTACATACTTCGTATTTTCAAATCCAACAGAGATACCAACAGGTGTTCTATTTCTCGTGACTCACCCTGTGTGTGTGTGTGTGTGTGTGTGTGTGTGTGTGTGTGTGTGTGTGTGTGTGTGTGTGTGTGTGTCCTATATTAATCCCACGCCTGGTTTTTCTCGAAAAATACTCCTCCGATCAAGTATTGAGTTCAATAAAACTTATAAAGTTCAAAGGGAGACGTTTAAAAAAATCTCTTTTGGTCCAAAATTCAAAATGACGACGTGAAGATGGCCGACATGTTAAAAAAAATAGATTCATGAATTTTTGTTCGCCAAAACATTTATCAGGTCAAAACTAGCAACTTTTCTAGGAAACGTTATTTGATAACGTTCGTAATTTTTGGTTACGATACGATTTTTTACTATTTTAGCGCTATCCAGAATGTACCACGAGGAGGTGAAGACTTCAACATCCTTAGTGTAAGTGTGCGTGTTATGTGGGTGTGAGTTTGTTTGGTTCGATAACCAAAACAAACCCAAACAAACATTAAGTCTCTGCGGCTCGGCACGTCGGCTAAAAATGGTGTTCTAACCTAAAAATCATTAACATTATCAAAAAACTTTTCCTCCAAAAGTTGTTAGTTTTGGTCTGATAAATGTTTTGGTGAAAAAAAATATGATCCCATTTTAAAACAACATGTCGGCCATCTCAACGTCGCCATTTTGAATTTTGAACCAAAAATGATTTTTTTAACTTCCACCTTTGAACCTTGCAAGTTTTATTATACTCAATACTCGATCGGAGCAGTATTTTTCGAGATAATTCAGGTGTAAGATTAACTCTTCATTCGTGAAGGTATTTGAGGCACCTTTATCCCGTGAACCCGGGTCGTTTTCGTTTTTGCACTACCAAACCAACAATCGTCAATAAAAAAAATCTGAAAAAATTCATGGTCAATTTTTAGGCCGTACTTGTCAAGGGAAACTAGTGTTTTTTTCTTTGTTATTTTTAATATTTTTTTCATTAAATATTAAGCAACCTGCGAAGAAAATGATTTTGGGCAGGACGAAAACGACCCAGATTCACAGATTGAGGGTTGAAACAGGACATATATATATATATATATATATATATATATATATATACATACAGGGTGTCCCATTTTAATCTTACACCTGAATTTTCTCGAAAAATATTGCTCGGACGAAATATTGTGTGGAACAAAACTTGTAGGTATTGAAGGGGGACGTTTGAAAAAAATTTATTTGAGGAGCCAAAATTCAAAATGGCGGCGTTACAAAGACTGACATGTTTTTTTCAAACGGAAATATAACTTTTTTTTATTGCCAAAAAATTTGTCAGCTGAAAACTAAAAACTTTTGTTGAAAATTTTTTTTGATAAAGTTCATAGTTTTCAAGTGAGAACATCATTTTCAATTATTTCAGATGTATCCAGGATTTGTGTGTGTGTGTGTGTGTGTGTTTTTCTACCCATCGTGATCAAAGTTCGTCAAGGATTTAAAGAAACACGTTTTTGGGCCTGAAAATGGCACAAACGCTATTAAAATGGAAAAAAACTATTTTTCATCGATTTTCCTCCAAAATTTTCTCATGAAATATCGTCCAAATTTGAAAACAAAAAAAACAAAATTTTCAACAAAAAAATTTGATTCTTTTTTTGTTCAAGTGGTCATACATTCGAAAATACAACATTGAGCGGCTTGCCGTGAGACATTTAGTCTAATTGTCCCTGCCACCGGCATTTGCGTTAGAACCGCAGAGACCTAATCCTTGTGAGTGTTCCACACGCACGCACATGCACACACACACACACACACATACACGCACGCGCGCCCACACACACACACATACACGCACGCGCGCCCACACACACACACACACACACACACACACACACACACACACACACACACACACACACACACACACACACACACACACAAAATAAATAGATTTTTTTTAAACAAAAAAAAATCTATTCATTTTACTTCATCCACCTATAGCTGAGAAAGAGTTGAATTTTCGGGCTCGGCTTATAAGACTTTTTTGTAGCAAATTACTTTCTCTACAAAGTTCTCATCTGAATTTTTTTCGATATATCTAATAGCTTAGCCGTTACAGCCGTTTGAATAGATATTTTCATACAATATACACTTGAAATAATGATACCGCTGAAACGGTAGAATTTGCGGAAATGGCTCAATGAACTTTATTGTAAAGTATCATATTTCCTATGAGAACCCACTTGGAAAATATCGCGATATCAAAATTCGCGGAATGGTAACACTAATAATGAGAAAAACATTTTTTTCAATGCTAATCAAATGGGAAACCTTCAATTTTGATTCGCGACCTCTAAATATTTTTTGACAACACCCCCCTTCCACGAAACTTCGTTTTTGGGTGCCAACTAAAGGTTTTCGGGCACGGTGGGTCAGAAAAAAAAAGTTACCCCGAAACGAATCACCCTAATATATATATATATATATAATCCCTTGGGAAACCCTCTTTATGCTGTTTCACTCTTGTGTGCTGTTTATCTCGAACTCTGTGTGTTCTTATGTGCTGTTTTCCTCCTGCACTTCTAATCCCCACGAAAACCACAGAAATAATTCCGTTCTGTTGAAAAAGCTCTCGAAAAATGTTATCAATGCGTATTCCTGCGATGTATATGTTTTTCCGCGTTGCTATACAGCTCTCGGCTCATATCGCTTTCCTTCGAGCCCCGACCGAATAGTAATCTGGTAAGGAAGTTACCACTTCCTCTCGGGCTGAGAGCTCGTATTTTTATTTCTCCTTTTCTTAATTGTTTTTTTACGACGAATGGCGCAGTGCTCGAATATAGAGTATCTCAAAACTTGCGGGCCTCGATTTCACGCAGCGATGAGTCCTCGCGCGGCGTATACGCGTAAGAGGCACCCGTCGAGTTAAGACAGTAGATCACACGCACACGCCCACACTCGCGAATCGTTTGTTTCGCGTGCTTTTCCGGTGGATTGTATCATCGCGAGATTGTTGTCTAGAAATGCCATTGAAATAAGGAAAAATACAGTATCGAAGAACCGACAGCGTCGAAGGAGCGGTGGCGTGGGCCAGTACCCGGATGGGTGACCGCTCGAGCCGCAGTATCAAAATTTGCTGTAATTTCGATTCAACTGGGGTGAGATTTTTTTTGTCAGTTTCGAAGTAGAGTATTTATTGAATTGTTCTCGGTGTGGAAAAATCTACGGTAACTTCCGGTGGGTCTAAGGAAAAAGCAACAAACGAACCAAAAGTGCCACCGTAACGCGATCCGTAACGCTAGCAGGGTTGCAAAACTCGAGTAAAACGTGGATTTCTCGTCGACCCGCGGTGGGGGGAGGTGGAAGGGGCGCGAAAGACCTGCCAAGGGAGTTTTCAAAAGGAACTTCCGGCTCGCGCCGTACATTCGCGCGGGTGTGTGTCATGTCCGTTTGAGACAAGCACGTGAAATGAGAATAAGCTGTGTATGTGTCGCTTGGTCGTGGGTAACACGAGACCGCATGTGCTCTCTCTCTCTCCCCCTCACCCTCACAGAGTGAAACAATGGTACACATCTCGAGGAAGATGTATCATTGCGGCCGTAAATATATATGGTTCCGTTATCGTGAATTGGAACGATGCAACGTGCAGAGAACGAAAGCGAGGTGGCGAGGAACTCTCGTCGTTATGCGGGATGCGATACCCATCGCGATGCACGTTCGAGTCTGACGATGTCGGAGGCTACTTCGCGTTGAAGAGCAATACAAAATACTCTTTTTTTCGCCCACTATTCAATTAACCGATCTAGCCTAACGATTGCGACGTAATTACCAAAAAAAAGGTTCGATAATAATTGAAACGAAGATTCAAAACGATAACTAGGCTGCAATTTTTTTAAATAAAAATTGAAGTGAAAAATATACCATAATATAGATCAGGAAGTAAATGGACGAAACCATAGGATAGTATTCATGTCAGTTAGATGGACGGGTAAATAAATGGTTGATTGAACGACAAAGTTGATACGTGAAAGAGCGAGTGAATCCCTGCAAAAGTGCGTTGATCCGCGAACTCATGAATAAATATGAGTGAGTCGATACGTGAGTCAGTGAACGAGCGCGTGAATTTTTGGCGGAATACGCGAAGCAGTGGAGTACTGGGTGAATCGATGAACGAATGATTTAGTGAGTTTGTTAACGACTGAGTCAGTGATTCAGCGAATTCTCATGTGAATCTGAAAGAGAATGCGTCAGCATATGAGTGAATGGATGCAGGAGTGACTGCATGAACGAATGAGTTCGTTTGGCTTAATGAATACGCGAATCGGCAAATGAAAAAGTGAATTAATGAGTGAAAGATGAGTTAACTAATGAGTGAATCAGTGAACGAATGAGTAAATATAAGTAATTTAATAGGTTAATAAGTGAACGAATTGTTAAATATGAGTGAACAATGGATTCATTGCGATTGGATTAATTAATGGTGTTGAAGTTTGCATCGTTGGAACGCAACGAAAGTTTCGTTTTACATTTCATTTTCCATATTTTTATTGTTACCGGCGACCTTTTTTGATAGATTCATAATATAGATCGCTAAATAAATATCTTTAAAAATAATTGAAGGACTTTTGTCGGTGAAATGTGCCAAATGAAATTAAATTCGTTGCAGTCCAACGATGCAAACTTCAGCATCGTATTAATTAAGCATACGAGTGAATGGATGCAGGAGTGAATCCATGAACGAATGAGTAAATATAAGTGAATTAATGGGTTAATCAGTGAACGAATTGTTAAATATTAGTGAAACAATGGATTAATTAGAGAACGAATTATTAAATATGCGTTAATGTTTGAGTGGATCAGCTTATCGGTGAACGAGTGAGTAAATATGAGTAAACAAATTAATTAAGTAGATGAGTGAACAAATGAGGAAATATGTGAATGGTTAATGAATGAGTAAGTATGAGTGAATGAGTAAACGAATGAGCAAGTATGAGTAGATCGATTAACAAATGAGTAGTTACGAGTGAATCAGTGAACGAATGAGTAAATATGAGTGAGTGAGTGAAGGAATGAGTAAATATGAGTGAGTGAGTGAAGGAATGAGTAAGTGTGAGTGAATCGGTGGAT
The DNA here is from genome assembly GCA_944452715.1 of Ophion slaviceki. Classification (NCBI taxonomy): domain Eukaryota; kingdom Metazoa; phylum Arthropoda; class Insecta; order Hymenoptera; family Ichneumonidae; genus Ophion; species Ophion slaviceki. Next base: position 52,001,732 of record OX101785.1, on the reverse strand, counting down.
GAATGAGTGAATATGAGTGAATCGCTTCACGAATGAGTGAATATAAGTCAAAGAGTGAACGAATGAGTAAATATGAGTGAATGGAGAAATACGAGTGAATGAGCTAACGAATGTGTAAATATGAGTGAATGAGTGAACGCATGAGTAAATATGACTGAATCAATTAACGGATGGGTAATTATGAGTGGATCAGGGTAATGTGTAAACATAAGGGAATCAGAAGTTGAGTAAATCGAATTAAACAGTGAAAGAATGTGCGTGTATGCGCGTATGGATAATTGAATCAAGGAACGAGTGAATTCGTAAATGATTCGGCGAATTCGAGCATTTGTAAAAATGAATGAAGTAATATGAATGAACGAGTGCGCGCAAGTAAAAGAACAAGCGCGGGAAAAAAGTAAAAGAAAATAAAAGAAAGAGAAGGCGGTGTACCTCATCCAACAGATTGGACAGAAGTACCAATTAAAAAGGTACGTTAATCGGACTCGTGCTCTCTCTCTCTCTCTCTCTCTCTCTCTCTCTCTCTCTCTCTCTCTTCTCTCTTTTACTGAATCCCTGTCTCTCTACGGCTCGTATACAACAAGCAATTTGATTCGAGCTGTTGTGTAGGTGAGTACCCAGCAGGCTCACGTGGACCGTGTCTAACAAGTACTCTCTATATATACCCATCCAAACGGCAGGTCTCTCTGTTGGCTTCCTGTTCCCTGTACCCCCAATGTATCTTCGCCGTTGTCCTCATCATTACACATATAGGGATACTTAAGTTAGTAAACACACACACACACACACACACACACACACACACACACACACACACACACACACACACACACACACACACACACACACACACACACACACACACACACACACACACACACACACACACACACACACACACACACACACACACACACACACACACACACACACACACACACACACACACACACACACACACACACACACACACACACACACACACACACACACACACACACACACACACACACACACACACACACACACACACACACACACACACACACACACACACACACACACACACACACACACACACACACACACACACACACACACACACACACACACACACACACACACACACACACACACACACACACACACACACACACACACACACACACACACACACACACACACACACACACACACACACACACACACACACACACACACACACACACACACACACACACACACACACACACACACACACACACACACACACACACACACACACACACACACACACACACACACACACACACACACACACACACACACACACACACACACACACACACACACACACACACACACACACACACACACACACACACACACACACACACACACACACACACACACACACACACACACACACACACACACACACACACACACACACACACACACACACACACACACACACACACACACACACACACACCACCGCAATTTAAATTACCCATTTATTGAAAAAATAACGTGATTACCGAGCATCGAGCCGCGATTCTGGGACTCCCGTGAAAGCGCATTTTTCGTGATGTTTGCGAAACGACGAGAAGCGAGCGGCAAGGATAAGTACTCGGTCTCTGCTTTCGTCCGGATCGCAAAGCAGGACGCAAGTAAATAGCACGGCGTCGACTGAATTTAGCGAGGGATTGCGCCAATGATAATGATGATGATGCGAGGACAATGACAGTGGAGGAGGAGCGGCTGGAGTGCGGCGATCTTCCGAGTCGAAAACACGTGATATGGGCCGACACTTGGATGGGTGACCGGTTAGCCGCGCACAGCTGACGATTGTTTCACTTTTGTGAGCTTTCGGTGATGAACGCGGCTGAAATTCAGTGAAAAGCTGGCCGGCTGTATCGGCTCAGGTTTTTTGCAGTTTCCCTGTGCCCGCGTGCGAAACGCGATACAGCAATTACGAAACGGGTGTGTAGGCTAAAAGTAAAAGGGATGCTGCAAAAAGTCCGCAGAGGCATGTCCGGAAACGGTAGAAATAAATAATAATAATAATAATAAATGAAAATAAATCATAATAAATAAGAATAATAATGAATAATCACAGATAATAATAATAAATAATAACCGACACCAGCGAATCAACCAGTGAGCGGAAGGCTCATACTTATGATACCTTGGTGTACATACTTAAGTCTCGGCAAATTTGGTATAGTGTAGCTTAAGGGCAGATATACACCTAGATGGTCGAGGTCGAGGATTTAGAAGCTATGAACATTCCGTCGACCGTAGAAGACCTACACTATGGGCCTGGTATCGATGATTCCATGTAAGTTGACGAATTTCATGATTTATTCATTCCCAAATTTTCAAACGCGTTTTTTTCTCAAAACCACGTTTTTCAAATCGGTACCCAAAATTTCTCGAAAACCAATGAACCGATTGCCTTGAGGTTTTTTGTGGTTATTCTATACACCATTATCTAGTACTTGTCATAGGATTTTTTTTCCGTCACTTAGTTTTTGTTTTATAGGCAAAATAATAACTAATTTTTGGCCCAAAAATCACTATTTATGTTCAAACGTCCGCCATTTTGTCATAAATCGATATTTTCAAAATCGGCTATGACAAGTACTAGATTATAGTATCTAATTTAATAATCTTTTTGGTTTCTTTTTCAGATGATTTTTGAAGAAACGCCAGTGGGTACCGTATACGCAGATTTTTTTACGAAGCTCCAAGGATCATACAATATCCTTGTATATTTTTGATATTTTTAAATAAAGAAAATTAAACATATTTTTGAATGAATATACTTGTAGATAATTAAAACCCCAATCCGAAATTTCAAATAGTTTTCCTTGAAAAAATTCACAAAAATGACCTTTTTCCGGCTCCTAGGTGTATATCTCCCCTTAAGGCGGGATATACATTTAGACTGGAAGAAAATAAGTAATATTGAGGGATTTTTAAAACTAAGAAATAATTATTCTATGATTATCAAACTTTAAGGGGTTACCCCCACTTCCGATTTTGAAAAAATCGATTTTTTTTCCATTTTTTTGAAGTGCAATTTGAAGTGCAGTTTTTTTTTATGCCCGAAATAGATGACTCTATGTAAATTTACAAAAAAAAAAATTTCTTCGTGTAAACTGAAATTGAAACTTTAAACGCGTTTTTCTCAAAATGGTATTTCTGAAGTCGGTGACCAAGATTACTCGAACACTAATGAACCGATCTTCTTGAAATTTTGCAGGCTTATTTAATACATAAAAATGTAGTCTTTAATCGTTCGATTTTTTTTTCGAAAAAAAAATGGCCGTTTTATAGCCAAAAAACGGCCGTTTTTTTTTCGTTAAAATCGAACCATTAACTTTGACTGTCCGCCATTTTGTGAAAAATGAATATTTTTAAAAATCCTTCGATTAAAGACTAGTTTATACTTATATTTGACCAAATCCATCCGCATTTTTTTTTTTCAGATCCACTTCGCCGCAATGTTGGTCACCGCAAACCGTGTATATAAAAACATTATTTCATTGACGGCCATTTGCCACTAAACAATGTAATATTTTTCAATAAAATAATTACTGAAAGTTCTTCAAGATGTGTTCTTTAAGATGGTATATTGATCGATTATAAAGGTTTTGTAGTTTTCTTTAAAAAAATTCATGAAAAAGGCCTTTTTTGCGCTACAAGTGGGGGTAACGCCTTAAGGACTTTTATTTGCAAAAAAGTTCAAACATTTTTTCAGTTAGAACATGTGCAGTTTCTATGTAACGGTAATTAAAATGAAGAAAATGCAAATTTAATAAAATGGCATGCATTTACCAAAAAAATCAACATTTCACACAACATTTCTGTAAAATGTGAAGTAAAGAAGTCGTTTTTTTTCCAATTTTTCAAAAACAATTCTCATCAAGTAGAAGGTACCAATATTATCAATATTTCTACCAAGTTTCAACTCAATCGGCTCAATAGTTTTTGAGTAATCCTGCACGCCAATGTCGATAATGCAGTTTTGCGAAAAAAGCGTTTGAAGTTCGTGCCTGCTGCGAATCCGAGCGGTGAGGCACAGCGTTGACGGGCTGTAACGTTTGAAGTTTTGCAAATTTCGCTTTGAAACTTTGGGAAAATATTTTACACAGATAGTTCTGTCGTTTGAAAAGAAAAAAAGGAATTGATTTTTTGATCGTTGTAAATGTATATCCCGCCTTAAGATGACTGTGGACGCAACGGAAGTTAGGTTAGATCAGCGAAGTGCGGGTGGCGAGTCAAAGGAGAGGGCCCAATTAGGAAGGGTAATACACAAAAACCCGAAAGAGTATACGTTGGAACTCAGAAATAAATCATAATAATGAATAATAATTGTGCAAAGAGATAACAAATTTTTCAATAAATTTATCGTTATCAATCCAAAAGAAGAAGAAAGAAATCGTCTTTCCGTGAACGCAAAGAAAGATGTCGCGGTTCTCGTCTCGTTCGACAGACGGAAAAAGCAACGACTCGGAACTATTAGGCGGACAGAAGAAAAAGGAGCTCTCGCCGCCGGGTAACAACCGTAATTAGCTCGATGGGAGTTATTCGCTTACATTTCTCGGTACATAAATTATCGTGCCGGTAGAGCCATTCGCCGCGGTTTCTAATCCTTTCTGACACCTCATTTATTATTTCGCGCCCCCAATATATGTATATATATATGCACGTTCATGATGAATTTGGCAATCAATTCAATTCACCGAAGAAGCCGCGCGAAAGTTTTCACTGGCCGGCGGAATTAGCGAATCGGTAAAGTTACTATTTATAAAGATTTTTTACAGATCGAACAAATCATTTAATTCGATTGACTATCGATGACAATCATATTATAATAACTATTTTTATTACGCTTTGATAATTATTGTTATTTTAATATTATAAATTAACAAAATAATTATTAATAATAACATTAATAATCATAATGATATCAATCTTATGTTGTAAATAATTATATTACATGTCTATAATTATTATTACTCTCAATATCACTTTTTTATATTACCTTTTTGGTAATTGTTTTATTACATTTTTATAATTATTGTTACTGTTAAGTTTTTGTGGGTCAATTCTGGTGTGTAATTATTATCACTAATAATGTCATAATTATAAAGAATCTCAAACTCTCTCGGGATAATAATGATGGGACATATGGGCGGATATTGATAATAATAATAATAATAATTATTATTATTATTATTATTATAAATGCGTTTGCCGGAGCAAAAAAATATATTATCATAATAAATAAATAAATACAATTATATATGAAGAGTAACGATGAATTTCCAATACAACATAATAATTTTAAAAATGTATGTGTGAGTGCATTATATTCGATTGCAACGCGAATTAACAAAAAAAGTTATACATGCACGAAGAAAACTTGAAAAACTTTGATTTATTAATTGACTCAATATAGAACGATTTTTTCTCGATAAAATTGAATGCGCCGATACTCGGATTATCTTTGTGTACTTTTTCTTGTAAATCGCTAACGACGTATTTAAACGGTTTATTACATCGATATCAGTTTCGGACTTTTTTATTTACCAACCGCTGCGTCAGTATTCCGAGAGCCTCGACTTTGACTCGTTGCCGGAAGTTTCTGTTGGCACTGGTGTTCGCGGGCCTGCTGAAATTTTCCCGGCAGCTCGACGTACGATGGGACGATCTGCACAAATCGTCGAAAAAAGGGAATGAAGATTAACCGCGAAATAAAAATAAATGAAGACTCGGCGAGATGCAACGAATGGAATGTTTATTGAGAAAGCGAAGGATAGGTGACATTTGCCGTGGGATGCTTTTTTTATAGTTTCGATAGAGACATTTGACAGGGATTTTAATGATTGAATTGTTAAAGTGTATTTTCATCATAGTGAGGAACAAACGGTATATTGAGTTTGTTTTGAAAGAATTTTCACGAAATTGCAGTAATGTCGATCGCTTTCTGGAACATTTTTGTGCAAATTTTTAAATATCATTACGCCTCGGGCGAAAAAATTAATGTGTGTTTTAAACGACCATAAATTTACCTAAATAAAAATTGGGCGAATTTATTTAAAAGAGCTAACAATTCAGTGCGTTAAATAATGCAACAATTGTATAAAGATTGGATTGATACGAATCAAAGATACAAAATTTCGAACCGGCGAATTCTGACATCTCGAATTTTCTCTTCTCTTCCAGTGCGTGCCGTGCCTCTCGGTCACGTGTTTTTGGCAATGGTCTACGGTGCAAAGAAATCAGTATTAATTCGGCGTCAATTAAGAAACAACTTCTAACGAATTGAACATTACAGTCGAATATTGCTGCATTTTTGTCATAATTTTTTAGCGCTGTATTTTATGGGCAGTTTGGGTTTAAAGTTAAAACAAAAACGTATAAAAAAAATTACCGACCGTAACGATCGCGTCGCGGACTCTGCTTAGCTCGAAGAAGTACTTTCATCGCTTCGCGAGTCTCTTTGGGAAATTTGACGTCCTCCGAAGCATAATTAATATCTTCGCTCGTCGGAGTTTCCCAATCCTGTTCGAAGTCGTCGAATACGCGGAAATCTTCTTGTCCCTCGATCGTGTGGATACACGGAGAATTTTTAAGATTTTTCGTCGCTGCGTAAGAATCCAAAAACTCGTTATTTTTATTCCGCGATGGACAAAAACTTATTTCGTTGCATTTCCTTTTCTGTCATTTTTTGTATACGATGTGTGCCTTCCATATACTCAAAATGAAATAAAAGGCAATTTGAAAATGAATGATATTGAAGTTTGCATCGTTGGAACGTAACAAAAAGGATTTTTTTTCTGTTTGCAAATTTGCGGCGAGGGGGGATCAACGACACGGCAATCACTTGAACGGTTTTTTGAGATTCTTTTTGGAGATGTACAAGCGAAATCAACGATAAATTATTTTGGATTACTATACATATGAAGAAAAGAGGCCGAGAAACATTTCCATTGCACTCCAAAGGTGCAAAATTCAATAGTATGAAAATGATTGCCTTGCAACCAGTGATTCATTAGACAACAGAGAAAGGAAACAAAAAATGTCGTCTCTGCATTTTTCGATATAATACAATTATCGACCAAGTATATATACACTCATTACAAAAATTAAGGGAACAGTAAAATTTCAAAAAAAATTCATTGATTTTCGAATAGCTGTAACTTCGTGAAAATTGTCGTATCGTAAAAAAATAGGGTTTTAAAACTTGAAATCTCTAGTTTACGAATCTCACCGGTAATTTTTTTATGTAACACGCTCGGCGCTCATCTAAGAAATAGCGCGAGCTAAAAATTTGCGATTTTTTTTTCCACAATCGTCCACGGGCACAAAAAAAAATTTCAATTTTTTTTTTCATTTTTAAATTTGTAGAATATTTTTTGAAATCATTATTTGTTTTGTGCTAGTGCGATTTTTTCGCTTGCATGCCATAATTTATCGAGTTGAAATTAATTGCATTAAATAAAGTTGATACCCCCAAGTAAATCTTCATGCATCTTTCTACACGTATCGCTACCGGATTTATCAATTACACATTTTACGCTTCTAACCATCTCCAGAACAATTTTTTTTGCCAATTTCGCTTTTTTTTGTTTAAAATAAAGCTCTCTAATTTTACGATTTTTTTTTACGCAATCGCGGTGAGACGACATTTGTAGGAAGTTGAAGTTGCTCGGTTAGTCACTTTCATTGAGGAGGGTTACTCATACCGAGTTGTAGGTGACATGATGGGCGTTTCGGCTTCTGTCGAGTTTTTTTTTTTTTAGAAATTATGAAGAATTTTTTTTTTCAAAATTTTTAATTTTTTTTCTGTTTCCAAGATTTAAAAAAAAAGTTAAAAAGATTTAGTAAAAACTTAAAACTGTGAGAAAAAAAAACGAAAATTTTTATTTTTCATTTTAATCATTAATCATTGACATTTAAGGAACAATAAAAGTGTTCCTTTAATTTTTAATAAAACTTTGACGTTTCGGTCAAAAATAACCTTCTCAGCCGATACATTTTAAATTTTGGGGATTCATTGGGCATGTATTGAAGTAAAAAAACCTAGAAACATGAGTCATTTTCGCAATAATTCCAACGTTGACGTGGATTTTCCAAAACGGAAAAAAAGTCATTTTTTCGTACTTTTTCAAATCAAAATTAAGGTTAAAAAAAATTCTCTAAAGTACCAAAAGGTGCTTCTAGATGATCTTGAAGGTTGCATCGTTGGAACGCAACGAAAATTAATAATTTTTTATTGATAACATTTATTTTTGGCCGATTTAGGATATGCAAATCATTCGAACGTTTTTACGTATTTTTATTACAGATTTACGACCTCAAGTTGCAAAAAAAGCTTTCGAATAATAATGAAAATAAAGAAATAACTAAAAAATCGTTGCATTCCAACGATGCAAACTTCAACATCGCGCTTCTAGAGAATTTATTCCAGTTTACGAAACCCACCTTTAGCTCGCCGTACGATCATTTGTTTATGAGATGTTGATGATCTACGAAAAAATCTCCTCTTTTCTTTAAACGCCGATATCTCGGCGACAAATGGTCGCACAGAGGTAAAAAATCTACCGTTTTGAAGCTGAAAAATCAGGCTAAATGATCCTAGTATTGATCAAGCTCAAAAAAATGTTGTACCGGTGGACGATTTTGAAAAAAAAATCGAAAATGTTGACCTCGCGCTGTTTCTTAGATTCACGCCGAGCGTGTTGCTTAACAAAAATTTCACCGGTAAGATTCGTAAACTAGAGATTTCAAGCTTTAAAACCCCAATTTTTTTACCAAACGACCTTTTTTCACGAAGTTACAGCTATTCAAAAATCAATGAAATTTTTTGGAAATTTTACTGTTCCTTTAATTTTTGTAATAAATGTATAAAACAATTTATTGTCTATTCTCTACATATTTTTTATTTAAACTTTAATGTTACGATTTATGTTAAATATTAAATACTTGAATTTAAAAAATGGTAATCTCTATTTTTAAACTGCATATCTAATAAAACTTTATAACAACCAGAATAAAAAATGCTTTTGTCGACTAGAGTTGAAGAACAACTAGAAGCACATAATATACATCTTTACACTCGCTCACGAGTGAATTAATTGAACCATTAATATTAGAATAATTAAGGTAATCCTATCGCTTCACATTAGTCATACCACTGATCATACTTGAGGCTTGTACAATTTATATTTTTAACACATGCATGAAAAATAATTTGTAACAACTAAAATTTTCCATGTGTAAACTGTTTAACGAATGTTCACATTGAATTAGAAAAATTTAACAATTGTTATTCCAACGATTCGCGCAGTATTTCTAGGTTTGATATTTGACAAGATTGGTTCTATCTCCATCTCTTTTTACTCAACCAGGCGAGTTTAACCTCCATGGTTTTCAACGTCGATCTGTCAAAACAATGTCAGGTGCGGGAAATATAAAGCGTTCTATTCGGGCCACGAGTGGTTAAAAGCGTGGAAAATTTGTGTTGGCGAAATATGTCGGTTAAAACTGATATATGTGTGGAAGTTCGGATGAGTCAGCTGTTGCTTTGCTGTCACGTCTCTTTATCGTAGCAAGTGGTAATAAATCCAATACCGGAAGTTCAATTTAAACTGGATATTACATAAAAATTAGGTCAATAAGCGTAATTTTTTCTGAGGGCATTGGAGTACTACAAGTGTTAAGTATGTAAATCTGATTATTTTTAAGAATCTGATGGATTCCCACTATTATATACACTTCTGTAGGGACCGGAAATTGGGTTTTTGTATGTCGTCTCGGAATTCCTGGACAATAAAACGCAATTTTAATATTTTTCCTCTGTAATTAGGTCGATAACTGACCCTGACATTTCACAGAGACGAATATTAATATATTTAGTGAAGCTCGAAAAAAATTTAGAAAATCCTATGTATTGAAGCCTGGCGATAGGATTACCTTAAGAAAGGCTTTTTGGTACTGTAGGATCGTAATTAGCCAAATAAAATAATTTAATAATTCAAGATGTTGAAATTCGCCTTGTTAGAAGGCAATATTTCTTTTTATGGCCCAACTGTCTCTTGCCTGATTTATACTACGAAAATGACTCGGACATTTTTTTAGGATCCTCATTAGAGACTTACAACCTAAATTCACGGAAAATGATTTTAGATAATAACAAAAAAATTCGTTGCACTCCGACAATGCAAACTACAACACCATATTTCAGACGAATTTATATAAACAAATACGTAACTATTATAAATTCATTTGAGCCTAAAAAATCATTTTACCATTCCCCATTGCTAATTTGTTCGACTGGACTTTGCGAGCTCTTCCTTGCGCGCAACAATTGCACCCGTCGTGACGTCCACACTTTTGCTTGTCACGCAAATTTTGAACTTTCTCGTCTTGGCCAATTTCCTCGTTGAGTAGCTCCACCGGTTCGTAATAATTGTCAAGCTCGATCGCCTCGCCGACGATCTTCCTGGTGACGTCTATTTTTTCCTCGAACGCTTTGTCGTCGATGAAACGACCGGGAAGACGAAAAGTGACACGACGAGGACTCGGACTCTTTCTCCGTTTGAGTATCGAGGGCCTGCTATTTTTCGGCCCCTCGTTCTCCTTCGTTGTATTTTTTTGCGGCGCGTCATTCTCAGCTAAATTTTCAAACTTCATGATTCTCGATCGAAAATCTTCTTTGGTCATGCGTTTAGGAAATTCTACATTGATCTTCGTTGGTTTGGGAATAATTACCGCATTTTTGCAAATGTGGGCATTCGACGTGTCGCCTTGCCCCGTATTTTTGGGTCCCTCGCAAACTCTTTTATTTTTCATCGCTTCGAAAATTTGCCTCTTCATGAATAACTTCGGTAGTTCTTGCTTTATCACGCGATAAGCTTCGAGCTTTTTTTCCTCAAAAGAGTTACGCCACTTGGGGGGTGCATTTTTTTTCGAATTATTCGCTGCTTTTTCCGTCCAAAACTTGAATTTGTCGGCCTCGACATTCTTGATAATTGACGTCGAATGTACCGAATTCACCGCGTCGCAAATTAATTCGTCTGTTCGTCGATATTGCTTTTCCAATATCGTTTCCCATCGGAATTCACGCTTTTTCGGAAATTTCCTCGGCGAAGAATATTCTTCCGCGATGATTTTTTGTCCTTTATTTTCCAAATTTTCCGTGCTGGGGGAATTTTTTTTCACGATTTGTTCAGCAGCCTCAGTATCTTCCGAGAATTCATTTTCGTCATTGGCTACAGTGTTTGTGACGTTTTCGATAGTTGTAAGATTTTTCGAAAAAGCCTGCACATTTTCCGGTGAATCATTTGTTTCTTCGGACAATTTTTCTTCATCCTCGTATTTATTATTTTTTTCTTCGGTTTTGATTGTGTCTTCTTTTGTCTCGATAATTTTTTCTCCAACGTCTGTTATTCTCTTCCCAACATCGGTTGATTCGCTTTTAGCCTCGATGAATCTCTCTTCAGCGTCAATGAATTTATCTTCAGTTCCGATTATTATTTTTTCTGCGTTGATGACTTCTTCTTCAGTCTCGATTATTCCTTTTTCCGAGCACTCGTTTATTGCAAAATCCCCGACGGGATACATTGTATCATTAATATTATTATTGTAAGCCGTATTTACTTCAAAATTTTTCGACTTTTTTACGAATAAAAAGAGTTCATTCACTTCCACGTCCTCTTCTGGACGAGTTTCCGGTTCCCCACTTCCACTTCGTTCGATTATTCTCTCGTTAGATGATCTTTCACGCGAGGAAACCGAGACGTCTCCGCTTCTCGATATTCGCAGGCTCAACGGAACATTTTTACCGTAATTTCCCATTTTTTCGCGCAGTTCGTTAGCAGCTAAAGATTTCCCGTCGACGATTAAATCCCGTGGAAATTTGTCCTTCGCACATTTGATTTTGAAGAGGGGCGTACACGGTGCGCTCCTCGATCGTCTCTTACTAAATTCCTTATTGTCCATTTTTTTAATCCCACTCGGTTCCCTTCTCGATAAAAGTGCGTTATCTTTTATCTTTTGGCTCCCCATAATACTCGAACCCTTGCCCTCCATTAACTTTGAAATGCTTCCATCCTCGTTGGACGAACGTCCGAGTGAATTTTTCGAGCGATTTCTCGAAGAACTTTCGTCCGAATTTTTCGCATGATTTTTCGACAAACTTTCGTCCGAATTTTTCAAGCGATTTCTCGACGAATTGTCGTGCGACTTATTCGTTTCGATTTCGTGCAAATTGCGCGAGTATTTCGGAAACAGTGGGACGATGTTCGGTGACTGAAAATTCACGAGCTCGACGTGCTGCTTGCTCGTGAAGAAACGCGGCGATATTTCACTCTCGGAGCTCGAATTTTTCGGTGTTCTCTTTAACCTGGATGCTTCTTTTTTCTCCTCGATTTCCAATTTACTTTGTCGCCTTGAGCGCAATTTTGCTTCGATCTTCGAACAAGGCTTCCCACGCCGCGATACTTCCGGATGCATTTTAACGATCCTCGTTGCTCGCCCGTCATTTTTCCATAATTCCATTTAGCTTCGAGAGTATCGCCCGCACGACGTTAAACGTCATTTCCGGATCGTACTAATGACGGATCGTCGAAGTGAATGCTAGTAGATGACGGAAACAAATTACAGCCGTCGAAAAACATTGTTTCGAGAAAAACGTGTCTAAAGTTTGTTTGGGTTACATGAATACATTAAAAAAATTTTAATGTATTCCAAAAGTGTATTTATTAAGTGTAACAACTTTTATATCAAGATCTATAATATAAACCTATCAAAACAAATTCATGAAAATAGCCTTTTTAGCGTGTAAAGTGAGAAGACCCCTTAACTGACTAAATTCTTTCGTCGCTGTTGTCGTTAGCGTCCACGAAATTCCCAACATATCATCGATGTTCAGAAACTTTCTCCCGACGTGGTAATTCGAGGAATATTGCTTTCTGCATTTGCTCATACGTCTGCGTCGGGAGCCCGACAATGTGCAAGGCGATGCTGAGTTGTTTCTATTCTATTCTATTCTGGCACTATACTGACGATGCCCATGCTCCATAGGCGCTTTATTTCCACCGAAAGTGCCGAGTATTTCGCCATGTTCTTTCGGATGGTCTTCCGATATTGTTCGTGTTTGGTATTGCAATGTCAATTATGGTTGTTGTCTTCACGCGTTTATCAATCAGCATTATATCCGGTTTATTTGCAGTGATCGTTTTGGTCGTTAAGATGGCTCTGTCGTAATACATCTTGTGCGTGTCGTCATTCAGGACTGCCTGTGGCGTGTACTCGTAGTACGGTTGCGAGTCGGTAGTTAGCTGATGTTTACTGGCTAGTCGCGGGTGAATGATGTTGGCTACCATGTTGTGCCTGTGTAGATACTCCCCTTGACGGAGGAGCCAACATCCTGACGTGATTTACTGAATCGTCTTGATGCATAGATGACATCACCTGCACTTATCGTCCTGTATTATTATTATTATTATTATTATTATTATTGCTATTATTTATTAATAATTCTTTATCATTGTTTTTGGAATCATTATTTGATGACAGAAATAATAATAATACGTGTCATTATCGTTATCATTTTTATAACTGTCATTAAATAATAATTCCAACAACAACTAATCATTTGCGTTATTATTTTTCACGTCGTTATTACCATCATAATTATGGTTATTCCTTAAATAAATAGATACAGTAGTAGTATTTTATTTCTTGTATACCCTTTTTAAGGGCGTTTTGTTAAACACCTCTTCCTTCTCGACATCATTTTTTTACATTGATTTGTCATATCTATCCTAGTTTCTAGTTTCCCAAATTGTCTGATGTAATCGCATAGTTGCTTTGTCGGTTGCATTTTCAGTTGCACTTCTATTTTCCGGACAATTTTTATCCCTCTGCTATTTTTCAGCCATCGCTCCAGTTTGTATACTATTTCTTGGTTTAGTCTTCCCTTAACTTCCGTACATTGGCAAATGTCTCAAATTTTGAATTGCCTCCTTGTATAGTCTACATTTAGCGTCTACATTCCCTTTTTCCCGTCTTTCCCGATATTTCCACATCTTATCCTCGCCCCGTTGCTTTTAATTCTCCGCTAATCATCTTGTCCTCCTAATATTTTTCCATGCGTATACTTATTTTCCTACGTTTATATTCCTTGCGGTATGTTGACGCATTGATTTTGCTCCAATCGTATTGAATTTCTTGTTCGATTTTCATTTTTATGACTCTCTATTTTTCTTCCCAACTCCCTTACATTTCCATTCCATGCCACTTGCCAGATTGCCCCTTCACGAACGCTTTCCATTGTTTCGTTTATTTATTTTCTCCATTTTGATGGGTTACCATTTATGATTGCTTTCAATTACCACCTACCATTCCCCAGCTTCATCTAAATAAATATATATAAACTATTATGAATAATAGATAGCCAACGTATTTATTCCTTGAATTGAGACAAAATAATAGATCTCAGAAAATTTCATATAATTGAATTAATTTTTGTAGGCTCATCTAAATTTTCATCAATTTCCCTAAAGCACCGAAAAGGTTCAATGAAACAATATGTTGAATTTCCATGAGACATTGATATCTTTGCTTCAACATTCGTAGACTCCATGTTACTTTATTTCCTTGGCATGATTCTTTCAATGATCAAACTGTAATTACATAAAGTAAAAAAACATCAACTAAAATGAACACGTATCCAATTTTCTCTTTTTCTTCTCTCAACGCATTTGCAATTCAATACTTCACTTCCAAAGAAAGGCGCTTCAATGAATGATATGAATAATCCTTTGTACGTAGAAGCAACGATCTTTCGCGTTCGTAGCGTTTCGAGGGATATTTTTTCGACCTCGAATATCTCGAGAGAAATGTCTACTCTTCATGCTGCCGAGAACGGAACATCTGCCTGATCGTTTCAACACGACGTGACCCGTTCCGCGAGTTAATACATTCATTCGTGTACGCTGGCGTATATGGGCCTCGCGGATTGGAAAAAAGTATTAACACCGGTTGCTCTCTCGTTACCTCATTCATGCGGGACAGGAAAGTCAAGGAGAGAAAATTGCGGTACTGTTTTTCAATTAACGCTTCGTGGTGAGCTTTTCATACGCAAATCCAAGAGGCAAGAGAAGCAAATAAAATTACCCGGCGTTCCATTTATCACAAGCATCGCATACGTCATTTCAGCATTAAGGGGCACCGTATGGGCTCGAAGTTAAAAGAATATAACGTAACGTTACGTTACTTTATGTATAACAGAAAAATGACGTGATTCGAAAGAATGAATAAAAAGGTAATTTTTCGGAGATTGTATGTCCTGCAGGAAGATCGTTAACGACGAGATGATTGCGGCTCTCGAATAGTTCGATGATGTACGTGAATAGCTTGCGTGTTAACGGGCACACGCGGTGCAACAATGATAGGCTTCGGATAAGTTCGCTGACCGCGGAAGGCAAGCCGAGGACCGCGTTGCTCGTAGTGTGCGCTGAGTATTCGTGCAAGTACGTGCACACGAAGATGTCCAGTTGAAAAACAGCGAGAGATTAGAAAAGCCAGCCAGACCGTAACTACGTGGCCATGACCGTGACCGAGTTGCTCATCGTGATTCTTCTTCCTTCAAACTTCCTCTTCTTTGCGTCTCCCTTATTCAGTTCATTCGGACGGTCTGAATTTCTCCTTCCTCGCCGCAAATTTTCTTCTCCTCCTGCCACTTTTCCATTCTTTCTTTCACGTTTCAGACATCCCGTTCATTCGGACAATCCAAGTTTGTCCTCTGTTAACGCGAAGCTGAATGTTCGTATCTAGAAAAAAAATACAGAATTAAGCATGATTTTACGAATAGATTTCCGTTTTCGAAAATCGATTATACAATTACAAGTACGATGTTCAAATATTAAACTCGGAAAGGCCGATATTGTTGGCGGAAGAGCGATATTTTTTGATACTTCATTCGCTACCTATCCACTGACAAGGAATATCACTTAAGTGTCTGCCTTCGATTTTGTTGAAACTCACATATGCGATAAGGCATTGAAAACTATTAGGCACGTTTTTTTTGTTGGTGGAAAAAACGGCCTTAAGGGGGGGAAACCACCCCTCAAAGAGAGGCGCATCGAGGGGTGACTTTGTAGTTCCACCGATCCGAATGAAACAAAAACCAAAATTTTTATAATGTAGAGCGATGAAGGAGCCACTATGGAAGTATTGAAGAAAAATTAAATTAAGGAGTGTGTCTTCGAGGGGTGGTCCACCCTCCTTAGAACCATTTTCTCGCCGATAAAAAATATACGTGTCTAATAGTTTTCAATGCTGTGTCACATATATGAATTTCCACAAAATCGAACGCGGAGAATTCAGTGAGTTCCCTGTGAGTATACCCGTGGAAATAAATGAATTCAAAATATTTGTAGAAAACCTTTTTGTGTAAATTTCCAAAAATTCCATGAGTTACCGAATTTTTCGGCCAAACGTTTGAATGTTTTGCGCGATAAAGGCCATCGAGCGAATTGACGCTTGTTTCTTTTGGACCGCAAAAACGGCAAGAGAACGACGACGTTATTAATTTTTGCTTTAAAAAAATATATGTTGCGAATATGGCGAAAGAGAATCAATGGTAATTAATTATTTCCATGTATATATATTATATATATGTATATTTTTTTATTTGCCGTAGAATAAGGATTACAAAAAAGATTGCATGCAACAGCTAAGGAAATGGTTTCGTCAAAATACAATAAGCAGCAAAATTTTGCTTTAGAAACAAAATTGCATAAATGCTGAACGTCGATTATTTTTTATCCTTCAAGTTCGACTTGCTCACTCAATTTTTTTTTTAACGCACGAAAATAAACATTCGTGGCGAATGTACATCGCAATTTGTCTCTCACACGCTTAATCCTCTATGTGCCAAATTACAGTATATCATACTTTTATGTGCAAATGTACATAGTATCGTTACAATAATACGTGTATTCTTTTTTTTATAGTCATTATGCATTTTATGTCATTATGATCGATAGAAACGATCTCTCTGCTTTCTGTCACCTTTTCAGGCGTACTTGGGTTCATTTTAGATTGTGCTAACTTCCCAATTCCATCGTGTTTACTGACGTAAGGAGGGTCGCGCGCTTCACCGATGGACGCTAAAGGATACTGATGTTTTTCTGACGTAGATACGCAAGAATGTCCGACTTCGAAGTTTTGAGAAGTTCCACTGCATTGTTTGCGAGAATTCACAAATTTCGCCAATGTGGCACAGTTGATATCTCTCGCCGACGTATTCAATGCGATCATTGAAAATGAAATTCGGCTCAATTCGCGGTTCGTCTTAAGAAACTGTGTAGATTTTTCTGGATTTTCATTTTTCTCTCACGGACGATGTAGTGGAAGAATAGGAAACTTCGGAGTTGAACTTTTATTGGACGTAGCTACGTCTAAAAAAATTGATGTTCTTTCATTTTCACCGGCAAGACACTCGAGCCTCCTTAATGTAAAAATTGTTCATCACGCTCTGCCAAACTCCATTTTTTTGTTTGTCTTTTTTTAATGGTCAATGGATCTGTTAGACTGTAACTTGTCAACTTTTGTCGCATCAAGCAGCAATCGTTCAATTGCCATTTTAGGGTGGATACTTTTTCTAATTTCGAATATCGAAATTATTATACTCATTCACTTGTTTCTTATTTTTTCAAGATAACTTTCCTTTCGAGCTGGCAGATTATCAAATTCTTGTTTTTTTACATTTACGGTGATTTTATGGCGTTGTGTCTGCTGTTTCGGGATTTGGGGGTTCGTTTATTTGCCGGAATTTTCGATTTGTCTTGGTCAATCATTGTTAGTTGCTTTTTTTCATTCGCGAACCATCAAGTATTCTTATCCTTTATTCACTCTTTTTTCTTCATTCGATAGCATTTCCTCTCTATATTCCTAGCGAAAGCGCTTAATTCCATTCAAGGATTAATAATAATAATAATAATAACTTATCGACTTTCTACGATTATTTCGTTTCGGAAAAAGCAGCAGAAATAAAATTGGCTTTGACGAAGTGACGCAAAAACGAGACATTTTTTTTCCTCCGGCGAGATAGACAACGAGTTAGTATCATTCGTTAGATACTGGGCTATTATAAAAATTTGTATGAAAGTGAAAAATCCAATTCTCGCTTCTCGTACTCGATCTCACTCACGCTGGGAAAAAAATGAACGTTCGTGAGCGGTTATTTTTTTCTTTCTGCAAACACTGTAAAAATATTCCAAGGGGACTCGCGAGAAAAAAATTCGCCAAAACAACAGCGAGTCTAATTCGTTTTTTCTTTCCATCCTTTTTTTCTCGAATGCCGAATCGTTTCTTCTCTATTTTCGTCAACTCGACAACCTAAGTACTAGGGTACAATTAATTCATCTTCGTGGACGCCGCTCTCGACCTGCGATGCTGTTTGAGAGACGAAAAATATCAAGATAAAAGAGAGAGAAAAAGTGCTCTTTTCCGTACGGAGAATTCGTATTTTCGTTATTTTTTTGGCAATTCTCCTCGCTTTTCACCGTTCTCTCAATTATCGTTATTTTCTTTCTTTTTCGCTCAGTGGAACAAAAAAATCACGAGTTCGAAAGATCTGACGTTACTGATTCTCGTCCTTTTTTTTTATTGGTTTCGTCCATTACTCTCCTCTCTATTCCTTCCAATCTTTCTTGATGTCGAAGGACCATTCCCAGGTGAGATGCTCGTGCTTGTCGTCATCGGTAAACAGCGAGGTTACGATGTAAGAGCCGCGCGCTATTATTCCCGCTGGTGCGTCCTCGGCCGGCGTCGTGTACGATTGTATCTCCTTTTTCGGCGGGTAGGAACCGACCATGTGCGTCATTTTGTCGACTGAAAGTGACCAAGTTTATAATCGAGTGAGAGGTCGTTAGGTGCGCGCATGAATGCAACAGCGAAACTTCAATTATTTTTGAAGCAATTGCGAATGTGTTGCCCGATAGATAACAGTACTTTTTTTCAACAACGATAATTATCAATCGTGGCGTGTAAAATTTGGCGAAACGGGATCGTCGAGTTAAAAATAGTTTTTCTTATTTTTCCTGAAAGTAATTGCTCTATGGTGACCGAAATAATTTTGCTTGAAAGTACTCACTGGACACCATTTTCATGAAATATTGCAGATATGCAAACCAAGGGGTTACGAGAATAAAGGTCGGGCAGGGATGCCGCTGCGACGGACGGATGGACATAGCGAAATTCTAAGGATTTCCAGTGGCTACGCGGACCCTAAAAACAATTGATCGAAAGTTTATCCTCCGTACCGAGAACTCCCAGTCGATGTGTCTTCTGCACGTATTTCAATCCATGCACGATTTCACGCTGTACAATGAAGTCTATGCGTATTCTGTAGCTGACACCCTCCTTGATGACGAATGTCTGTTTTTTCAGCTGCGTCAGGTCGCCCGTCAGGTCGAGCTCCATGTCCGGTCGGCCCGCCACGCAGAGAGCCAATTTCTTCACGATTACCTTGCGCGGATCATCGGGATCTGAAAAACATAGTATTTTTTCTCTCGTTTGTAATGTACTTCGGAAAATGTGTTGTTTTCTCAAATTCACGTTGAAGATTCGGACTCGAGCAGGTTATAGCTATAGGTTATAGTTATAGGTTGGAGTATATTATTAGTGTCATTATTTTTTCTTCTCTTACTAGTGAAGTATTTAGCTATTAACTGAACGAATTTCAAGCAACGTCAATCCATAATTTCTGCAATCAAGACCTTTTAGACCCTGGTGTGCCAATTTCCAAGTCGATATTATGGGTAACCTCAGACCGAGTCGACGCTTAGCCTGAACAAAAGTTGGGACAGGTTTGGACGGAAAACTTCTACACAATTAGTGCCATAAGAAATATAAGAGGCAACGACGATGAGGCAAAGGACAAAAACGAGCTTGTGCAGTTCCATGCATACCCACATTTGTGTCAACTTCCTATCGCTTTTATTTCGGGATTAAGGGCTGACACCTATTGACATTTTTTTAAATATCGATTTTTCGTTTTCGCCGGAATCTCAAAATATAACATTTCAAAAATATTTTCTGAAAATGTCAAGTTGGCCCTTTCAAAATTGAGGAAGTTACGAGCATTTATAGGTAGATGCCGCGAACTTTAAATGTGTTTGTCTCAAAAACACTTTTTTAAGATCTGTGACCACGATATCTCAAAAATCACTGCACCGATCAACTTCAAATTTTACAAGCTTATTTTACATATCAAAAAACAATGCTTGAACGAAGGAATTTTTTTTTTTCGATGTATAGTTTTTTTGTTATCAACGAAAATAGAGCCTTTTTTCACCGAAAATCCATACTTTCACTTTGAACTGAGGCCATTTTTTTAAATACATATTTTATTAAATTTTCCGCCCACTGGATAATTTCCGGCAAAAGCTTAATGCGTTTGATTATTTGTTTCCGAGAAGCAGTGGCCACCGCGAAGGAAGCATTTGAAAAAGCGGTCTGCACAAACCATTGTATCCACCGCATTAATAAATATTTTCCAATATGAAAATTGTCAAAAATACTTAAAGTCGTGCTCTACGAAGATTTGAAATGTCAAAAGTTGTCTTGCGTTTCATTGTCTACAACGAGGCCGCGAATAAATATGAAACTATTTTCTTCTTAGGGCCTAGGCACACGGCGTATTTTCTACGCGCGCTTTTCAGTAGAAAAAGCGTGTGGATCAAGTGTGTATCGCGTTTGCATCGCGTCATCTGCGCGTAGAGAATACGCCGTGTGCATAGACCCTTAGAATTATTTATTGTAACGTTATAAAGTAGGCAAACTTCCTCAAGATTCATTCCCAGATCAATGATATGGACCCTCTAGCGTAATGAGGCGAAGCATTCTAAATTCGGATTTATCACGACATTTCGGAAACCGCTGGAGATATCGACTTGAAATTTACACGGGATGTGCAAAACACTTGGACGCATTAACGATACCGGAGACCTGAACGACGAGAAATGTTTTTACTGTTTTCAAAATAACAAATGACTTGAATCTTTCCAAATTTGTCGTTATCTGGACGTCACTTTGTTAATTTTGTTTTCAAGAATTGTAAAAAGAACGAAAATGAATACTCATGAATTTTATTGTAAGTCTTTCGGCAAATTTTGCCTATTAAAAATTCTTAATCTTTTCTTTCGGCAAACTTTGCCTACAAAAATCTCTTAATTATTTTCTCAGATACTTATTCAGATGACAGATGACTAAAACTTCAGCACCATCAAAGTTTATCTCGTTATGTTGATATAATTTTTACTAAATCATCCGATTTTGTAATGTTATAATAAATACCCCTGATAAACGTTTTATATTTATACGCGACTCTCTTACCAACAATTAAACGCAACCCAATTTTTTTACTCCGAACCAATCTGGTCCCTGTAAGCGGAGAGCAGAGAGTAGTTACAGCCCCATCCTGTGACAAGCAACATCGGGCGAATTACGGTTTTCCGTAGTTTCCCTGTGCCCTTCTCCGACTGCAACACAGCAGTGCATTAGCAAAGAGCAGCTGTGGGCAACACTGACCTCTGAGGCCCTGGAAATCTCGTAATAACAAGTCTGGAGTAAATGTGAACGGCACAGTGTCGTAAAATAACGGCATAGTTGTGAGAAAAAGCTAAAAATGAATAGTGGTAGTTGAAAATATGCGAAAGGGAATATTGAAAAAAGCAAGCGTATTTGACATCACGCAGATGAGTTTCCCAATGAAGTTAACGGGCCACATCTACCTAGGTGGGTCAAAAAATTGCATTTACCGAAAATATATTTATTCGATAGTATCATCTTTTAGAGATATTCTCTGAAAATTTCATTGAAATATTCCTAAAAGTGAATGAGCTTCTAACAGCAAGCGGGGCGAGCGGTAGCAGCGCCATATTTCAAACTTTAAACGCGTTTTTCTCGAAACACTGTTTCAACATCGAATTTTTCAAAATCGAATTTTTCAAAATCGATGGGCATGATATTTTTAGAACTGCTTGATGGATTGTTTTCGAATTTACAGGAGATGCGATGAGAAACATTGAAAGATCGTTAAAGATCTCACTTTTTTTCAATCGGTCTTCATTTTCCGATAGGTACATAAAAATGACGATTTTTTTTCAGATTTCATATGCTCAAGATTCAGTACGTAGCGATGTTAAAAAAATGACTTTGAAAGTCGACGATCGTCACAACTCGTATTTGTTATCTTGAAAAACCCGTTTAGTTTTTAGATTTTCGATGGATCGGAGATGGATCATATTCATTTTAGATGGATCGTTTGAGCTGAAAAGTGTCCACTGCCAAACATCGCCAAAAAAAATTTCGCAACTGCCAGCTGCCACGTTTTGTTTTTTCTTGTATTTTATGTGAATTTTTTTCAAAGGCATTCGATATTTGTACCTTTCTGTTGAAGAAAAATGCGTTTCTGCTTTAAGTACCGTTAGTCAGATAAAAAAATTCGGAATTTGGTAATTTTTGTGTTCGGTCTCTAGATAGATGCGGCCTTGTAACAAGCTATCGTAATTCCAGTTCATGCGGCTGAACCACGATTTGGCGACTCACCGACTACAATGGCACCAGCTTTCGAATCGCCGAGCAAAGTTTCCTTGTACTTCCTCAAACTTTCGTCCTCCTTGTCGGCCTCGAGAATTTGTTCGATGGTCTTTTCGGGCGGCGGTTTGTAATTCGACTCCGCCTCTAATTCCTCCTCGGTAGCTTCGATATTTTCCAGCTCCGTTTCTGCCATTATATTCTATACGGAAGACAAGAAATGCCTTTGAAAGAATTCGTGAGGAAAAAATAAATACGATAAGCTCTTAGGGGAGCAAAGCTTCGAATATTGAGTTTGAAAAAAAAGTCGGCGGACTTTAAAACTCTGAGAGTAAAATCCCAGGGAAAATATCTCGAGTGGCTGAACAAAGCACGTCAGGAATAAAAAACGACGAAAATACGAAGAGGGAGAAAGAGAGAGAAAGAGCGACGAACTTGTTCTTGATGAGCAAAAAAAATCGCCGTGAAACGTAGAAAAAAAATGACTTCTCCGATCGACGTTCGAAATTCGAATATTCCTGATACACTGGAGAATTGTAACCTCAAAGAGGGCGATTTTTTTGAAAATGAGTCTCGGTCGAACGGCGACTTTTGGTTACATGCGGCGAAAGAGCCGAGTCTCGTTTTTCTCCAGGAAACAGGCAGAGATATAAAAAGCCATGAGTGAGTGATAAAACGTTTCTCCACTCACCGTGTTGTTCTATTTTTTTTGCCTCCTTTATTCACTATTTTTCGTGTCGACAGTTTCGACGAGCGTAAAAAAAAATTACGTATTTTCTTTGCTGTCACGCCTATTGACACTCTCAGAGCGCTTTATTGACGTTCTCGATTACTTTCTTTTCCCCGTAGGAGATAAAGGAAAAAGCCGCTCCGTGTCGTGTCTCTTACGTTCGACGCGAGGCTACTTTTGGGCGAACGATCGAGAAACAACAATATGGCGTCGCAGGGCGAACGCACGAGTCCCGAACTTACGCGAAATATGCGGTCCACGATTGTACCAATTAGTCGGAAAATGTTCTGTCTCTAAGTGCGATCGATCGAAAGCTTCGCAACCCCGCGTTCGTCGAAATAATTTTCGTGTGATATTTCGCGACGCCGGGATTGGAATATCGAGTGAAAATCGTCAGGTGAAAAGACTCCGACGGGACGCCATATTGTTGATCGATAAAGCTTCACGAAGCGTCGGGCTTTCCCGGCCGTTTCCGTTGTTTCCGGTCCTACCGCCAAATTCGAACTTTTTCGAACGGTCCTACGGCTAATTTCCGCGCTTTGGAAATTGGATAACGGCGCGATTGCACTGTTGCCCTCTCGCCGGGTCTTGCGTCCGAGGGCGGCCGAGCGTTTCTCATTTTTTTTAGACGGATATGTGTCAAATAAGAGTTAAACTTTGAAATTTTCGTGAGTCCGGTATATAGTTTTCGGAAAAAAAATTCAATTAAAATCCAGACAATATAACAGTTTCTCGTAAAAAGTCGCGGATTAAACGCAATTTTTTTGTCAATGTCACGATTTTTTCGGGACAACTGTCCTAAGATGGTTGGATTGAAATAAAATCTCTCAAATTCTGTAGTAACATTTACTGGAACTTCGATATTGAACTTTTATTCGACGCTACGTCTGAAAAAATTCAATAAGCCTCAATCATCGCTAAAATTTTTATTATTCCGTTGAAAAAAAAGTATTGGAGCAATGAGTCTTGCTGAACATAATTGACGACATAGGAAACGATGCAATTTTTATACTCTCTGGAGACATTTGAGGATTAAGGAGGTTGGCGCGTTAGCCACAATCCAAGATTTAAAGACAATATATATATATACGTTATTTTCTAGACTGTACTGAGACTTTACAATTTTTTTGTAATTTCTTCACCACCAAACATGAGAGATAAAAAATAGTTTAATGTATATAATTTTAGGTGCGGTTAGATGAGCAAGACATTCACACTACGTGTGAAGTGTTTTTTTTTGCTGTTTAGCACAAAGATAAACCATTTCTAACAACGGATTCACGGAAACTAAACCTTTGTAAACATTGGGAGAAAACCTCCATCTTGCCCATCGTAAACCATATCTATTCAATATTGAAGCGTCAATGTTTGATGAAAGATTACGAATCTTGGCTGGCGAATAAAAAGCATTGCTGCCAATCTCAATTGTTCGCAGAGTTGCCGTAAGTTAGCAACACTTACGGGATAACACCACTCTAGCCGCAGAAAATAAGGCCTAACTTTGACCATTTATTTTGGGAGTATGAAAAAAGGAATATGATTTCGTTTGAGAGGGTTTATTTAACACATATTACAGTATTAAAAAAAAATTCCTATGACTTTCATACAAAATGGCGGCGACAGAGCCCATCTTGAAAACCGTGTTTTTTTACAAATAGCTTCACCGGAACACGGTTTTCTCATTAAGTATGAGACCTGGACTAAAAACCAAACAAAGTATCTATATATTATTAGCTTTGGGACTACGTAGGAATTTTTTTATCAAATTTTGAAAAAATGGCGCTCTTTGAAATAAATACATCGATGTTTTGCCCAAAAAATAAGCAGTAAATTGTTTATAAAAGAAAAAGTTCACATTTAATTAAAAAACGGCTATGAACTTCCATAGAGAATGTAATTGAGAAGCTACTACCAAAATTTCAAATCGATCCTTTCAAAGGTGTTCGAGTAACCCGTCCTCCCAGTTTGAAAAAAGTGGTTTCGAGATCAAAGAAGTCCGAGGCGCTGCGGCACAATCGATAATTGAACCTTTTAAAATTACTTTTTCCGCTACAGGACCAATTGCATATTGTTGTTATGACCCCAAAGTATTTTTTAAGCCAAGGAAAAAACGATTTTTCCAAAATTTTAGAATGGTGTTATCTCTTAACATCAATTAAAGGTAATGATAAATAATCTCGTGGCATAAATATAAATATCCATAATTATAAATTACTCAAAAATTCATTGTGAGTTGTATGAAAAATCCACTGACGCAGTTTTTTTCATAACAAACATGGATTATACTTTTACAAGTTGGCAGTAACACAATTCTAATTTTAGTTATTTTAATTTACGTAATAAAGATTTAAAAATGCATAATTTTCCCCTTTAGTTATATACTTTATGAAAAATTAGCATCTACAGAATAAATCTATACCTCGCATGCATTTTTTTAAGATTTTTCGAATAAAACATTCATAGACCACCATTTGACTCAACTGGACCGCTCCAATCTCCTTAAGGCGAAGTAGAAGATTTACCACGTGATATATGAGTGCGAGAGAGATAGGTGAAATTTTCGAACAGAGATTTCTCAGAGATTAATAACATTTAGGGCAAAAGTAAATCATCAAGCTCTGAGTCAGGGAATTCTCCAGAGCCTAATGCTTTGTTTTTCCCAAAAAATTTAACTATCTATGAGAAAATTGGGTTGGAAAATTGTGAGGTTATGTTGACCTTGTACATGCCCTTAAGGCGGCAGATCCCTTTATAACTTTCAAAAGTGTCTTTTTTAAATAAAATGTTAGTAAAAAATGTGTAGAATATCGTACTAAAATTGTAGAGTACAATTCGCAGTCCCTCCGAAGTTGGAGCTTGTGAACGCTACTGACCTCCGCGCGGCTTGAAAGCGCGCAGCAGGTATAAACGGATGGTCGGGGCTGAGAAGCTCGGAAGTCCTGTAAAGAGTTTATGGCCGAAAATGAATTCCACGATGAAGGTAAGGAACTACTTTACGACATCGGAATCGCAGATTAATCGATCGGTCATTTAGTCCCAAAATCTTTGAATCTAAACTTTAAGCGCGTTTTCCTGTGAACCACTTTTTCATGAACCTCGTACAAGACAACACAAAAACGATTTAAACGCTTATTCAAAAATTCCGCACACTTTTAGCTAACATAATTACCGTATATGTAAACCAAAAGTTTCTCGAAAATTATTTTTTCTAATTACTTTTTCATGATCAATAACTATACTAAAAATGTCATGAAAAATAGAACATCTTTTCAAACAGGTTCCATTTTTTTTTTCAAATTTTCACTATTCTTTGGATTTTTTAGGTTCACACAGAGCGTGTGGGTCTTAGATTTCTAAAACTTCTTGGCTCTGATGATTCCGATCAATGCAGCAGATGCTAGGTCGTACGTCGTGGAACAACTCAGGTGGCAGCTGAAGCAAGAGTCGTACAGCCGCCATTTATACATTTTTTAAATTGCAAAATTAAAAGATGTACATAACTTCAATACGCACATAAAATTTTAATTATGTAGGATGAATAGTTTCGACACAAATAAGCTGGAAAATTCGCTGATTTTTGGCTGCCTAAAGGGTTCTACCCCCTTGACGTATAGTTCTAAATGTAAAGCTCCTTTGACTATAATCAATTCAGGAACAGCGATGTATCGATTTTATTGTTACAAAAACACTGAATACTTGTACATAATTATTCCAGCTCCTTTCAACACTTCCTTTGTACTACAAATGTCCGGCAGAATAAAATAAAAGGAATCGCATGCTTTCAGTGATATCGGTCCTAGTTCGAGCTTAAATACTTCACCAAATGAAGTTAAACCACTCTCCATAATATGCTGGGTAACATTCAGTGAGGGCATTTTCCATCGTTAATTAGATCGTAAAATAGAATGTCCAAAGGTTTAATTAAACAGATAAAGTCTGTGTGGATGTATCACTAGTTAATTAATGATTAATCGATACGCGTTCTAGTTCTTTTGGAAAAAGCTCGTTTTTTTAGCATTTGGAACCTCTTTCGAAAAAAAACGTTTGCTCGATCGTATGGGAATTGGAATCTTTTTCCATTGGATTCTCAGATGGACTAATTATAAATGTTGTTTTCTCGCAGGAGCCTGTGGCAATGTTTCAACAGTTTGCTCAGGCCATTCTGGTTACGAAAATTTCCTTTACAGTTCTCGATCTTTTCTGCCAGCAGCTCGGGATGAACTTTTCCCAGTTCGATGAGGGCATCTGCGAACAAATGGAAAATAAACTGAAAAATGCACGTACAAAGTAAACTGTTCTGATTTCTTGCAAAATTTCTAAATTTCTGCTAAATTTCAAGCAAATTTTTGCTAAATTTCAAATTGTCAAATAAATGTCCTAGATGTGAGCTTAAATCAGCTGTCGTATGTGGCACAATGTGCAGACCAAGCCTCACTTTCGGTTAAAAGTGTTTTGTTTTATTTTTAACGATTGTTCCACCTGTTTTTCTTAACCCTTAATAGTCACACTGGGTCCAGGGGACCCAAATAAATTATTTTGATGCCGTACAACTCTTTTTTCCCAATAGAACATACATTTTTTAATATGCGTAAGCGTTTCATTCTTTCCTTCTAAATCGCACCTGCGTTGGATGAAATAAATATACTTTTTGCAAAGTCCACAGAAACCGCTATGTCTATTTCAAAGTACATTGTTTCCAGATTATAAAACCATTTTTTTGGCATAATTTTTTTTGCATATTTAAAATTTAATTTTTGATTTCTAACCAACATCCTCGTATTAAACAAGGTTCAAATTATACCTCACAATTTTTTTCATATTGCTCAATGCATCATTTCATTATTTATAACAATTTAAAAACGCCTGGGTCCCATGGACCCAGTATGACTATAACGTGACTCTAGCTAAGTGTGACTACTAAGGGTTAATATTGAACTGAATTAAGGCAAAACTCTTGAGAGTATGTTGCCCCTCACGACTCCCGCAATTTTTTATATGCTCAACTGTGAACAGCGCTGCCGAACAGTTTGGCAAGGATGTATGGGAGAGCCAAGCAAGAAAATGGGCAGAATTTCAGTACGTTGCAATTAAGAGGGAGAGACATCTTTCGGCGAGGACATTTTTTGCTGATTTTCACGTTTTTTTAAAGAAACCATTTTTCACAATTTTTGAGCCTTAGGGTATGTTTTACTACTACTTTTAACACGGTATTTTTTAAATGAATCTTCGTCAATGGCGGGGTTATGGCACCGTCTTCTAAACTGCATTTTCAAAACTGGCGTGACGTGTAGCTAAAAAACGAATCTACCGATTCTGATGAAATTTTGTATAAATCTTTCTAACCTTATTGTCTAAAACACGATCCTAAATGTTCTTGGAAATAAAAAATAACAAGTATTTTTTTTTTTTTAAATTACGAAATTTTACAAAAAATAAAAAGTAGTTTTTATTGCTGAATGTAGCCATTTTTATCCGAAACTTCAATCTTTTTGTTTCAAAGCGTACTATTTCATCGATTTTCAAAATTTCCCACTTTTTCTTGGTTCATATTCTGCGTATGAGCGTCAATGAAAGAGAAATCTTTGTTGGTTTTTCTCAGAGTAATTCCGCCGACGCTTCGCGTCATGCCGTCTGGCCACATCCGCCGCAACCCGTTTAGAAGACCGTGCGATATCGCCGCCATTTTTAAAGATTGATAAAAAAAATACCATCTGACCGTCATAAGTAGTAATAAAACATTCCCTAAGTCTCGAAAATGGCGAAGAAATCTTTACTTGAAAAAAATCATGAAAATTAGAAATTTTTTTCTCACAAGACGGTATTACTTTCACGAAACCGAATATTTTACAATTAACTGATTTTCGTCGACAACGAAGTGAAAATACATCCCAGTATACTGGTAAAATTCCAAGCCAAGTGACCGAACTTTTAATAAAAAAAATTAGGACTCTAAAAGTCGTCTAATTTATACACTTGACGGAGATGACATGCTGGCCACATTTCTATATAATAATTGATATACTAAATACCTCTAGATGCTTAATATAAAAGGCTCTACGCGTGTAAAATATTCCAACGATTCCGAAACGACAATAAAAACAGGGCGTCACCGAATGTTTAAAGAAAACATTAATGATAAACCTTCGAAAAATGTGACTAGCAGAAGAATTTTCGTAGCCGCGACTATTTAGAAAAAAATGTAAAATGTCTAAATCTACTAAATTTGTGCGAAATTTTTCATTCCAGTTTATCGTTGGTGATAATAATTGATTGTCCCTCATTTTTCATTAAGCGCCACTGTGATTTTCCGACGATTCAGAAGGGCCCTGCTTATGCCCCCACAAAATACGGCCCTCCGCGAAAGGAATACCTTAATCACACTACAATTATGGAGTGAAAGATTGTGAAGTTTTCCGAAAAGTTTCTTCCAATGCATTAAGTACCCACGCAAAAATTTAAAAACATCCCGTCCCATTTTTTCATTTAGTTTTTTCTCATCATATCTGAGAGTAAAACAAAGTTCCATCCGAACGCGTGCGAAACTACTGGAAATTAGAAGTGTGATATGTATCACATATGATTAGAAGCGTCATGGTAACATTTCAGTAAGACACCTCGAACATCCTTAAAGAAATCAAGTAGTTTACCGAGCATGAGAGATTGAAAATTCTCGTCGGGATCATCGAGATGAACAATGGCGCTCGTGTACAGAAAATCGACGTGACTTCTGCTGAAGATGATATCGTAACTTTCCGTTCGCGCTGACCAAATGACAACGAGGGTCGTTGCTGCGGCGATTCTAACGTCGTCGCATCCGTCGTCCAGCCTCTTGAGGACGACGGGATAAATTTCATTAACGCGATCGTTGCTGACCAGGGACAATTTTCTCGCGATATTGATCATCAGACGAATCGCTCGAAGCGCGTATAGTCGCGTTTTCTTGGCATTGTCGTCGACAAGGCTGACGAGAACGGGTATCATTTTTTCAAACATGTCGGAAAAATCTTCCGGATTTTTGAACAAATCGACGCCTTCGGCAGTTTGGTTGGTTTCTATTTTTTTTTTCGATTCAATCGTATCGATATCTTCCTGCGATTCATCATCGACTTCGATATTTTTCGGCGTTGTTTCGTCGGTGTCAATGTTTTTCTTTGATTTATCGATCTCGGGGTTGTTTTCCTTCGAGTGGTCAAGGTCGGGGTGTTTCTTTTTCGATTCGTCGATCTCAGGATTATTTTCCGTCGATTTTCCAATCTCAGGGTTGATTTCCTTCGATTCATCGATCTCGACACTTTTTTCCTTCGATTTATCGATCTTGGAGTTATCTTTCTTCGCTCTATCGATATTGGAGTTGTTTTCCTTCGATTTATCGATCTTGGAGTTATCTTTCTTCGCTCTATCGATATTGGAGTTGTTTTCCTTCGATTCATCGATTTCAAAGTTGTCTTCCTTCGATTTATCGTTTTCGGAGTTGTCTTCCTTCGATTTATCGATCTTGGGGGTGTTTTCCTTCGATTCATCGATCTTGGAGTTGTTTTCCTTCGATTTATCGATCTTAGAGTTGTCTTCTTTCGACTTATCGATCTTGGGGTTGTTTCCCTTCAATTCGTTAACATCGAAGTGGCTTTTCTTCCGTTTTTCGATCTCGGTATTGCATTCCTTCGGTTCGTCGAGCTTTATTGTTTCGACGATACTCTTTTTTCCCGCGCCGTTCATCTTCTCGCGACGCGGAGTGTCCCCGTCGTCGAGCAAAGCACACAGGCAACCAATGGCCGCGGTTCTTATAGTCTCGGCGGCCCGACCGGCGGACCAAACGAGTCCGGGAAAAATAACGTCTCGCAGTATCGAATCAACAAACATCTTTTTCCCTTCAATATGGCGCATCGTAACGTTTCGTCGTTGAAAATAATTCGCCAGTAGTATGAACAATTTTAATCTCAACTCCGGATCGGAATCGTTGCTCATCGTCGTCCGCAATATCGGCAGAACGATGTCGGTGTTTCGGGACGTTGCTACCGTGGCTCGAGTCAGACAAACACGAAACATTTCCAACTGCGCACTGTGGATAGTCCAGGCTTCGCAGGAATCTTGCAGATCCGTTAAAATTGGCCTCAAATGAACAACAAACAATTCGTCCGGTTCGGACAAGTCCTCGAGACGCGCGAGCTCTGCGAGAAGATTTTCGGCCAGCGAGAGACTCTTCGGCTCTTGGCACGTTGATACGAGAGTGAAGAGGACCGTGAATACTTCCTGGGCGATTTCCACGCAATCCTATGGGACACAGGGCATTTTGTCAGTGTAATTCGATACATTAAGGCCTTAGGCCACTCTAGAGGCCGAAAAAATAGGCTTTTTAGGGATTTTTTTTTCAGAAAAACTATAAAATAAATCGAGATTACAAAAAAGGGGGTTTATCACACATATCAGTGACTCTATACAATCATTTTTTTGAAGCGATTAATTTAAAAATGGCGGCTGTGCAGCGTTTATCTCAAAACTGCATTTTTTAAGTTGGCCGGAAACATAACTCAGACCATTTTTAACCGATTCACTTGAAATGTTGAATATATCTTGAAAAATACATTGTCTATGAAAGTACGCAGGATTTTTTTTTATATTGCATAGTTAATTTGTTATTAACGATTTTTTAGGCAAATTTTTGGAAAGTGAAAGATTTGCCTAAAAAATCGTCAGATAATTGTTAATAACAAATGAACTATGCAATAAAAAAAAATCCTACGTACTTCCATAGACAATGTATTCTTCAAGATATATTCAACATTTCAAGTGAATCGGTTGACAATTGTCTGGTGAGTTATGTTTCCGGCCAACTTAAAAAATGCAGTTTTGAAATAAACGCTGCACAGCCGCCATTTTGAGATTAATCGCTTCAAAAAAATTATTGTATACAGTCACTGATATGTATGATGCACACCTTTTTTTGAATGCCGATTTATTTTGTAGTTGTTCTGAAAAAAATCCCAGAAAAACCTATTTTTCAGCCTCTAGAGTGGTCTAACCCCTTAAGGACAGGTTACTGTTCATTCCGTTGACAAATTTGATTTTTTTAACATAATTTGCACCTTTATAATGTTTAAAACACGTGGGTTTGTTTGTTTGGGTTGTCAAAAACAATCATTAACTACTTTTTTTGATAACGTCGAACTTCAAATGAGTTTTTCTGGAAACTCTACAGCTTCAACGGATGAACCGATTGACATGAATCTCTGCGCAATTGAAAGAAAATTACATTTCCGGGGTCATCGAAAAGCGATTTTTTTAAAACTTAATTTACACATTTTTTTTCATCCGATGAAGCAAACAAAAACCGGGAAAAAATTGTGTTTTTTTTTCAAACGGCTACTACTTCGTTATCCAGTCGTTTTTCGAAAAACAAAAAACGATAAGACTCCCAAATTTAGTTTCGTTTAATAATTTTTAACCCGCTTTTGTTTCAAATGAACTGGCATGGCATGGCTATATTTGAATAAAATTGGAATTTACTCTCCATTGATAGAAGAATAAAATACGTTGAAACCCATCTCAAAAGTATTTGGTTTTTTTCCTTAGGTACACGCTTGTCGCGTTTGTTACCTATTCTTTCCCATCATTATGACCATTATTTCCTCTACTGTTTTTTACTCCTTCTCCATCTTTCCCCTGTTCCCCCCTCTTGCGGCCGCAGCCGACTTCCCCCTCTGTATCATATTCATCATGACATTTCTGTCATGGGTATAGGGAAACTGCGGAAAACCTATACCAATACAGCCGGTCATCGATTCGCCCCCCAGTCGTGGAACTAGTCTTATTTCGCCGCGAAATGCCGAAGAAAAACATTTCACGACGAAATGTACGCGACTGGGATTCGAACCCGCGACCTCCCGGTCCGCTGGTTTAGTGGCGAGCACGCTAACCACTAGACCATCGCACCGGTTCCCATCTCAAAAGTATTTATTTCACATTAAAAAAAAAAAAAAAAAAAAAAAAATGCCCCAAGTTCATGAATTTTTCATGTCTCTCGACGGTAACCTCTCATTCATTATTTTTGTCTTATTCTTATTTGAAACTTGCTTTTTGGCAGACTTTCATAAGCGATTCGCAGCAACGTGCCAGCTGTTCCTGATAACGTGACTTTTTACTACGGCAAACGTGTGGTTGTTGCAAAAAATTGGCCACTTGGTGCAATTTCGGCTGAAGACTCGGGCACTCGCTGCCTCGCAGTATGCCCGCGAAAACTCGCAGATGTCCGGCCGTTATGACTTCCTCGAGGGTTGGAAGTACGAGGTGACAGTAGATCGATGGGGGAACAAAGTATCCCATGTACTCGGCAGCCAGCTCAACGTTTATCACGACCCGCGGATCTTCGTCGTTGCAAGCTCTGCAAACAGCAAAACCTCTTTTTACTAATGCATTTTAATCGTGGACGCGTAAACGCTGATTCATTTACTAATCACTAAGTAGACGTTCAGCTAATAAACCGAGCCGGCCACGAGATAATTAAGATTCTTCTAATTAGATCGAATTTACTGGCTTGATTTGTAGTTGACAAATTTAATGGCGCAAATTAGAGTTTTCAAATTTGATTGATTAAGGGGTTAGGCTACTATGAACATTTCAAAAAATCGTTCGTCGCTTGAGGCAACTCGAATTAAAGAGGACGTTCCAACATATGATGCAGAAATCGCAGATTGAAGGTGAAATCATGATTACGATAGAACTGGTCGTGAAACTGTAAACACGTGTTTTTCGTAACTACGTTTTTTTTTTAATTTCGGAATTTTGGTACACTTATTCCGGAAATTTGGTACACTTATTTAGTGTAATAGTAGTTTAGTCTTGAGCGAAGTTTAGCTTCTTTAAAAAAATTTCATAAGTTATCAACAATGGTGATGTCAATTTTCCTTGAAAAATCGAAAGAATAAAATAATTTTTTATTTTAAGTTTGAAACACGATAAGAACAACAGTTCGGTCAAGTTTTTACCAATATTATCTATTTTAAGAACTCGTTTTTTTTTTGTTTCGGATCAATCAGGTGGCCTCAATCAAGTACACCGTTGAGTTTTTCACGTTCAAAGATCCTTTTCGAGATTGTTCATAACTTCTTTAATGATTAATATTTTATGAAATTTGGTTCACAACTTTGTTAATGTACATACAAATAAATCCCCAAACGATTTTGGAGTCAGTTTATTACTTCAAAAATATTTTTTTTAATAAGCCCGATTTTCGGGCTGTCACGGTAGTCTAACCCCTTAAAGAATTTCGTTTCTTGAATTAAATTTTTCCAATTTGTTGAATCGAGTGGTTCTTCAATGTCATGAAAATTCGAAAGTGCTGCATAACAACTAGTAATTAGGGTCGTCGGAATGCAATGAACATTCTTTATTCTTTTTTACATTTATAGCAAATGTTCGTATGATTTTCGTATCCTAAATTTTTCGGGAAAAATGTGTTCTATGAAAACATCTATAATTTACATTGCATGGCAGTCACGAACCTCAACGTCATCTTGAATTATGGAGTTATTATATTTGGCTGATCGCGTAGCCGCACCAGGAAAAAAACCTTTATCTTAATGACGTGAAGAGCCACGTGTCGATTAATCAACTTGTGAATGTGTGTAAAAAATATATAATACGCTTTCCGAATTCTATTCTACCATAAAACCTGTTTTCCGCCGCCACATTGATGTAGCCGAGGCATTTTTCTGATGAAGTTCGATTACGAAATTATTTGAAAAAACCTTTAAGGTGTTTTCCCACTTTAGACGCTAAAAAAGGCTATTTTCATTATTTTTTTTGATAGGTTTATATTATAGATATTGATATAAAAATTTTTACACTTAATAAATAAACTTTCGAAATACAAGGAATTTTTTTTAAATGTATTTATGTAACCCAAACAAATTTTGAACGCGTTTTTCTCGAAACAAAGTTTTTCGACAGCTTGTTGATAAAATCTTCGAAACTACTGAATCGATTTTTATGAAATTTTAACCACATACTCTTTACACCTATAGCTATAGGGCATATCATGGATTTATTTAAATTTTGATATTTACTATCTTTTTTTGCCAAAAACAGTGAAAAAAACACCGTTTTTTTCTGTTTTTTTTTTTTTTTCGAGAAATGTTCGACATTATGTTATTTTTGGGCTGCGTGACATCTGATCCGACGACGAAATATCCGCGACAAAATATCCGATGACAAAATATCCTTATGACAAAACATCCGCGAGACAAAATCCTAAATCTCGTCCACCACATCAACGGGGTCGCGCGCAAAACACCTTTGTGGGATGTGTGAGATAGTGGGGTGCGGGCATAATACGAATTTCTTCATTGAACCCAAACAAACAAACCCAAACAAATCCGTCACATATTAATAATTTTCCTCCTTTTTATGATGGAATAAATTTCAACGGCATGACCGTACACTTGACATGGAATAAATTTCAACGGCATGACTGTACACTTCAAACTGTATATAATATCGGCAGATATTTTGTCTTGCGGATATTTTGTCATGAGGATATTGTGTCGTCGGATATTTTGTCGAGGATATTTTGTTGTCGGGTCAAAATGCATGTTACCTATTTTTGCATATATCAAAAATCGTATGCTATGCGCTATAGCCATTAACATACTGAATCTAAAACTGTTTGATTTTTTTGTTTCGGATGATCAGTCTCCGAGATTTCATCAACAGCGCAGACCTACCATTTTTGTAGGACATTTTTTTAACTACCATTTTCGTCTATGAATAGTGACTTAAATAAATATTTTTTTTTGTATCTTGAAAGTGTATTTATTAAGTGTAATTACTTTTATATCAATATCTATAATATAAACCTATCAAAAAATCATGAAAACAGCCTTTTTTAGCGTCTAAAGTAAGAAGACTCCTTAAACAATCAGAAATTGGTGGCAATCCGAATGAAGTCACATTTTAGATCGTCGCGTCAATTCTGAAGCGCAGCCCGATCAGTTTGTTCGCGAGTGGACGACGTGAATGTTTTTCTTCTACCTATACATAGCGGGCAACAATTTCTCGATGTGTTGGGTGACATGATCCTCCGCGTTCAAGACGAGAACGCACAGTAATTGGGCCGAACGGACCCTTATATCAGCCAGCCAGTCACCGAGCTCTCGACTTATCCCAGAAACAAGTTTGCAAAGATTCTGTTGCACTATGGTGCGACAACCGAGATTCGGTCGTTCCACTGAAACAAGCACACATTTTTTGCTTTTAAGTATGGAAATAAAGAAATTTCGTTCACGTTAGCTGTACTGCGTAAATCGATGGAATAGGGTCTTTGACTGTTGTACGGAAATAATCTAAAAGGGTTTTCAACAAACAAACATAATCCAAAATGGTTTTAAACAATCATTTTAATGGTTTAAAAACATTTAACTTGACTTGTTGTGACATGCAAAATGGAAAATCGATATTTCACCCACTTCCCGACTACTTAGAGCTCTGAAATGTTGCAAACATGCATCTAAGAGGTGACAATGCATGATTCAACTAAAAAATAAATAAATGTAAAAAAAAGACTTTCTGTGAGATGCACAACGTAAAATCGACATTTCACCCACATTCCGACTACTTAGAGCTCCGAAATTTTGTAAACATGCATCTGAACTGTGACAATGCACGACTCAACTTAAAAAAAATGGACTGCGAACAGCTAACAGGAAAGAGACCTTGCAATAATGAAGTGTTAACAGAAGTGAATAGAATGAGAAACATTGAATAGAGCTACACCACATGGAAAGTGCATGAGAAAATATGAATTGGCTCTTAGTGTTCTCGGATCGCACAATCGTTAAAAGGGTCCAATAGGTAAAATAGGTTAAAAGGTAAGGTCCAATAGCCAACATCAATGATAGATGCAACCTATCACAGTTCTCCGGGATTTTTCCTGACAATCAATCAATAATGACACCGGTTCGTTTGGAAAGATGAATCCCGCTTTGCAAAAATTTCAGAGTTGTAGTAAAATCGCTTAAAGACTAAAAAGTAGGACATAACTTATATGTATTTTTTTTAAACAAACTTTTATTCAATGTACTAAAAAGGAGAAAATATTTTTTTTTACCAAGTCACCTATATGTGACTATAAATAAAAGCTTGGCGCGCTCAAAATTTAGACATATAATCTTTAATTTACATAAATCCGTTAACATATCAACGGTATTTAATTGACTGTAAAACAATCTTAGATTTCTTAAATAAAAATCCTGAAACTGTGCATAAACGTGTGATAATAATTTCTCTAGTTACTATTGTACCAAATTAAATATGGTGAATGAAACTGAATTGATCAAATTTATTAACCATTTAAAAAGTTGAGCGCCCCGAGCTTTTATTTATAGTCACATGTAGGTGACTTGGCAGAAACAATATTTTTTACTTTCTAGTATTAAATAAAAGCCTGTTTAAACAAAAAAATTACATATAAGGTATTTTTTATATTATGCTTACAATATTTTTTGTCAGTATTTACGACATGCATCGGTAATAAAATTTAAATATTCAACCAGACCGATAAAACGCTCCCGTTGTCAGATGTGTAGCCACGCGACACCCGTGACGTCACATGCCAGTAAACAAGGTAAAGGATCTATAACGCCGCTGCGTCGTTGCACAGCAAACCTTTCTCTTCATTCTTATTTAAAAGCTGATAATATGGTTACTATCATTACAAATAACGATTTGAACGATTCTGTTCATTACGAATGAACAGAAAAAGCACGGAAATACACCCGAGTCGAAATTTTCGAGCCGCGTTCAACCCACAAAATGAAGGCGAGCAGAAATCGGCGTGAGCAGATTATTGGGTATCTAAAGGAGGGTACAATGCTTGAAAGTACCATGCGTTAGAGCCTCCGATGAACCTCCGGCATGGCAGAAAGTAGACTTTTTGACTCAAAGGAGGTCAGTGAGGCTCACGATTGAACCTACGGAACCTCAGGTCGGCCTACTTCGAGCGCTCCCGCAGAACCTACTGCCCCCCCTTTCGGCCTACTGTACACTGCTAAACAAAAAAATCAATTTATATAGAATCTATTTAAATAAAATAGGTTTTTCCCTTGTCTCACAGTCTACTACGATCATATGTCTTTCAAAGATATTTATATATATTAATAAAGATGAGATTCAAATTAATCTTTATTTGCTTACAATGTACACTGTAAAGCTAAGTGTACTATATGCATAAAATATTTCATAAATCGAAAATAAAATGAACTCCTTAATTGAGAGCTTTACCACAAGTATTTTTCATCGTAATTCGTCATTCCCTGGCCTTTAGAAATGATTTTTTTCGAAGAAAATATTTGCCCTATATGCGACTTGAACCTAGTCCTACCTAATCATAGCTACGCTCCGCTGCCCCTATGCTACCGAGTGCTTATAACATTTTGGTCGCTGATATGGCATAAGAGACCAAATGAATACCTCTAACTATTTGTTGTATCACATAAGCTATATGAATTAGTTAATATGATTGTGATAACTAGAGAGTTTCATCGAATAACATGCTATAGATTTTTCAAACAAACGCGCGCGCGCACATACACGCGCACACGCACACACACACCTACACACACACACACACACACACACACACACACACACACACGCACGCACGCACGCACGCACGCACGCACGCACGCACGCACGCACGCACGCACGCACGCACGCACGCACGCACGCACGCACGCACGCACGCACGCACGCACGCACGCACGCACGCACGCACGCACAATTCTTCTCTCTCCACCTTCCCTACCCCTTTGATATGAGTGTTGCAATAAAGATGGACGGTTAGTTCAATCAAATAGAAAAATGGTTAACTCTACGAAAATTCTATTTAAGGTCAATTAAAAAAAATAACTAGATCCATTCAGTGAACTTAACTAAATTGTTTTTTGAACAGATGAAAATGTTGAACTGATGAAACCGAATCACAGATTTATGAGGATCAAATAAAACATGTAGTTATTGGACGATATTAAATAGATTGATTTTCTATAAATAAACATTTGTGAAATCAATAATTTTAATAATGGAATGCAGTTAATATCATATTTAGCGGAAAAAAAATAAAAAAAAGCTTCATACATACACGTGGAAATATTTTTTAAATTTTCGACGTGCTAAAAATGAAAACAAAGAAAAATCGAACATTTTATTTAAAATCGACGGTAATCGGCCGTCGCCATTTATCAACTCATTATTGAATTAACAAGAAAAACAAAACGAACAAAAGCAAAATGAAAAAATTAAGAAAAAATCGAATGAGGTTGAACTCTAAACCGACAATTTCAATCCTTTAGAACATGAAATAGACTATAATTAACACCCTAACGTTCCATATAGATATCAACATTATATGTTATTTAGATCTACACTGCCAGCCAAAAGTTTTCGGACACTCCACATGATCGCAAAACTGGATAATTGCCAAATAATGTTAGAGTAATATGATTCATTTCATTTATTATTTCACGAAGATACTATAAAGATCTATATAATTAAGTAATTATACAGAGCTTTATAGTATCTTCGTAAAATAATTATTATTCTATCATAAGTTTTCAATGATCCAAAGTGATATTAAGTTTTGCAGTTTTCTGAAGTGTCCGAATACTTTTGACTGGTAGTGTATATTCGAATATATTAATACAACCACATATTTCGAGTATAATATATATATATATAGTATTATATAATATATACCGTCGCTTAAAAGTTTGGATACACCAGTCGATATTACTTGTTGCACTAAAAGTTACATAGTTTCGTAAAAAAAAAAAAAGATAACCAAATTTACCGAACGGCGTTTTGACGGGAATAAGTTCAGCTTTATATTGCTTTTGTGAAATATTTTTTTATAATTTTCTTTTCGACCCAGTACGCACTTTTATACATGACTGATTTTCGGTTTTTTTTTCGACCATCGAGAATAGGGTGCATGACTTATGCAAAAAAAATTGTTACGTTTATCCATGATAAACTTGAACGGGGTAGCAGGAACTCCATTTGCGTTTTTTATAAAGTTTTGTACGATTTTTTTCGCAATGTTATTTCATTTTTTGCTACAAAAGACTAATTCTAGATAATGCAATGTAACTCAAGAACTAGAGGGTCTAAGAAGAAATGTCAAGGACGACAAACGTCGCGTAAGCTTATACTGGATTGACTGGCATTTTTTAAGAATTGTAATCCCATGTTTAAGCCCATTTAGCCCAATTTTAAGCCCATTAATCCGATAGAATTGGAGTAAGACTGTATATACAAGCATTCTTTTATGAATTGCCTATTAAATAATAATAAATCGATATTGAGCAAATTTGATTGTTTTCGCATATTAATATTGTAATAATAATTTAATAAGGGGACGATGTATTTTTATTAATTTCGTATTATTTTCGTCATCGAACGAGTTCCCGATCAGGCCACAATGGAATGATGATGGAGGAGATATCGAATTTGGGCCGAAAGCAGGTTAGGTGGGGTCGAGGCAACAGTTTGAGATTGAAAGCAGGTTAAGGAGGCCTGTGCTCTGCACGTTTCACTGAAACTGGGGGTCGAGAGAAGGTTTGGGAGGTCTAATAGAGGCTACACTGGACCAAGGGGAGGTCTCTTCATGGCACTGAACTCGACAAATGGGGTTTGGTAGGTTCAACGGAGGCCGGCGGCTTGTGCATTACAAAAGAAATAGGTTCTGCGAGGGTTCAGAGGAGGCTAAAAATTTCGACTCGGGCACTGAAATAAACTAGAAAATCGCTCATTACTCGTCACAGGACTCGTAATGATAATCTGTTTACTGGTATGTGACGTCACTAGAGATCCAACCAATCCTGGAGC
Source organism: Ophion slaviceki (assembly GCA_944452715.1). Classification (NCBI taxonomy): domain Eukaryota; kingdom Metazoa; phylum Arthropoda; class Insecta; order Hymenoptera; family Ichneumonidae; genus Ophion; species Ophion slaviceki. The sequence continues at coordinate 51,960,493 of OX101785.1, read as the reverse complement.
GTTTTTATTCACGTGACCAAACGTTCAAATTTATCTAATTAAAAAATAGAAATAAACCAAAACAATGCATAGTTTTTTCGATTAAATTATGGAAAATACTTCTTAAACACTGTATTCTTTTAGGATGACAAGAGGATGAACCGTATTTTGAATATAGTCAAATACCCTATTGACGTCTTTCTGCAACCGGAAATAGTAAAGTGACAAGAAAGGGGCACTGAAAATAAAATGTAAACAAAGTTTTTACGAAGGTATCACCGTTTGCTGGATAATGAGCCGGATCCTCGGTCAAAAAATCCAATTTATCTTTGAACTTCTCGTCGCTTTCGTTCTCTCTGGCATAAAGCTCGCCAGCCTCTCGCCACAGTACACCGGCTCGATTCCTTATGTTTTCGACCTCGTCGTGGAGACCGGTCACCAGAAGAGGCAACAATTTGTGCCACCAGCTGTAACGATCTCGAAGATTCAGGAACCAAACTCCCGCCACTTCGATCACGGCTAAAATTTAAGAAAAAATCACATTGTTGTTAATTAGACAAAAATACGTTGCAAATTAACGGCCTACATTTACATAGGTGGGTCAAAAAACTAAATTTTTGAAAAATATTTTTATTCGACATTCCCTGGAAGTTTCATTGAAATATTTCCAAAATTAAATGAACTACAGCTATTAACAGTCGGCCAGGCAAGCGGTAGCAGCACCATACTTCAAACTTTAAACGCGTTTTTCTCGAAACACGGTTTTTAAAGTCGGTGGACATGACATCTCGAGAACCACTTGATGGATTGTTTCCAAATTTACAGGAGATGCGATGAGAAACATTTAAAGGTCGTTGACGATCTGACTTTTTTCAAATCGTTTTTCATTTTTTAATAGTTACGTAAAAATGACGACTTTTTCATAGATTGTGTATGCTTAAGTTTCGATTCGTCGGCACTTTGTTAAAAAAAAATTATTTTAAAAATCGACGATCGTCAACGATTCGTATTTTCTGTCAACGTGAATAACTCGTTAGGCTTTAGGATTTCAGATGGATATTGGAGAAAAATCTCTCTATTGTTAGAGGAAAAGGCGTGTTTCCAGCATGGTTCGATCGAATCGTCCGATTTGGAGCATCCAAGAGGATTATTAAAAAATGTTACGATAGTTATCGCTTCTATTAAAATTAAGCTGACGAGCCAATTTCGTCAATTTTCCCACGAGCTGGAACACGAAGTTTCAGAAAAGGCTCATTGCGCGCACGTATTTATTTTGAAAAAAAAATAACCGGATAGCTGTAAATTGCTATTAAGGGGTCTTCTCACTTTATACGCTAAAAAAGGCCATTTCCATGAATTTTTTTGATAGGTTTATATTATAGATATTGATATAAAAGTTGTTACACTTAATAAATACACTTTCGAAATACAATTAAAAAAATGTCTCTATGTAACCCAAACGAACTTTAAACGCGTTTTTCTCGAAACGACGTTTTTCGACGGCTTGTTGAAGAAATCTTCGAAAGTACTGAACGGATCCTTATGAAATTTTAACCACATTCTTTACAATTATAGCTATAGCGGATTTGAAGGATTTTTTTTTATTTTGATATTTACTAATTTTTTTTGTTGCCAAAAACGGTTTTTTTCGAAAAATGTCATTTTATTAGTTTTGCATATATCAAAAATCGTATGATATGCGCTATAGCCATTAACATACTGAATCTAAAACAGTTTGATTTTTTAGTTTCGGATGGTCCATCTCCGAGATTTCATCAACAGCGCAGACCTACAATTTTTTTAGGACATTTTTTTAACTACCATTTTCGTCTATAAATAGTGACTTAAAGAAATACATTTTTTTTTAAATGTATTTCCAAACTGGATTTATTAAGTGTAACAACTTTTATATCAATATCTATAATACAAACCAATAAAAAAAATTCATGAAAATAGCCTTTATTCAGCGTCTAAAGTGAGAAGACCCCTTAATTCTAAGCTGTAAATTCTAAGAAACGCGACAACGAGTGCGATTGGAAAAAAGATGAAGAAACGATTTACAAAATCATCCAATAATTGTAGCATTTATCGTTTCGATTTAAAAAATGTTTTGCCTACTCTTAAGGGCTTGAGCTACTGTGAAAATTCCAAAACGCTAGTTCGTCGCTTGAGGCAACTCAAATTGGAGAGGAAGGTCCAACATGTGGCCCAGGAATCACAGATCGAAGGTCAACTTATGATAGAACAACGATAGAACTGCTAGTAAAACTTTAAACGCGATTTTCTCGAAACTATGTTTTTGAAAACGGTGTACACGATTCCTCGACATCTAATAAACGAATTGACTTGAAATTCGATACACTCGTTCAGTGTAATCGTCTTGACCGACTATTTTCTTCTTTAAATTTTTTTTTCATTAGTTATTATCAATAATGATGTCATTTTTCTTCGAAAATTCGAAAGGAGGCGACGTATGCGCCTCCGAAGGCAGCGCATAAGTCGCTTGGATCTTAATATTTTTCTATAACAAAAACCGTAATACACGTCAAATATAGCCAAATATATACGTAATTTTCCGAAACATTTAATTGAGTACTTTTCTTCAAAAAAAAAAAATGCCCGAAAATCACCCAAATTTTCAGCGTTCACACTGGTATAGCTCCTTAATTTAAAAAATCATCTTTCTGTCTGTCTACGCTCACCGAGTCTGACTGCGCCGCTCTGATCGAAGAGTCTTTCGGCCATTGGCGTTGCAACGTCTTCCATCGATTTGCTATTCCCATAGAGCATAATTTGACCGATCGCTCGTATGCTCGCGACCCGAACTTTCCAGTGTTGATGAGTAAAGTTGGTCAGTGTCGGCTTGACGAGGCTCCCGGATCGCGAGTAAAATTGTTCGGGTATCAATTGCGCCAATTCCTCGATGCACTGGCAACTCTCGCGTTTTATTTCCGGATAATTGTCGGTCACGGTGCGCGCGAGTACAGCGACAAAATCGTCGTAATAAACGCTCAAATGTATTCCGTATTTTCCAACCACAAGACGCAAAAGTATCACGCAATTGAGTCTGACTTCCTCGCTCGGTTCCAGCAACTCTTGAGCGCTCAAACGTCTCGACAGTATCGTCAGCAGGTGAACGATGTTTTTCTCGTCGATCGGTAAAACGCTCATAAATTTTTTCCACATTTCGATCGTCAAGTTTCGACAGTACTCCGCCTCGTCGGTCAAACTACGAGCCAATTGTTTACTCACGATTTCCCAAATCTTCGTGTACTCCACCGGGCTCCAATCGCCCTCCGCGACACAAGCGTACAATTCCTCGAGGGCTTTCTTTCTACGTCCCTTTTCATCGGCTTGCAACGATACGCAAATTCTGCTCAATTGCAACTCGTTTATCCGCGACATTTTGACGCTTCTTCTCTGTGAACTTTATTTTCCGGGTTCGAGCTTTTTCCCAGCGGAATTCTTCGATTTATGACGTAACTCGCGAAGAACGGAGTAAAACGGTTGCCAGGTTTCACGGAGTCATGACAACGCGTTTGTCGGTATACACTTTTCAATACTTTTCGAGCCTCGCGATATTGCTTTTTTTTAACTCTTTTTTCACGGACTAATCGACTAAATTGCATCGACAAAGGCGAATTCACGTTGAGGACGTATGGGACATATATTTTTAGGCAACGGTGCCGAAATTTGAGTCTAAAGTATACAGATGTCAGGTAAGCCGCATTTCCAATTAAAGGTCTTCTTTTTTAAATTGTTTTACCCGTGTTTGTTTAATATTGAAGGGGTTAGCCTACTGTGAACATTTCACTAAAACGATAGTCGCTTGGGGCAACTAAAACTGAATTAGAGGAAGGTAAACTTATGATTACAACGATAGAACTGCTCGTAAAACTTTGAACGCGTTTTTATCGAAACGGTGTACACGATTTCTCGACATCTAATGAACGGATTGACTTAAAATTTCGTACACTTATTCAGTGTAATAGTAGTTTACTCTTGACCAACGTTTTTCTTCTTAACATTTTTTTCAATCGTTAATAACAATAATGGTAATTTTTCCTTAAAAAATCGAAGAAAAAAATCAATGTTTTTTTCATTACTGAAACACGATTAGAAAAAGGTCGGTCAAGTCTTGGTCAATATTATGTATTTTAAGAAAAAATCTCCTTTTTTTTGTTTCAGATCAACCGGGTGGCCGAAATCAAGTACACCACTGAGCCCCTCACGTGCAAAGGTCTTTCACGAGATTGTTTATAACTTCTTTAATTATTAATATTTTTAAATGAAATTTGATACACAACTTTGTTATTGCACATCCGAATAAATGTCCAAACGATTTTTTAATCATATTACGTATACGTTCACAATTCATTTTTTTAAATAATTTGACTAACCGATTTTCAGGTCGTCACAGTAGCCTAGCCCCTAAGGGATCATCACAGTGTAAAATTTTCAAAAAATCGATTTTTTATTGCATTATCCGACAGTACAGACGGTTATAAACATGCTGTTTAATGTTTTGGGCGAAATTCGAATTACTCCGGTTGCTACAGCCTTTCTCAGAAAAAGGGATTCGACCAGCTGCGTGAGACCTGGATGGACGCGTTTTTTTTAAATGTCTTTTTCGCAAAACGGTGCATACTCAAAGGAAGAGTTTTCACGCTTTTCGTCTCCAATTTTGACTCAACATTCTTCACGCCATTCTTTTTCTTGCTATAGAACCGTTTTTTTTAGATCTTCATTTCTTTTAACGAAAAACTCGAAAAAAATTGGCTAAATTCGATACTTTTTTTCAAACCGCTGTCATTTGTCGATTTTGATTAAAGAATAAGATAGTGGCTTTCATACTGATTAATAATCTTTTTACAAATTTTGTTTCAAATAATATTTACGGCCACAACTGTGTACTCCGTGAGGACTTCTTTTTTCCAAAGACATTTTCAACCGTTATAAAAATAAATGAAAAATGAATATAAACTTAAAAAAAATGTATTTTCTGTTCTTCGCGAAAAAAATCGCGAAAATCAGCTATTTTTGTGTGTATCACTGTGATGATCCCTTAAGGAGAGATATACACCTAGATGGTCGAGGTCGAGGATTTAGAAGCTATGAACATTCCGTCAACCGTAGAAGACCTACACTATAGGCCTGGTATCGACGATTCCATGAAAGTTGACAAATTTCGTGATTTATTCATTCCCAAATTTTCAAACGCGTTTTTTTCTCAAAACCACGTTTTTCAAATCGATACCCAAAATTTCTCGAAAACCAATGAACCGATTGCCTTGAGGTTTTTTGTGGTTATTCTATACACCATTATCTAGTACTTGTCATAGGATTTTTGTCCGTTACTTAGTTTTTGTTTTATAGGCAAAATAATAACTAATTGTTGACCCAAAAATAACTATTTATGTTCAAACGTCCGCCATTTTGTCATAAATCGATATTTTCAAAATCGGCTATGACAAATACTAGATTATAGTATCTAATTTAATAATCTTTTCGGTTTTTTTTTCAGATGATTTTTGAAGAAACGCCTGTAGGTACCGTATACGCAGATTTTTTTACGACGCTCCAAGGATCATACAATATCCTTGTATATTTTTCATATTTTTAAATAAAGAAAATTAAACATATTTTTGAATGTATATACTTTTAGATAATTAAAACCCCAATCCGAAATTTCAAATAGTTTTCCTTGAAAAAATTCACAAAAATCACCTTTTTTCCGGCTCCAAGGTGTATATCTCCCCTTAACTCCATTAGGGAAAAACTTTTGAGAATATGTCGCGCCCGCGACGGTATGGGACAGTCGACCAACCAAATGAGCAGAATTTCAGTACGTTGCAATTAAACACGCTGTAATTACGTGGTGGATGATTGTGAAATTTTCCAAAAAGTTTCTTCCATACATAAATTACCAACGCCAAAGACCAAAGCATTCCGCGCCATTTTTTCGTTGTGCTTATTCTCGTCATACCCGAGAGTGAAACAACGTTCCATCCGAACGCGTGCAAAACCACTAAAAATTAAAAGTGTAATAATTGTTCGACGGGTTCGTGGATCGATTGCAAATGTTTCGTGCAGGCTTAGATCAAACGAAGCAATAATGGTTTTCAACTTTTATCGTCATGATAGTAATTTCGGAAGAGTCGTATACGTCCTCAACGTTAATTTCGTGCCGAGTTAAGTTTAAGTGAATGTAAATGAAATGTATTTATTGAAATATCGTTCTTGCTACATATGCGCAATCGAAGACGCGATACTACTCCTAATACGACCAGGAACGCCTATCGTTACATTATTCGTAAATTTATCTCTCTCCTCTCCTTCCCTCGCCCTCCTCAAACACGCACTTCTCTTAGACACGAAGAAACGCACTACCTTTTCTTTAACTTATATGCAATTGATTACTCGATTTTCGTAAAACGAACACTACTTCTTTCTCTTCGCTCCCACGTATTCGTTTAATCGATAATACTTTATAGGACTTGATCTACTTCTACATGTAGGATACTTTCACGCGCCGTTCCCGCCACTTCGTACTGTTTTCTCGTTTTCATTCTTCAAGAACGTTTTTCTCGAGGCTGATTGGATATTCGATCTATCGCTCGGTGTGTCTATCGGTTTTTCGTTCCGACCCAATGGACAGAAAAAATAATGGATGTATGTGCACTACCGTTGAAACGTTTGGAGATACCTCACGGTTTTTCCATCAGTGACGAATAAATGTTTTTTTGCGAACCAACGTTTATCCCTTCAGATATCTTATTTCAAACTCCACAGTTTTATCATTAAAACGCATTTTTTCAAGATCTGCACTACTTTGCAAAAAGCTGAACAATCGTGCGGAAGAAAATGGAAAAATATATTTTAGACGCAACTTGGAAGTAAATTCCGGCCCTTTCCAGCCGCTAAAAAATTCCCACCGCTATTTTCCAAAAAATTACACGCCAGTTTACGAGAGTTGGAAAATCGCAAAAAAAAACAACGATAGTCCTGATCACCTGGTGAGTAAAAAAAAGTAATGGAGAATAAAAAAAAAGCATTACGGAACTTGTCTTTTTATCTTTCAAATACTACGTCGAGCATTGCGCCTTTTATAACCAAGATGTGGAACTTTTCGTCCAGCTCAAAAATTTGAAGTGCACTCGTACTGTTCTCCGGTAGTGTATAAGTGCCTTTGATTGTATAGCGAAAAGGACGAAAAACACGAGTTGCGGACGGAGATTATTCACGGTTGCCTCGTGTATATGTTTCAATGATTCGATTGTTTTCCACCGTATAAATAACGAAAACTTTTGTTCACGAGGAAATCGGAAAATCTGTGTTCCCGCACATCTCCTCGATCCCCCCGCTCGATCCTCCTGTTTTCGCAAAAAAGTACAAAAAAGTAAACGAAATTCTCATCGTCGTTCCAGCTCAGGCGAAGTTGGCGAAAAGAAAATTTCGCCGGGAAACTTGCGAGTAATTGACGATGGGAAGCTCATTTAATCTGTTGTTGACTCTGTCATTTTTTTCCACGGAAAAAAGTGTGTATATAAAAATATTATACAAAAATCGCGGAATTTGAGGTGTTCTCTTTTTGTTATAAAGATGTGTGTTCGATAGTATGTATATAAGTGTGTGTGTGTATATAATGGTCCCTGACACGGAACGATTACGTAAAAGTTGATTCTCCACGATTGCTTTGCTTCTATTGAAGTCCAATGGTGATATATTTTTTTTCGTTAACCAATTTCTTTGCCCTTTTTGTGTCGTAAATTGATTCGTCGTGAAAAAAAAAGTTCGATCAACAATGATCGTTCATTAGCTTTTTGTCTCCTTATTATATTGATTCGTTCCATGCCCAGCCTATTTGCCATTGGAAATGTTCTCTCTTGCTCTCTCCCTCCCTCTCTCTTTCTTTCTCTCTCCCTCCCTCTCTCTTTCTTGCTCCCTCCCTCCCTCCCTCCCGCCCTCTCTCTCTCTCTCTCTCTCTCTCTCTCTCTCTCTCCCCCTCTCTCTCTTTCTCTCTCTCTTCCTTTCTTGTCGTTGCATATGGATCTCGACTCTTAGTCCTCCGTCGTGACGTTCTTGAAAAGATACGACATAGATTCCTTGTTGTGAATTCGTCGTATAGCTTCTGCCAGCAGAACACTTATGTCGACGGTTTTTATTTTCGCGCATTGGCTCTTCTGCAACTCGTGGGGAATCGTATTGGTCACGACAACCTGGCGTGGAAATGGAAAATAATACTGTTCGACTTTCCGTACTTTACAAAATTGTTACATTTTCCGATATTCTTTCGGGAAAAATAACATTTTCCAATAAATGAGATTACAAAAAATATGTTTTTATTTTATGGATGCCTTTTTAGCAGAAAATAATGTACGATTAGAAAAATTAATAAATGTGCGATGAAAGATATACTTTCAGTTCTATGAGGTTGAAGTTTGCATCGTTGGAATGCAATGAAAATTATTATTTTTCAACGGCTCAAATTTCTTTTGGCAAATTTTCCTTACGGAAATCCCTCGCTAATTTTTTAAGTCGCTCATTTAGAGATCGAGAATTACAGCCTACAAAAAAATGTAAAATAATAAACATAAGACAATGAAATATGAAACGAATGTTCGTTGCATTTCAACGATGCAAAGTTCAAGACCATTTAATTATTTTATACTTCTTTAGGCGGACTAATATCATTCACTTTTGGAATAAAAATGGACCTATAAAAAATCATTATTTCGTATGAACATTTTTCTTTGGAGCTACTTTTTTTACTCATTGTCCAATAAATGCCCCCAATAAATACAAATAAATACTGTACTGTCAGATAACGTTGAAGTTTGCATCGTTGAAATGCAACGGAAATCAATTCTTTTTAATTACGTGAATTTTTTGGCGATTTAGGCCGTGAAAATAACTCAAACGTTTCTACGTATTCTCAATGGAAATTTACGACCTCAATTTGCAAAAAAAGGCTTTAGATAATGAAAAAATAAATAAATAAACAATAAAAATATCGTTGCATTCCAGTGATGAAAACTTCCGTCATACTCCAAGATCGCTTCAACCTACATCGTTCAATTTGGAAGACTGGAGCATTAATTTTTCTTTTGACCATTTTTCCTAAAAATGGCAATCCACTAATCTAAATTTCGTAAGCTTCGAAAAAATTCTCTACATTCGGAGTTATCATGCATTTGCATAAGTTGTACATTATGCATGTTCGAAATATCGATGCGAATTGGATATACCTCGTCGATCGGCGATTCCTCGATCAATTTCGGAGCGTCCGAGCTCAGCAAGCCGTGAGTGGCGAGTATATAAATCTTTATGGCGCCTCGTTCCTTCAATAGTTCGGCGGCTGCGACGAAACTTTGCATGTCATCAACCATATCATCCTGAAAGAAAAATCGCCATCCGCGATGATCAAGCATCTCGCAAAGGTGCTCGCGACCGACACATAGTCGCGAATAGAAATAGACCGGCAAATAAGTGAGGGGGGCCGTGAAAAAACAATCATACGAGGGAACGAGAAAATAAGTAAGAAAAAATGAGGAAAAATAAGCGTATTAAAATAATCGTAATATCGAGGTGAAACACAATTACTTTTTTGACACGCCAAATTCTTCGAGCAGTGTCGAAAACACGACAGACAGTTGTTAAACGAAAAACCATTTGTCATATTTTCGTTTCGACAACCACCTGTGCGTTTGGTGAACGGAGCCATTCTTACCACCATTATGGCAATGTGTCCGCTGACATCACCGACCACGTTTATCGGTGGCTTTTCCTTAGCGGGATGCACGGGAACGCCGACACCGACCTCCATCGTTCTCGACGACATGAGGATCGCGGGCGGCGGCGAGTAACGACCGTCGTTCATATCAGACTCCGACTCTCTTTGCTCGCCGTGTATAACCGCGATACCCACTCGAAGTCGTTCCGCGTAACTCGTAGCTTTCTTCGCGCTTCCTGGATTTTTTGCGACAATAACCGAATTTTTGTAATCAGGAATCTACGAAAGAAATACATTATTTGAGAAAAACAATGGTTATGTACATATACCAGCTTTTGTTAAAGCGTTAGGCTACTGTGAAAATTCCAAAACTCTCGTTCGTCGCTTGGTGCAACCCAAATTGAAGAGGGCGGTCCAACATGTGGTGCAGGAAACACAGATTGAAGATAAACTTATTATTACAACGACACAACTGGCAGTACAACTTTAAGGCGAGAAATCCCTTTGGAATTTTCAAAAAATCGATTTTTTACATATTTCGAAAGTATGATACCCAAAGAATATACTGACCAAAGGAAAACTCGAAATATTGGATATTTCGAGTTTTACAATTACAATTACAAAAAAAATTACAATTAATAGTTTTCACATGTTGAAACTTTAAACGCGATTATCTCGAAACTACTTTTTCAAAAACTGCTCCTGTTGTAGCTCAAAAAGTTATCGACCGATTTGGACGACATTTTGGAAGGTTACTCTCAGTAATATTATCGGAAGGATATACCTAAAGTTTGAAAGGTAGCGTGTAAATAAATAATTTTTTTGGGGTCAAATATGTCGAAAAAATGGTCGAAAATTCGAACTTTGGAGTAAAAGGCTCCCAAATTTTCAATTTTGCACTTTTTCATCATTTTTAGGTATATCCTTCCCCTTAATATGTCAGCAAACGAATGACACTTATTAAATCTTTTTCAGATCAACAGAAAAAGAGTGACACTTTTCGATGTCGCGGAAAACAGGCGTCCGAATACCCTTAATAACGCCGCCATCTTGTTGGTCATCCCAAAAAAAAATTTAATTTGACAGTTATAATAAACTCATATCCAAATTTGAAAATGATCAGATTATGTTATCCCCTCTAAAAAAATTCCGAAAAATACCTATTTTTCACGCTCCTGAAGGGATTTCTCGCATTAAGGTAGAATGAGTGCGTGCTCGTGATTTCTATAGATTTTGAACAAATTTTAACCCGACATTGTTCATATCATTATGCATGTTTGAGTGAAATTTCAGAACAGTCGACTATTTAGATTGGGAGATAATGGGTTTTGAAATCGCAATCTTAACATTGCAGGGTTTGCATTGACCGAAAGTCAGGTCACATAATTCGTCGTACCCTTCTATTGGGTTTATAAATTTTTTAAAAAAATTATGTTTAGATGGCAAACTAGTTAGGGAACGGGTGAAAAAAGTTTGGATTGCCTGTACTATTCAGTTTCGCTAAAAACGTTTAGTAAAGACAGAATAATTCTCGGTAAAAAAGATTTGTCCCCTGTAATAAGGGACATATGGCAACACCGCAGAAGAGTATTGTTCAATATCCCGAGAAAAAAAACTATCGTGTACCTAAAGTTAAAAACTTTTATCATGAGAAGGAATATTTGCGTTATAAATATTAATATTTTATATTGTTTATGTTATCTTCATTAACAAATAAAAGTGTTGGTTAATTCATAAATAATTAAAAACTGTGTTCGATTAAAAATTACTTCCAAATAAAAATTTGTGTTGCAGTATTATTTTAAATATGCCGCGCAAACTTGCGTCATTGGATACGTGGAACGATACGGTGTTGCCATATGTCTTCTTATTATGGGGGACAAATATTTGTTACGGAAAATTACTCTGTCTAAATTTCAATGCAGACCCTGCGGTGTTGAAAGTCAATTTTAAAACCCATTATCTCCCAATCTAAATAGTCGACTGTTCTGAAATTTCACTCAAACATGCATAATGATATGAACAATGGCTGGTTAAAATTTGAATAAAATCTATAGAAATCAAGAGCGCGCGCTCGTTTTACCTTAAACGCGTTTTTTTCGAAACTGCTTTTCAAAACGGTGTACGCGATTTTTCGACATCTAATGAACGGATTGACCTGAAGTTTGATAGACTTATTCAGTGTAACAGTAGTTTCGTCTTAACCGACGTTTTTCTTCTTAACATTTTTTTTCATTAGTTATTAATAATAATGATTTAATATTTCCTCGAAAAATCGAGATTTTTAAAATTTTTTATTGAAACACGATAACAAAAAAAAAGCTCGATCAAGGCTTTCAAGGAACATCACTCAAGTGTTCGCCTTCGATTCCGTTGAAACTCGTATATGTGAGAAAGCATTGAAAACTATTAGACACGTATTTTTTTAATCTGCGGAAAAACGTTTTTAAAGGGGAAACGACCCCTCAAAGAAAAGCGAGTCACCCCATAATTTAATTTGTTCAATAATTTTATAGTGGATTTTTCATTGCTTTACATTAGAAAAATTTTGATTTTCGTTTTATTCAGACCGGTGGACTGCTTGTGGGTGAAACTGCAAAACCACCCCTCGACACTCCTTTCTTCAAGGGGTGGTTCCCCCTCAAAACCGTTTTTCCGCAGATAAAAACAAAACGTGTCTAATAGTTTTCAATGCCTTATCGCATATATGAGTTTCAACAAAATCGACGGCGGACACCTGAGTGAAGTTCCTTGTTAGCCGATATTATCTATTTTGAAAACAAAATCTTTTTTTTATCAACCGGGTGACCACAGTCCAGTATACCGTTGAGTCCCCCACGTTAAAAGGTCCTTCACGAGATTTTTTAAAACTGCTTTAATTATTAATATTTGTTCATGAAATTTGGTACACAACTTTGTTGATGTACATACAAATAAATGGCCAGACGATTCTTCAATTATCTTACTAATCCTTCAAAATTAATGTTTTTTAATAACCGTTATTTTTGAGTCGTCACAGTAGCCTAACCCCCTCGAAAATTCCCAACTTCGCTAGAAGTGAGCGCAAATGAGCAATTTTAATTAATCCTGTCTTTTATATCCATTCTTTTACTTCCGATGTTCCCAAAGCTATTGTATTTTATTCCGTTATTTTAGCTCTTGTTTTTTCAACTTGAGATGATAAAAAACCTCAGTCGATTTTTTTTGTGTTCCGATAAGCGACAAAAATTCCGCGTCTTATTTCTAAATAATTTTTCTCAAAAATTCATTTAGAAAAAAAAATTCGTCCGTTAAAGTAAAAAAAAGAACAGCAAAAAAAATTGGGTTTTTTTTAACGGCTGCTATTTTGTTCTCCAGACGTTTTTCAGAAAACAAAAAATGATAAGGCCCCCAAATTGAGTCTAGTTTAATCATTTTAACCCCTATTTGTTTCAGAAGAACTGGCTTTATTTGACGGGAGCTGGAACCGTCTTTTTGGATTTCTTTTACAAATAAAATTGGAATTTACTCTTCACTGATAGAAGAATAAAATACATTGAAACCCATTTACAAAAGTATTTATTATGTGATAAAAAAGTTCTGATGTTCATGCATTTTTCATGTCTCTCGACGGTAACCTCCCGTGCATGTAAATGAAATGTATTTATTGAAATATCGTTCTTTCCGCATATGCGCGCTCGAAAACGCGAAACTACTTCTAATACTACCAGAAACGTCTAACGTTACATTATTCGTAAATGTATCTCTCTTCTGTTCTTCCCTCACGCTCCTCAAACATGTCCTTCTCTCACGAGGAGAGGACGCAAATCGGGACCCACCGATTTCGCCCAAACTGCGTGGGTAGAAGACGGTGGGTCCCCACTTAACGTTCGTTACATATTTCGCCTGAGTGGGCCATAGGAAAGGGTAAAACGCTCTCCAAAGATTTCCGAATGGAACTTGGGGGATATTTCTTCAACCATTCAACCAAAAACCTTCGTTTTGAAACTTGAATGAAGTATGCTTTCCAATAAAGCATGTTTCGGAAAAATGTAACTGTTCAAGCAATGCTATTATAAAATGTGCCTGGTGTGAAAAATGTGTATGTTTCAAATGTTTCTACGATGAATATCACCGTAAAAATTGTAAAATTATTTCTGATAATGAATAAAAAGCAGCGTACATAATTAATTGCAAGAAATTTCAAAAGTTTTATTTTCATTTTAAACTTTACCTAATTATATAAATTAACTGATTGAATATATTAAAATTCTACAATCAATAGTTGAACATGACGAAAAATTTAAAAATAATTTTTTTTTAACAGGAGCAGCGAGAATCGAACCCAAGCCAGCGGGGTGACAGGCAATGCGCTTGACCAGTGCGCTATGCCGCTGACGTGGAAATGGTTGAAAAAATATCACTCAAGCTCTAGTCAGAAATCTTTTGCGAGCGTTTTACCCTTTCCTATGGCCCACTCAGGCGAAATATGTTAGGAACGTTAAGTGGGGACCCACCTTCTTCTACCCATGTAGTTTGGACTAAATCGGTGGGTCCCGAATGGCGTCCTCCCCTTGTCAGACACGAAAAAACGCACTACCGTTTCTTTAACTTGTATGCAATTAATTACTCGATTTTCGTAAAACGGGCACTGCTTTTTCTCTTCGCTGCCCCGTATAATTACATGTATAATGAAAATGTGGGTTAAAAACGAGCTTTTTGTTTTCGATTCGCACGTTCATTAGAGCAATTCTGCAAAAAAAAATCGAACAGTAAAAATGAATATTTTGACTATCGAAAATCGTAAAAACAGCAAATGAATAGAATTATAAAAAACGGAAAAAGAAGCCTGAGTGATGAAAAAAATACTAACACTCTCCTGAATATACTGCAACAGGAAAGGGCTGGCTCGAAGATTGTCGACCGGACAATCGAAGAAGCCCTGAATTTCTTTCTGGTGAAGATCCATGGTGATGATGTGGGTCAAACCACTCTTGCACATCATTTTTGCGAGTAATTTCGACACGATACAACCGCGCTTGCGCATTTTGCATTGTTTCGAGTACGGCAAGTACGGAATAACGCCGATGATATTTTTCGCCGAGGACGTTTTACATGCGTAAGCCATTATCAAGAGTTCCATTATGTTGTTGTTGACGTCCTTTGTGCCCGTCTGTATTATGTAGAGATCTTTGCCGCGCACGGAATCGCCGATTTCCACCATCGTCTCGCGATTGCTCTTGTGATAAACGCTGCATCCTCCGTTCTTCACGCCGAGACGGCTGATGCGCGCCGCGTGAAAATAAGAATGAAGAATATGTCAATGGTTTTTGCTTCCTTGTAAACGAAACCCCGTTTTCGTTGATTTGTTTTGTTTTGCTGAACTTTTTTCGTTTGTGAGATTTTGCTGGGGTTTCGTTTTCCAAAAGCTTAAAGGGTTATATACAGGTAAAATTTTCAAAAAATTGATTTTTTCAAATTTTATTTTCGTAATGTACATATATTTAAGTACACACACAGAACATTTCTTGTCAATCCAGCGAATAATCGTGAAGTTACACGCACATTTGTAATGACGTGTCAGAGCGTTCGAAAGTGCTTTTGAAACTTTAAACGCGTTTTTCCCAAAACTGTTTTTAAATTCGGTAAGCAAGATTTCTCGGAAACAGCTGAACCGATCAGTCTCAAATTTTAATACAATCTTTTCAAGTATATTTTTTAGTAATTAATGGAAGGTTTTTTCTCACCGATAAATATTTTCCATTTTATAAACAATTTAAGGCCTATATTTTTTGTCAAAAATCGATTTTTTGTTTGTTTGAGAAGCCCCCATTTTGTCAAAAATTATTATTTTGCTTATTCCTTCGATCAATTACAAGATAATCCATCATATTAACGAAATATTTTTGATTTTTTCATTTTAGATGATCCAGTCCAAACATATCATGCTCACCGCAAGACGCCTCTTTTAGAGGTGCTCCCGGAGAAAAGCTATAGCAGCTTTCAAAATAATTATTTTTACAAATAAAAAATGTTAAAATACTGTTAAAAGTTATCATAATATGTGTACAAATTTTTACGTTAATAGATTTAAAGGTCTTCTAAAAAAAAATCTTGAAAAATCCATCTTTTTGGGCCTCCTGACTGTATATAACCCCTTAACGGTGCCAAGTTCCTGGCATTTTGGGATTTAGAGGTGAAATTTCCGATGCACGGTTGGGATTTAATTTTTCCAAAATTGCTGATACCTTCTAGATTTCGCGAAGTTTTGCAAATTTTTTACGTAAAAGAGTACAGTAGACTACACTCAATTTTTGAGATATTGGGCCAGGTTTTTTCACATAAATAGTGAAGCTTCTGTGACTGGTTGGTTTTTAACTTTGCGTCACAACGTCTGACAAAACATCCGTTGCAACCCAATCCTGCAACATCTGCCGCAACCCATACCCACAACATCCGCCGCAACCCATACCATAGAAGACTGTGCCATACCTCTGCCATTTTTTAAAATTAATCCATAAGAAAAATGCCATGTAACACCCAAAAGTCGTCATAAAACAAGCCTAAATCTCAAAAACAGGAAGAAATATTTCCCTTTAAAAAAAATCATGAAAACCAGCAATTTTTTCCTCGCCTAAAGGTATCTCACCCCTTAAGAAGAGGGTAAGGGTTTCAGCGTGAAAAAAAAAACACTTTTTTGCGAATTTTTTTCATCTATGTGGATAGAGTAAATTTATTGAATCCTTTTGTACATTGTTAAGTGTCATTTCAAGAACATTCCGTGTAATTTGTACGCGAAAATATCCACAAATATGCCGGTGCTGCGTTTTTCTCGAAACCACTTTTTCAAAGTCTGTGTTCACTGCCATTTGAAAACTACATGACCGATTTATTGCAAACTTGGTACACATTTTCTACATATAAAATACCTCCCCCCAACGGTTAGTTCGAGATTTTTTTTTACATTGAGGGGTTTTTCCACCCCCAAATTGGCGGAATTTTTCGTGATAAATAGCACCTTTCACTTTACATGACCACCAAAAATTTAGAAATTAAAAAAAAGTTATCAAAGACCGTTGGGGGGAGGATTTGATGATACTTTGACTAAATTTTGGTGGTACTTGATTTCAGATAATTTCTAGCTGAGATACAGTAAACACCGCAAATTGTGTTTTTCCAAAGGCGTTCTTGGAAAAGCTTCGTCACTGGCTTGTTTGTGAATATTTTTACGTACAAATTTCACGGAATGTTCTTGAAATGATACTTAACAATGTACAAAAGGTTTCAATAAATTTACTCTATCCATATAGATGGAACAAATTCGCAAAAAAGTTTTTTTCACGCTGAAACCCCACCCTTCCCTTAAGGGCTTACACCTAGCTGATTTTTTTAAATGTCGATTTTTCAACATTTCAAGTCGATCCGTTTGAAATTGAGGAAGTCATGGGCGTTTAGAGGTAGGTTCCACGAACCAGCGAACTTTGAACGCTTTTTTCTCAAAATGACTTTTTCAAGATCAGTGGCCACGACATCTCAGAAAGCCCTGCACCGATCTACTTCAAATTTTACAAGCTTCTTTTACATATCAAAAAGGAGTGCTCGATCGAAGGAATTATTCTTTCAATGCATAGGATTTTTTTAATCAACGAAAATAGCGCGTTATTTTTGCCTAAAATCGATAATTTCACTTTGGCCTGCAGCCATTTTTTCAAAAATCAGTGTATTATTAAATCCTTCGTCCAAGCACTAGATAATGTCATGCTAAATATAAATGCGTTTGATTTTTTAATTTCTGATTGTTTGTGCCTGAGCAGGAGTGGTGATCGCAATAGACGTTTTTCAAACAGCGTTCTAAACAATCCATTGTATCTACCACATTTATCCATATTGTTCAATACAAAAATTGCAAATGGTACTCAAAACCATATCATTAGTGTAAAAAAAAAATGTTCAACCCACACATATTTTCCCAGATAGAATTCACAAAAAATCTTTTTTTTCCGGCCACAAGGTGGGTGTAAGGCTTTAATATGTCGAGAAGAAATATCTACAGCACCTAAATTTCCAGTTTTTCATACGAAACCTGCACTGAATGGCATAGATTTTTTTTTCCCAAAAGTAGTTAGGTTTTCTCCAAACTTTGAAATTGAACAATCCCATACATATGTGATCCAAAAAAATCAGTACGCCTTAGCATCCATGGGTGGAATGCTCCTGGAGAAGCGATGAATTAGAAAAAAGTTTCATGGGGTAAACAGCAAATTGAAATAACTAGAATGCAACGTGCAAGTACCTAATTAGCACGATATTTCGCTCAAGTTCTGCGAACGGATGAAAGTTCGAAAAATAAATAGCTCGTAAGAAAGATGTGGCGAAGGCCTTGAAAGCTCAGAGATTCCTCGCTCCTAATTTTCCCTGTGGAGGAGTACTATCATTCGAGGGATATTTACCTGGCGATGAGTTCCGCGAGTTCCGGATGAGAATTCCCAGCGACGAGGACGATGTCCGAAGAGCCTGGCTTATTCACGTTCATGCCGAAGGATTTTCCACGGCTTAGCGGGCGCACGAGTCTCTCCGTCGTGTCTATGAATATTCCAAAGCAATTTATAATTCTAAAGTGCGCGTCGCACAATGCGAATACGATTCGAATTAATATAAAATAAGAAGAAAACGATGGATCGACCGCTCGTCTACGAAGTTTTTTAAATCCTTTCAATTCGTCGATAATTTAATTTACTTCGTGTAATACGGTATTGTGTCCTCTATTATTATATTTCGAACTCACTTGATCTCGTGACGCGCTTCCTCTTTTCTCTCAACAATCGCCTTCGATGGAATACAATCGATCGAGCACAAGTTTCACCGCGATAATGTGTATATTGTAACTTTTTTTATTTCGATGGCACACGATCTCGCCGACAAGACGGCGAAATCACGCGTGTAATGACCGATCAACTTTGTATATCACGTAATATACAATTGGCGTGGCGATGGAAGGGGCGATATCATTTGTATTTGCTCCAATTATATTATTTACCGATTAGCCGACAATATTACCGACCAGCTGTTCCATTCAGGGCTGCATCGTTTTTTCCCCAAAGTCTCACACGAAATATCCCCAGACTCAACCCCCTCCAAGCGATAATTCGTATTATTTTCAACGGGAAAAAAAAATATTGCACTGCTGTCACGTGGAGTGGTTCTTCGAATGGCCACCACAAATGTCAAATATTATGTAAATGTATAATTTAACGAATTACCGTTGCAGTGGACCTTTCGTGAGTACTTTTCGACTTTTTCTCAAAGTAACGCACGCCCGTGGCACATGTCATCGAGATAACACGACGTTCGTGCTCGCTTTCATTCATTTTGCGAACATAACCTCACAACGGATCGTACGTCAGATCTGCGATAGTCGATGCCTTTTCGATGTGGGCGTAACTTTGCGATATTGACAGGACTTTTGAACTTTTGGCTGTCGACGATAGAAAAGAATTTCTTTGAAGTTCTTCGAACTTCGAACTCTTGAATTTAGCCTACGCATAACCTAAAAATAGATCGAACGTCAGGTCGTACTTTCGAATATTTCGAATACTTATCGCGAGCGTTTTATGTGTTCAAACAAATGATTTTACGTTATTTGTGTAGTTTTTGGACCTGGAATCTTCCTGTAAACTGACAAAGGGCCATTGCCGATTCATCGAATGACAACGGTTATCTAAGTCGAGAGGAGGATGCAGGCTAGTAGGAGCGACACCTCCGAAAGGAGATTCGAGATCGAATGTAAGTTGGAAGGCGAAATCGCTGCGCTGGACGCGCTCAGGGAAGCGGAAGAGCGTAGCGGAAAATTGACCAGCGGGGCAGTCGCGATACTTTCGTCCCTCGAGCAAAGATTGGCCACATTGCGCAGAACTATCCTCCCAGTGTACAATGAAACAGGGAATCTACAGTTGCAGCAGCAGAGTAAGTATCGTACCAAAAATTAGTCGCGGAGACTGAAACATTCTCCTTCAACTTGGATACTTACTTGAGACGTTCCATCGAAGTTGCCAGAAAGTTACTGGCTGCTCCGAAACTTTTAGTCACTCGCGAATCAATGCTGGATATCGGAGAAGAGCCCTTTGGGCTCGATTTTTATAAAGTTTAATCACGCTGTACAATGGAAAAATGTATTAACTTTTGTCATCAGAAATGGGCTAGTTTGCAGGAAATGCACGTGTACACTTTCGACATCATACCACCCTGTAAAAGTTTTTGGTCTGAAAAATCTAGAATGATTATTGAAACATATCATGTACAGTATGGCGTGTACCACTGTGAAGAGGAATAAACCATCTGGGGATTTTTCCTGCGAAGTTGAACTCAAAGTTTTGAGACGTGGCTGTTTTTCGCTCATATTGGGTTGAAAAAAACCGGTTGAGTGTAAATTCATAATTGTAAGGAACGTGATAGGGACTACAATGAGAAAGAGTATGGAGACAGGATTTTTTGAATTAGTTAACAGGGTACAACTAGCTCGTGGCTGGAAAGAAGAGGAATTTTCATGAATGTTTTCCGAGAAAACGTGTGCAGGTTTTCAAAAGATTTTTCTTTGCATTAAGGGGAAAGATCATTTGGAAGGTCAAAAACTAGAGTTATTTCGTGATTTTTTTTCATGCGAAGAATACTCGTGGAAATGTGTAACTTTGTGTGCTTTTTATTAGATATTTTAATTACGCAAAAATATTTTATTATTTTTTAAAATCGAGATTGCCAGTCGTGTACATCGATGTTCAGAGGAAGTTGCTCAAAAAGTTTCCGCACTCCTGGAGCTCTTCCTCATGCTGTAATTGTCTGAAACAAAAAAATAAAAATGATTCTTTAGGGTAACACCCATATGCTGTCGGTGAAGCAGGATTTTGGAAATATATGCAAAATTCACGAAATGACAGCTTAATAAAGTCAATTTTGTGATTCTTTATGAAATTTTTGCTATATTTAAGGGCAAAAGTACGCTTTATTTTTGGAATTAAAATATTATTTAGGTTCACCGACAAACTGATAGTACAAGGAAGATGCGTGACAAATTTCATCAAAATCGGTTGAATAGTTTTTGAGTAATCACTCCAGCAGTTGTGAAAAATACAGTTTTGAGAAGAACGCGCTCAAAGTTTCAACAAGAGGAAACTTAATGATTTTGATGTCTTACTGGCTAATCCGCGATTCCAGCGCCATACAGGATTCCTTCGGCTTCCTCGTAAAAACCATCTTCCGGCTGCTGCTGCTCTCTACGGGCTTTCCTACCCGAAATTCAACAAACCAATAGGTGAACAGGGGATTCCAACTCATTTAATTAGAACTCGGACCAAAAAGTTTTTTGGCAATGGCACTATGCCCTCTGTTATTTTCCATATTGGGATTATTGTGTTGGTTTCCAAAAAAAATTCTCTTCCGTAAAGGTCCCTTAGGTATCACATGAGAACGTCCACAACTGGCCCATGGTGAATTTTAAAGTACCTGCGACGCTCCGCATCAACAACGATGGGCCCTACCGCGCACGACTACGAAACATAAAAGATCGGAGCAAGACGAAATATACAAGGGCGTTTGTACAGATCATCGTTTGCAAAACGTCCTTTGCGGTGACCACTGCTCTTCGGAAACAGAACATCCGAAATAAAAGAATCAAACGCATTTAGTTTTTCCATGAAATTATCTAGCGCTTGGACGAAGGATTTAATAAAATATTGATATTTAAACAAATAGCAGTCCAAAGTCTAAAGTGAAAGAATCGCTTTTTGGTGAAAGAAACGCTCTATTTCCGTTGATACAAAAAGCTGTGCATTGGAAAAAAAAATTCCTGCGTTCAAGCACTGCTTATTGATATGCAAAAGAAGCTTGTAAATTTTTTAAATGGTCGGCGCAATGATTTTTGAGGTATCGTTGTCATCAAATTTGATAAACTCATTTTGACAAAAACGCTTTTAAAGTTCGCCAGTTCGCAGAACGTCCCTTCAAACGCCCTTGACTCCCTCAAATTTGAACGGATCGAGGTGACATTTTCAAGAAATATTTGGGGAACGTTATTTATACTTTAAGAATCCGTCGAAAAACGAGCATCGTAATTGCAAAATTTTTAACTAGATCTAAGCCCTCAATAATTGCAGGAGTTATCGTCCGAATCTTTTGAAAAAATCGTTTCGAGAATCATACATTTAACCCTTTGAGGTCTGTAACTTATTGTTAATGGTCACATGGGGTCCGTGTGACCCCAGCCATGTTTAAACAATTGCCACTTTGATTCTATTGTTCCGAATGGCTTATAAAAATTCAGGGTGTTAGTTTGAATATTCTAGAATATAGGATTCTCAGTATAATATTGTAATCGACATTTAAAATAGCCGGAAAAAATCAGGAAGGGATCAATGTTTAAAGAAAGGCATTTTTTACGTAAAAAATCATAACTCTTGCAACTTTCAATTTAAAAAAAGTGCAGGGTGATACTCTTGAGATACGATAGTTTAAGGAAAAAAATAGCTTCATAGTGGGCGTTTCAAAAAACGTATTCATTTGGACGTTCGAAGAGGGTTTATGTCGGAGTTAAAAAAAGAACCATAGTCGTGAAAAATGAGCACTTAATTCGCAACAGCGGCTCGAAAAATTATGAGATCATAGTGTAAACAGAGTATATATGAAAAATATTTTTAGAAAATACATCAAAAAATAAAAAATATTAAAAATTCATAAATGAATCACGTTTGTCCCCCGCAGTCGACACACATGAAAATCCTGTGCTTGTCGCACATTCTAAATGGTTTTATAGTTTGCCAGGCAGTATTGTAATGAGTTCTAAATGACGTAGACGGACGGCGCAAGGAATTCGCATTTCGGAGTAATTCATATAAACTTGATAGAAAACAATTTTACCGTTCTCATAACCTAATTAAGGGGGAATACACAAATTACGTAACGCAAAATTTCCCAATTTTTGACCCCCCCCCCCCCCCCCCACGTAACAGGACCGTAACGCTTGGGCAGAACCCCCCCCCCCCCTATTCCGTTACGTAACGGGTGCTTTGTCGTCAATAATTGCGATTTTTTTCATAGACATAACTAATTATGAAAGGATCGGGTATATACTCATTTTATGAAGTATATATTCATCTAGTTTTATATCAATTTTTATGACAAAATCTTAAAAATTAACCGAGATATATGCCTTAATTTGACGACGAAAAAAAAAATTCTCTTCATTGTCCCATCGATATCTTTATGAAAGGTTATCTGTAAATTGAAAGTCAACAATCCATCGATATCTATACAACTGTAGCTATCGTTATGCGTAGCCCTTTTTCTATTTTTTTTTTACAAAACGCCGGCAGTTTGAACATTTTTTTCTATTTTCAAGGCTCTTTTTCTGTATTCAAGCAGTCTTTAAAAACAGTAATTATCAAATGATAAAAACGCGGATACGTACAGCCTTAGTCACTGCGATTACAAAAATGTTTTTAAAAAAATTGAAAATCGGTTGATAAGTTTTTAAGTATTCGCTCAGACAAGGTCGAAAAAATTCGTTTCGAGAAAAACGCGTTCAAAGTTTTCGTTCCGTGTTTCTTGATATAAAGTTAAGATTTTTTCTAGAATATTGATACTTACATTGAAGTACCTAGTCGCGGGCGATATGACGGTTCTTCATCTTCATGATAGTTCACAAAATAATAAGAGCCTGTACTTTATCTATTGTAAATGATGCTACACCTGTAGGGACTGACGCCACTAATCGGTCGCGCTACCTGTTCTCACCAAAGTGACTATAACTCCGTCAATTTTCGGACTTGTGAATAAAAAGGTTGCCAACATATTTTTCAATACATGTACTTTCAAGAATTATAAAAAAAAATGTCCTTCAAATTTTGCTTGGGGGATGTAGGAAAGGTACTGTGCAAGTTCTTGCACAATGATTTTCCCCCCTAATTGACATTGCGTACAGAAAGCTGTCCATGGTAAAATTGCACTCGAGGTTTAAATAAAAAAACATGAACATGCAGAAATTTTGCTATTTCTGGCAGTTTTAAAATCGTAACGTAACGCAAACCTTGACCCTATGTACGTAGACCGTAACGCCTGGCCGACCCCCCGTCCCCCCAATTGCGTTACGTAATTTATATACGGCCCCTTACGTAGAGTGATTCGACACAGAAAAGAAGACCACTTTTTTACAAAAAAAGAATCCGATTTTTTTGTATCTACTACCCCTGCGAAACTGCTGTCGCGAATCGTCCGACCCAAATCGGTGTTTACAAAGGACAATCCAAAGCACCTTTACAAGGCAGGCTAGCCCCCTTGGCTGTCCACAACTTATAATAATTTTGGCTCAAAGTCGCGAGTGGGGTCCCCTGGACCCTATGTGACCGCGGAGGGTTGAAGCTGTTTTTTCGTGACTTCGCGTTGATCGCGTTGCACAGTAGGAGAAAAGCCCAAAAACCTGGCCAAAACCTCAAATGACCTTTGACGGGAATGAAAATTGGCTTACAGGGGTTTTCAAGGTCGCTGATTACGAATCTGAAAGCCAAATTATCGTAAACAAAATGGCCGATCCAATATGGCTGACATGAATGTTAAAAAGTTGCCAGATGTCGACAAAAATTGGTATTTACGGGTTTTCAAGGTCGCTGATTACGAATCCGCAAGCCAAATTATCGTAAAAAAAATGGCCGATCCAATATGGCCGACATGAACGTTAAAAAGTTACCAGATGTTGACAAAAATTGGTATATACGGGTTTTCAAGGTCGCTGATTACCAATCCGATATCTATTGTTTATAACTTGCAACAAAGAGCTTACAGCAAATTGTTATAAACAAAATGGCCGAGTATCCTGCTAAATAGATAAATTAATATATTTAAAAAAATCATCATAATAAAATAAACGTGAACAGTGTATTCTACGCAATTATTATTTTTATTTCCAAAATACATACGGAACGTTTCAAAAATAGAAAATTTTATTCTTAATCAAAATCGTAATCGGAGTCGGAGTCGGAGTCAGAATCATTATCCGAGTTTGTATCTATTACAACTCCCGGCACGGCTTCAATCTCGGCGCAAAATTCGTCTCTATATATATATATATATTCAAATATTTTATTTGAATGTTATAACATTTCATTCATATTTAAGAAATTTTTATGTGGTTGATTTTAATATGTATATATATATATGCATACGTATATATCATAATTAAATCACAGAAAATTTATATATATATATATACACATACATATATATTAAAATAATTTATTTCAAGCGTATAACAGCCGTCTTGTCCGTTATGATGCTACTTCACCCATTCTCAGGTAGAGGCGCAGAGGCTGCTCAATAGTGCCGGATGCACGCTCGGCTACCGCACGATGCGAAAAAAATCATAACGGACAAGACGCACGTTTTCCGCAGGTAACTCTTGTAAATTTCGAAAGCTTATACATTAAACTAAAGGCCGAGACTAGGAGCTTTGCAAAATGTGACAAAATATATAACTTTTCGGACCGTTGAAAATATAAGTTTTCAAAATTATTCAATTTTATTTATGCCGAATTTTATTTATTTATTTATTCAATTTTATTTATGCTACATTTCAATCATTTATACATAAACTTTAGATTCAACCGATGTAAAAACATGTTCTACATACCTCCAGAAGTCGTATCCATGTTGCAGAATTGAAATTAAACCCGTCACTTTAAAGTTATGGGTTTTTGAAGTCAGCGTTATTTTCGTCTGTTCAGCGCGTGACACGTACACTCTTCACGAACACTAACTGCCAACTGACGCTGCGGCGCAGGTATACACTTAAAGGGCTTTCCCTTCCACAATAGAATGCAGTTACTAGTCCTCTACCTGAATGACTACTCAACTGACCCTATTTCGAAAATTTATTTTTTGGGGTTTTGGCCAGGTTTTTGGGCTTTTCTCCTACTGTGCGTTGATGAAAAAAACCTGTTGAGAGAATATCCTCGGAAATAACAACAAGAATTGAGTATCGTCTGAACTTTTCCACAAGAATCATTCGCCACGAGTCTCTGCTGTCCACAGATATCGAGCGGACACTGACGGTTTTGGACCACGCGATCGGTTACTACGGAGTTTGCCAGGAGGTGGAGAGCGCAGTGCGTGGCGGTCCGAGCGGTCCCGGGGGTCTCGATGCTTTCCTCGAAGCCATGAATCGTCTCTACAACGCGCAGCGCTACTTCCAGAAGAACAATCCGACCTCGGTCGAGTTGGAGAATCTCGCGACGGTGTTCGGTGTTGGTCTCGACGCGCTGTGCTCGGAATTTCACGATATTCTCGCGCGTCAGAGCAAACCGATATTGCCGATAATACTGCTTGATCTGATCGGGTCTGATGAGGACACGAGTGGCGAGGACGCGCCCCAATCGCTCAATCAATTGCCCGAGAGCGCGCTCAGCGATCTCATCAAGATAGCCGGTTGGCTCGAGGACCGGGGACATCGTCGACACGCAAAGATCTACTCCTCGGTACGATCCGCTGTGGTGTTGCGATCTTTGCAACTGCTCAAGGAACATCAGAGAAGCGCAAGCGGCGGGAGTACGCATGCCGGCAGTCCAATGCCGGTACGGAAATACACTCGTTATTATTAGCATTGAAAATACTTTTAAAACTGTATATGTTTTTAGCAACGAAAATGCTTTTAGAACTGTATATGTTCCTTGAGGTAGGCTGGGTATAGGGGTTTGAGTTAGCAGGATGTTACACGAAATTAACGCTACCCCCGCTCCATTGCGACTGTCCTGTAGTAGAGTGTGGGGGAGCTGTGACATGCTAAATGCCTTTGACTGATTGAAAAAGGCCGAATGTAGTGCACATCTGTGGTTCAAAATTGTAATGTAGTGTAATTGCGTAGATGAAAATTGCCAAGGATTGTCAACTTCCGGAACACATCCTTATGTGGGAGTGAAAGTCGATAGAAAATCGTACTTCCGGCGCCAAAGAGATTCCCAGTTTTTTTTATTTGCGCAAGTCCTTTCTAGTACCTAAGAAAAGCGCCAAAAAATCTGGCAACAATTTTCAACTTTCGGAACATATCCTTATGGGGACGTGAAAGTCGAATGAAAATTGTATTTCCTGCGCCAAAGAGATTCTACGTTTTTTATTTGCTCAAGTCCTTTTTAATACCTAAGAAAAGCGCCAAAAAATCTGGCAACGATTTTCGACTTCCGGAACACACCCTTATGGGGAGAGTAAAAGTCGAATGAAAATCGTATTTCCGGCGGTAAAGGGACTCCCAGCTTTTTATTTGCACACGTAATTTCTAATACCTAATGGAAGCCACAAAAAAAATGCCAAGGATTTTTAACTTCCGCAACACACCCTTATGGGGGAGTGAAAGTCGACAGAAAATCGTATTTCTGGCGAACTTGATTTCTATAGATTTTGTTCAGATTTTAACCAGACATTGTTCATATCATTCTACATGTTTGAATGAAATTTCAGAACAGTCGAGTATTTAGATTGGGAGATAGTGGGTTTTTAAATTTCAACTTTTAACACAGGGTCTGCAGTGAATTTTAGACGGAATAATTTTCCTTAAAAAATATTTGCCCCCTATAATAAGAAGATATATGGCAACACCGCATCATTCCACGTATCCAATGACGTGAGTTTGCGCGGCATATTTGAAACAATACTGCAACACAGATTTTTATTTGGAAGTAATTTTTAATCGAACAAAGTTTTTAATTAGTCATGAATGCACCAATACTTTTATTTGTTAATGAAGATAATATAAACAGTATAAAATATTAATATTTATAATGCAAATGTTTTTGATGACAACGTTTTTAACTTTAGGAACGCGATAATTATCTTTTCCTCGAAGTATTGAACAATACTGTTCTGCGGTATTGCCATATATCTTCTTATTATAGGGGACAAATATTTTATACGGAAAATTATTCTATCTAAATTTCAATGCAGACTCTCCAGTGTTAAAAGTTGCCATTTTAAAACCCATTATCTCCTAATCTAAATAGTCGACTGTTCTGAAATTTCACTCAAACTCCATAATGATATGAACAATGTCTGGTTAAAATTTGAACAAAATCTATAGAAATCAAGATTGCCCGCTCGTATTACCTTGAGGAAAGCCACCAAAAAATTGGCAACGATTTTCAACTTTCGGAACACACCCTATATTTCCAGCGGTAAAGGGATTCCCAGTTTCTTAATTTGCGCAGGTCATTCCTAGTACCTAAAGTTAATTACATGTAGGGAGAGAGAAAGGGGGGGAGGGGAGAGCGAGAGAGAGAGTCTCTTCTCACACACAGAAAGGCAAACAAAATCGATTCTAAATTTTTGTATGTTTTTTTCACACGATATTATATGTCCCATTCGTACTTATCCGAACACGTACCAACACCATGGCGAGCCACAAAGGAGTGTGTAATCATGTTTTTACTACTTCGACAAAGAAAATTGCCCCTTGTCATGGTGTCAAAGTTTGCATTGTTGAACGGCAACGAATGTTTTAGCATTGAAAAATTTAGCTCTAAAAATGAAAGTTCGGAACGTGCCGATTGCTTCCTCATTAATTTATTTGCATCCCAAAGCTGACCAACTGAGCGAGTTTGCTTTTTTTACAACGAAGCTTGCTCAATGAGGAAGCCAAAATTTGAAGACCAACGTGCCGTCGTTGAAGTTCAGACTTACAATGATACCGTTGTGTAAAAAAAATTGCTTGCATTGTCAGGTTTTCGAGCGAAGTAAATCAGCGAGGCATCAATGTGCAAGTTTTTAATTTTTAAATATTGTATTTTCAATTTTCTCTCATGGGCCCTTGTGGGCTTTTGAGGTCCCATTTCTTGCACATTTTACCGCACACTCGTTACTTCACTATTTCCAGCTCTCGGATTGGCTAATATAATATTGATTTTTCGCTTCTTTATTCGCAGCGCGCGAAATTTGCGCATCGTCACTCGATAGCGGGCCAGGAGACCGCGGGACGTCGTACGTCGCGACGTTTGCAACACGTAATCGAGAAAAAGGCCTCGAAGATGCTGATGCGAGCGTCCCAAACGACAGGATTATCGTTCCCGTCTTCGAGGAAACCGCTGCCCCTGCCTTCGGGTCACGCCCTCGAGGACGCAGCGCCGGACGAGCAGGAGATGGAGAATTATCTTCTTCTGACGGCCGGCTTGCACAAATTGATGCAGGCCGAGCGTGGCCTCGTCGCGAAGATCCTCCGGCAGCTCTTGCAGCCTCAAGTACTCGAGGCGACCGTCCGCGACGCGATGGATCTCGTCGCCCACGACGGCGAAAGTATCGCGACGCGAGCCAAGCGTTGCATAGCTAGACGGGACTTCTCCGCCGTTCTCGTCGTTTTTCCGATTCTCAAGCATCTCGGCGAGCTCAAGCCCGATCTCGAGCGTACCGTCGAGGGCTGCGACTACGCTTTGCGATCGAAATTCGCCTCGGTCCTCAATACTCTCAATACCACGGTACTTTTCCGCTTCACGAACGTTTTGTAATTCGTATCGGTCTGGTCAATTCAAATTGGGGTGAATTTTTTTCAACAAGTGTACCCTCGCGATATATAGATACATTTTACGAAATTGGGTCGTTACGGAGATCTGCCAAAAACGGGCGCAAAGGGGCCGTCCATAAATTACGGAAGGCAATTGGAGGGGGGGGGGGCAAGGTTTGCGTTACGTCACGATTTTAAAACTGCCAGAAATAGCAAAATTTCTGCATTTTCATGTTTTTTTATTTAAACCTCGAGTGCAATTTTACCGTGGACAGCTTTCTATACGCAATGTCAATTAAGGGGGAAAATCTGTGTGCAACAACTTGCATAATAGCTTTCCCACAGCCCCCAAGCAAAATTTAAAGGACATTTTTTTTATAATTCTTGAAAGTACATGTATTGAAAAATATGTTGGCAACATTTTTATTCCCAAGTCCGAAAATTGACGGAGTTATAGTCACTTTAGTGAGAAAGGGTAGCGCGACCGTTTAGTGGCTTCAGTCCCTACAGGTGTGGCATCATTTACAATAGATAAAGTACAGGCTCTTATTATTTTGTGAACTATCATGAAATTGAAGAACCGTCATATCGCCCGTGACTAGATACTTCAATGTAAGTATCAATATTCTAGAAAAAATCGTAACTTTATATCAAGAAACACGGAACGAAAACTTTGAACGCGTTTTTCTCGAAACTAGTTTTTTCGACCTTGTCCGAGCAAATACTTAAAAACTTTTCAATCGATTTTCAATTTTTTAAAAACCATTTTCGTAATCGCAGTGACTAAGGCTGTACGTGTCCGCGTTTTTAACATTTGATAATTAATTTTTTAAAGACTGCTTGAATACTGAAAAAGGGCCTTGAAAGTAGAAAAAATGTACAAACTGTCGGAATTATGGAAAAAATTTTAAAAAAAAAAACGGCCACGCATAACGATAGCTACAGTTGTAAAATTGGGAAATTTTGCGTTACGTAATTTATGGACGGCCCCAAAGGCGTGTTGGAGGTTGCATTTAAAAGATAAGAAACAAGCTCCATTGTGCGTGTTTATTTTTCACGCTTGCTCACTCACTAGGATACCTAGCAGTGTTGGGCGTTAATCAATTCAATTTTCACACAGTTCATTCATTGACTAAAAAAGTAATTGCATTTAATTTAATTGCAATCAACATTAATTGCAATTACACTATCAATTGCATGTTGCAATTTAAACAATTGCAATTAAGTTTCTTAATTGTTCTAAGGTACAATTAAAACTAACAATTAACCTATTTAACTTTACAGATATCAGGCAAAAAAGATTTAGATATTATTATCGATTATTATATATATATTATTGATGATTAGTATCAGTCTTTTATTTGCTACTCATATACGTATTTCAATAACTTACACATTTGTTCTGGCGCCACCCCGCGCCCTATACAATAATCAGTTTTAATTGTTAGTTTTTAATCAAATACATTAGAATATTGAAAAGTGATTATTTTCTAATTGTAGAAAGTCACGATTAACAATTGGTTAATTGTTAATTGCGACCACAGCGATTAACAATTAATTAATTGTTAATCGTGAGTTTTCACAATTACAATTAATTGTTATAGTCGTGATTAAAAAATAATTAATTGATAATCTTTAGTTAACCTAGCAATTAAATTTTGTCCAACCCTAGGCTACATCTACCTAGAGGCCCGGAAAAAATGGGCAGTTTAAAATTTTTGCTTGCAAAACGGTTGGTGAAAAAGAAACGCATTTTTTTAACCCAAAGGTACATATATTGAGATCCTTTAAAAAATCACCCAACAAATACAGAAAAACAACAAAACATGGCCGCCGACAGTGACATTTTTTTCGCGACGTTTGGCGGTGGACACTCCAGCTCAAACGATCTTTTCGAAATTTAAAAACCAAATGGGTTATCATTCAAGTTAACAATAAATACGAGTTGTTGACGATCGTCGATTTTTTAATTCATTTTTTTTTAAACGTGGCGACGAATTGAAACTAGAGCATATAAAATTTATGAGAAAATTCGTAATTCTTATGTAATTATTAAAAAATGAAGAACAATTTTTAACAAAAGTGAGATCGTCACTGACCTTTGAGGTATTCCTTTCACAAACCCGAATATTCAACAATGAACTTGGTTTCGTCTATGGTCAGGTAAAAATACATTCCAGTATACTGGTAAAATTTCATGCCAAGTTACCGAACGTCTAACGAAAAAATTACGACTCTAAATATCGTCTCATTTGTACGGCCTTTTATGGGGATGACACGCTGGACACATTTCTATCGAATTATTTTTACACTAAATAACTTTAGAAACCTGGTATAAACTGCTCACACGTGTAAAAAAATCTAAAAATACCGTTACGACAATAAAAACAGGCGGTCATGGAATGTTTAAAAAAAAATTAATGATCAAACTTATAAAAGCGACTAGCAGAAGAATTTTCGTAGCCGCGACTTTTCGGAGAAAATGTAAAAATGTAAGTCTACTATATTTGCGCGAATTTCTTTATTCCAGTTTATCGTTGGGTACAATAATTAATTGTGCTTCATTTTTATTGAGCGACACTGTAATTTACCAATGATTCAAAAGGACCCGCCTCATGCCCCCACAAAATACGGCCCTCCGCGAAAGGAATACTTTAAATGTTATTCATCGTATCTCCTGTAAATTTGGAAACAATCCATCAAGTGGTTCCCGAGATATGTCCACCGACTTTAAAACCAGTGGTTCGAGAAAAAACGCGTTTAAAGTTTGACGGTGCTGCTACCGCTCGCCCGGTCGACTGTTAGAAACTGTAGCTCATTACAATTTTAGAAATACGCCAGTGACATTTTTCAAGGAATATAGCTAAAAGGTAGTACTATCGAATGAAAATATTTTGTGAAAATGCAATTTTTCTAGTCTAAGTAGATGTAGCCCGTTAAGATATTCCTTTCGCGAAGGGTCGTATTTTGCAGGGGCACAAACGGGGCCCTTCTGAGTCATCGGTAAATTACAGTGGCGCTTGATAAAAATGAGTTACAATCGATTATTATGACCACCGATAAACGGGAATGAAAAATTTCGCGCAAATTTAGTAGATTTAGACATTTTACACTTTTTCTGAAAAGTCGCGGCTACGAAAATCCTTCCGCTAGGCACATGTTTCCAAGTTTTATGATTAATATTTTCTTTAAACAATGGGTGACCCCCTGTTTTTATTGTCGTTTCGGAATCTTTAGAATTGTTTGGATGCGTAGAGCCGTTTATGTCAGATATCTAGAATTATTAAGGCGTTACCCCCACTTGTAGCGCAAAAAAAGGCCTTTTTCATGATTTTTTTAAAAGAAAACTACAAAACTTTTTTAATCGATCAATATACCATCTTAAAGAACACATCTTGAAGAACTTTCAGTAATTTTTTTATTGAAAAATATTACATTGTTTAGTGGCAAATGGCCGTCAATGAAATAATGTTTTTATATACACGGTTTGCGGTGACCAACATTGCGGCGAAGTGGATCATCTGAAAAAAAATGCGGATGGATTTAGTCAAATATAAGTATAAACTAGTCTTTAATTGAAGGATTTTAAAAAATATTCATTTTTCACAAAATGGCGGACAGTCAAAGTTAATGGTTCGATTTCAACGAAAAAAACGACCGTTTTTTGGCTATAAAACGGCCATTTTTTTTTTCGAAAAAAAAATCGAACGATTAAGGGGGGATTGTCTTTTTTTTCGCAAAATTTACCGCTTTTTGGGAATTTTTTTGTGAAGAAAGTATACAACGGAAAACTTGTGAAACTTGGCATATAGTTTTATCGATCTGTTTACTACATACAAAAAAATTTTTAAACAATTTCATCAAAAAATCCGCCTCCCACCCCCCTCGACGCGCGATGGTCCTTTTTTGATGGTGTGCACGATTACAGCCTTCACGTTCATCCTGCAACAAAAACCCAAAAAGCATTTTACTTTAGACACATATAGCTATCGTTCGATGAAGGGAAAAAAAATTGACGATTTGGTGACGTTTTGAACTTGAAGTATCGATTTTTCGAAAAAAATTGATCGATTTTTTGTTATAAATAAAAAACTATTAAACGTATTGCTTTTTTGCTTCATCAAACGATAAAAGGATGTCAGCTGAGCATTCTGTCCAAATTTTTAGGCAATCGGTTGAATATTTTTTGAGAAATCGTGCACACCATCAAAAAAGGACCATCGCGCGTCGAGGGGGGTGGGAGGCGGATTTTTTGATGAAATTGTTGAAAAATTTTTTTGTATGTAGTAAACAGATCAATAAAACTATATGCCAAGTTTCACACGTTTTCCGTTGTATACTTTCTTCACAAAAAAATCCCAAAAAAGCGGTAAATTTTGCGAAAAAAAAGACAATCCCCCCTTAAAGACTACATTTTTATGTATTAAATAAGCCTGCAAAATTTCAAGAAGATCGGTTCATTAGTGTTCGAGTAATCTTGGTCACCGACTTCAGAAATGCCATTTTGAGAAAAACGCGTTTAAAGTTTCAATTTCAGTTTACACGAAGAAAATATTTTTTTTGTAAACTTACATAGTCATCTATTCCGGGTCCATACAGAAGTATGGGCCCGGAATAGATGACAGAAGTATGGGCCCGGTACAGACAGAAGTATGGGTTTATGTACAGAAGTATGGGCCCGGATACTTATACTTCAAAAAAATGCAATAAAAAAATCGACTTTTTCAAAATCGCAAATGGGGGTAACCCCTTAAGTATATCAATTATTAGATAGAAATGAGGCCAGCATATAATCTCCGTCAAGTGCCGCATAAATTGGACGATTCTTAGAGTCGTAATTTTTGTTTTATTAAACTTAGGTAACGTGGCTTAAATTTTTACCAGCATACTGGCATGTATTTTTACTTCGTTGTGGACGAACATTAGTTAATTGTTAAATATTCGGGTTCCGGAAAGAGAAATACCTTAAACATCGTTGTTTTTTGGCGATCTCCCTGCGCCCAAGACGCGTGAAATTTTTTTTTGCGAAAGCGATAATATTTTCACCTTGTAAGAGCTCGCTGAAGCATGACCATTGTTGTCGATACTGGAAAATAGTGCCTCTGCGATCATTTTTCATTTCTCAAACATGTCAGTGAAATTGTGATTATATCTTCAGGGTGCCAAGGCATTGGAAGATTTCGCGGAGAGCGTACGAAACGAGTCCGGAGCGGCATTGCCGAAGGACGGCACCGTTGCCGAGAGTACCAGCAACGTTCTCGTGTTCCTCGAACAATTGGCCGAGTACGCGGACACCGCTGGCGCCGTTTTGCGACGTAACAACGAGGGCGAGACCGCCGGAGCGAGTTCGAAAGAGATCGAAAACGCCGATCGCGTTCTCCTCGGAGTTTACATAAGTAAAACATCATGCGTGTCGTCCGTTCAAAGTGCACTCAGTCAATTCATTTCTGTTCTTTGAAATACAATACCGTACGAAAATGTTGATCGACGGATCAAATCAATCGCGTTCAACAAATACTCCTACGTGTTAATCGAAAAAACGACCAAATGTTGCAGAAAAAGTTCTGGCTCAATTGAATCTCGCTCTCGTGAGCAAAAGCGACGCCTCCTACTCGGATCCGGCCCTCCGAGCCCTCTTCCGCCTCAACAATCACAATTACGTAGTGAACGCCCTGAGACGAAGTTCCCTTATGGAACTGCTGCTCCTCGCGGAACCAACGGCCGAGAGGACGTATCAGGATCTTTTGGCTCGCGACAAAACGAATTACGTGGCGGCGACCTTCGCAAAAGCTCGAGTCCATTACGATCATCCTCTCGACGAGCCCGGTACCGTTTTCTCTTCCTTCGCTCTATTCGATGACGGTGAAGTTTGCATAGTTAGAATGCAATGATAATTAATTCTTTTTAATTGCTCAAATATTTTTTTGCTGTGAAAATCGTTCGAATGCTTTTACATATTATTAGTAGAGATTTTCAACCTCAATTTAAAAAAAAGGCTTCGAATAATGATGAAAATAAAGAAATAAAAGTAAAAAAAACAATCGTGGCGTTCCAACTATGCAAACTTCAACGTCATCCTGTTCAAAGTGACATTCCTTTCCATTTATTTTTTCATCGAAACTCAATCGAATCCTGACAGGGTCATTCAGTTTTCGATAGTTACTTACAAATCGTCGATCTTGACCTTGATATGACGTTGAAGTTTGCATAATTAGAATGCAACGAAAATTAATTCTTTTTACTTTTTTTTTGCTAATTTAGGAGGTAAAAATCGCTTAATCGTTTTTACGTAGTCATTACGAATTTACAGGCTCAGTTACAAAAAAAGGCTCTAGATAATGATAAAAATAGAGAATAAAAAATGAAAATCGTTGCATTTTAACTATGCAAACTTCAACGCGATTCTTTGATTTATATTATAAGACGCATTCTGAGTAATCCTGACTTTGAATTATGTCGCGGTCTCCTTTTTCATTCGAACGTCATCGGACTCTGAAGGTTCGAAATTTGGGAGTGCTGGAGGCGTTTTTCATAAACACGGTGTCTAATTTTGACCAGAACTGAAATTGCATGACATTTAAGGATTTTTAAGGCAAGGAATGGGGATTTTTTCATGACTCTTAGTATGACTTTCTGGCATAGAAGTATACTTAATGATTCTACAATGAGACCGATTTTCGAAATTTTTATATTTTTATTTTGCTCTTTCAAACAGATGTGTGTTGTATGCCAATAAAAAGTATACGGAATAAACGAAAAGTCACCGAACTGTACAATTCCATATGTAGTTAAAAATGTGAGACAAACATAATTTCAAGATTGCTGTAAAGAAATATATTTTGGGAACATCTAGAAAAATATTACATACATTTACGAACTTTGAGTAATATCATCTAGTCGCTTTACACGAATAACAAAGAAAAACTAATATGTTGAGATAACGCATCATTTTCTTTTACTTTCTTCTATTTTATTTTCTATCGATTCGATATTTGCGTCTCTATCGGCAAGTACCACAAAGTTAGTTCATATTGAATATAGACTCAACGATAATTTAGTACGGTATAATAATTCAGGTAGACTGGTATTTTTTTATGACATTTCATGACTTTTTCAGGGTCGAGCGTAATTTCATGACATTTAAGATTTTTCATGATTTTTCAGGTCGGTAGACACCCTGATAAAATGCTTTGAAGTTGCGTTTGTTTGGAATTGCGAGTAGAGTGAACGTATATTGAAGCTTTCTTTTCGATAATAGTGAATGAATATCCCATTGCATCCACACACGCCGCGAACGAGTGGAATAATGAGGAACAATGAGGAAAAAATGTAAGGCGTATTTTCAAAACTTTAAATCTTGATAGCAACCTTCGTACGGAGGATGACGGCCGCATAAATCGAAGTCAGGATTACTCAGGATGATGGTCCTTACGGTGATGATCATCAACGAGAATCAACATCATTAGCGGCTTCGTAAAGAATAACCTTGTTTTTTTTTGTTGGAAATATTCCTTTGTACACTCTTTTGGAATTTTATGGGCCGGTGCCTGTCACTACTCCACCTTGATCACTACTTCCCGTTCAGAGACCCTGCCAGGGTGTTGCCCTCACATGGTTGTTACGCATCATTGATTCAGAAATTCCCTGACTTTTTCCACCAGGTTCTCCACATAGGTTTTGCGAATATTCCAGAGAGATTGCGGTCAAATAAAGACCATATTTTTTTAAGATAAAATATATGCAAATCTTAAATATTGAAATAAAATGTTTTTAAACTCAAATTCATAAAATAACTTAAGCACTGTAAAGTTAAAAAAAACATTAAAAGCGAATACAGAATCTGTTCTTTATTATAGGTATTTTTATGTCGGTGTCACGAAATAAAAAATAAATATAAACTCTTATCTACAATAATAGTGTGGTTATGTATTGAAAAATCCAATGCAAATGTATAGAGCTTTAGAGTAAATTACTTTTGTTTTTTAAATGTTCAATGTTTGGCACTGACATAACTTTTTTGTATATAATGAAGAATAATATAATTATTAAAAATATACAAAAATATTTATTTTTACACTGTTCAGTTTTTTGTCAAGTCGGTTTTATTTTTCGTAATTCTTGGAAAGAGTTCTGGAAAAAGCGTAGATAATTTTCAAAATACCCTGACTATTCCAGGAGGAAAGAAATTCCGTGAGTTTTCCAGGATTTGCATATGCGTAACAGCCACTCGATTCTGGTGCCCTACCGTATCATGAACTGCCTCTCGCCCGGTAGTCGGTGCGCGGTTATGCGGTCACCCATCCAAGTATTGGCGACCCGACACGGAATATCGCCGCAAATCGGACGCCCGTCCACTATTGTCACCACAGGAATGTGTCTTAACCTCGTTCTTCTTCGTTTTCGCAGAACCCGCCTCGAAAGTTCTGAAGGAACGTTTTTCCGGTTTCACGCGGGATCTCGAAGAGGCGGCCAAGTGTCAGCGCACGTATTCCGTGCCCGATCCTCGTCTTCGCGAAGAACTTCGACGAGAATTGGAACTCGCCTTGGTTCCCCCGTATTCTCTGTTTTACGGAAAATATCGTGCTATGTCGTTCTCAAAAAATCCCGGCAAATACGCGAAATACACGCCCGAAATGGTGTCCTCGCTGATTAAAACGTTCTTCGACACTGCCGCGTGAATGGGCATCGCACAACTTCATAGACTTTTCGTAACAATCTCTGATTATTTAATAATAAAAAGTAACGACTATTGGAAGAAGAAAAGAATTCTTTCAAATTTTTTTTCTCACACTTTCTATGCTAAGAGTGTCGTAAACGCGATAGAAACTCTCCCCGGGTGAGCATGCGTTGTATCAATTGTACGACAAAAAAAGAATGCGAAACTTACCCACAAGATTGCATCTCGCGCTTGTTCTGTAAAATAAAGAGAGATCACCAATGCGAGAAGCAGATGCTTCTTTTTTTTAGTAAACACCCATTTAATAAAGCAAATTTAGTTACAATATCTATACGGTTCCATTTACCAACGCACTGAGTGAATTTAATCGCCGTTCCGGGCGCTCGATCGTCTCCGATTTAAAAAAAAAGAAAAACAAAAGAAAACAGAGAAAAATGTCCGATCGACGGAGAATACAGTTTTCTTTTTCACGTCATCTCGTATTTGTTTTTTTTTCTTTTTCCTCGTATATACCTCATATATATATATAAAAAACAATTAACGTTCGATTTAGATTCGATTAGTGGCTTATACATTACGCAGTTGTATGATAGGTAAATAGGAATACGTTTTGAACTCCAGCGAATTATTTACAATTATTTTCCTATGGCTCGCCTATATTTTTCCCCCCGTTTTTTCTTCTCTTTTATCTTTTTATATATATGTATATCTCGCTCTCTTAAAAATCTCAATCGTTCTCTCTCTCTCTCTCTCTCTCTCTCTCTCTCTCTCTCGCTCTCTCAGGCGCGAAAATTCGAACGTATTCTTTCATGCATTCTCGCCGTGTATTACGTTAAACAAGGAAAAAAACAAAGAACGAAAATGTTTACATTGCCTTTATCCATTTTTCTCGTAATCCTTTCGTTCCTTTCACTCATTCGTCGACCATTAAGATCTACGGTATCGCGAAAGCGCGAAACAAATACGAAGGTACATTCCAAACTTTGTTTCGCCGCTCGATTTTCGACATTTCGTTCGAAAATTGTCATTCGTACATTTATCGCCTTCGACGATTTCACTCCTCAGGAATTCTCACTTCGCGCTTATAACTTTACAATTGTGCGTGCATTCGTACAAGAGCTCATGGATCGATAAACAATAGATGGACAAATCCAAGAAATTTCGGTTTCGTAGAAACAAAAAAAAAACAAATTGTCGTCTTAATTCATTCGCTTCGATTCGCATAGAGAAGCGACAGTGATCGAGATGTGTGTTTGTGTGAGAAACAAGAAAACATTGACATTTCTCAAGTTTGCACACAACTATAGTTCAATATTCTTTTTAAAATTTCTCCGCTAAATTTGTTTTCTTTCCTTTCTCTATTTAATCTTTTTGCTTCTTTTTCATCCTTGCAAAGCTCCTGGTATGTATACAGTAATATTGTTTGCTTCTCGTTTCACCGTTCATAGCTAATAATACAATAATAATAATAATATAATCATTAATTAATAATATTATTATCCATATACTCTAGTATACTGTACACAATCGATTCATATTTTGGCTTCTCTCTCGCATTCACACACCCATTCGTACGCTTTTTTTCTTCCTTTGACAATCGTAATTGTTTTTGCAAGACGTCAACGAAGACGCATTCTCAATTGTTTTTCTTCTCTCGTTTTACTTTTTAAACCAAAACATGATCAAGACGACGCGTATATTTGTTTCAAAGTCGCCTTCGAGACGCCGACCATTTTATTCCTTCGTCACAAATTTTTCTCTCGATTTGGGAGCCATGCGATTCTTTTGTTTCTTCCGTTTTCTCAGGAGCGTTCGCATCTTAAAACATTTCTCACGCATTCTCTCTCGTTGTTCTATTCACGCACGCTGCTCTTTCTTTTTCTCGCGGGACGTTTTCTCGTTTGTCATGTCTCCTCAAGCGCACTGTGTTTTTTCGGCAACTTTTTCTTCCCTCGCGCCTGTTGTGCGTTTTTGCGAGACCTGTGCAATATATTTTTGTTCTATATATTCCCCACTCACGTACGTATATATTTTCCCTTCCTCTTCTTCTGCGCCCCTTTGATTCGATTGTTTTGTCCGTTCATGATTTCGAGCCGGAATTATCGACCGATGACAGATGAGGGGAATTCGGTGTTGAGAAAAAAAGGGAAAAAAACAAGGAGAGAAAATAGACAAAGTCGATCGAGAAACGAAAGATGTAAATTAGCCAGCGCGGAAATGAGGCGGGCTCTTGTGTTCCTTTCCTTTTCGCTTCCCATGACGAGAATAAGATGGACAGTTCCTTCGTCGTCAAGAAATCGATGTAAAATATCTCGTAGGCGGTGTGTGGCGGCTCCCCTCTTGTCGATAGTGTTGACACCATTCTTATTTAGCTTGTTCTTTTGTTTGTTTGTTTGTTTTTTTTTATTTAAAAAAAGTATTTGTCCTCGCGAAGAATTAATATTATAGGAGGCAACATTTGCGCTTGGGTTTTACCTGAAGAACCGGGCAAAGGACCGCCCTTATCGCCTCGTCGAAAACAGTCTTTAAACCTTTTTGCGTGAGGGCCGAACACTCTAGGTATTTGACCGCTCCGATCTCTTTCGCCATTGCCAAACCCTGTGAACAATCCAATATAAAATGCACATTATATGTGTTTTTTTTTAAATGTTGTTTACCGCATTTAGAAACGCTAGAGAAATCGTACAATTGTTGGTTTTTTTTTTCGGCGATGTCTAACGATTCGAAAAATATAAACTTTGTACACGGTTCTGTTTTCCCTCCTCCTTATGACTAAAATTCCTTGATCATTTTTTTGGGATACTTATTTAGAGATGTACAGTATAAATCTGCAGAAAAAGGATTTTGTGGAATAACGAAAACGTCGTTTCTGTCTTTCTTTTTAGAAAACATATTTTGAGTATTAAGAGATTGTAAACAGCGTGAGTAAGATGTGACATGTAAGCTTTATTTTTGCAGACTATTTTATTGTATGAGGAAGAGGTCTATACTTATGAGAACGAAGTTTGCATCGAAATTCACTGGAAAATAACATTTCTCAATTGCTTTAACTTCTTTTAGCAAACTTTGCCTACAAAAATCTCTCAACCAGTTTTTAGATAGTTATTTAGAGATGTACAGTACAAATCTGCGAAGAAAGGATTTTGTGTAATAATAAAAACGTCCATCCCATGTCTTTCTTTTTAGAAAAGGTATTTAGAGAATTGAGAGATTTTAAACAGCAGGAGTGGGATGTGATGCGCAGACTTTAATTTTGGAGCGTATTTTATTGAATAAGAGTTCTATATTTATGAGATTGAAGTTTGCATGTAGTACAGTCGTG
Source organism: Ophion slaviceki (assembly GCA_944452715.1). Classification (NCBI taxonomy): domain Eukaryota; kingdom Metazoa; phylum Arthropoda; class Insecta; order Hymenoptera; family Ichneumonidae; genus Ophion; species Ophion slaviceki. The sequence continues at coordinate 51,919,284 of OX101785.1, read as the reverse complement.
CTGACGTTGAAAAACCCCGGAATCGGAGAAAATTAAAAGAAGGCTAGTTTTTCACAGGTGATTTTGTAGGTGCCGCGGGTGCTAAATTCAAGTTTGCGTAAAAATGGGGGTGTAGGGTTTTTTTTAGGGGATGAAAGGATATGGGGGTGGATTCATGCCAAACTACAACCCCTACGAGGTCGGCGCCATGAGACAAAATGTGCAGAAAAATGCGGGCTTTAGTCTTGTCCACAGCGCCGAAGTCGTGGAAATTCATTTTGGAGATGAAAAAGTGGGGTGAAATTTTGAAAAATCAGTTTTAATTCAATAACTCTTTAGAAAAAAATCGTACACTTTTTGTTCAAATAGGAACGTTGTAGCCCTTGGAAAGACGCGCTGATCGAGCATTTTATCATCACCCTCCGATAATATCTTCACCCCCAAAAAAATGGTTAAAATACAAAAAAAATTCTTTATTGAATAACTAAAAAATAATCGATTTTTCGGGCATGGTTCAAATGTACGAAATGTAGAGAATAATTTTCTCTATATTTTCGTTTCTATGGACCACCCTTGAAATTTGATTTTCCAATCCCTCTCGGGGGTTGAAAACTCAAAATGAAATTCTAAGAAAACTATTGACCGCACGAATTCGCCGCCGTGGAAGAATTTGTAGCTTGAACTCTCAGCTACATTTTTGTCCACAGCGCCAAAATCGTGTCTCTTTGTTTTCGGTCAGGGTTCGAAAAAACTAAATTCAAGGGTGGTCCATAGGAACGAAAATATAGAGAAAATTATTCTCTACATTTCATACACCTAAACCATCACCGAAAAATCGATTGTTTGTGAGTTATTCATTAAACAATTTTTGTGTTGATACTTCAACAATTCTTTTGGGGCTGAAGATATTATTGGAGAGGGATGATCAAATACTCGATCGACGCGTCTTTTCAAGTGCTACAATGTTCCCATTTGAACAAAAATTGTATGAATATTTCCTACAGAGTTATCGAATGAAAACTGATTTTTCAAAATTTCACCCCACTTTTTTACCCCCAAAATGAACTTCCACGACGTCGGCGCTGTGGACAGAAATAAAACCCGGATTTTTCTGAACGTTTTGTCTCCCGGCGCCGACCTCGCGGGGGTTGTAGTTTGACATTAATCCACCCCCATCCCCTTTCACCCCCTAAAAAAATCCTACACCCCGATTTTTAGGCAAACTTGGATTTAGCACCCGTGACACCTACAAAATCGCCTGTCAAAAAACTAGCCTTCTAATTTTTTCCGATTCCAATATACAGCACGACTGTACTAATAGCTGGAAAGTAATGAAAAATGAATGTTTCTGAATTGCCTTAACTTAGACTTTGCTAAAAAAAATCCCTCGACCATTTTTTTAGATCCTCGTTTAGACATATAAAAGCGTTGAAATAAATGTCGATGTTAGTAAAAATCGGGAGCTGAAAATGTGAAAAAAAACCCTCGTTGCATTCCTACTATGCAAATTTCAGTCGTGCGATATGAAGATATTTGAGAATCCTCATAGTGAAACTCTCCTCCAAGAACTCTCCTTCTGGCTACAACTATCTTGTGTGCTTAAGAAGCGAATACAATTTTTCACAGCTCCAATTGTTTCGTGAATTTTTTCAAACGTCGACACCCACCTGAGGATACGTTATCGGCGCGAGTTTCTTGTCTTTGAGCTTCTCGATGGTTTCCTTGTCCTCGCGCAGATCCAGCTTCGTTCCGACGAGAATAATAGGAGTCGCCGGACAATGATGGCGCACTTCCGGAAACCATTTGGCTCTAACGTTTTCGAAACTGGCAGGATTCACGAGCGAGAAACAGATGAGGAATACGTCCGTTTGTGGATAGGACAAGGGCCTAAGCCTGTCGTAATCTTCCTGACCCGCAGTGTCCCATAGTCCAAGATTTATCGGCTTGCCGTCCACCATAACATTGGCCGAATAATTGTCGAATACTGTGGGTATGTACTCGCCGGGAAACGCGTTGGTTGTGTAACTGATGAGGAGGCATGTTTTACCCACCGCACTGATAAAAACAACATTTTTGCGGTAAGAAATACGAGCAAGAACTTCAAAGCAGAGTAGAAAAAATTGGAATTGTTTTCATTTTCAACACTGCACTGAAAAAAAAGTGTTTGCCATAAGAAAAATGACCAAAGTATTGGAAACAAAAGTGCTTCACCTGCTCATCTAAACCACGATTTTGCAGTATGAAAAATGAGTAGAAAATGAAAAACGAAAACGGCCCATTTCCGTATCGGTTTTTTTAGAGAAAAAACGGTAAGAAAAATTATCAAAAAATTGAACATAAAAAAGTTTCATCTACTGATAAAAACAAAGATTTTGCGGTACAAAGAACTAGTAAAGAAATGTAAATAAGAACGGAAAATTCCCATTTGTTTTAATTATAATAACCTGACAAAAACGTTTTTGCCAGGAAAAAAATTAACGAAAATTTGAAATCAAAAATGAAAAACTTCTATTTGTTTGTGTTTGTTTACCCACCGCACTGAAAAAACAACGTTTTTGTGGTGAAAAAAAAAAAGAAAATTGAAGAACAAAGATTTGCATTCGTCATTTAATTATTGTGGGTAATAACACTGGAAAAAAGAACTCTGACAAGCCTCTCCAACATTCCAATAAAAACTATGTACAGCTGAATGACTTAGGCCATTATTCACACGTGATATCGTGCTCTGTCCCAGTATGCAGCACATACGAAAGTATGTTGAAATTCTTTTTGCTGCACGGAAGATAAATGTCAAAATCAACTTGCAGTCGTTCTATTATTCAAAGCGACTAAAATGTCCTCCCCTACAAAACGATTCCTCGTTGTCTTTCGTGATTCATACATGGCCTTTCTAAAAAGCATTATATTATATTTTTATATCACAAATTAGATAGTTGCATTGAGACTCGCTGTTCCGCTGTATTCCAAAATTGCAAACTTTGCTGGATGAAAACTCTTCTTAAACACTTGAAGAATTCGCTGAACAGTACAACATTGACAAGTTAACAGTATCCCGACGTTTGCATGTCACAAGAGAGATACAGAAAAAAGAATAATGGCTGTCCCAAGAGTTGAATGAGAATGTCATTGTGAATTGACCAAACATCGCTGTTTCTTTGCTTGGAGACACATGAATAGAGGGTTCTTGTGGCGTATCGCAACTGGACATGAAAAATGGATTTGTTTGATAAACTCAAGTGCAGCGAATCATGGCTCGATCCTGGTCGACCATTAACATAGATGCCAAAACGGAATATCCATAGTCACAAAGCTAGCTGTGTATCCGCTGGGATAAGGAAGGGGTAGTGTTTCGTAAGCTCTTTCAACCCACGGAAAGTGACTGCTGAGCCTATGAACGATAATTTAATTGAAAAATGGCCATCAGAAGCGTCAAATCCCAAAAGGTAATTCTGCTGCACAACAACGGTCGACCACACGTTGCATCACTGGAAAAAAAACGTTAATGAAACTGAGCTGGGAGATTCTCCCACATTTAGTGTATTATCCGCATCTTGCCCCATGCGACTATCACTTGTTCAGCCTGATACACACGCCTCAGAAGATTCACGCTTCCGTAATTACAAGGAAATCCAAAAATGAGTAGATGAGTGGATATCATGTAGAGACCAGGTGATCTTTCTACAAGGGATTCAGCTTTTGCCGGAGAAAAGACAGAAAGTAGCAGAATTCAAGGGAAAATATTGTGTGTACAACGCAATTCGGTCCGTTTTTTTGCTGAGAATACGCACTTATTTGAATGATAAAATGAATTAATACATTAATCAAAATATTGTCCATTGCTAGCCACTATTTTTCCTCATCTTTCTGGTAATTTGTGAATTCCGTCGCGGAAGAAGCGTTCATCTTTTGAAGCCAAGAATGAATTGAGCCACTTTTTGATACCCTGTTGCGACGTAAAGCATATTCCAGTCAAAGTGTTCTGCATCCATCGAAACAAATGGTAGTCAGAAGGGGCAAGGTCTGGACTATAAAGCTGGTGAGCCAGAATTTCCCGCCCGCTATTTTCCAAATAGTTTGTAACCACAATAGCAACGTGAGGCCGAGCATTGTCATGTTGAAAGATTTTGGACTCGTGTCTGGTCGCATATTCTGGACGTTTTTCGGCTATAGCTCGCTTTTAACGGATCAATTGTTGCCTGTAGAAGTCTCCCGTGAAGGTATGACCAGCATTCGGTGGGCTTCAGCTGCTCTTTTCTTCCAATTGCAACAGAAAATCAACACTTCCTGCAAATGGTGCTTATTTGGGACGAAATTCGACATTTTCACTGCAGTAAAAATTAAACTTGATGCGCAAAATTCAAAGGTCAGTAAACGATAGTTAGTTAAGAGATGTTGATACTTCATGATACAGCAAAAATCAGCTGCTGCCGTCAACCATTTGTAGCACCTAGAGCCAACTTTTGAAAACGGACCGAACAAAGTTGTACACCTAATACTTTGATTAATGAGCAGACACTGGTGAACAGGCGTTTGGGGTTTAGAGGCGGTACTTAGAGTTAAGATGCCAGTCCATTTTCAAAATTTCAAAAAGTCGAAAGCCAGCAAGACTTGAAGAAATCGACGATGATGAGCATTCAGAAGGGATTTTGTACGGTGCAGCAATTGCCGATTGAGTTTAGGTAAGAGTTTTTCATAGTATAAACTTCAAACGTGTTTTTCTCGAAACGTTTTCAAAATCTAGCTCTATCGTATCTCTAAAACTAATAAACCGATTCTCTTGAAATTTGAACCACATATTGTAAACATGATTCGCAACAAGATTATCCTCGAAGGATTTAAAATTTTGATTTTAACTCTTTTTTTTGCAAAAAACTGCGAAAAAACACGTGTTTTTACTTTTTTCATCTGAATTTTTTTTTATTTTTTTGATAAAACTTTATATCCGAGGGTCATTTTGTAGCTGGTGTCATACTGAATCTAATGGACTTTGATTTTTTTGTTTCAGCCAAGCGGTTGCCGAGTTGTGATGGAACTACCTAGCCCACCTATTTTTGAGGCGTTACGTTAAGCTATAGTTTTTGTACTTAAAATGAATAAAAATGAATTACATTTTTTTTTATGCATTTCAAGACTATTTATCAAGCCCCACGACTTTTACATTCATATATTTTATAAATCCTCAAAAAAAAAATCGCGAAAATAGCCTCTTTTTCGTGGCTCCAAAGTGGCCCCTTAAGCAGCTTATTGTGGTCACCGTTCTTATAAAGCTTATCTAATATACGGCCGTCTATATCGGTATGGGTTCTCCGCAGTTTCTCTGTACCCTCTGCAAATGCAGCATAGTATAGGTCAAGACAGCTGTGGTGGCAACGGAAGTGAGGGTAGATTGGAAAAGTGTGGGTAGGGAGGGATAGAAGGAGGGTTGACTTGGGAAGGCTAATAAGTAAAAACCCGTAAGGATATACAAAATACTTTCTTCAATGTAATCCGAAAAGTTTTTACAAAATAACTGCGCAAAAACAAAGAAAAACAGTTCTGTTCACTGCAACCACCTAAAATATGTACATACATCCAAACTGCATAAATACTCTGAAAGTTGTTTGCATAACCTAAGAAGATAATAATAAGCTATTTCCTTAATTCCAATGTCGAAATTTAAAAAAGTTATGATTATTATTATATTTCTCCGCAAAACTTTTCCGATCACAATATATTGATTATAACCTCATCGGGTCTGACAAGTAGCAAATTATCGGTGTCTAAATGTACGAAAGAGGCCCCAATTAGACCAATTGACAGTTCGCCGACGAGCCAAACGATATTTATCATCGTCGACTGCTCAATTGTGCCACGATACGCTACATAACCTCAAAGATCTTAAGAAGCCGAGCTGCATAATTGCACAAGTCGGTGTCAAAAAGATTTCGCGCGTTGACAGTTTCAACCTGTGGAGTTTGTGGAAGGCAGTGAATCGAGCGATGAAATTTGAGGCTCGATTGTGCGAACGTAATTGTTTCTTTTTCTTCAATCGAATAGTTGGACAAAAAGTTGCGAGAATAGGGTGGGGGGGAAGAGGTCAGAGGGGTACTTATCGAACGCTAGGAGCGTCGTCCCTCCTCGAGATAAATGAAACTTCCTGCCTCGTTCGGCTTTATCGTGCACTATAGTTTCCGCCAAAGGGTATTTTTTTCCGCCAATACTGACGGGCCATTTTATTTTCTGCGTAATTAACTTATCGTAAAATTGGAGAAAGTCGCGCGGTCTTTGAGGCGCTCTCAAAGGGCGATATTCTCGACACGCCCGTGACGAGACACCCACGAGATGAGCGTGACGATTGTACACGAGCCCCGCCAGAGCTCGACTTATTTCTGGAGAACTTTAAAAAAATAGGACCACGATATTCCACAATTGTATTGAAAAATCGAAAATGGCCGCTGGATTGTACATCAATAGAAGAAAAAAAAGAAATTAACATCCTGCGAAATTGATAAGCACACGTTATCGGGAATTTGGAACATTCCGGTGGCACTGCCCGTGAAGTGGTGCGGTTGGGCCCGTCCTATATTATCGTTGCGTCCAACAACGGGAAGTGAATTTCTCGCGCGGTATCTCAAAAATCTCTGTTTCTCTGCCGAAAGAAAATTGGGTTGGAGAAAAAGATGCTTCGACTCACCCGTCGCCTACGACAACGCACTTGATGGCCTGCATCGTTGGATCCCCGTCTCTGTCGCGGACACAAAACAAAAAAGAAATAACTACACCAGGGCTTAAAACTTGCGAGCGTTAATTTTCTCCACCTTGTGTCGCGCACGTTCGCGGCCTTCTTTTTTTATTATCTTTTGGTGTTTCTCTCTCTCGGACACACGTCACTCTCACTAGTCTCTCACCTTTTCGGTGACTAACTCGCGTCTCTTTTTTTCTCGCTGAACTTCGTTCGGAAAAGATCGCTACGAAAGAACACCACACGCTTCGATGATGCGTTGGCTCTGGACTCGATATAGATGTGTTTTATTACAACCGCTTGATTCACACTCGGATATCGCGCGGTGCTGCACCGATGACGAGTGTGTCCAGAACCTGCGCGCGTGTGTGTTTTTCTGTCTCTCTCTCTCTCTCTCTCTCTCTCGCGCGCGGTGCCTTCGGCAAGTATGGCGGGCGTGTTCAGTTTTATGTATATCGTACTATATTTTCGATATGTATATATCTATGCGTATATACATACAAATGAATACAAGCTTGGCGGGGGGTAGGGGGTGGATTTTACGACCAGCGAGTTTCTCGCTCCCTCTCAGTTTCGCGCAGCCAACGCGGCAATGAGCTTGCCTTGTTCGAGATCCCCGAGATCGTCCTCCTGACGAGCGTTTTGTCTCACTGGCTCGCGTGCGACGGAGAGGGGGAAGAAAGTCGCGGCGGCGACTCGCAGCTTCAGGGGAAGGAGAAACGCGCTGCTGTATACTATATACGTTAGGAACTGCGCGACCGAGATAGACGATGACTCTGGAAACTTTTACGCGCCGTACGCCGCGTACGTCAGTCGACAGAGGGAGTGGTAGGGTTTATTAATCGTACGCTCTTCGTGAAAAAAGAGTTTATCGAGAGGCAGTCGCATGGAGACTACTCTAGTCTTCATGGGCAGTCGTTTCGTCGACTCGCCCGATCAAGGAGACTAGAGTAAATGAGTCCAAACTCCCTATCCTAGCCTGTACGTACGAAGTTCTTTCAAGCGGTCGCAGAAGTGTAGTGCTCAGTTCTGCCGCCGGCGTCACTAGTGTTCTTGGGAAACGATAATATATAGTAATACAAAACTGCATAAGGTCTGAGCTCCGCCTCAACGACCAATCACAAAACTGGGGTGATCGTGTTTCTCTCTCGTACTCGCTTGAAACAGTCATGGCAGAGATTAGTGGGGAGATGCACAACGCGACCCTTTTCGCAGAGATTAGTGGGGAGATGCACAACGCGGCCCTTTTCGGCGTGCCTCGTAAATGGCGCTAAATCGCGGCGGCGAGTTTGGGAGTATGATTTCGTGATCATCGCCTCTGTCGAGGTTGCAGATTCCCTTGTAGCCGCGCGAGTCCGTGATCACCGCTCAAGTCGGTATCGCAGTCAGCGTGAACACGAATGGGTAGCTCGGTGGGGGAAAAGTCTCTGCCCCTCGCTCGCTCGACAGGCGAACGGAGCGAGGTTTTCCGACCGATCGAGCTCGACATATATGTGTGGCCGTACTGCGGATTGGAATATGCATTAAATGAATTTCAAAGTGAAAAACATATATCGAGATCATTGTTTTCTCTCGGTTGCCCGTTTATGCCGAAAATGCGGGTTAAAAAAATTAGTGACGAACCGCGTTCAAAAATAAAACGCCGAAACGACCGTGAAAGGTTCAAAAAGAAATCTTGAGCCTTTGCCGCGATCGTTTCGGCATTTTTTTCAACAGTAAACATTATGGAAAAGGGTGTATCATAAATGTTTCTTTATCTGCAATGAGCGTCGCGGCTGAGTTGGTATCGTGACGGATTACGATGCTGAAGGTCCGGGTTCAACCCCCGGTGAGTCGACTTTTTTTTCTTCATTTTATATTCAGAAAATTTCTAACTTACTCTCGCTTTATCTATTCTCGCCTGTCCAGGCATTATTTTTTACATTTAATTCATATATGTTTAACAAAAAAAAATGTTGCTACGGGCATCGAAGCCGCGCCGTCCGTACTCAGAGCTCGGACGCAGTGCAGCCAGATCGCGCGTAAAAGTTACCCCCTCTCTAGTCTCGTACGCGCCCATCACCCATCGTAGTAGCGTGTGTCCGTGAGCGAGCGATGCTCGGACATCTTCGGAAAGAGCCGAGCAAGGCGAAGCGTCCCGACCGCGCCTTCGGCTGCTACACTAATGCATGGACGCTGAGCACCTTCATGTGCGGCCAAGTCGAAACGAAGGCTTCGAGGGAAAAAGCAATGTGAGCACGACTCGCGCATGACGTCACCCGACGGCACGCGCGAGGCTTTTAGATGATTTCAACGCTAATTTAGTTCTTGATTCTCTGCGTTATTAATGTATACAAAAAAATGTATTGCGCACTCTGGTCGCTTATTTTTTTAGTTTATACGTTAATTTAAACATAATAATATATCTAAATTACAACTTATTTATCTTATATAAAATTGTTTACGCTTTACTCACACCCGTCCTTATGCCAAATAAATTATAATTCATAAAAGTAAGCGGAAATATATTTATATTCGTATTATTATATTAATTCTCATACTTTCATCAAGCGATAGAGCATTATCCCCAAAAACAAGCCAATCATCCATCCGGCCGCGAATTGTAAGTACCAGAAAGTGCACATATTCTACAAACGATGAGAGGGTCCCGTTGGTAGCGTTCCTGGCTTTCTGATTTCTTATTTTTTTCCTGGAAATTTCTCCTTTTCCTATGACCTGAGTGAACGGCTGCGGAGATATTCGGAGAAAAGTTAAAGATGAAAAGAAATTAGATTTTCGTCAAAAAACTTTTTATTATTATTATTTTTTCCGGAAATTTCTTTTTTTCCTATTACCTGAGTGAACGGCTGCGGAGATATTCGGAGAAAATTTAAAGATGAAAAAAATGAGATTTTCGTAAAAAAAAACTTGATATTTTTTTTTCCGGAACTTTTTCTTTTTCCTATTGAGTTTGTTTGTTTGGAGTTTGAGTCATACAAACACAGATTTAAACAATCTAGAACATTCACATTTCCGAAATAGAAAGACGTGAGTATCTAATATTGGTAATACCATCTATAGCAAAAAGCTAGATATCGAGGATACAAACTTCGAAAGTTTTGATCTCAGATAGGCAAACGAGCGATGGTCCATAATAGCGAACATCGAAATAGCGAACATCAAAGAAGTGGACGAGTTGCTTCATAATTTTCTGCCGATTTTCGCTAACACGTACGAGATTCTTTTAAAGTCTTTAAGAGGGGATATACATTTACAATGATCAAAAAATCAATTTCTTTTCTTTAAGGGATAACACCATTCTAGGAATTTGGAAAAATCGTTTTCTTTTGGCTTCAAAAATACTTTGGGGTCATAAAAACAATATGCAGTTGGTCCTGCAGTGATTTTTTTTAAGGTTGGATAAGTGTGTACAGTAGAACCTCGATTATCCGAACCTCGATCATCCGAACCCTCAATTATCCGAACGATGATTTAGTTTATCCGGAAGCTCAATTATCCGAACGTTGGCGCGAAAGATACATGGTTGCTCGCTGCCACCGCCGTGAGCAACAATGAGCAACCCAACGCAACTTCTCCTTCTCAAACAGCTGCGAGACTTAGACGCTCAAAAACGCGTTGCAGCCGTTCGTCAATTAAAAATGGACGATTTTATTTTAAAAAATATTTTAAAAGGCATTCGACTTTTTTCAGGTTTTTAAAACACACACACACACACATATATATAAATATACAGGGTGGGCGAAACATTGACGTCCAAAAATAAAATTTTTTTGGATTTTTTTTTTGCAACTAAATCTTCATGAGTAGTACTTTTATGCATAAAATAATCAGCTTCGTAACTGTGATGAAAGTTATTAAAATGTTGGTCTAAAGTGAAAAATTTATGTTCGGTAAATTATGACTTAAATTTTCAACTTTAAATTAAACATCTAAACAGGTGACTTCATAGTTCCTAATTAGGCCTCAAGAATGCGCCAGACTCTCAGCTTTCATAATCATTTAAAAAAAGCAGTACTTAATAGGGGTACTTTGGCTACAATTGACCTTCAAAGACAGCGAGGTGGAAAATTCTTAAAATTAGCCATCTGATTTAAAAAAAATTGCCCATTTTATCATTCCAAAGGTTATTTAGTTTGTTAACTAACCAAAAATGACTGCAGGAAAGCTAAGATTTAAACATTTAAAGGTTTATTTTTTTTTAGTTCAATTCAAGTTTAATGAATTTTGCGCCATCCGTTCTTGTAACGAGAACGGATCACGTAAACGAGCTTTTACCTGATCCATCAGAACGGATCGCGCAAAATTCATTAAACTTAAATTAAACTAAAAAAAAAATAAACCTCCAAATGTTTCAATCTTAGCTTCCCCTGCAGTCATTTTTGGTTAGTTAACAAACTAAATAGCCTTAGGAATGATAAAATGGGCAAATTTTTTTTTAATCAGATGGCTAATTATGAGAATTTTCCACCTCGCTGTCATTGAAGGTCAATTGTAGCCAAAGTAGCCCTATCAAGTGCTACTCTTTTTAATGATTATGAAAGCTAACAGTCTGGCGCATTCTTAGGGCCTAATTAGAAACCATGAAGTCACCTGTTTAAATTTTTAATTTAAAGTTGAAAATTTAAGTCATAATTTACCGAACGTAAATTTTTCACTTTAGACCAACATTTTCATAACTTTCATCACAGTTACGAAGCTGATTATTTTATGCATAAAAGTACTACTCATAAAGATTCAGTTGCAAAAAAAAATCTCGATAGTCTTCTACTTTTTTTAAAGATTTTTTTTCAATTGGTCAGGTCGAAAATTCTCAAAAATGCAGTAAAAAATTCATAACTCGAAAACTATGAAAAGTCACGCGACATACATGGGGGTTATTCGGATACCCCACGATACAAGGGACCTAAATTTTATTGTTAGACGTCAATGTTCCGGCCACCGTGTATGTATATATATATTTTTTTTAACGTTAATATGTATGTCAAATTTTAATATATATTTATGTATTTTTTTAATGTAAAAAGGTGTTGTTGATGATCTCGTCCCAAAAAACCCCCGTTTCGATTATCCGAACTTTTGATTGTCCGAACTAGTCTCGGTCCCAATTGGTTCGGAAAATCGAGATTCTACTGTATACGTAAGGCAGGTTTGCAGTCACAAGAGCCTCGCGGTTGAGATATGAGCGTGCGGGCTCTGAGTGTAGACGACGCGGGTTCGATCCCCGATAGCCAATGTCTTGTTTTCTTTATTAAGCATAAACGAATTAAATATCATAAATAATGCCTGAACAGGCGAGAATAGCTAAAGCGAGAGTAAGTTTGAAATTTTCTGAATATAAAATGAAGAAAAAAAGTTGATTCACCGAGGATTGAACCCGGACCTTCAGCATCGTAATCCGTCACGCTACCAACTCAGCCACGACGCTCATTGCAGATAGAGAAACATTTATGATACATCCTTTTCCATAATGTTTACTGTTGAAAAAAAATGCCGAAACGATCGCGGTAAAGGCTCAAGATTTCTTTTTGAACCTTTCACGGTCGTTTCGGCGATTTATTTTTCAACGCGGTTCGTCGTTAATTTTTTTAACCCGCATTTTCGGCATAAACGGGCAACCGAGAGAAAACAATGATCTCGATACATGTTTGCATAATGCATATTCCAATCCGCAGTACGGCCACACATATATGTCGAGCTCGATCCGACGGAAAACCTCACTCCGTTCGCCTGTCGAGCGAGCGAGGGGCAGAGACTTTTCCCCCACCGAGCTACCCATTCGTGTTCACGCTGCTACGATACCAACTTGAGCGGTGATCACGGACTCGCGCGGCTACAAGGGAATCTGCAACCTCGACAGAGGCGATGATCACCAAATCATACTCCCGAACTCGCCGCCGCGATTTAGCGCCATTTCCGAGGCACGCCGAAAAGGGCCGCGTTGTGCATCTCCCCACTAATCTCTGCCGAAAAGGGCCGCGTTGTGCATCTCCCTACTAATCTCTGGTCATGGTGCGTTCTCTCTCGCACACCCGAACGATAATACACCTAAGTGGGGATTCCTTCCATTATAATATATAATTACATTGTATACATATATATAATAAATAAAATATAAATAATATTAACAAAGCACATATTAATGAAACAACTCGTGTTGTTTTATTCACACGGGCTTATTATATAATAAACACATCAGATATAATAATAATATAAGTACAACACGAGTTATTTTATTATGGAAACTTATGATTTGCCTGTTATGTTTAAAAATATAGCTAATTATAATGAAACGCGAATGAAGCGATAAACCAACCGTAATGTACCTCGTAATGTATTTATTATTCAGATGCGCGTTACTCTGTTTTTCTGTACAATGATGATAATAAATAATAAATAATAATAATAACATGTACATGCAAAAAAACGGGCGAATGCGGGAATGTTGGCTCTACATGCTGGAGTTGTCTTTTCAACACGTGCTTATTATATGTATACCCATGAAAACTCGTGATTTGCTAGTTACGTTTAAAAATGAAGCTAAATATAAATTAAATTAAGCGATGAACCAACCGAACAAGCCGTCAAGCCTAATTGAACCCCAAGCGCGGCAATCACTTAAATATGAGAAGATTATATTTATTGCCAAATGATTGTGTGGCGAAGTTGGTAGAACTCTAGATTACTGTATTGAAGGTCCTGAGTTCGGTGGTTTTAATTATTTTTTCTTTTGCATTCGTATAGGTATCTGGTCGTACGAGCGAATTGAAGCAGTTTCAACCAATCAAAGAACTCGTCCAATCCCAAAAGAACTCGAACAAAAATAACATGAAAGAATATATTTTTTAATTTACTGCCATCAATAGTCGAAATTTGTTTTATAATTCCTACCTAGAGTGTTTACTTTTTCCCTTTATCTCATTGACTCGCGAGGAGTTATCTCCATTATTATGTACATAGTTCGATAGCTGCTGTGCTAGTGTACACGACATATATATTTGTGTTTGACAGGCGCAAAAAATTTTGCCGCCATAACACGGTCAGTTTCACCTTATGCAGTTTTGTATTACTATATATTATCGGTTCCCAAGAACCTAGCGGCGGAACTGAGCACTAGACCTCTGCGACCGATTGAAAGAACTGTTTGAGTAGGGAGTGTCGACTCCTTCTCTCTAGTCTCCTTGCGCCCGATGGTCGACACTGCTTGTCGGGAATGCCGCGAGAGGCGCCACCCAGAAGGGACTCCGGCGGCCGAGAGATGACGCTAGAGCGCCAGCTGAGGCGATACTGTCGCGATTCGCCTTATCGGCCGAGTTTATTCGCAGCAAAGAGAATTGGGGACTCCCCCATTCGGGGCTATCGTTATCCGCGAATTGGGTGCGGCGCGGCATCGAGTTTACCGTCTACACACGGACACGCTGCGTTTCTTCCAGCGATATTTTCGAATATTTTGAACTTAGCCGCGCCAACGAGCGTACGGAAATCGTTATCGTCACCGTGTTTTCCAACGACACTGACTGAGTCGCTTCTTTCGCAGTTGCAGAAATGCCGAAAAAAACTCCGAGAAAACCGATTGTCACGCGGAAGCAGAAAATCGCGGTGAGTACAGGCGGCATCGGGGAAATAAAGGAGAACTATAACGCGGTATCGATGAAGGGTGACCTTGACAAAGAAATATCGTTTAGGCCGCAAATATCGCGTATTTCTCGCATGGTGTCGATTCTTCGACGGAAAACGTCAACGTCGCGGAAGAATACCTCGAAAATCCCGTTCAACCCGAGATCGACAAGAACCAATACAGGTAGCGTGCATTTTTTTTAACTCGAAGTCAACAAACGCCATCGCTCGATATTCTCTTCCCTTTGTGTTCTTTCTTCGCACTAACGGCGGCGGTGTTATCTTGCTACACAAACTAGACGAGACAAAGGTATCTGTTTACCTTCATAGCAAACACGACAAACGATTTGTTTTCTTCACTCGGACAACTTCGATGCATGCAGAACGATGGAGTTGAGGAGGTAGCCTTAGAAGAAAGGTTTTTTATGTACGGTTTTTTTCTCGATCGGGCCTGGGTCATTACTCCAATGGGTGACCGCACGGGGGCCAAATTCGGGGTGAGGCGCAGTAATAACGAGTTTCCAATGGTAACACAATTGAAACGCGGTGGAACGTAGCTATATGTATCAGCACGGGTTTCCCTCAGTTTCCCTGTGCCATGTGGAACTGGAAATCGTAAAGGGACTAGTATTTAGGGTAAAAGTAAAAGAAATCAGAGTTGCAAAAGCCTGCAGGCGTGTAAAGAGAAACGTGTACAACATTTTGCTTGTTCGAGCTGATATGTGTTCTTTGAGGAAAAAATCTGCAACAAAGTTTTCTCTGTCATTCTCTTTAAATCCACGGAATCGGTATTACCTTCTTACCTTTCCAATTGTTCCGCGCTTTTGCCCAGAGTGGTAAAACTTCGCAATGGACTCACGGCT
Source organism: Ophion slaviceki (assembly GCA_944452715.1). Classification (NCBI taxonomy): domain Eukaryota; kingdom Metazoa; phylum Arthropoda; class Insecta; order Hymenoptera; family Ichneumonidae; genus Ophion; species Ophion slaviceki. The sequence goes on along the minus strand of OX101785.1, from coordinate 51,904,107 downwards.
CTACTGGTGTCAGCTGAAAATTCTTCGCCGACGAGCGATAATGACAATAACGAAAAAGGTAAATAGTTTCTAGATCACAGGGTTTTTGTCCAACTGACTGAAATGATCATTCACAAAATATAACTGTTCCTGGAAAAGTTCAAGATGAACACTCTGGAGCGGATGATACCCGGGAGCCTTGCATGGTTAAGTTTTGGAACCATGTTGCAAAGGAAGAGGTGGAGGTAAGGTTTGCTCAGGTATTCGAAAGCAGCGAAACGATAATGACACGAACAAGTTTTCATTACAGAACCTCTCGCACGCGTCTTGTGCTCTGTGCTTGAACGTTGGGACCTTCAGCGATCCACCTGGCATTTCCGGTATCGCGCGCATATTGAGCAGGGTCGTCCTCTGTTCATCCACGAAATACCCTCAGGTACTATTATTTTTTTGCGCATCGTTTTAGCACACAAATTGGTATTTGGTATCGTACAAAACTATTGATGAGAATGAAGGCCTGTATGCGTATATTGGCACGGATTCAATAAAAACGTAATTCAGAAACATCTACCCTGCTCCTGAATGGGTGTATTTAATTTATCTCGCCATTTTATTATAAAACTCCTCATAAACAGAAGCTTTACTTCTCTATTTCTGATGTTCTCAAAAAACAATCTTTTTTCTTCACTTATGATGGAATATTGAATCGGCGATTTCTTGTATATTTTTTTGCGATCACGAGGGGATTCGCCTGATGCAGGTACTCACTGTTTGACACTGCCCAACTATTGCGTAAAAATGAAAAATCCTCTAAAAATAATGAAAAAGAAAATCTTTGCAAAAATAGTAGCAACTTTGCTTTCGATTTTGCAGGTCAAAAGTTTCGCCAATTTTTTGTCGAAGCAGGACGGTTGTTTGTTGCCGACGCCCGATCACTGCGAGTTGACGGTTTTCTCCTTCAAACTGTTAACGGCGCAATTGTCCAACGGGTTGGATCGCTTCACCAACTGTTTCGTGAATCCAATATTGAGACGCGATTCCATAATAGCAGAGCGAGATATCATAAAAGAGTAAATACCCTTCGCACAGTACCTCAACTGTATCTACTTCGTCATATTTCGTCTTCATTTGTATTCCACACCTCTATTTTTATTTGGAGCATGTGCTATGTAATAATTTGATGAAATTCGGACTACGAAACTTTATAAATAATTGTCGTCTTCACATTTTTGGCGCAATGGAACAGGGAATATCGACGAAACCGTCACATGATGAGCTCGCAGGACCAGAAAGATCGTTTGTTCAACGCTTTGTCATCAGGCATCAAACGTTACGCCGGCAGTGCGGACGGTTGGAACGACGGATCGAAATTGTTTTGCATGACGAAAGACGCTCTCTTGATGGAAGTGAACAAATTCATGAAGCGCCATTATAGCGCAAATCGGATGACAGTGGTTTTACAGGTAACGCAGGAGAGGGGGGTGGGGTAGAGCGATCGAAAGAACAGCAATATCCTGTAAAATTGATCGATAAAACGCTGTGCGTCCCTCGACCCAAAAATAAGCAACTTTTCCTTGAGCTCTCGATCAAAATTGTTTTTGCAGGCTAGTCTGCCCCTTGACACTCTGGAAGAATACGTCCGCAAATACTTTGCTAGAATACCTAACAACGGACTGCCGCCAGTCGACCTGAGTTCTCACAGTTACCTACGATTCTTCAATATGCCAGCATTCAATATGTTGTACGAAATGAATACAGTACCCAATGGCCTCAGCAAGGTAATTTCCACACATACGCGCCCAGATATGGATATACGCGCACACGTATACGAAACGGTGAATTTGCAGATTGAATTGAACTGGCCGATGCCATCGTGTCATGGTCTCTACCGTAGCAAAGCCCATTTGTACATTAACTGGTTGATACATAACGAAAAGGAGGGCTCCCTCGCGTATTTATTGCGCAAAAAAAATTGGTGCAGCAAAGTCGAGGCTTATGTTGGAAAACGTGATTTCGAGAGGAACACGATTTACAGCCTCTTCACAATATCCATCCACCTCACGCCGGGTGGACATCGATACCAGAAAAAAATTCTCGACTTCGTTTATTCGTACATGAATTTCTTGAAGCTCGCATGTCCGAATAAACGGGTGTACGATGAAGTTCGTCGTATCGCGGAAGGCGTGTTCAGGTATGTTATAAAGTAAATTGAGCTTTTGATCGAGTCTATACGCGGCTCGCTGCTACACACGAATGAATTTTCTATGCGTATACACTCGTACACTATAAAGTATTCCCCTAACTGACGACCGTACAACGTCATGCGTCATGTCTTGAGAAAAATCCTGTCTTTATCGTGATTGTATTTTGGAAACAGAATGGTCGAAATTATGTTTTTTACACCTCATCTGGATACGAATGCTCTGGGGTGCGGTATTTTTTAAGTAAGAATATAGCATTTAATACAGTTCTAATAGACGCAATGTGAAAATTGCTTACTCCGATTTCAAATATCTTAAGCTCGACACGGCAGCGCTTCTTGAAGTTTCACAAAAAGTTAAACTCTATAGTTCCTTTCACGCGCTATAACTTTCAACGTTGTATACTTAGCTTGTGGCCAGAAAAAAGAAAAATTTTCGTGCCTTTTTTTTGTGGGAAAACGTGTGCAGGTTGTCATATATTGTCTTTTTACATTAAAGAGCATGGTTTTAAGTATCTCTTACAATATTTGTATTGAGAAATATTGATAAATGTAATAGAGACAACGCTGTTTGAAAAACGTCCCTCGCCGTGACCGCTGCTACTCTGAAATAAAAAAAAATCAAACGCATTTAGTTCTTGCATGAAATCATCCAGTGCGTGGACGAAGGATTCAATAACGTATTGACTTTTGAAAAAGGCCGCAGTCCAAAGTGAATCGATTTTCGGTGAAAAACGCTCTATTTTCGTTGATAACAAAATAACTAGGCATCGAAAATAAAATTTCTTCCCTCAAACATTGCTTTTTGATATGTAAAAGAAGGTCGTCAAGTTTGAAGTTGATCAGTGAAGTGATTTTTGAGATCTCGTGATCGGCGATTTTCAAAAAGTTATTTTGAGAAAAACGCTATTAAAATTTTCGATCGGGTTTATACGTGGATAAAATAAATCCCGTGGAGAGACATTCGCGCGAGAATTGTCTTTTGGCAAGATTCCATGGACCGTTTCTTTGACACTTAGAACACGTTTAAACGTTAACGGGGTATCCTTCTCTGGAAGCCCAATTTGAAGGGTCAAAATGATGCATTTTTTCTAGTAACACATTGGTTGGAATAAATTAATTTTTTCTCAGCATGTTGTATACATGTTTGTGGTTACAATGTAATTTTTTGGGAAGAAAATCTTTCAAAATGTTCGTGGTGCTGCAGTTGGCGTTGCAGTCCTTCAGCGGCGAGACCCGAAACGACGGAACCTCTACCAGGCTCAAATGTAATCTGGAACGAAAACAAACAAAAAACGTCTTTAAATATATCCTACTGTCTATGGGTTCACGATCCACTTTTCGAAATTTCGAAAAATACGAAAAACGACAGCTTCTCCAAAGAAAACCTCATATTTCTCTTGAAAAACAGCATGCCGAAGACAATGTTATTAAAAAATGGTTCATCCAGTTAAAAATTGCGATCGTGAACCGAAAATGACTACTGTTTGAACGCTAAATGTGCAAATTCAAGTCAATAGTGCGAAAGTTACTCAAGATATCAATCCCGCCATGTCAAGATATGTAGTTTCGAGATAGTCGCGTTCAAACTTGACTCGCACTGTTCCACTAAAATGGGTGTAACTTCGTCAATTTTTAGAATTTCAGGGTTCGGTTGGTCTGAAGGTAGTACGAACGCGCAATCTTGATTTCTATAGATTGTGTTCAAATTTTCACCAGGCATTGTTCATATCATTATGCATGTTTGAGTGAAATTTCAGAACACTCGACTATTTAGATTGGGAGATAATGGGTTTTAAAATTGTAACTTTGAACACTGCAGGGTCTGCATTGAAATTTAGACAGAATAATTTTCCGTAAAAAACATTTGTCCCCTATTATAAGAAGACATATGGCAACACCGCAGAACAGTATTGTTCAAGATGTCGAGAAAAAAATATTTGCATTATAAAAATAAATATTTTTTATTGTTTGTTATCTTCATTAACAAATAGAAGTGTTGGTTCCTTCATAACTAATTGAAAACTTTGTTCGATTAACAATTGCTTCCAAATAAAAATTTGTGTTGCAGTATTGTTTGAAATATGCCGCGCAAACTCACGTCATTGGATACGTGGAACGATACGGGGTTGCCATATGTCTTCTTAATATAGGGAACAAATATTTTTTACGTAAAATTATTCTGTCTCAACTTCAAGGCAGACCCTACAATGTTAAAAGTTGCAATTTTAAAACCCATTATCTCCCACTCTAAATAGTCGACTGTTCCGAAATTTCACTCAAACATGCATGATGATAAGAACAATGTCTGGTTAAAATTTAAACAAAATCTATAGAAATCAAGATTGCGCGCTCGTACTACCTTAAAATATTCTTGAAAGTTGTCACTATAACAATATGCAAAAAAAAAACGATTTTTTGAAGTTTCCCGAGAGGGATACCCTCTTGAACAATGACGATTGTCAGTGCTTGCAAAATAGTGTTCGAACAAGGGCATATAGACTAGCAAACTCTTTCAAAGTAATATTATTTTCAATTCAATATCACAACCATGCGCGTAATACGCGACTGTCAAATCCAATAAAACAGTGATAAAATTCGTTTGTGTCGCAGGACCAAAGTCAATGATTCAGGACCCAGTCCTAACGCGGAGCTCTGCAAGAACATGCACTTGTATCCGTCAGTTGATTATTTGGGAGCTGCTATTTTGTGCTACGAGTACGATCCGAAAGAGATAAAAGCTTGTTTGGACTGCATGTCACCGGAGAGAGCGAATTTGTCGCTGTACGGTCAAAAAATGCCGGGACTTTATTTGATAACAAACACCCATGGTTCCGATTCCGATTCCGAGGACGAGGAACTTTGCAAGTTCATAAGATACAAAATCCCGAAAGATTGGATAAAAGAGTGGAAAAATATTGCGCCTCTGACGTGCTTCAAGCTTCCCCCGCCGAACATTTTTTGTCCCGATGACTTCAGCCTCCTACCACCGGTGAAAGATTGCCCGAAGTATCCGGTGAAAATTCACTCGGACACGCTCTGCGAAGTTTGGTACAGAGCCGACGACACGTTTTGTACGCCAGAGTGCAGAATTGCCGTCACGTTCAACAGCGACGTTCCATTGCAGTCGGCCAAAACGTCAGTAATTATTGTACAATACCCGTAGATGATAATTTGCACGAGAAACGAATTTTTTTTTTTTTTTCAGAAAAAAAAAACACTTCATATTTTGCTACCTTGATATGCCTGATTTCGCTGTACCGAGAAAGACAAAGTAACAAGCAACTTTTTGTTTTCAGTGCCGCTATGTTCGATCTATTCAGCAGAGCCGTAGTACAATTGTCATACGACGAATTGACCCCAGCGACTGCGGCTGGCATGAGCTACAAGATTGCACCAGACGAAACGAGTCTCACAGTCGCCGCGAGCGGGTTCAATAAAAAACTGCAGGTAGATTGAGGTTGCATAAGCACGTCGCCAACTTTTCTTACGAGGCTCTTTTCTTTTACGCGTATTTGTTGTATGAATAATTTTAGATCCTGATGCACATCATAGGGAAATACATTGGCTGCTGTTCGGCTCTTGTGTCGAAAGAATTCTTCACTGTAATAATGAACGAACAGCTCGAGAAGTACTGCAAGATATGCACTGAAAACGAATTACTGGCAGCGTAAGTGCCTCGCGCTAGTTTTAAAAAGTTCGCTGCGAAGCGAAGACGATAACGCGGCCCAAAGCAACCAATTGATATTTATATTTATTTTCGTGATAAAAAAAGTATCGAAAATACATTATTTTCGTGAAAAGATCGGACAAGCGCTAAGCATCTTTTTGTTTCCTCTTCAGGGACGTTAAGCGCGCGATATTGTTTCCCGTTTATTGGACGACCGCCGACAAAATCGCGGCGGCTTCGGGCATACAATTCGAGGAGTTCCAGTACTTCACAGCGAGCTACACCAGTCGCGTCTACGTTAAGTCCCTTGTTCAGGGCAACATTGGGGAATCCGATGCACTGGAGATGGTAAGGAGTCTCGTTGCACTTTCGAAATGCGACTCGATCGCACCGGACAATCGACCGCAGTTCGAAATGAAGGAAATTCCCCGTGGGGATAGCTGGTGCAAGGTCCGGAGCCTTTGTCCGCATCGCACACCTGACTACGCGATAAGCTACTACCAGTGTGGTGCAAAATCACCGATGATTAACGCGGCCATGGGCATACTGAGGGTAATTAGCAACCACGGGATGAATCGATCAAACTCAACGTCGTTTAAGGGGTTAGGCTACGGTGACGACCCGAAAAATAGGGTTATTTAACAAATGAATTTTGATGGAATAATTAAGATGATAGAAATATCGTTTGGGCATTTATTTGTATGTACATTGAGGAGTTTCGGGACAATTGACGAAAGGTTTGCTTTGCATTTGCTTTGAATTTATACAATAAATTCTTTGTCATATCCTGAATGCACTTGCCAATTTTTCAATCGATCGTCTACACCGTTTCTATTACATTCACAATTGAAAAAAAAAACACTTTAACGTAAGGACAAGCCTATGATCGGATAACATAAGGATTACTTTGTGACACTGAAGACAAAATTGTCTAATGTACGAGTGAATTGAGGGTTTTACATAACATTTTAAACATTTTTTCACACTCTCATGTGTAAAATTGCTATTCAGCGATAAGCGTAGGCATCTCCCTATATAGAAAAGCGTTTTTTCAATTTGATAAAAATGATTTGATAAAAATGGTGGAGACGATCGATTTGAAATTTGCAGGGTACATCCAGTAAATGACAAAGAATTAGCAGTACAAATTAAAATAAAATGGTAATATTTTGTCAATTGTCCCGAAACTCTTTAACAAAGTAGTGTACCAAATTTTATTTTAAAATATGAAAAATTAAAGATGCTATAAGCAATCTCGTGAACGACCTTTGAACGTGAGGGGCTCTATGGTGTACCTGATTTTACCCACCCGCTTGATCTGAAACTAAAATAAAACGAGTTTTTTTTTCTTGAAATAGTTAATATTGACTAAAATTGACCGACTTTTTCTGTTGTCGTTTTAATCTAAAAAAAATGTCTCAATTTTTCCGCGATGTTTCGAAGAAAAATGACATAATTGCTAATTGATGAAAAAAAAATGTTAAGAAAAACGTCGGTTAAGACTAAACTACTATCACACTAAATAAGTGTATCAATTTTCAAATCCGCGATTCCTGCACCATATGTAAGACCTTCCACTTCAATTTGAATTGCAAAGTTGAAATAGCCTCACAATAGCCGCATCACTTAAGCTCCAAATTGTTTTATTATTTATTATTATTATCATTCTAATTTCTTGTAAATCGAAATGATTTCATTCGCAGAGGCTAATTGATGCCTCCGTTTTTATGGTCCCGGAAGTACGCCGGAGTCTCGACGATGTGCGTTTGTCGGCGCGTCTACGTGAGTCTTGCTGCAACGAATATTCCTTGGACGCGATTGATGGGGGCTGCTCGGAGTGCATGCCTCTCGATCTTCGTATCGAGGAGTATAGGCGCAGTTTATCGGAAGTTATTCACGGATTCTCAAACCAGTTCTTGGTATTCTTAAAGCGATCCTTCATCCGTTTGAACCGCGTTGGTTGCACAAATCTTCAGGAAGAGATGCGTCGCAATTGGGGGGAGATTAAGACGGGGGAGTTCATGTTTGATCGATATACACGAGAAGCTGAGGCGATCGAGCCGCTCGATTCTCATCAACTGCGACATATACTCATCAGCCTAGTGACGAATAATTCACTCACTCGTCACCTTACCATCCAAATCGTCGGCCGTATGAAATGCGACGGAGAGCACTACGAAAACAACCCCACAAATAGTCGTGAGTACTGCCAAAGAGAAACTGGAAACGCGGACGTTATGGCTTCCGCTTTTATTTCGCCGACGAAGTTTGCATGTTAGTTTTTCATTTGTATCATTTTTCATAAAATATTACATAAAAAAATAAAAGTTTACATAAAATGAAATTTGTAGATATATAATGTTGACCTTTGCGACATTGATGTCTATTTGAGAGTCCAAAAATGTCAACCGTCCATTTGCAATCGCATGCTGTATTTGCTTCACCAAATATATCCATTCAGCGGCACCTTAAAGTAAATCTAAATTCTTTTATCGCAATTTACAATCATTTGTCATTTCCCTGAATTGTTTTCAGCACGGCCGCAGGATATGAAAATCGACTTTCTGTCTGATTCGTCGGAAGACACGGATGAAGAGCAAAATGATTGCATCAGAGATATTCCATCTTACAAGCGACCCCTTAAGACTATCCGTGCGAGAGCGCCTGATTGCGTGGACAAGATAGCCACAGAGGTTGGAAAATCTTGCAAACTGTGAGAAACAACGATACAAATCGTTCGAGCGTCGTGTACAAAACATAGATTTTTTCTTTTTCTCGTTATTATTATTATTTTGTACTCGAAACGAACAGATCCGTGTTTAACACGGTCGTTTGTGTTAAATTTCTTTTTAAATTTATGTCAAATCGCGTTGAGTATCTTTTAACCGTTATTTAAATATTCTTAGCAGTATTAACCGCCGAGCATTGTTCAAGCACATTATTTTCACGTTGCGGTAAGTGCTCGCACGGATTAATGTTATTTTTCACACTTCCACACTGTGTAACTCCGTACCTATGAATGTCAAACGCTTGGCATCTTTTTAATACAATATTCAACAATGTATACAACTTGCGCAGTTCCTGAGCTCTGCGTCTACGAATCGCACGTTTCGTCATTTCCGTTGGTGAAAATGATGGGAACAATAGGCGTATTTTCGTTTACGGTTTTTATTCATCGGCGTCGGCTTAAGGAGGTTAGAGCGTTAGCCACAATCCAAGATAAAATAAAAAATAAAAATATATGTTATTGCCTAACCATAGAGTGCATTGAATTTTTACGATTAAAAAAAATCAACAGAACACGAGATAAAAAATGGCTTGATGTATGTGATTTTACGTGCGGTAAGGTGGGCAAGATGTTCGCACTACGGGTTATGTAAACCTTTTTTGCTATTTAGCACCATGATAAACCATTTTCATGATAAACCTTTGTCAACATTTGGAAGAAAAAAACCCCACCTTACCCATCGTAACCCATATACATTCAATATTGAACCATCAAAGTTTGATGAAAGACTAAGAACCTTGGCTGGCGAATGAAGAGCATTGCTTGCCTCAAACCTCAGTACCCGCGACGTTGCAGTATTCTGGCAACACTTAATAATAATCAACGGTAATAATAGATAATCTCGTGACAAATATACAGTACCGAACAAAAAAAAGTACGCACCGTTCAAAATTCAATATTGGTGCTATTATACTCACGAAAATAGTTAATGGAGTACTTGCACAACTGTTCCACCGATACTTTATAAGCCCAGGTAGCAAAATGTTATCTACATGGCATCCGAAAGATATCGCGAAACGGGTACGGATAACTTTTTGGTTGTCCAAAAAGACGCCGCTTTGTATTACAAAACGTATCACTTATGTCCGCTTGGCAGATAACTTGTTTGTGTCCGATAGTGCACTATACGGCAACTTTTAATGGTTAACAAAGTGTCGACAAAAGGTTAACTCTTTTCGGTTGTCGGTACGTTAGCGCAGTCATTAAATCGATATATCTGAAAGATATATTCTTACAAGCGGACCTTACAGGCTGCCACTCACGGATTTTGATAAGTTTCAAATATGTTGTAGAAGACCTGCCCTGAGTACCTGAGTAAAGGGATTTTATACAACGCTCTTTAGTTTTCGAGAAAAAACGTTCGAAAGTTTAGCTCGTAGCTACTAGTAGCTACTATACCGGTACGGTTGCACCTTTGTCGAACCAGTGGGCGTGGCCCAGTGGGCAAGGTTCCCGGCTCTGACGCTCGAGGTCCAGGGTTGGAGTCCCGTGATGGCGTTTTTTTTTTCACAAAATATTAATAAATTCGATGGATGATGCAAAGCCGTCTAATTATTTATTATTATTTTATGTATTTATTTATTTAAAAACTTTTTTAATTCATTTTTTAAATTTTTTACTTCGCATTTTTTTTTAAATTATAGATTATTATTTTATTTTTCACGCAGAAAAAAAAGAGAGGAAGAAATAACGTCTTTCACAACAAACTGCAGTTTATTATTTTTCATTGCAATATAAAGGTTTTTCTTACTCGCTATCACTGTGGACGTTTGTTACATCAGAACAATATTGCGGGTGGTATTTGTCGTAAAAGCAAGCAAAACACCAGACCAAAGAGCAACGCGCACATTGTATAAAAGCTATGGCCTTGCAGGGGCACGGAGTTTTGAGCAGTGTTATTGGAAAGCATACTTGATTGACATTTAAAAACAGCGGCCTTTTCTCAATCAACTTCGATCAAACGCTTTACGATCACATCTTTGTAGACGAGAAGAAGGCATGTACATGCAGTATTAAAGTTATACCGCCCAAGTGCACGCCGATTTGCCAATCGTGCGATGTATATTTGTACCGGCAAGTGAAAATGTTCACAAAACAAATACAAAATGCTCCCGATTTGTTGAAAAATAACAGAGAAATTGCGTTAAGGGAAGATTCCATACAAATTCATTCTTTGATTCTTCATCAATTAAGCGCACCTGCTTTCACGCCGATGATTAAATATGCGTGGTTTGCATCGAAGTTGATTGAGGAAAGACCGCTGTTTTTAAATGTCAATCAAGTATGCTTTCCAATAACGCTGCTCAAAACTCCGTGCCCCTGCAAGACCATAAGCTTTTACACAATGTGCGCGTTGCTCTTTGGTCTTGTGTTTTGCTTGCTTTTACGACAAATACCACCCGCAATATTGTTCTGATGTAACAAGCGTCCACAGTGATAGCGAGTAAGAAAAGCCTGTATATTGCAATGAAAAATAATAAACTGCAGTTTGTTGTGAAAGATGTTATTTCTTCCTCTCTTTTTTTCTGCGTGAAAAATAAAATAATAATCAATAATTTAAAAAAATGGAAAGTAAAAAATTTAAAAAAATGAATAAAATTTTTTTAAAAATAAATAAATACATAAAATAATAATAAATAATTAGACGGTTTTGCATCATCGATCGAATTTTTTAATATTTTGTGAAAAAAAAACGCCATCACGGGACTCGAACCCTGGACCTCGAGCGTCAGAGCCGGGAACCTTGCCCACTGGGCCACGCCCGCTGGACAAAGGTGCAACCGTACCGGTATAGTAGCTACTGGTAGCTGCGAGCTAAACTTTAGAACGTTTTTTTCTCGAAAACTAAAGAGCATTGTATTAAATCCCTGTACTCAGGTACTCAGGGTAGGCCCCTCTACAACATATCTGAGACTTATCAAAATCCGTGAGTGACAGCCTGTAAGGTCCCCTTGTTAAAGGCACAAAAATGCCAAGATACCACTGCCATCTAAAAGTCGTCCAAGACATCCTAATGAGGTTAACAAAACGACATCTAAACGGTATCGAAGAGTACTATCGAAAAGATAGCTATTTATTGGCGATATATATGTATAACAATATCCTATCCATTTCTTTATAAAAATCAACCTATTAAATATTCTAGACTATCAATAAGTTAATTTTTATAATGAAGAAAGTGATAAGATATTGCTATGTCGGTTTCGAAGTGGGCTAGGTCATTATAAATAAAACATCGATTAATTCATTATAATTGAAATGTAATTTAATATTATAAAAACAGTACAGTCGTTATTAGACTTCTCTCCCGTTGCAGTCACGTCTTTTGGGGTTGCCATGCTCCAAATGATCCCTTGGATAACCTCAAAAGTAGACGTACGCTTTTAGAATAAAAAGACAGTACATTAAACACATACATGTACTCATAGAGGCGAAAAGAATAGTAGGATAAAAGGCACTTACGTATATATCTTTCAACACCTTTATTTTTTTCAACTACTTGTTGTTACACACAATTTTTTACCGGTGAAATGAAATATGACACGCTACATTCGCACTATGATAAAAGTGATCCGTTGGATGTCATCTTCAGGACAACATTTGGATGACTTTTTACTATTTCCCGCCAATACTAAATATCTTAAAAGACAGCATATTACCGACATCTGAAAGATGTCATGAAAAAGACGTCTTTGTGATATCCTTTAGACAACGTTGAACTAGATACAATAGATAACAGTAAATAGATAACTTTTTGATAACTTAAAAAAGTCATCAATTGGATAATATTTTGGGATACCTTTGATACATCCGTTTTCATCGCCGAAAGATATCATAAAAAATATAACTTTACGGCAGCATTATACGGGATGTCATTTGAAACATGTCGAATAGTTATCTTACGGTCATGCCTTAAAGGTAACCTGACAACGGTAACTTATCGACATCAATTGGACATTTATGCTGCCTGGGAGTTCACCTTTACATTTTCACGGAAACATCATTAAAAATATTCGAAAGCTGGACGATAACAATTTCAACGCGTAGGATGCCAATTTTCGGCTGGACAAAAAAAGTACGCACCCAAAGAACAAAAGACAATATGTCATCACATCGCGTATCTAATATTTTGTGTGATCACCCCAGGCAGCATAAATGTCCATTTGACGTCCATAAGTTACCGTTGTCAGGTGACCTTCAAGACATGACCGCAAGATAACTATTCGACATCTTTCAAATGACATCCCGTATAATGCTGCCGTAAAGATATCTTGTTTATGATATCTTTCGGCGATGAAAACGGATGTCTAAAAGGCATCCCAAAATATTATCCAATTGATGACTTTTAAGTTATGAAAAAGTTACCTATTGTATCTAATTCAACGTTGTCCAAAGGATATCATAAAGACGAATTACATAAGACGTCTTTTCCATGACATCTTTCAGATAACGGTAATATGTTGTCTTAAGATATTTGGTATTGGCGGGAAATAGTACAAAGTTATCCAAATGTTGTCCTAAAGATGACATCTGTCGCGACCTTCGTCCCTTGCTATTTACTTACCTTCCTTTCCCGACGAGTTTCTCTGTTCACTACAGTATTTTAAGCCCCCTAATGGTAGGTTGTTGGAGGTCCCGGAAAACCCTGTCCCAATAGGAATATCTTGAACGCTCCATAAAAATAGAAAGTCTCTCGAACTCCTCGCTGAGAGCATCATAAACATCCGTGCAATAATTCTTCACGAGCGGAATGGCCTGCTCATAAAGCAATACACGATTCGCCGAGGGCCTCGCAAATACGAGGCCATTAAGAGACCCATTTACCTCCGCGTTGCCGTACTTGGGGACCGATGGATGGTACGCCACCAATGGGCCGTACGCATTGGGTAGAGGTGTCAACCTTAAGACGTTTTTCTCCAATCAAGGAAATGCATTGCATTTCCGAATCAGGGGGAACCGCCCTACTGGCCAGCGCGGATGAACCAAGCGAGTGGCTAGAGAGTCAGTCTAAAGTGAGCCAAGCGCGAGAGAAGGTGAACCTTCAAACGTGGTATCAAGCGACCGTACACTCTTTGTTTGTCCGTGTGACTTTATCAGTGAATAAAGATCGTTTTTACGCTAACTACGTTTATTCTTTATTTCTCGCGATCCTATCGAGACCCAGGTTTCCAAATAGTCGCATGACAATTTGGCGATCCTGCCAGGATATACGCTAGCGAAATTGCAAAAGTTTCTCACTACGTATATCTCCGTGACGAACCGCTTTTCACCCAGATCTGGAAAAGACTGTAATACCTGAAGATCGCTTGACGAGAACAAAAACATAGTTAACGAGTGTTGATAGTAAAAGCGAACCCTTTGCTGAAGTGATAGTGAAAGTGCATCTCAGTAAGCAGACCAAGAATCTTGAAACAGCACTCCACGCGCAGTTGAAAAGGTGATTGAAATCCGCCGGAAAGTACATCGTCCAGTAAGCTGTCCGTCGATAAAAACGAATCAAAAGGAAGAAAAGGACTCCCGACTTTTGAGGAAAACGAGATCTTGCTGCAGCGGCACCCGATGACACCAGTACTTCGGTTATTCCTGCTCTCCGTCATAACGTGAGTACGAAAGATTGAATTATTTTATTATTGTATCGGGATATTCTCTTGATCGACATTTTGCGTGTTAGCTTGAAAACAAAAACAAAACACAACCATGCCGAACTCGATAACGTCATGGTGCGAAGCGTTAGAAGGGATTCGCGAAATCGTAAAACAAATGATTACGATTATTCGAAAAGCTGAAAGTATTGGGGCATCATCGTCGGATCCGGTCGCGACCCAAAGATTAAAAGATCTTAGCGATGGTTTCAACGCTCTCGACGTCGAAGAGTGTTATAATTGTTATAACACTCAATGTGTTATAACAATTCTAACACAGACCAGTCCCAGTTTCGGTTATAATATATTTAGCCGCGATGACTAACCTTGAAATTCATGAAACGGATCCCAACGACCCTTACCAAACTTTACCACCACCACCTGCGTAAGAACAAGTGCTAGCGGAAGATAACGCTGGGCGACGGCTAGTGACTAACTATATTGAAGCTGGCATACCGCCTTCGCAAACCGCGGGACTCATCGACAGGGAAAACTGCGATGAAGTATCGATTCAAACGACCGGGACCGTCATGGCACGGACGGGATTACCTCCACACAGAGAAAATCACCCAGCATGGATGGTCTGGCGGGAACCGCTGGCTTTCCGACGACACATGATGGCGAGGCTACGTGTAATTCTTGCCGAGGGAGACTCTGATACCGGATTAGCAACTGGAGGCGACGACCCGATGGTCGAAGATCTCGTGCTACGGTTAGACACCGCTTCTCTCATGACGGAAGATAGGCCACCAACTGTCCAACAACCGTTGGGGGCAATACGAAGAATACCGCCACAACGTCTGAATTATCATTCTGACAGACCACACCGAGCAGCTCCCACAGGATTGCGACAAGAAACGCTACCGCCCGTACTCGAAACGGAAAACCCCAATTTTCCGACAGCACCGGCACACCCATCCCCATCGATCTTGAGTCAGAACGACCCAGAGTTCAGAGCCATGACTCAAGAAGCCCTGCGACGCAGTCTGGAGCAGGAGAGAGTTGGCAATAACTATCAGGAGCCAATATCACCTGTCGTACCAGGGAGTAAAGAGTCGAGCTTCAGACGGCAAATTGACCAGACCCAACAAAACATCGGGGTTGTCGCCCAACAGGCACGACTACTCGCTGAGTGCAACCATACGATACAGAGACCGATAGGTATGCAACCTCCAACGCGTCGAACACTCTCCCAAACAGAGTGGCCTGAAGAAACGGACGATCCAACCTCTCGCCAAGGAAGACCGCAAGCACCCAATCCGAACGGATATTATCCGGGTGAATATCGGAGAACGGGTATCGTAGAGCCTGAAGAAGAACAAAAAGCCATCGATGCTCTCAGACTCTTCCCTAATACCATCATGGGACAAAGCACCGATAATTATAAGCTCTGGTCAGAACGCGCTGCCCTTGTGTATAAATATTGCAAACCATCGGAGCGGCAATTCTTCTTTTATCTTGTAAAATCTCAAAAAATAGGAGGACCCCTTCTGATACACAAGGAAATCGTGGGCACACAGAACATGCCCGACCTCCCCTCCGCTATCAAAAAAATACAGCTTGCAGGAGCACGCAGTTCAAACCTTATGGCAGAACTCGCTACCATTAGGCAAAATAGGAGAGATATTATGGACTTCATCCACCGGATCAACCAGAAATACGACACTGCTCTCATCGCTTTCCAAAACGAGGAATTGAACAGGGGAGGGACCGGCGAAAACACAGGACATATCGAGGCGACAGCTACCAGCTACTTTCTGTTTGGTCTGGACATAGATCTAAACAGAATACTCCGAAATTCCGATTATCCGTGTCTCGCGGAGCTACAACGATGCGCGATAGCGGCAGCGAACGCAGAACAACAATATCGAGCGTACTATCACCGTCAACAGCCGACTCGCCCGACAGAATACGTCAGGCCGCCGCAACGATTTCCCGAAAGAACAAACCATTACAAACCGCTACCATCACAGGCGCACAAGATCCACAATTTGACATAAGAGGAACTCGACAGTTTGCTGGAAAATGTAAAAAACGACGTCGTGAATAATATCCAGCGAGAAAGGGGATGCTTCAGATGCGGCAAAGCTGAACACTTTATTAGGGAATGCAGGGAACCACCGACACACAAATAGGCCCAATCTAAAATTTTCCCAACAGCAGCCTTTACAAAAAACCTCCCTATCACCAACGGCGAATAACCAACCTGACGTCGGAAGGAGTGGGCACAGAGTCTCAACCATCACGGGATGAGACGAGCGAATACGTCGAAGAAAAGACTGAAAAAGAAACAGCAAACTTTGAAAACTACGAAGAGCTGAACGAAATGGAGTACCAAAGATACTCCATGTATAGCAACAGCGACTCAGACAAGTATTAGTCAAACCAGAAGGGTTCCAGGGTCCTCTACGATTATTGGTTGATACCGGCAGTACGTTGAATCTTATTAGGAGAAACAAAATACCAGCCGGGCTATCAATAACTAAAGGGAACACGCCATTCCGTATGGGGGACGCTTCATACACCATGAAAGAAAAGGTAAACATCGAATATCTGGGATCCTCAGACGAATTCATCGTGGTACCCAACAATTTCCCTCTTCAACCAGACGAAGATGGACTAATGGGATTACCCTTCATGATGAATCGGGATTATGTGCTAACAACCAACAACATGACGTTATCAGCAGTCGATCATGACCTACGAGACTCCACCATCAATGCTAGAGCCAACTATATCACGCCGTTTGAATTCCAACTTCCAAAGGCAGTTTGTGAATATCTTCTTTATACGAGAGAGGAAGGTGACCCAGGAACTTATACCCCAGTACAGATTGTCAAAACCAACAACAACGGTTATGCCAGAGGAGCATACGTTAACTACCACAAGGAAAAGGTTCTCACCGAATCTCTCACGCCTGAACAGAGAACGGATTGAAAAATTACGCAACATTACGAATTTGGAACACCTGGATCAAGAATCCAATGGTCAGATTTGGAAAATCGTCGAGGAATTCAACGATATCTTCACCGTGGAAGGAGATCCCCTTGCCATGTCGCCGTGTACGAAGCACGAAATTAAGCTGACTGAGCAGAAAATTATCAACATTCGAAATTTTAGAGCCCTGGAGATACATCAAAAAGTAATTAGCGACGGCGTTAAAGACATGCTGTCAAAGCAGATAATTAAACCATCCAACTCACCCTACAATTCACCAATATGGGTAGTCCCCAAGAAACCCGGTCCGGACGGCAACCCAAAACGGAGGATTGTAATCGACTTGCGAAAGCTGAACGAATACTCTACGCAGGACGCGTACCCTATGCCGATCATCGAAGATATATTCGACTCGCTACGGGATGCAAGGTATTTCAGCGCATTTGACCTATCGTCCGGATTTCACCAGATAGGAATGGACCCAGAAAGCATGAAATACACCGTTTTCTCAACGTTAGAGAGACATTTCGAATATCAGCGGATGCCTTCTGGATTGCAAAACGCCCCTAGCACGTTTCAACGGATGATGGACATGGCCCTAGTGGGACTTAATCACAACATATGCTATGTATACATCGATGACATAGTCATTTTCGGAAAGACTCTCGAAGAACATAACCGGAACATTAAAACTGTGTTCGCACGTTTACGAGAAAAAGGTCTCAAACTGCAACCAGAAAAATGTCATTATCTCAAAGACGAATTGGAATACCTAGGACACGTGATAACGCCAGAAGGAGCCAAACCGAACCCCGCGAAACTTGAGGCCGTGCAGAAGTTTCCATCGCCACGAAATCCAACGGAGGTAAAAGCCTTCCTGGGATTGACCGGATACTATCGGAGATTTATCAAGAACTTTTTCACCATCGGAAAACCTCTAACGGAATTAACAAAGAAGGACGCTACCTATCAGTGGGACGAGAAACTTCAAACCGCATTTGACACGTTAAAGAAGGCAATGATGGATCCCCCTGTCCTACGACCACTAGACCCAACAAAGCAATACGTTCTAACAACGGACGCTTCGAATATACTTTCGTATACTTTCGTATACTTTCTCTCCCGTGTCTTGAAAGCCGCGGAAAGAAATTATAATACAACCGAGAAAGAACTGCTAGCAGTTGAGTGGTGTGTGAAGAAACTCCGACAATATCTTCTAACGACAAAAGACAAACCATTCATTATCAAAACCGACGACCGAGCTTTAGTTTGGTTGAAGAACTGTAAGGACCCTAGTCAAAGACTTCTCCGGTGGAGATTGTGTATGGAAGAATATTATTACGACATCGAATACGTGAAGGGAAAAGATAACGTAGTTACTGACGCACTCTCGCGAGTTTTTAATATCACAAGACAGCCTCCGACCAAATGGGATGACAACATCAACAAATTTTGGGATTCTGACAAAAGAAGGCAGTACACCAAGGAACAATGGGGCACCTTCCTCCCCCACTATTCCAGGGTACGAAACAACAAAGTCAGCAGAGACAGCAGAATGCAACTACTGAACCATATAGACCAATTGGAGGATGAAGCCGAGTCATGGAGAAATGAATTAAAGTATCAGGACGTCCAACTCTTCCCTAACAGGACCGAACACCCAGAATGGCAACGCATAACAGCACGGGTAAAGAATAAAGACAAAGAGAACATGGTACTCATCAACAAAGATAACTTTGATAACGAATTAACCCAATGGTTACACGAACGAAAAAAGAACGAACAAAAAATCCGACTATACGTCGATCAAAAAGAATTCGCACACTCCGAAATCGCAAGGATCGAAGCGACACTTCGAGAGTTCGTAAAAAATAACCCAACATCAGTACAATTCTGTCGTACCACACAAGAAGCACCGACACCAGAACAACGAACGAACATATTAAGATCAGCGGATAGTGATGTCGCGGGACATAACGGGACGCTGAAAATGAAGGAAATTATCAGGCAAATCGCTCGATGGAAAGGCATCGATCAGGATATCGCAGACTATGCCGCCACATGTGACACTTGTCAACGCTACAAAAAGGAAAGCATCCGACAAAAACCAGAGGGCAAGGAAATGGAATATGTCACTAGACCCAACGAGAAGGTGGCTATAGATTTAGTCGGACCGCTTCCAACAACGAACTCAAATAACAGTTACATCCTAACAATGCAAGATACATAGACCAAATTCATCCTACTCGCACTATTAAAGAAGAAATCAGCCATACAGTTATTCAAGGCATTGCACGACACGTGGGTCTGCTTAATAGGATTTCCGAAACACATCCTCAGCGACATGGATACGGAATTTAACAACGAATTGATGACGAAGTTCGAAAAACTCTATGGAATTAAGCATATAACAATGACTGCCTATCACCCGCAAGGAAACGGAGCGATCGAGAGGATGCACGGTGTTCTCAAGAATAATATGCGGACGACGGTCCAAGACACACCGAACACGTGGGACACCGTGTTACCTATTATGTATAAGGTCTGGAATACCGTCATTTACTCAACATTGAAAATGACACCTCACAGCCTCGTGTTTCCACATGCACCAAACACCCCGAAGAACTTCACCAAACCTGAACCTGAGAAGATAAAGTCCGGAGCACTAGCGTGGGCAATAGAACTCGAAAGAAAAATTTATCAGGCTCATTTATGTCTCCAGGAGGCGACCTTGAAACACAAAAGAAAAATGGACGCTGGAATAGTGCGACAATTGCCGATTTATGCTCAAGGAGACGAAATCCTGACCCATAACAACGCGAAAAGATAATCACTCGACAAAGAATGGCAAGGACCATATACGATCGAAGCTATTAATCTCGATGAAAATAACGTGATGATCCTGTATAATGACGAACCCAAATGGATCCACATTTCCCACACCAAACCCTATATCCGTTATGAAAATGTAAACCCACAAGTACCGAAACTGAAAATAAAGAAAAGACAAAATAAACTTTACGTTCAATCCGAAGATGAATAAGAGAATCCCAATATAATGTTGGAGCATTTCAATGTTGGTATTATTTGCAGGTGGAGAGCAGCAGGACACTATACGCTGAAACCGATCCGGGGTACACTCATCCAAGAAACAATTGGAAAGGTGTACACATACCAGGAGGAATGGAAGATAGTCCACGCCGTCGACACCGAGCTGGTCTTTTCTCGTCTACTAGAAATAGAACAGACAACCGACGAATTGCAGAGCAAGGTCAATTCGGTGAACGATCCCACGGAAAATCTAGAACTAAATCAAAAGGTACTCGTCATGGAAAACGAAAGGTTACGCGATTCGCTCAGGACCCTCAACCAGATTCTGGGACTATACGACCTCTCTACATATGTGACGACATCAACGGCAGCCTCCGGAACGAATCCTACAGTAATAACACCAAGGATGTGGAACATCGACGACGCCGACAGGAACAGCTTTGACGAATACGCCAAAATTTTTGGAGCCCACGCGGTAATAACTGCGATCCGTTGTAAGAAAGGCAACCTCAGAACTCCAAATCCTCTTGATAGAGACCTACCAACACATCTCGAGCACCGCCACCGCACCGAAAGGGGAATACTAGACATCGCCAGGACAATCCAGAAGTTTCTTTGGGGCACGGCAGACGCAGAAGATCTACGAGTCATAAACGCCAACATCGATCACCTTGCTAACGCGACCGGAGAACTAAATCTCCTACTTCGCAAGCAAATGAAAATTACTCAGGATCAAATCCATACTCTGAAGGTGAACCAAAAGAGAGTGTTGGAATACATTGAGACGCTAGAAAAGGAATTTAAAAAGGCAAAAAACAACACGGACCAACTGAGATATATAACCCTGTTGGAAAATAGACAGAGGTATCTAGGGGGATTACAGAGAAATTTGGAAAGGGATATAACCACAATTAACTTCGCCATCAAAGTCGGAAAACACGGGATCTTGCAACCGTCACTCTTTCCACCCCAAAGATTTATACAATCGATCAAATCCTTCGAAGCCCAATACGGAAAGCGTATTGTGAACACGACAGAAGAAAACTATCAGAAGTTCATCGATATGGCAAATATTGCGATAGCTACTACAAAAAGAAAAATCACCTACATCATCACGATACCCAACCTGGAAAACGTACCCTGGACTCTGATAAGGAATACACCAGTACCACGAATGATTAATGGCACATACATTGTCATCCTGCCGTTGTATGCCGAGCGGATGGAACGAAACAACTTTACAAGGGAAGTGAAACCGGAAGAACTCAGGAACGTCAACGGAGATTTGATCACCAAATACCAAGGAATAGAACATACATCCGATTCAATTTCGCTTTGCGAGAACCCAAGCAATACTGTAAAAGAATGTAGAATAGCTAATTTCGAAGTTAAGGATTTTGCCTATATAACTACGGCACAAGCCCAAATACTAATTTCTAGCGATAAACCAAAACACTAACATTAATATGCAACAGTGCCCACCAGATATTCGAATTAAGGGAGACTTTGTCCTTGAAATTTTCAAAAAATCAATTTGAGCTCAACATGAGCAGCTAGAAGATGAGGAGGGATGCCTCTATGGACCAGGTATTACCGATTAGCGGTAATTATAAACACATTTGTGTAAACACATTACAAAACTTTAAACGCGTTTTTCTCGAAAACACGTTTTTAAAAATGGCTGACATTCTCCTGACCGCTGTAATTAACATATCGACCTGAAATTTGGAGAACATACTCAGAAAATATGTCTTCACGGAATGACGGATCGTTTTTTCGATAGATACATTTTGGTATTTATTATTTATCTTTGTATGCGAAAAAAACGCGAAAATTCGATTTTTTTTTAATTGCCGCCATTTTCCAAAATTTGTACTAAACGAAAAACCCATCCGTCATTCCATGACCAAAGGGTCACAGATTGATAATATGCTTTGAATTCGTGTTTCAGATCAACAAAGAGGGGGCAGTGATGTCAGCCGTTTACCTCCCGCGATTTGAGGACCTGTTTTCGCGGAGCTGCAACGGCCGCCATTTTGGTTTTTTTTTTTCAAAAAAAAATTTTTTTCAACGTTCTGTATATCATGAATAAAAGCAAGAAAAAAAACCGCACTCAAAAAGCTTTACTCGTTTCCTTAAAAAAAAATAAAATGTAAACACCTGAAATATGGCACTCCAAGGACAAAGTCTCCGTTAAAAAATCTCTCCATCATTGAAACGGATGAAAAATGTGAACTTCATACCAAAACTTGTCGAGTCAAATTATTACAAACAAGGACCAAACTATCGAGTGAAATATTCAATATTGAGGTCATGATAAAACATGCACTACCAGAGTTCAAAGAAAATCCCGTCTTATTACACAGATTAAACCTCGAAACCCTAAAAGATTACAGCAGAACCATAGAATCACTCAATCACGAACTAGAAAGCAACAATGTTCAATTACTTGTTAACAAGGAATGGGCCAACTTTAAAGGAATCGTATTACCCAGCGTAGGAACAATAGTCTCAGGTATATTCCTTATCGATATTATATCCCTAGATATCAAAACAGGTTTATGCATGTGCATACTAAAAAGATTTCTGACATGCTGCAGTGAAAAGAAAGCGACCGAACTACAACTTAAACAAGAAAGGAAACGATTAAGGAAGCTACGAAGAACCGATCGCGAATTAGCCATAGAACTAGATGGTTGAAACGAGGGCGTTTCTCGATGCAGTCAGGGGAGCGTCGCGACCTTCGTCCCTTGCTATTTACTTACCTTCCTTTCCCGACGAGTTTCTCTGTTCACTACAGCATTTTAAGCCTCCTAATGGTAGGTTGTTGGAGGTCCCGGAAAACCCTGTCCCAATAGGAATATCTTGGACCCTCCATAAAAATAGAAAGTCTCTCGAACTCCTCGCTGAGAGCATCATAAACATCCGTGCAATAATTCTTCACGAGCGGAATGGCCCGCTCATAAAGCAATACACGATTCGCCGAGGGCCTCGCAAATACGAGGCCATTAAGAGACCCATTTACCTCCGCGTTGCCGTACTTGGGGACCGATGGATGGTACGCCACCAATGGGTCGTACGCATTGCGTAGAGGTGTCAACCTTAAGACGTTTTTCTCCAATCAAGGAAATGCATTGCATTTCCCAATAAGGGGGAACCGCCCTACTGGCCAGCGCGGATGAACCAAGCGAGTGGCTAGAGAGTCAGTCTAAAGTGAGCCAAGCGCGAGAGAAGGTGAACCTTCAAACGTGGTATCAAGCGACCGTACACTCTTTGTTTGTATGTGTGACTTTATAAGTGAATAAAGATCGTTTTTACGCTAACTACGTTTATTATTTATTTCTCGCGAACTTCTAGGAGTGGTGACTGCTCTCTTAGGCACTGGCGATCCTATCGAGACCCAGGTTTCCAAATAGTCGCATGACACATCCAACGGATCACTTTTGTCATAGTGCGAATATAATGTGTCACCGTTTCATTTCACCGGCAAAAAATTCCGTGTAACAATAATTAATCGAATCAATACAGCTGTTGAAATATATATACGTGAGTGCCTTTTATCTTATTATTCTTTTTGCATCTGTGAGTACATACATGTATTTAATGTACTGTGTTTTTATTCTAAAAGAGTACGTCTGCTTTTTAGGTTATCCACCTAAAAAAGGCTTTTTAGATTATGGCCCGGGTTTGTTGCTACCGTACTCGAACACAGAAAACCGATAACTGGCCGAAAAATCGTCAAATCTATACGTTTACATTCCGTTTGCCTTCCTAAGCTTCGTTGGGAGAAAATCGCTTTGTTGTCACTGATGAGGATATATAAACCTTGGGTGCGTACTTTTTTTTGTTCGGCATATAACTGGCACTCTTCGCGCTGAAATCGTTCTCTTTCTGGTTTCGAATATTTGTAAGGTTGTTTCAACGGCAGCGTAAAGACAAAACAATGAACTTCCGTCATAACTGCTCAAGGTCTGGTTTATTGATGATATTTGGAATGAGAATAGCGCATAAATGGAAATTGAACGGTGCGTACTTTTTTTTGTCCGGTACTGTAAATAGGCATCATTATAAATGACTAAAAATTTCATTCTGGGTGGTATAAAACATTTAGTGATACATTTTTTAAAAATAATAATCATCGATAATGTTATATTTTTCCAGTTGGTATTAAGGTAGTTCCTCTGCGAAAATATCAACCAAAAGTTTACATACCATGTTCGTGTTTAAAAGATTGATAATTGGTTTAATTAGTAATAAATAAAATTAAAAACTACGCAATATTGACTCGGTACTAGTAGATAATACGATGGATATCATTTATTTCCGTAAAATATATTTTATATTATGTTTTTGATCTACCATTGCCAGTAAACTTTTTGCCGGGACTGTCCAGGCTTTGCACCAAAATTGTGAGGGCTTTTCATGGTTATATCTTGGAAACTAGATGGTGAATCATTCTCATTTGTTTTCACATTATTCGTGATATCTTACTCTAGCTTATCCTCGTTTTTTTATCAATTTCTTAATTTTAGTTTTGACGGTAGAATTAATGATGCTCTGTTTGCCCATCATAACGCATTTGTTACGTGTAAACCAAGCCAACTTCAAGCGTAAATATCTCAGGTTTGGGGTGGTCAAACTTATTCAAATTGCACAGATGTTTGGATAATGTATTAAATAACATATGTGTCAAATTTCAACCATTTCTTAATTCAACTCTTCTGTGGAGGTACTTCCTTAACCCGAAAGTTTTTCTTATTCGCGTAATAAAAATATAAAAATGCATAATTTTGCTCCTTAATTGTATATTTTATGAAAAATGTGCCTCTACAGTGAATCTCTATTTCGTATGCATTTTTTGGAGGTTCATTGAAAAAAGAATTCATCAATCGTCATTTGACACATGTTATTCAGTCACAACATGTTTCTATTCAATCGATCGTTTTGAAATTTTACACACCCTTAGCTAACATAATTACCGTCTATTTAAACTTAAAGTTCCTTGAAAATTATTTTTAAAAAACTATTTTTTCATCAACAAATATCATAGTAAAAAATTCATAAAAAATAGAATGTTTTATTCGAACACGTACCGAATTTCGAATTTTCACTATTCTTTGGATACCCAGGTAGTAATTTCAAAATAGTTGTCTATTAGTTGTCCAAATGGGTACCAAATGTCCGCTTGGAAGCTACCTACAAGTTATCATGTGTCCAACAGTTATCTTTTTGGATGGTTGTTGACTTTAAGATAACTTCCGGGCCGACATTTGGCACCCTTTTAGCCGATTTTTGGACAACTTTTTGAAAATTGCTTCTTGGGTAGTTTAGGTTCCCAGGCAGCATAAATGTCCAATTGACGTCGATTAGTTACCGTTATCTTTACGGCATGACCGTAAGATAACTATTTGACATCTTTCAAATGACATCCCGTATAATGCTGCTGTAAAGTTATATTTTTCATAATATCTTTCGGCGATGAAAACGGATGTCTCAAAAGTATCCCAAAATATTATCCAATTGATGACTTTTTTAAGTTATCAAAAAGTTATCTATTTACAGTTGTCTATTGTACCTAGTTCAGCGTTCTCCAAAGGATATCATAAAGACGAATTACATAAGGCGCCTTTTTCATGACATCTTTCAGATATCGGTAATATGCTGTCTTTGAACATATTTGGTATTGCGGGAAATAGTAAAAAGTCATCCAAATGTTGTCCTAAAGATCACATTCAACGGATCACTTTTATCGAAGTGCGAATGTAGCGTGTGATATTTCATTTCACCGGCAAAAAATTGTGTCTAACAACTAGTTGAAAAAAATAAAGGTGTTGAAATATATATACGTATATCCTACTTTTATCCTACTATTCTTTTCGCCTCTATGAGTACATATATGTATTTAATGTACTGTCTTTTTATTCTAAAAACGTATGTCTGCTTATGAGGTTATCCAAGGGATCGTTTGGAGCATGGTAACCACCAAAAGACGTGACCGTAACGGGAGAGAAGTCCAATAACGACTGTACCGATTTTATGATATTAAATTATATTTCACTTATAATGAATTAATTGATGTTTTATTTATAATGACCTAGCCCACTTCGAAACCAACATAACAATATCTTATCAATTTCTTTATTATAAAAATTCACTCATTAACAGTCTATTATATATATATATATAATATTGAGCTATATTAAATATTCTAGATTATTAATAGGTTAATTTTTATAAAGAAATGGATAGGATATTGTTATATATATAGATATATATATATATACATACATATATATATATATATATATATATATATATATATATATATATATATATATATATATCGCCAATAAATAGATATCTTTTCGATAGTACTCTTCGATGCCGTTTGGATGTCGTTTTGTCAACCTCATTCGGATGCCTATTGGACGACTTTTAGATGGCAGTGGTATCTTGGCATTTTTGTGCCTTTAAAAAGATATCTTTCAGATATATCGATTTGATGACTGCGCTAACGTACCGACAACCGAAAAGTGTTAACCTCTTGTCGACACTTTGTTATCCTCGCTGTTCTGAGTACGTAGTGTAGAAATGTTGTATACACGGTATAAATGACAAGGCAACATGGTGTAGACTCGAAGTAAATGGAACATCTACGAGAAGTATACAAGATATATACACTGTGTATTTGTTCCATTGCCACCTAACGTTTATACGTTTTTCACTTTATGGTTACGTGACTTTTCCATCGCGTATATTCAGTGTATACATAGTGTTTACAGGGCGTTTTTTTAAATCATGAAGACAACGTGTACACTGTGTTTACATAACGAATACATAGTTTTCACGTATATTGTATACTCCATATATACATCATATATACTTTGTTCTGACACCGTGTATGGCTGCATTGTCTGCACCACATCTACACTATGTATACACCATGTATATACCATGTATACAGGGTGATTCAGTTCAGGTCGTGCATCCGGCAACTACCGATGCTGGACGATGTTCGTAACGAAGCTACTTAGCCGAATTTTTTAATTCGCAATAGCTTTTAAATGGAAAGCAATAGAATTCTGGAATTCTAGGCCAATCAGAATCGCCGTTACGTACGCGTTGGGCGACGCCTCAGTGTCGGGTTATCAAGGCACCGATTCTAAACATTTGAAAAAGTGGCAGAGTTCAGACGGAATTTCGTATCGCGAACGCGAAAGTTCTTTTGTTCGAACCGAAGTTTGCTGTCCTTCTCTATCAAATGATGAAGCAACGAGTGATCGGCGTTTGTCACATGTGCAATGAATTATGCTGTAACGTCCAGTTGTTTTATTAAAACAATATTTTTATCCAAACATACGTAGAATTTAGGTTCTCGGATAATTCGAATGGGATAAATAGGTCATATGATGTAACGCTCGGTCCCGGCGATATATTTGATGAACTACCACCGCCGATTAAACCTTCGTGAACAATTTAAAAAAAAACGCATCTAGAAATGTAAAGTGCGCATTGCTCAGCTTTAAATGTTTCAGAGAGTTGAAAATAATTACTCGACAAAATAGGAGGGAAAGGTTTTGCTGATCGCAACGCAAATTAAAAATGCAGAAAAAATACACAGAAAAAAA
This sequence comes from Ophion slaviceki, assembly GCA_944452715.1. Taxonomy (NCBI): domain Eukaryota; kingdom Metazoa; phylum Arthropoda; class Insecta; order Hymenoptera; family Ichneumonidae; genus Ophion; species Ophion slaviceki. The sequence continues at coordinate 51,876,212 of OX101785.1, read as the reverse complement.
GTTGGCTACTAACGGATAATGGGAAAAAAGGAATTGAAAAAGACTCGGAAGTTAAATGGAATACCCTCTGCAATCATAGATCATTGCGCAAAACATTGGCTTCATTTCGTTACGTAGCCGAGTGCAATGGTAGCTGTTCGGAAGAGCTCTTTTGAGCTTTGAGCCGACCACTGTAAATATGATTCCAATAAACAAACGTGAAACATTATTTGAACGAATGGTCTTGCATATTAGATTCGTCTCGACACTGGAAAAAAATTATTGTATGCGTATTTATCAAACTTAAAGAAAAATTAAAGTCGGATCTCATGGAAATCTCCGTTTGGATCAATATTTTCTACAGTTGGGAATGAATACAAGTGCGAATGCAAGTGGTCTCGTTGTGGAACAATCTCTACAATCAGAAAACATTGAGCAAGACATTGGTTTCATTTCTTTTCATAGTCCACTGCAGCAGTAGTAGTTCTGAAACGATATTCTCGATATCGAGGGAGGTAAAATTTTAGAATCATGCATAGGAAACGAATCCAAACAATGAGAACCGTTTGAGGTTGATGATGCGTCTCGAGCCGATAAAAAAACGGTTGAAACAGGCGTATTAATCAACGTTAAATCTCATGTGAATTTCTCGTCGAATCGACGACTTTCAAATCAGGAAACGGATCCGAGTCTGCATGCAAGTGGTTCTGTTGTGGAATAATCCCTACAAACTGAGAACGTCGCGGCGAGCATCGGATTCGTTCACGTTCATAGTCCACGGCAGCAGTAGCAGTCCTCAACGGCTATTTTCGTGGCGAGAGTGAAACATTTAAAAAAATCACCCACTGGGAACGAGTCCGAAAAGTCTCAAGGTTATTTCGATAATGAAACACAAAACAGAATTTGAATGGACCGTTTTACATGTTGGATTCGTCTCGATTCGATCAAAAACAAACGGTCGAAACAGGCGTATTTATCAACGTCGAATCTCATGTGAATTTTCGACCGAATCGACGACTTTTAAATCGGGAAACGAATCCGAGTCTGCATGCACGTGTTTCTGTTGTCGAATAATCACGACAAACTGAGAACGCCGCGCCGAGAATCGGATTCGTTCACGATCATAGTCCACAGCAGCAGTAGTAGTCCTCAACCGCTATTTTCGTGCCGAGGGTGAAACATTTTTAAAAATCACCTTCTGGGAACGAATCCAAACAGTGTCAAGGTTATTTGCATAATGAAACACAAAACAGAATTTGAATGGACCGTTTTACATATTGGATGTGTCTCGAATCGATAAAAAAAAAACGGTTGGAACAGGCGTATTTATCAACGTCGAATCTCATGTGAATTTTCGTTCGAATCGATGACTTTTAAATCGGGAAACGAATCCGAGTCTGCATGCAAGTGTTTCTGTTGTGGAATAATTCGTACAAACTGTGAAAGCCGCGCCGAGCATCGGGTTCGTTCACGTTCATAGTCCACAGCAGCACTAGTAGTCCTCAACGGCTATTTCATGCCGAGGGTGATACATTTTTAAAAATTACCCACTGGGAACGATTCCGAACAGTCTCAAGGTTATTTCGATAATGAAACAAAACAGAATTTGAATAGACCGTTTTCATTTTGGATCCATCTCGGTCCGATAAAAAAAAAGCGGTTGAAACATGCGTATTTATCAACGTCGAATCTCATGTGAATTTCTGTTCGAATCGACGACTTTTAAATCGGGAAACGAATCCGAGTATGCATGCAAGTGTTTTTGTTGTGAAATAATCCCTACAAACTGAGAACGCCGCGTCGAGCATCGGATTCGTTCACGTTCATAGTCCACAGCAGCAGTAGTAGTCCTCAACGGCGATTTTCGTGCCGAGGGTGTTATATTTTAAAAAATCACCTTCTGGAAACGAATCCGAACAGTCTCAAGGTTATTTCGATAATGAAACACAAAACAGAATTTGAATGGATCGGTTTTCATATTGGATTCGTCTCGATCCGATAAAAAAAACCGGTTGAAACAGGCGTATTTATCAACGTCGAATCTCATGTGAATTTCTGTTCGAATCGACGACTTTTAAATCGGGAAACGAATCCGAGTCTGCATGCATGTGTTTCTGTTGTGGAATAATCCCTACATACTGGGAAAGCCGCGCCTGGCATCGGATTCGTTCACGTTCATAGTCCACAGCAGCAGTAGTAGTCCTCAACGGCTATTTTCATGCCGAGTGTGATACATTTTAAAAAATTACCCACTGGGAACGATTCCGAACAGTCTCAAGGTTATTTCGATAATGAAACAAAATAGAATTTGAGTAAACCGTTTTCATTTTGGATTCATCTCGGTCCGATAAAAAATGCGGTTGAAACAGGCGTATTTATCAACGTCAAATCTCATGTGAATTTCTGTTCGAATCGACGACTTTTAAATCGGGAAACGAATCCGAGTATGCATGCAAGTGTTTTTGTTGTGGAATAATCCATACAAACTGAGAACGCCGCATCGAGCATCGGATTCGTTCACGTTCATAGTCCACAGCAGCGGTAGTAGTCCTCAACGGCTAGTTTCGTGCCGAGGGTGTTACATTTTTTAAAATCACCTTCTGGAAACGAATCCGAACAGTCTCAAGGTTATTTCGATAATGAAACACAAAACAGAATTTCAATGGATCGGTTTTCATATTGGATTCGTCTCGGTCCGATAAAAAAAGCGGTTGAAATATTTATCGGCGTATTTATCAACGTCGAATATCATGTGAATTTCTGTTCGAATCGACGACTTTTAAATCGGGAAGCGAATCCGAGTATGCATGCAAGTGTTTTTGTTGAGGAATAATCCCTACAAACTGACAATGCCGCGTCGAGCATCGGATTCGTTCACGTTCATAGTCCACGGCAGCAGTAGTAGTCCTCAACGGCTATTTTCGTGCCGAGGGTGATACATTTTTAAAAATTACCCACTGGGAACGATTCCGAACAGTCTCAAGGTTATTTCGATAATTGAACACAAAACAGAATCTGAATGGACCGTTTTACTATTGAATTTGTCTCGATTCGATAAAAAACAAACGGTTGAAACAGGCGTATTTATCAACGCCGAATCTCATGTGAATTTTCGTTCGAATCGATGACTTTTAAATCGGGAAACCAATCCGAGTATGCATGCAAGTGTTTTTGTTATGGAATAATCCCTACAAACTGAGAATGCCGCGCCGAGCATCGGATTCGTTCACGTTCATAGTCCACACCAGCAGTAGTAGTCCTCAACGGCTATTTTCGTGCCGAGAGTGAAACATTTTTAAAAATCACTCACTGGGAACGAGTCCGAAGCATCTCAAGGTTATTTCGATAATTAAACACAAAACAGAATTTGAATGGACCGTTTTACATATTGGATTCGTCTCGATTCGATAAAAAACAAACGGTTGAAACAGGCGTATTTATCAATGTCGAATCTCATGTGAATTTATTTTCAAATCGACGACTTTTAAATCGGGAAACGAATCCGAGTATGCATGCAAGTGTTTTTGTTGTGAAATAATCCCTACAAACTGAGAACGCCGCGTCGAGCATCGGATTCGTTCACGTTCATAGTCCACAGCAGCAGTAGTAGTCCTCAACGGCGATTTTCGTGCCGAGGGTGTTATATTTTAAAAAATCACCTTCTGGAAACGAATCCGAACAGTCTCAAGGTTATTTCGATAATGAAACACAAAACAGAATTTGAATGGATCGGTTTTCATATTGGATTCGTCTCGATCCGATAAAAAAAACCGGTTGAAACAGGCGTATTTATCAACGTCGAATCTCATGTGAATTTCTGTTCGAATCGACGACTTTTAAATCGGGAAACGAATCCGAGTCTGCATGCATGTGTTTCTGTTGTGGAATAATCCCTACATACTGGGAAAGCCGCGCCAGGCATCGGATTCGTTCACGTTCATAGTCCACAGCAGCAGTAGTAGTCCTCAACGGCTATTTTCATGCCGAGTGTGATACATTTTAAAAAATTACCCACTGGGAACGATTCCGAACAGTCTCAAGGTTATTTCGATAATGAAACAAAATAGAATTTGAGTAAACCGTTTTCATTTTGGATTCATCTCGGTCCGATAAAAAATGCGGTTGAAACAGGCGTATTTATCAACGTCAAATCTCATGTGAATTTCTGTTCGAATCGACGACTTTTAAATCGGGAAACGAATCCGAGTATGCATGCAAGTGTTTTTGTTGTGGAATAATCCATACAAACTGAGAACGCCGCATCGAGCATCGGATTCGTTCACGTTCATAGTCCACAGCAGCGGTAGTAGTCCTCAACGGCTAGTTTCGTGCCGAGGGTGTTACATTTTTAAAAATCACCTTCTGGAAACGAATCCGAACAGTCTCAAGGTTATTTCGATAATGAAACACAAAACAGAATTTCAATGGATCGGTTTTCATATTGGATTCGTCTCGATCCGATAAAAAAAGCGGTTGAAATATTTATCGGCGTATTTATCAACGTCGAATATCATGTGAATTTCTGTTCGAATCGACGACTTTTAAATCGGGAAGCGAATCCGAGTATGCATGCAAGTGTTTTTGTTGAGGAATAATCCCTACAAACTGACAATGCCGCGTCGAGCATCGGATTCGTTCACGTTCATAGTCCACGGCAGCAGTAGTAGTCCTCAACGGCTATTTTCGTGCCGAGGGTGATACATTTTTAAAAATTACCCACTGGGAACGATTCCGAACAGTCTCAAGGTTATTTCGATAATTGAACACAAAACAGAATCTGAATGGACCGTTTTACTATTGAATTTGTCTCGATTCGATAAAAAACAAACGGTTGAAACAGGCGTATTTATCAACGCCGAATCTCATGTGAATTTTCGTTCGAATCGATGACTTTTAAATCGGGAAACCAATCCGAGTATGCATGCAAGTGTTTTTGTTATGGAATAATCCCTACAAACTGAGAATGCCGCGCCGAGCATCGGATTCGTTCACGTTCATAGTCCACACCAGCAGTAGTAGTCCTCAACGGCTATTTTCATGCCGAGAGTGAAACATTTTAAAAAATCACTCACTGGGAACGAGTCCGAAGCATCTCAAGGTTATTTCGATAATTAAACACAAAACAGAATTTGAATGGACCGTTTTACATATTGGATTCGTCTCGATTCGATAAAAAACAAACGGTTGAAACAGGCGTATTTATCAATGTCGAATCTCATGTGAATTTATTTTCAAATCGACGACTTTTAAATCGGGAAACGAATCCGAGTATGCATGCAAGTGTTTTTGTTGTGGAATAATCCATACAAACTGAGAACGCCGCATCGAGCATCGGATTCGTTCACGTTCATAGTCCACAGCAGCGGTAGTAGTCCTCAACGGCTAGTTTCGTGCCGAGGGTGTTACATTTTTAAAAATCACCTTCTGGAAACGAATCCGAACAGTCTCAAGGTTATTTCGATAATGAAACACAAGGCAGAATTTGAATGGATCGGTTTTCATATTGGATTCGTCTCGGTCCGATAAAAAAAGCGGTTGAAATATTTATCGGCGTATTTATCAACGTCGAATATCATGTGAATTTCTGTTCGAATCGACGACTTTTAAATCGGGAAGCGAATCCGAGTATGCATGCAAGTGTTTTTGTTGAGGAATAATCCCTACAAACTGACAATGCCGCGTCGAGCATCGGATTCGTTCACGTTCATAGTCCACGGCAGCAGTAGTAGTCCTTAACGGCTATTTTCGTGCCGAGGGTGATACATTTTTAAAAATTACCCACTGGGAACGATTCCGAACAGTCTCAAGGTTATTTCGATAATTGAACACAAAACAGAATCTGAATGGACCGTTTTACTATTGAATTTGTCTCCATTCGATAAAAAACAAACGGTTGAAACAGGCGTATTTATCAACGCCGAATCTCATGTGAATTTTCGTTCGAATCGATGACTTTTAAATCGGGAAACGAATCCGAGTATGCATGCAAGTGTTTTTGTTATGGAATAATCCTTACAAACTGAGAATGCCGCGCCGAGCATCGGATTCGTTCACGTTCATAGTCCACACCAGCAGTAGTAGTCCTCAACGGCTATTTTCGTGCCGAGAGTGAAACATTTTAAAAAATCACTCACTGGGAACGAGTCCGAAGCATCTCAAGGTTATTTCGATAATTAAACACAAAACAGAATTTGAATGCACCGTTTTACATATTGGATTCGTCTCGATTCGATAAAAAACAAACGGTTGAAACAGGCGTATTTATCAATGTCGAATCTCATGTGAATTTATTTTCGAATCGACGACTTTTAAATCGGGAAACGAATCCGAGTCTGCATGCAAGTGTTTCTGTTAAGGAATAATCCCTACAAACTGAGAACGCCGCGCCGAGCATCGGATTCGTTCACGTTCATAGTCCACAGCAGCAGTAGTAGTCCTCAACGGCTTTTTTCGTGCCGAGGGTGAAACATTTTTTAAAATCACCTTCTGTGGACGAATTCGAACAGTCTCAAGGTTATTTCCATAATGAAACACAAAACAGAATTTGAATGGACCGGTTTTCATATTGGATTCGTCTCGATCCGATAAAAAACATACAGTTGAAACAGGCGTATTGATCAACGTCGAATCTCGTTGGAATTTTCGTTCGAATCGACGACTTTGAAATCGGGAAACGAATCCGAGTCTCCATGCAAGTGTTTCTGTTGTGCAATAATCCCTACAAACTCAGAACTTTGCGCCGAGGATCGGATTCGTTCACGTTCATAGTCCACAGCAGGAGTAGTAGTCCGCAATGGCTATTTTCGTGCCGAGGTGATACATTTTTAAAAAATCACCTTGTGGGAACGAATCCGAACAGTCTCAAGGTTATTTCGATAATGAAACACAAAACAGAATTTGAAATGATCGGTTTTCATATTGGATTCGTCTCGGTCCGATAAAAAAGCGGTTGAAATATTTATCGGCGTATTTATCAACGTCGAATATCATGTGAATTTCAGTTCGAATCGACGACTTTTAAATCGGGAAGCGAATCCGAGTATGCATGCAAGTGTTTTTGTTGAGGTTCCCTACAAACTGACAATGCCGCGTCGAGCATCGGATTCGTTCACGTTCATAGTCCACGGCAGCAGTAGTAGTCCTCAACGGCTATGAACGTGAACGAATCCGATGCTCGGCGCGGCATTCTCAGTTTGTAGGGATTATTCCATAACAAAAACACTTGCATGGATACTCGGATTCGTTTCCCGACTTAAAAGTCATCGATTCGAATGAAAATTCACATGAGATTCGGCGTTGATAAATACGCCTGTTTCAACCGTTTGTTTTTTATCGAATCGAGACAAATTCAATAGTAAAACGGTCCATTCAGATTCTGTTTTGTGTTCAATTATCGAAATAACCTTGAGACTGTTCGGAATCGTTCCCAGTGGGTAATTTTTAAAAATGTATCACCCTCGGCACGAAAATAGCCGTTGAGGACTACTACAACTGCTGTGGACTATAAACGTGAACGAATCCGATGCTTGGCGCGGCGTTCTCAGTTTGTAGGGATTATTCCTTAACAGAAACACTTGCATGCAGACTCGGATTCGTTTCCCGATTTAAAAGTCGTCGATTCGAAAATAAATTGACATGAGATTCGACATTGATAAATACGCTTGTTTCAACCGTTAGTTTTTTATCGAATCGAGACGAATCCAATATGTAAAACGGTCCATTCAAATTCTGTTTTGTGTTTAATTATCGAAATAACCTTGAGATGCTTCGGACTCGTTCCCAGTGAGTGATTTTTTAAAATGTTTCACCCTCGGCACGATCAAAGCCGTTGCGGACTACTACTGCTGCCGTGGACTATGAACGTGAACGAATCCGATGCTCGACGCGGCGTTGTCAGTTTGTAGGGATTATTCCTCAACAAAAACACTTCCATGCATACTCGGATTCGCTTCCCGAATAAAAAGTCGTCGATTCGAACAGAAATTCACATGAGATTCGACGTTGATCAATACGCCTGTTTCAACCGCTTTTTTTATCGGACCGAGATGAATCCAAAATGAAAACGGTCTATTCAAATGCTGTTTTGTGTTATTATCGAAATAATCTTGAGACTGTTCGGAATCGTTCCCAGTGGGTAATTTAAAAAAATGTATCACCTCGGCACGAAAATAGCCATTGAGGACCACTACTGCTGCTGTGGACTATGAACGTGAACGAATCCGATCCTCGGCGCTGCGTTCTCAGTTTGTAGGGATTATTCCACAACAAAAGCACTTGCATGCATACTCGGATTCGTTTCCCGATATAAAAGTCGTCGATGCGAACCGAAATTCACATGAGATTCGACGTTGACAAATACGCCTGTTTCATCCGTTTTTTTTATCGAATCGAGACGAATACACTACGAAAAACGGTCCATTCAAATTCTGTTTTGTGTTTCATTATCGAAATAACCTTGAGACTTTTCGGATTCGTTCCCAGTGGGTGATTTTTAAAAAATGTATCACCCTCGGCACGAAAATAGCCATTGAGGACTACTACTGCTGCTGTGGACTATGAAAGTGAACGAATCCGATGCTCGGCGCGGCGTTCACAGTTTGTAGGGATTATTCCACAACAGAAACACTTGCATGCAGACTCGGATTCGTTTCCCGATTTAAAAGTCATCGATTCGAACGAAAAATCACATGAGATTCGACGTTGATAAATTCGCCTGTTTCAACCGTTTGTTTTTTATCGAATCAAGACAAATCCAATATGTAAAACGGTCCATTCAAATTCTGTTTTGTGTTTCGTTATCGAAATAACCTTGACACTGTTCGGATTCGTTCCCAGAAGGTGATTTTTTAAAATGTTTCACCCTCGGCACGAAAATAGCCGTTGAGGACTACTATTGCTGCTGTGGACTATGATCCTGAACGAATCCGATGCTCGGCGCGGCGTTCTTAGTTTGTCGGGATTATTCCACAACAGAAACACGTGCATGCAGACTCGGATTCGTTTCCCGATTTAAAAGTCGTCGATTCGGACGAAAATTCACATGAGATTTAACGTTGATAAATACGCCTGTTTCAACCGTTTGTTTTTGATCGAATCGAGACGAATCCAACATGTAAAACGGTCCATTCAAATTCTGTTTTGTGTTTCATTATCGAAATAACCTTGAGACTTTTCGGACTCGTTCCCAGTGGGTGGTTTTTTTAAATGTTTCACTCTCGCCACGAAAATAGCCGTTGAGGGCTGCTACTGCTGTCGTGGACTATGAACGTGAACGAATCCGATGCTCGCCGCGACGCTCTCAGTTTGTAGTCATTATTCCACAACAGAACCACTTGCATGCAGACTCGCATCCGGTTCCTGATTTGAAAGTCGTCGATTCGACGAGAAATTCACATGAGATTTAACGTTGATTAATACGCCTGTTTCAACCGTTTTTTTATCGGATCGAGATGCATCATCAACCTCAAAAGGTTCACATTGTTTGGAATCGTTTCCTATGCATGATTCTAAAATTTTACCTCCCTCGATATCGAGAATATCGTTTCAGAACTACTACTGCTGCAGTGGACTATGAAAAGAAATGAAACCAATGTCTTGCTCAATGTTTTCTGATTGTAGAGATTGTTCCACAACGAGATCACTTGCATTCGCACTTGTATTTATTCCCAACTGTAAAAAATATTGATCCAAACGGAGATTTCCATGAGATCCGACTTTAATTTTTCTTCAAGTTTGATAAATACGCATACAATAATTTTTTTCCAGTGTCGAGACGAATCCAATATGCAAGACCATTCGTTCAAATAATGTTTCACGTTTGTTTATGGGAATCATATTTACAGTGGTCGGCTCAAAGCTCAAAAGAGCGCTTCCGAACAGCTACCATTGCACTCGGCTACGTAACGAAATGAAGCCAATGTTTTGCGCAATGATCTATGATTGCAGAGGGTATTCCATTTAACTTCTGAGTCTTTTTCAATTCCTTTTTTCCCATTATCCGTTAGTAGCCAACTTTTTTCTTTGTATTTTTTCTGCATTTTTAATTTGCGTTGCGATCAGCAAAACCTTTCCCTCCTTTTTTGTCGAGTAATTATTGTCAACTCTGAAACATTTAAAGCTGAGCAATGGGCACTCTACATTTCTAGATGCGTTTTTTTTTAAATTGTTGACGAAGGTTTAATCGGCGGTGGCAGTTCATCAAATATATCGCCGGGACCGAGCGTTACATCATATGACTTATTTATCCCATTCGAATTATCCGAGAACCTAAAATCTACGTATGTTTGGATACAAATATTGTTTTAATAAAAGAACTGGACGTTACAGCATAATTCATTGCACATGTGACAAACGCCGATCACTCGTTGCTTCATCATTTGATAGAGAAGGACAGCAAACTTCGGTTCGAACAAAAGAACTTTCGCGTTCGCGATACGAAATTCCGTCTGAACTCTGCCACTTTTTCAAATGTTTAGAATCGGTGCCTTGATAACCCGACACTGAGGCGTCGCCCAACGCGTACGTAACGGCGATTCTGATTGGCCTAGAATTCCAGAATTCTATTGCTTTCCATTTAAAAGCTATTGCGAATTAAAAAATTCGGCTAAGTAGCTTCGTTCCGAACATCGTCCAGCATCGGTAGTTGCCGGATGCACGACCTGAACTGAATCACCCTGTATATGATTCTAATTTGCTAAGGTATACACTCTATTTATATTGAGCATACACTTTTTTTACATATATTTGTATACACCATGTATACACATTGCGTAAAGTTGACGAATAGAAACAGGTATACATGACGTATACCTCTTGATTACAAGATGTGTAGTGTTCAATTTCAGTAAAGGAGCCAGGTCGGTAAATAACTGTATATAATCAGAAATTGAACATATATTGAACATATTTGATAATTTAATTTATTGTTGAATTTGTTTTCAACTGTTATGTTATTTTAACAGGTTTACATATCTTGTCTTTCCGGCTCGATATTCTCTATATCAATATTTTTCTTCGAATTAGTCGCCTTTTGTGTTATCCATGTCGGCAGTTTCAATTTTATATTGTCGTCTGAGTCTTTCAAAAACTTGATTTTTTCTTTCTGCATATATACGCAAATACCTGAAACAGCAAATAATATTGTTTCATTGATAGAATTCAAGGTTTCATAAAATGTAGTATAATAACGAATAAATACCGAGGTATTTCTGCGAAAAGCAAATAAACTTGAGTTTCTTGCATCGGAGCCGTCGGCTGTTTGACACATCGGCGAGCGAGAAAGCAATGCGAGGGAAGATCGTGGAAAATGACAAAGTACGTAAATTGAGGTTATGAGAGGCCATATTTTTTATTCTTACGTCAATATAAATTCCAGCGATACGATCGTGCTATCAAAATTCGAGGATACACGATAATATCTATATGATCGCAGGTACGGCAAAATTGCGTCGATGTTGAAGAATTCGTGAACTTCGCGTGCCGCCGTTGTCGCGTCGAAGCGACACTTAGCATCATCGTCGTCATAAGCAAAAGAAACAGACTTTTCGAGTCTCACTTTCACCGTAATCAAACTTACTCATTCATTTTCGTCAATGTTGCTCTTCGGAGACGCCGAGAAACTTCAAGTGTAGAAGAACAATGCAAATCGATTTAACGCGACAAAACACAGGGGTTCCGATCCACGCAACTGCCCGGTGGTACGAGAAAGAGGGGCGCTGCATGTCAGAGCCTTTACACACGGCGTATTCGATTCGATGTAGTGTATGTTTTGAAATTTGAAATCGACGACTGTGGAATAATTTTCGTGGTCAAAAAATCGTTTGGAAATTCAGTCGAAGATTATGAGATCTTATGATTGAGTAGACAAATCGAAAAATGACCCAAACAAAATCGATAGAACAAAACCATATGTCATTGGTCAAATGTCATTAAATTTTCGATTCGTCGCCGCGTTTTCGCGTAATATCGAACAGGGCCTTTACTCACGGGCTATTTTCTAAGCGCGTAGGAATATTCTGGGCGCGTAGGAACACACCGTGTGCACAGACTCTGAGCGCTACGACTCGAGGCTGCGCGAGCGTCTATATCTATATCTATGGAAAAAAGTGGTAAGTGATATATAAAAGGACGTATGTAGTGTATGTTACGATACAACCGAGGGACTGTATTCGATTCAACAAATCAACAAATCGACGACTGTGGTCGACGAACGTGGAATAATTTTCGTGGCCAAAAAATCGTTAGGAAATTCAGGCGAATATTATGAGATCTCAAGATTGAATAGACGGATCGAAAAATGACCCAAACAAAATCGATAGAACAAAATCATATTTAATTGGTCAAATGTCATTGAATTTTCGATTCGTCGCCGCGTTTTCGCGTAATACCGAATCAAAGTTAAAACATCGTCTGCTAACCGTCGTCTGCTGCCGCCTCTCTTGATGTACCTTTATTTACTTTCACCACATGCTGCAAAAAAAATCCACCAAAGCTCTATGACAAGTTCCAGAAACTATTTTCTCGTCTGATATTCTCGAGTAATTTTCATATTTTTTCCCATAACTGATTGCTCACTCCGTTATCATTTCTTGCTTATATTTATTTTTTATTTTCTCATAATGACAAAAAGTGGAAAAGTAGGTGCCATATAAATTCTGCTGACCGCGGCTGTAAAAGATTGAGTTTTTTAAATAGTCTATTGTATGATTCGAAATAATGTGCTGTAGATATACCGAGTAAAATAGTTTTTACGCAGAATCCAATAGTCTATACTCATCGTATAATCATGTGTATACACAGTTTATCCCTAGCGTAATTACAGGACTCAATATACAAAAAATGGACGCTACGTTTAAACAAAGAAGCGCGTTGTCTACAGTGTTTTGAATTATTGAAAAACGGAATTGATGTATCCACGGTGTCTACTATGTGTATACATGGTGTGTGTTTATGATGTATTCAATTGTGGAAACATGGTATATATTTGATGCAGCCACAGTGCCTACTATATGCATACGTGGTATGTATATGATGTATTCAATTCTGGAAACACGGTATTTACTTGGTGTATTCACATTGCATACATGATGAAAAAAAAACACGATGTATACCCGATCTAAACACAGTGGCAGTAAAGTGTAACGAGTTGAGAAAAGAACCGCGTGTACACTGGGAGATATGCGAGATGGATGCACTGTGCATACACTAAGTATACATCACGCATAGCATCTGGTACGAACAGAACAAATACACAGTGTATACCTGTGAGTATACTTCATTTGTGCAATACGTATACATAGTGTAAATCAATTACCATATGTATAAACTACGTACACTTTGTGTACTCAGAACAGCGAGGCTAACCATTAAAAGTTGCCGTATAGTTAACTATCGGACACAAATAAATGATCTGCTAAGCGGACATAAGTGATACGTTTTGTAATACAAAACGGCGTCTCTCTGGACAACCAAAAAGATATCTGTATCCGTTTGGCGATATCTTTCGGATGCCATATAGATAACATTTTGCTACCTGGGTTTTCATAGAGGATTTGAATCTTAGAAATCGAAAACTTCTTGCCTCTGATGTTTCAGATCAACCCAGGTAGCCAAATGTTATCTATATGGTATCCGAAAGATATCCCAACCCAGGTAGCAAAATGCTATCTATATGGTATCCGAAAGATATCCCAAAACGGATTAGGATAACTTTTTTGTTGTCCTAAAAGATGCCAGTTTGGAATACAAATGATATCAGTAATGACCGCTTCGCGGATAACTTATTTGTATCCAATTAGTTAACTATACGACGGCTTTTAATGGTTGACAAATTGACAACCAGAGGTTAACTTTTATCGGTCGTCTGCACGTTAATGTTAAGTTATCAAATCGATATATCCGAAAGATATTCTCTTAAAGGCATGAGAATGCCAAAATGCCATAAGCATCTAAAAGTTGACAAAACAACATCCAAACGGCATAAAAAAATCCTATCAAATGGATATCTAATTGGCGATATATATATATATATATATATATATATATATATATATATATATTGTGACGTTGCGTCACAAGGAAGTTTGAGAAAAAGCCCGCGTGACCGCGCTCGGGCTTAATCTCCGCCACGCACCTTTACAGAAAAATGTATTTGTTAATTTTACGGTAGTTTTAAGGATTTCTTTGTATAGAGTCTGCGACAAATCCCTCCCGTTCCTCCCCTGTACCCCCTTTACGACGACCCGCAAAAGGACCACGCGGACCGTCGACTGGGGCCACGTCGGCCCGGCTGTCAACTCGACAACGCAGAAAGTGGACTGGCTGTCCGAGGGCATCCGGCTGCCATCTCCCGAGGCTCCGGCTTACCGCGCGTCAGGAGAGACTGCAGCTCTCGCGCGGTATGGCTGGCGAGCGCCGTACCGACTGGGGCGCTCAACGACTCGGGAGAGAGAAAAGCCATCGAGGATATCGGCCGGAAGAGCGAGCCACACCGATCGATCACGAAAATCAATCGGAGGTCCGTCATCTAGCACGGGATTGGGCGAGACGAGGAAGCCGGCCGGCGTGGTCGAGTATTGAGTCTCTGAGCGTGGTCAGCGATGGACGCGATGGATCGCAAGCCCCGGCGTAGGAAGAAGGGAATCGAGTAGAGTCGAGGACACAGGGTTCATTGAAATTGACTGGGAAAGAGTTCTCAGCGCAACCTGTAAGTCCTTTCCTCTTTTCTTATTTTGCGAGAGCGGCCAGCGAGAGCCGCGTAATATTTGTCCGGAAAAATGTGTCGCTCGGGCGACTTTAGAATCGTTCCCTTTCACCCCTCCCCGTATCCCCAAATCGACGTCCCTCTTCCGTGCGCGTCGCCGCGAAAAGTCATTGTAAATTTGGTAATATTTCCGAAAAGTTAATACGAGTAATTTAGAATAATTTGTCCCAGTCGGGAAAAATTAAGGGTCAGTATGATTTGTAAAAAGGTGCCGTGGTGGATCCCCGTTGTCCCTTGAGAGAATTTCTCTCGCGCGCGCGTAGCCGCGGCCCGGCGGCGCGTAGCCACGGCCGTCGGCCGAACCGAATAACACCTTTCGCGAGAGGACATTGCGAAAGGTTGGATCGAGCTATTCGTATTTTGCTCTCCTTTTTTTTTTGTACGCGGCATTCATCGAGTAATGTAAATTAAAGTTTTAAATAGTCGTGGTCCAAATAAGAGGCCATTGCGTTCGTAGAACCCCGTCTGTCCCCGATACCCCGAGATGTCCCGTAACGTTTAGAGCGAGTCTCATGCGAGCTAGCGTTTGTTTTGGTTTTTTTTTTGGTTGTTGATACCTTGCGTACGCGGTCGGCCGCGTTGCCCGAGAACGGCTGGCGCCCAAGAATTTGTAACATGAAAAATATTCAAACGGGTCGAGAAATCGAGTAGGGACTTCGCGTGTCCAGTAACCCGTTAATTCGAGTCAAAATTATAGGAATATTATTTAGTGAATTTATTATATAGAGCCTTGCGTGAACTTAACTTTTTTTTTGTAATTAATCAGTTAACTTCTTTCTTTTTGTATCGAGCTTTCATTTCTTTATTGATGTAAAATAAATACTATTTGAATTTTTCCAGTTGTTGACCCATCAAGTTTCTCCTTCCCCCTCCCTCCGCCTACGTTAACACGCGATACCCGTCATAATATATATATATATATATATATTGTAACGGGTCACTCCTAATTACATTAAATTTATTTGGATTCGGAGCACGATAAGGGAGTAAATTAATGTAAACCTTTATGTCTCAATATCTAAACGAAGATTTATTCAGATTTCTTTTTATCTCACAGTACAAACAAGTTTTAAATCGCCCTCTATCGTGGTTTCGCGCGCTAGGTCGGTTTGGCTGTCGCGGCTATTGCGTACCGGGGGGCGGGGCTTACAACGTCTCGAAATTTCGCGAGTCTCCGTTGCCCGAGTAACGAGTAACTCCTTTTCTATGGTGGCCGCTGTTTCGTGTTTGTGTACGTTTTGTGTACATACATCCTTGATTTGCATGTGTTTCTTCTTGGAATTTTGAATCTTTCTATTGTCGCGTCTCCTTATGTGTGTGTGTGTGTGTGTGTGTGTGTCGCGCGGTCTTCGCGATTTCGCCGGTTCGGCCTTGCTCGGCCACTGTTGTTGTTCTTTCTCTCTCGCTCTCGTTACATGTTTTCATCTGGCCTTCCAGCTGGCTGTCAGCTTTAATATTCTGACGTTTATTCACGCGGGATTCTTTATTTGTTTCGAGTTTCGTGATTCTATGCTTTCTCCTTTAATTTACCGAATTTTCTCTTTTGAATATCTATGAGATGATTGATTTCATCCTTTTTCCTGATTGTCGCACTTTTTCTAATCGGATAGTGCCAATTCTTTCCTTTCTGTACTTGCTCCTCTTTGCCACTTTCCTTGTTCAGTCGCGTTCCTTGCCTTTCGGGCTCGGACATGCGCTTATTTCACTACTTATGGCAAATTCCGCGTTCCATTGTCGTAAAAGACAAGCATCTCCGCTCGAGACTCGTGCAAAAATCGTTTGAAAAAGATTCCCAAATTTTCTCTTTTTACCTTCTCTTTTATTATTCCGGCTCCTTTCCTCAACGGTCACTTCTCCCGCTGCATCAGTGGGTACTTGCGTCTAGTACTAAGGCCTTCCTACTAAAGGAGATTCCCTAATTTTATTGTGCTCACTTGCTTCGTCTTGTTCAATGCTTTCCCTAGTTCGATCTTTTCCACGCTTAAAAAGCCTGTACTAGTATCTCGTTTCGGTACTCGCTCTGAAGCTGACTGTAAACAAGTAGGCCTTTCCTCTCTCGAGGTGGCCCTTCTATACCCCTTATTTCCCGCTCTTTTCTTCCCCTTCCTCAATATATATATATGCCCCGGAGGTCTCGCGTTCGATTCCTCCTTCGGATCTTATTTTTTTTCTTTTTTTTTTGTTATCCCAACAATTATTCAAAACGTTTCTCATCCCTTCATTATTTTAAAAAATTTATTTTAGCTCAAGAACGTAAAGGTTTCCATTCACTGAAAAATATTCGTGCTCGTTCTATCTGGTTTTATGGCCTTGTAAGGGTCTAAAGAATTTTGACCTGGGGTCCCCTTAGGATTATAACGGACATCTGCGCATAGGACTGTGCGTGAGTCTGTGATCATTGAACAGCAGTTCGTTTTCGATTTTCTCGTGAACAGACGTGCCTATTTCTTATTGTTAAATTTCAAAGTTTTCTTACAATTCGAACTTAAAAATGTCGACTGAAGAAGTTGCTGGCTCTTCTGGAATAAGAGAGGAAATTCCTGAAGAATCCATGTACAGTGATAAATCAAAATCGCGATTGAAGGACGCAGTAGTTTATTATGAAAAGCTGTTGACGAAAAATAATTTAATTGCATCGACACCTTCGGAAGAAATATCTCACGATGCTATGTTATTGGCCGGAGAACTTTATAATAGTATATTGGAACTTTGGGGGGAAAAAAATCTTAATTGAAGAGGAATTAATTCACGCTCATGAGGATTGCGAAAAACTACAGTTCGAAGTGCCCCAACTTCTTCTCCAGACGAGTACGAACCGGAACCGAAAAAAAATAAAAGTGAAATGATTCCCATCGCTCTACAAAGTCAAAGTCCTGAACATTGCTGAAGTGCATCCCACGTGGTCTTTGGCGACAATGCAAAAAGAAGGATGCAGCCGCTTGAAGAGAAAAGAATATCTTTCACAATGGGAGAATGATATTAAAAGTGGTGGAACGGGATTGGACATTTCGAGGCGATAGATTCGTGGACCTAAGACCGTTTTGTGGAAGCAAGACAGCAATATCAGCAAGTTACGACGAGAAATTTACAACAATGGGCGTTGGCTGCTGCTGCACAATTCATCGATTTCAATTTCAAGGCGTCTGATCGATGGGTCACGGCATTCAAACAGAAACACAACATTTCTCAACGGAAAATCACGAAACTGGTTTCGAAAAAAGAGGCCGCATCAATGGAGGAATTCCGGGCGTCTGCAGAAACCTTTCGTCGACAGACGTGCTGCTTAATACCTCAATAGCATGAGGATTATGTTATAAACACTGAGCAAACAGGTAAATACATGTTTTCTACGTAGAAAATGTTTTCACCGATGCAAAATGTATAAATTCAAAATTAAGTATATAAAAAGTTTTCTACATACATATTCAAATATTTTTTAATATTAAAAATACTATTTTTTTCAGGATGTCAATATCAATCTGTTTCCAACAGGACACTCACTCAAAAAGGGAGTAAAACAGTTTTCGTCAAAAAGTCGGATCTGAATAAAGTGACACATTCGTACACCGCACAATATTCCATAACATTATACGGAAATCTGCTCCCACATATCTTCGTATGTTTGCAAGAGGCGAGCGGTCATTTCGGACCTCGTATAAAAAAATTAGTAGACGGCTATGCCAATACATATACGAACGTCATTGCAACATCATCGAAGTCCGGAAAACTAACAACAGCTTTATACACGGATTTTCTCCAGAAATGTTTAAAAACTTACGTCGGAGAGAATAAATTTTTACTTCTCATTGACTCTTGGAGAGGTCAATCGAATCCACAGATATATGATGAAATCTTCCAAGATGACGAAAATATGCCAACTTGCTCTGTAAAAGTAATTCCTCCAAAATGTACTCCCTTGGTGCAACCTTGTGACGTTTACTTTTACAGACAAGTTAAAAATGTCATAAAGCGCTTGCAAAATTGCAGCGAATTGTTAGAGCAGAATCGTGAAATTAATTCCCGGGAAGATTGTATAAAAATCCATTCAATAATTCACCATCAATTATCGTCACTAATATTCCGAGACATGATTCAATACGATCATTGCCTCTGCCCCATACCGTCCCTCCCACTTTGTTACAAGTTTCACGTTTACACGGTTTCACACGTTTTCCATAGTTTTGCCGAATGCTGCATTCTTCATTAATTTATACAAATTTGTCTCTAAATCATTTGTAGCACGTGTGCGAAACTGCGTGTTCAATTCGATGTATGAACCCAACCAGGGGGATTGAGTAAATTTCAAAATTCCGTATATTTTTGCTACTTTAAGTCTATGACGCATACATTGCTGCAAACTACGATAGTGTATCACGTAACGCCTCTTATCACTTACGGTTGCGAGCAATTTCTCTTGGCGCTTGCCTGGTGGTTTGTAGCGTGGCGGACAACACGGTAGGTCACTATGCGAATCATGCAAACGTTGCGCATATTCGAGATCGACTTCGAGAAAATAGCCTATTGGCGAATCTAGCGCTATGGATAAGGCGTCAAAATTCGATGTACCGTCGATCCATTGAAAATCAGCAAAAGGTAAAGGTTGGCACATTGCTCATCCATACAAGTTGTTCACATCGAAGTACATCAGGTATGACGATTTCAATGGATCGTACGATTGCGTGTACTTTTTATTAGCATGTGCATAGCTGTTTGAACATTGGCTTAAACCTCCGAGTATACCTCGCTCGATGAATAAAATCATGTCGATGTAAGTCAATAATTCAAACGTAATGTGCGTATATTTCAACATGGCGTCCCAAGTATATCCGGGAAGAGTGTAATAATACGCATGGTCGAGCCCATAACTTTCAATACACGTATCACGGAAATTTTCAAAAACACCTGCTAATAACAACACATCTGTCTTCAAATACAAATAGCTATATTCACCAAGCGTTTGAATAGAAAACCGCTCCCAGACATTCTCTGCGTAAGCGTACTCGCTATCGCTGATCGCTTCGCCAGTTAAAGAACTGTAAAATGAGTCGCGCGGTGGCAAAGACGTGTCTCCCAATCTGCTGACATGGTCAACGTATTCGTACGGGAAGACACCTTTTCGTGTTAATAATGTAAAATCATGCATCGGTACGCCATCAAATTGTGAGCGTAAAATTTTCAGTTTGTCCGTCGTTAAAAATTATTCCAATTTCTCAAGACTTGTGGTAAAAAATTTATATGAATCGATGAAGCCCAATTTAATTTGGTTTTTTGTTTCTTCGGTAGTAGTTTGAACAGTTTTCGTAAACGAAATATATTTTTCTTTTGTTATTGGAAGCACATAAGTTTTCCCTTCCAACGCGGTGGCTACTTCCTTGATTATAAAATGTGCATCATAGCCAGACAAATTGTGAAACACTACCGGAATTAAAAAAGACTGTTTGAAATTCAGACGACCTTTGTAACGTCCGGTCAAATGACAATACTCGCGAACTCGTGTATCGTTTTGTTCAAAATCGTTTTCACTCATGTGACACTTAATTGCGCTTCGAAATTTAAGCTCCTCGTCTGATGTTAACTGTACCATGGGGATATTTGAAGATAATATATCTTTTACATGCAAAGCTGCGCTTTTTAGCTTTTCGACGAACCATGAAACGCCATTGCTATTACGGTGTGATTCATATCGTCATAATAATTGATAGTATGAACAATATACTTAGTATGCGATACTAGACACCTAACGGAGTTGGTGCATGTTTCGTTCATTCGCTTTCGCAAGAACGCATTCAAGATCGGCATATATTATGAATGGAAGTCGCTCCCTATGATTGAAGTTTTGACTGAAAGTGAGCCACTTGGCATTGTTCGGTAGACGGACAGCACAATCGTTGATCTGACCACAGTCCACAGTGTGCAATTGCAATTTTTACTCCGAATGAAAGTAGTGTAGGCATCTGCGAAAGCAAACAAGAATTCAGTTTCGGACGGATTATTTTCATACATTAAATTATATCAAATCTACGTACCTATCTATCACAGATATATTTCTATCCATCGTGTTTAGTCAACTGCCTAAAGGCAGTTGACTGCCTTTCAAGGCTGCAAGGCTGATGAGCCTTGATAAATTCTTGATCCACGCGAAAAGTCCAACGATGTTTTGCTGCGGATCTTCCACATAGAACAAATTGACATACTTTATTTCTCTTTTTCGCTCACGCACACAAATTGGAAGAGTACTATCGTTCTCAATGGTATATACATTGATTGAAATGTCATTACGAATTTCAATTTTTTAAATTTGATTCAGAGTCACTGGAAACTCAATGTTTTGAAGATTTAGCACTGTCAAGTAGTATGGGTATAAAGATTCACGCGCACTGTGACGTTGGGCTGGATAAAGAGCAGCGGCTACGGACCATGCGAAACATGCTTGATCACTCGATTACGCATTAATAACTGCTTTCTTCATCGTTACCGACCGCGATAAAATTATGTGGCATCCCGCGAGCATCGGGTTATATTTATTTATATTTATAGTCAACTTTAATATTCGTGACAATGCCCACTCGCCGTCGCGTTCCTGACAATCTTCGAGTGATGTCGAAATGGGCTCAAGAACGCTTTGATCGTACCACCTGCTTAAATCAGACGTAATAAAAAGTTCATAGTTTTTAGTATTAATGCTTTTATTTGCACGCTTGTCACTCGTCACGAATTTGCCGTTAAAAACGGTATTAATTTTCACACCACGATGATTGTCGATAATGGTTTGCACGCGTGAAAGCACATCACTAGTGTCTTTGAGAAATTGTTGAGGTTCGATGTGGTCATGATTTATAACTACACAAGTCAATATGCGGCCCTCGAATGCCGTATCAATTTCTCGCCATATGAATCTATGATTGCCATATCCAGAAAACGTGGGTCTGAAACGCTGACGCACCGAATTCTTGAAGCCGTCAAGTCGCGCAATTTGAGCTACCAACGATTGACGATTTCCGATCGATAATCGCGGTCGTTTTAGTCGACTTTGTTCTTCTAACGACTCGATATACTCGTCACATCATTGTTCCCAAACAATGTACTCTTCTACTGTAATGATTTGAGCCCCTTGCTAGCAAAGATCTTTTTCAATGTTATCCACCATGTTTCTGCGCGAGGCACTCCGGGATCTCGGAAATTCAAACATTGACTGAAAGTGTGTACCCATTAATCACGATTTATATTCCATTTCTATAACAACTGCATCCTTGGTGCCATGTGAATTTTTTCGTTATATATTTTTCTCCAGACTTTACGATTTTGCTGACATCAACTTCTTCGACAGGATCCACGAAGCGCTCGCAATATCAATCGCATAATTTATTTTTTCGTGAATGTCTCAGGCATTTTGACCTTGAGATGACACGTGATGCCTAATCGACATTTTTGCGATGCTTTTTACCTATATATGTTGGTATAATGGTTTCTACCAATGGGCAGAATACGCACTGAAACTTTCGAATTTATTCCAAATCTCCAATATAAAATATGAAATTATGTTCACGAGGCGTTCAACGACGTTCGTTAGAGGTTCGATAGACGTTTGTGAGAAGTTCGATAGACGCTCATGAGACGTTCGAAGACGATCGTGAGATGTTAGAAGGCGTTCAATAGATATTCGAAGACGTTCGTAGCGGTTGGGTTTGTTTGGGGTTTTACCCAAACAAACCCAATTACTTTAATCGTTGAATGGCTAAAATTAAATGTATATGTCTTTATGCATGCAGAGGAGTCGCTCTATCTCTACAAGCATGTAGAGATAGAATGAGAGAGCTCTCATTCTATGAGAGAGCGAGAGAGAGAGAGAGCTCTCTCTCTCTCATGGATACGTGCAATCTGATCGCTTCGTATCTCTGAACGACACGGGTCAACCAACTTGAACTCGCCAAGCTCTCAGACGAGAGCTGCTAAATGTTAAAATTAATGAAATAAACAATATAAGATAACAAATGAATGAAATAAAAATAAAATAAAAATCAATAATCAATAAATAAATAATCAGTATCAGTATCAGTATCGGTATCGATTATATAAGGAGTACAACTTTGCAGTGACCGTTTTTTTCAAAAGTTTAAGGCTTTATTATAAAAAAGTGGCTACATATTTTTTAATCATAGTACTGCCCGTCGCTAGCTACGACCTCGGCCCATCTTTCAGGTAGCATTCGAATCCCGCGTCGATAAAAGTCTTGGTCCTTGGAGGCAATCCAGGAATCGACCCAATTTTTGACTTCTTCGTAAGTACCGAAGTGCTGGTCAGCCAAATCGTGTGCCATTGACCGGAACAAGTGATAGTCGGAAGGGGCAATGTCTGGAGAGTACGGCGGGTGGGATAAAACCTCCCATTTCAGCGTTTCCAAGTACTTTTTCACGACATTTGCAACATGGGGTCCGGCATTGTCATTCTGCAGTATCACCTTGTCATGTCTTTCGTTGAATTGTGGCCGTTTCTCTTTGAGTGCCTTACTCAAGCGCATCAACTGACGTCGGTAGAGTTCCCCTGTGATGGTTTCGGATAGTTTGAGCAGCTCATAGTACACAACGCCCAGCTGGTCCCACCAGATACACAGCATCACTTTGGATCCGTGAATATTTGGTTTGGGCGTCGATGACGGAATATGACCAGGCAGTCCCCGTGATTTTCGGCGTTTAGAATTATCGTAGTGAACCCACTTTTCATCTCCAGTCACAATCCGGTGCAAAAATCCCTTCCTTTGTTGTCTTTGGAGCAGTTGTTCACAGGTGAAAAATCGGCGCTCGATGTCTCTCGGCTTCAACTCATGCGGGACCCAGTTTCCTTACTTTTGGGTCATACCCATATCCCGGAGACGTTTTGAAACTGCTTGCTGGGTTACTCCTAACGTCTGGGCGAGTTCCTCTTGAGTTTGGCACGAATCCTGGTCCAGCAAGGTCTCCAATTCTGCGTCTTCAAAAACTTTCTGCCTTCCGCCACCATGCTTGTTCTCGACCTCAAAATCTCCACTTTTGAAGCGTTGAAACCACCGCCGACACGTTTTCTCACTAATAGAATCCTCCCCGTAAGCATCTACAAGCAAACGGTGGGACTCAGCCGCAGATTTCTTGATGTTGAAGAAGTAAATCATAACCTCCCGCAAATGCTGAGAATTCGGTTCGTAGGTTGCCATGTTTGAGTACAAATCTGAATATCTTAGATCTGTACCAAATATTTGGTAGTGACCCGAGATATTTCAATTTGTATCATCGTCACTGTTCCTTGAATGACCTTGAATGACTTTGACCCTCTAATGTTTTTATGCGGCTTGAAGTGCTCCACATGATGGTTGGAAAAAAATGTACCATTCCATATAAAAAAGTGAAGGTGACCTTTACTGTGCGTCGGCGCCTCCACCGAAATAAAAAGAATTGGTCGCATTTGATGGCCCCCTTCGCACTGTGCAACTTTTGTTTTGAACTTTTTTTTGTGATGTCGATAATTACCGAGTTATTTCGGGTGACAGAGATAAGGGGGACACCCTGTATATTAACATATGATAAATTCAAAACGTTCGATATGCACGAATTTTGCGAACAGGTGTCATTACTAACAGGCACGTAGTGACAGAAGTTTTTAGGCAATTAGTAGAAGGAAGAAGTTCTAAGCTCTTCAGTACTTCTTCCTTGGTCCTGATTTTCTTTTACCTCCGACCAAAGGTGTTCAATGTATCCTTCAATACTACAAAGAAATTTTCGTTTCTATACAGTTCAAACAAATTAAACTTTGCTCACATGCGAAAAACTTTGATTGGTGGTGAAAGAAACTCAATGAAATATTAGGAACAAAGTTTAACCAAAGTTATTTGCTAGTCTCTGCATGTGAAGAACTGTGATTGAGGTTTCTCCAGACCCATTATGAAAAGCAAGCCTAGAAATTCTAATGCGACCAACTTCGGTGGGAGTAAGTGAAATATGGTCCATATAGTTCAACCCGTTTTTTTGGCCGTCCTTTATAGGCAAAGATGGTCTTCTTTGTTTAACTGCATAGAAAATATATAATGCATGACTAGCAATGTGTTTTTTTTTCACCGAAAACATTAATCTTGGCTCGCCATTGTCTTTTTTTCATTACAATTGCAAATGAACTTACGCAAAACGTTACTTTGCTCATAATGCCTCTATCAAAATGTACTCAACCATTGAGAAGACCGGTCGTTAGTATCTAATACATTAATTACATAAATATTTGCAATGAGAAAAACAAATACATTGAAATGAGCAAAATAAATATATCTAACGTCAAAATCTTTGGAGGAGCAGATGGTCCTGGTACATGAGTACCCGCAACGACGGGCAATTCCCCAAACTTTGCAGATTCACACATTTGTTTGACTCTACAAACTGACGGGAAAAACTTATTTATTATTTTTGTACATTTCACTCTGATAGCATAATATCGAGTGTCAAATCCTGGACAGGAAGTCGGCCTCATACATACCTTCCGTAAACTATCTACAACCCCAGTTCCAGTTGTTCCAGCAACGCTATTGATAAAAAATTTCTGGTCACGTTGCATATACATTATGGAAGGTGTGCCTGACTGGAAATGGTGTTCTGGCAGCCGGATCACTGATCAGGTAGGTTTGAAAATACCGTCCGGAATACCGTAGAAGCGC
Source organism: Ophion slaviceki (assembly GCA_944452715.1). NCBI lineage: Eukaryota > Metazoa > Arthropoda > Insecta > Hymenoptera > Ichneumonidae > Ophion > Ophion slaviceki. Next base: position 51,850,800 of record OX101785.1, on the reverse strand, counting down.
CCGCCTTATCTGTGATGGATATTTACTGAATCAGTGAATCCGGAAAACGGGTGTAATAAAGACAAACTGATCAGTCCTGAACCAGGTAATCTTGCGAAGACCTTGTTAGGGCCCCGTATGTCTGCCAGATCAGTAGTACCCAGATACCGACGGAAGGGGGGGTCGTCCATTAATCACGTGAGGCTCAAATAGGGGGGGGCGGGGGAGGGGGGGTTTGGATAACATCACGATTGATGACGCGGGGGGGGGGGGGGGGGTGTTGTAACATATCACGTGTATTTTTTTTGTAACTGCGCGGACAATGCCATTTAAATATGCTGACAATACTTATATATTATTTTGTTTTTCATAATAAAATACCGCACGCTCTATCGCTTGTGTCAGACGTTTCTTAACAAAAAAATACACGTGATGTGGGGGGGGGAAGGTAGCTAGAAACCTCACCACATATCACCATGGGAGGGGGGGGGGGGGGTTCAAAAAGTGGCCTAAAAAACCTCATGTGATTAATGGACGACCGCTAAGAAGGCAGCATTAATCAGGCCCACATCAGACAACCCGCAACGCATCCTTCACATGGCTCTGTTCAGGTTACCTGTCCAAATGAATTATTTTTGCATTGCAGCGATGCAATCTTCAACCCCATGAAAAAAATTATTGACATTCTTTAGAATAGAATTAGAATTATAAAAATATGCAAAGAAAAAAAAGAAAGTTTACACAAGTATTGGAATGGCTAAATAGGTAGCGCGCTCAGCTCTAGAACTAGAAGACGTAGGTTCAATTCCGAGGAGAGGTAAAATACTTCAACGTGGCAGGATACGTTTTATTCCAATTATCATATAGGCAGGATCATAAATAACGCATATGGAAACAAAAAATACTACCAGAATTTTTTTATTCGAAATTTTTGGATTTTTTTTCATTTCAGGCATAGGTACGGCAACCGGATCAGAGCCTAAAAAGGTATACGGATCAGTTACATTACCGGCATCCGCGTCATGGCCGGATTAAAAAAAGCGTTTCACGCCCGGTAAAGCTCTGATCCGGCGGCCTGTACCGTGCCGTGGTACGGAATACGGTATGCCGCCTCTAGTCGGCCCCGCAGCAACATTTCTAGTCGGGTGTCTGTTTCCGTCTTTATCGAGCGCGAACATCACAACCCTCATACAGATTAAGAATATGTTGGGTTTTTTCGTCACATGGGGGCGTTTTTCGCACACCGTTGTAAACAAACGTACAAAAGTTCATGATAATATTTTTTTAAATTTTGTACATATTCCTGAAGGATCAGTAAACATGTGTATTTATTTTTTTAGTTATTCGATCCAAAAACTCACCTTCAAAACAGCGCTCTAGACAAAACTACCTCAAGACCGACGGCAAACCCTTGTTTATTCATTTTATACATTTTACTGTGATAGTATAATATCGACTGTCAGATCCTGCACCGGAAACCAGCCTCACACACATCTTCCATAACGGATCCATAACCGCCGTTCATCAGTTGATCAAAACCTTTCGATTACGTAGGGTTACCTTACGGAAGGTGTGTGTTCCTGGCTTTATGGAGCGCGAGCAGCAGACGCCGATATTTCTGTGCCCCTGATAGGGTTCGCAGGACGCAAACATGGCGTTGCCCACGCGTTTTTTTGGCAAAATCATCGAAAATTTCCTATGAACCGTAGATACCCAAAGATATTCCGCATTCTTCGCGATAATAAACGGTTGGGGTGTCAAAGTGTTCGTTTCTGCTCAGAGAACAAGGGCGTTCTTTTCGTCAGACGATCACGTTTACGAAACATTTATTTTTCATTACCTTAGGTACGGGCCTCGCGTGGTATAAGAAAATGCGTATTATTGCTTCAAAATTGAAGAAAAATGTCTAGAAAAATGTTGTTCGTCTAGTCGTTTGCCATCGGCTGTGCTAATGCCGTGACGTTCTGTACAGCCGTGTTCGAGAATACTGACCAGCTGTAATCGTGTCCTATTGTACTGGCCAAATCGTGTGAGACGTGGCTTACAATTAGCGGCGAAATAAGACCCCACAAGGCGAAATAAGCTGACACTGTGTTTCAAGGCTCTGCATCTTTAGCATAGGTATGTTTTAGATAAGACGTAAGTTATCGTCTTTCATGAACCAGCGGAGCACTAGAACGAAAACAATATAACAAGTCCAGTACCAACCAACAACCGACGTGCGAACATTAGTACACAGAGCAGCGCAGAATAGCGATCACTAAGTTATTCGTGCAAGTTATAGACATAACTCGTTGCTTCAGACTACTATCCTTGTCAACATTTCAATTATGGATGTACACCAATTCTTCGTCGGCTGGCTCCTTGTCCCTGGTCTTGTCGGAGTTTACGCCCAATCCGATGACCAGGACTCATCGGAAAAATTGACCACCTGGATCCATCCGCGCTCTAAATATCGCACGGTAAGAGATTCTCATACTTGATGCAAAACTGATACTCAATGTGACCTATGATATAAGCTAACTATAGATTCATCATGGGGATTATCAACGACAATTATTGCAATCACATAAATCTGTTTACACTGCCAACATAAGATTTAATTCAAATAGGCTTTATGTAAATCAAATAGGTTTTTTCCTAGGCTCACGGCCTACTACGATCCTACTTGATTCAAATACATTTTTTGTTCGTCCCAGTTATTCTTGTTAAATATTAAATAGTAGTAGTAGCATTTATTCCACAGTATACCCTGTAAGGGTGTTTAGACATAAACTCCCTCTCACTTTCTCTTCCCCTTTACATTGTTTCTTACAGTTTATATACATGTCTTCCCGTTTTCGCAACATTTTTATATACTGGTATTTCCTTCTCTCTGCGCTACCTGCTTTGTCAATATCTCAAATTCTTTTACGTACGCTTTTATTCCTCACGAATTCCTCTAATTTTTGTCTTAGATCCACCCCCCCCCCCCCCGCCGCCCCTTTGTTCTCCAGCATTTCTAGTTTTTCCACTAGGGGGCATACACAAATTACGTAATGCGAAATTCCCCAATTTTCGCCCTCCACTCCCCTCTACGTACGACGACCGTAAAGCTTGGCCGGACCCCCCTCCCCCTCCCCCTTGGCCACTATTCCGTTACGTAACGGGTGCCCAAATGCCGACGATTTAAACATTTTTTTTTCTATTTTCAAGGCCCTTTTCTATTCGAGCAGTCTTCAAAATAGTAATTATGGAAATATTAATTAATGGAAAGATCGGCTACATACAACCTTAGTTACCACGATTACAAATAATGTTTAAACAAAAAATTGAAAATCGTTTGATCAGTTTCTGAGTATTCGCTGGGACAAGGTCGAAAAAGTTGTTTCGCGAAAAACACGTTCAAAGTTTTCGTTCCGTTTTTCTTGATATAAAGTTATGTTTTTTCCAGAATATTGTTACTTACATTAAAGTATCTATGTAAGTAACATCTATGGATGTAATTTCTTTAGTACGTATGTATGACATTTTTATCACGAAATTTCTCAATTGTTCGGATCTAGTATTTATGTTTCGCGCCAAAGCCACCATAGAGTGAGCGGGGCCCACCGCGCGGGGCGCACCATTTTTATGACGCTGGCTATAAGTAGGTGGAGCTTTATGCTATATTGACAATTTCTATCATGACCTGGGGGGCTATTACGGTTCTCCGTTCGGGTGAAAATAACAAAAGTGAGCAGCTCACTCTATTACGGTTCTCTTCACCTAGTGAAAATGCGAGATTATTCACGTCAGTTTACTGGATACGAAATGTCATGTCGAAAATCGAAATGCGCATGCGTGAGCGTCTTCCTAACGCAGCGACGACCCGTCCAAAGCTAACACATAACACAAGTTACTATGAAATAGCTGATTCAGAGACGGTAGCATCTCGACACCGAATAATCAATAAAATTCAGCAACTTAAAGTTGATATCGTAGCGAGTTAAGTAATGTCATCCGATAATGATGAATAATTTGCTGATGATTGTGGTTTTGCGAGATCGGAAAAATCGAATGCTTCGTATACGACGATCACTGTGCAATGCCTTGGATTCCTTCAGTATAACGGAACAAGAATATATTGCATAATAGTTCGATTTATTAACATAAAACAATAATTCTATCACTGTATTATAAGACCCGTTTTATGTTCTAATATGATACAAAAATTACCAGTATTTTTTTATTTGAATGGCTGTGTCGCAATCTGCCTCGTGCTAAATCTTCGTCTTTTTTCATGAAATCTAATAACGTTTGTTTTTGTTTTTCGGTAACATTCATGTTGCAAACTCAGATTCTATTTAAACTTGTTGCTTATTCGAGTGAAGAAGTTGTTTTTGTCGATGCGCACGTCTTTCGCTTTGGGCTGGGTTTGATAGGCGTGCTAGTACACCCCTTCTACGGTGTCGTGAAAATATGAGATTACTAGCCGGAAGTTCTTAGTGATCTGACATTTTCACCCGACCGATCTGTAATAGCGTGACTAAACTCACGTGAGATGAAAATGCGAGAAGTGAGAAGTCTCACCCGAGAACCGTAATAGGCCCCCTGATAACAGGTGAATTAGTACCTATCTACCTAAAAAATGACTTTAGACCTTGACTAAAAATGACTTCTCGAGATTTGGAGGCCCCCCAGGACCAGAGGCCCGGGGCGGACCGCCCCCTCCGCCCCCCCCCGCCCCCTTTAGTCCACCACTGGTGGGAGGAGTCCGAATTCTTATGGAGAGACTTGAAAAAGTGGCTACAAAAATGTGGTCAACCAGGGATGGCGCCATTATTGCTAAGACCTCGAGAAGTGAGCTGCGTGCGACCGCGACGAAACAAATAAATAAAGAGAAGTGAGCTGTGTATGAGGCAGAATGATACTTGAGAAGTGCGCTGCGTGCGAGAGAGATGCAAAACGAGACATACCAAAGATATCTCCGTAAATGCGTAAATATAGGAGAATATTTTTAATATAGCAATGCCCCATGAACAATATGCATTAGTTGCATAACTAACGCTGAAAAAGGTCGAAAATAATAATAATGCAATACGTAGTGATGGTAAAATATTTTCATTATAAGTGTTTAATTGTACACCGAACGGTAGAAAATGTCTTAAATATAATACTGATACTTTTTTTTCTTGAATCAATTTTTATTTTCTTAGGTAAATACGACGGTAAATTAATCCCCGCTGTCAAAGAACAATGCTTTGCGATCTGCTCATATTTAAACTCGCAAACAGCGAACGGTAACACGATAATTGTTGCGATAATGATATTCAACCCGACAACATCATGACTTTTTTATCGGCAAACGCATGCCTGGGGTGTATATACACCCCGTGCTTTTCTTTGTCATTAAACCGGTCCTACGGGGATAAATGTACTTTATCATACCTCAATTCCTTCGTATTTTCATAAAAAAGTAAATAGTGTGCAAGCCATCTGATTTAATTAACATTTCATTAGTGAACAATCCATTCAAAAACTGAAAACGGCAAAAAATTCATTTCTTGCATAAAAATTGGGGTGCGACCGGTCCCAGTCATGAGTTTTAGGGTTAAATAAAAATTAAAAGATAATCATAGACGAGAAATTGCAATTACTCAGTGCCGTAAGGAATTTAAAAAATTGTCCTGTATTGTTTTCCTGTACAACGAACGGTGAAAAACGTCTTAAGTAATAATTTTTTTATTCTTGAATACATTTTTTACTTAGGTCAATATGACGGTAAATTATTCCTAGTCAAAGAACAATGCTGTGCGATCTGTTTGTATTAAAACTCGCAATCAGCGAATCGGTAACGCAATTATTCTGACATCAACATATTTGAACGAAAATAAAAAGAAAATCACAGAAAAGAAATTACAATTACTCATTGAGGTAAGAAATTTAAAAAAATGTCCAGTAGTTATTTTTTGATTTGAGAAAAACACCCTAATAACAATATAAAGTCGAAGCGATATTGCTTGCTTCAATCATTTCAAGATAAAAACATGCTCCAATGTTTTTAAAATAAAATATATGTCCTCTTGTCAGCATCAAGGCTGGTTTGTCTCGAAAATTCGATTTTAACAATTCTCAAATTGTTCAAATATCGTGTGTATATTATCGTATTTGCTGGTACAGTAGAACCTCATTTATCCGACCTTCGATTTCTGCGTATTATCCGAGGTGCATCCTCGGACATAGACATAGCAGATTCTCCCGTTTTATTCGAGATTCTGCGTATTAACGTAGAATCTCGAATAAAACGGGAGAATCTGCTATGTCTATGCATGGAATAGTCCTATATTGCTACTGTTTTCCGTATTATCCGAGATTTCAGTAATCCGAGGTACATTCTCCTCACATTACCTCGGATGAGCGAGGTTCTACTGTATTTGCCATGGAGGCTAGGATGCGTATTCGATCCTCTTCCATCTCTCTTACACGACATCGATACTCAGCTTACTTCTCGAGGTCTTAGAGATAGTGGCGCCATCCCTGTTTGACCACATTTTTGTAGCCACTATGAAATGCACAGATCGGCCTCCTCCACGGTCGTATATACAGGTCTGGGCACTCCCGTATATTCCGTATACCCCAAAGCGCGCCTCTATCTGACGCCTCTCTTTGCGGAACTGGCCGCAAAAGCGTGGAGCGCTGCTATCTCGGAGGCATGTGCGACAGAGCGCGATGCATGCGCGTATGCAAATTGTCTTTCCCTTCACGTGGCTATGATGAAAAATTAACACATCCTAAATATTTAGTCGAACACAAAAACTAAAAGCATAAACCGAAAATATGAGCGATGAGCCATTAGTTAATGATACTCATCGTCTTTGATATGGATATGCTGACTCAACTATCGCTGAATCCAATTACATTTTTTTTCGTTTACGGAAAAGAAGAACATTCGAAATTTACGTGTAGGACGCATTCCTTTCATTAGTAGTAGTAGAAAAGTAGTAGAAAATATCAGCAGTCATCATTGGGAATTTTAAATAATGAGACGTGCTCTGGGTTATTTATGTATCCACTTCTGCATCCCGGAATCATGCACCGTTTCGGCATCGCAATATATAGACCCTTCATCTTTTGATATTCCGTATTGAATAAAAACCGTGGCTATGATACACTCGAAATCACCCCGCCAAAACGAGGTTAGGCCACACGTACATACGACCGTTACCACACAACGTGCATGCCATGCCCCGTAAACGCGGTATAAACAAAAGTGCCTCCCCTTCACTAGCGCCGCGGTGGAATGCGCAAATAGAGGCGTCACGTAGAGTCACGCATTTTTTAACGGAGTGCCCAGACCTGTATATACGACCGTGGGCTCCTCCCACTCTAGCCTCCATGGCACGGAGTGTGCAGAGCCCATCATACGGGATGTCATTTGAAAGATGTCGAATAGTTATCTTACGGTGGTGTCTTAAAGATAACCTTACAACGGTAACTTATCGACGTCAATTAGACATTTGTGCTACCTGGGCGTCTCTGAAGAGTGTCGTATGTCCGCCATTGAAAAAATATGGAAGATTAACAGATGTAAAAATATGTACATAAAAATTCAATTATGCAAAATAAATAGTTTCGACGCGAAAAAGTCTTGTAAATTCGCTTTTTCGGCTGCTGAAAGGGATCGCCCCCCTTAATATAGAGTATTTAAGATTTTCCTTACTTTTTTTCACTTTACCGAAAGGAAACGCTTCTTGCGGGGACTCCCCCGTTTGGAGCTGCGTCATTTCCGCGATTGAGAGTGGCACGGCGTAGAGTTTACGGGCTATACACCGAGACGCTGCGTTTCTTCCGGCGATATTTCCGAATACTTTGAACTGGGCCGCACCGACGAGTGGGCGGCAATCGTTATCGTCACCGTGTTTTACAACACTGACTGAGTGGCTTCTTTCGCGGTTGCGGAAATGCCGAAGACAACCCCAAAGAAACCGATAGCCACGCGGAAGCAGCGAATAGCGGTGATTAAACTCTGCATCGGGGAAATAAAAGACAACAATGACACAATGTTGATATGGGGTGACATTGACAAAGAAATATCGGTTAGACCGCAAATATCGCGGATTCCTTGCACGGTGTCGATTCCTCGAAGGAAAACGTCAACGTCGCGAAAGAATACCTCGAAAATCCCGTTCAACCCGAGATCGACAAGAACCAATACAGGTAGCGTGATTTTTTTAAAGTCGTAGTTAACAAACGCCGTTATTTAATATTCTCTTTGTTCTCTCTTCGCACTAACGGCAACGGTCTCATCTGTCTACACGAGAGAGATGAGACAAAGGTATCTCTTCACCCTTATAGCAAACAATCCGAACGATTTTTTTTTCACGCAGACCATTGCGATGCATGTAGTAACACGTAATTGAAGTAGCCTTGGAAGAAAGCTTTTTTATATACGTTTTTTTATCGATCTGGCCTGGGCCATTACCTGGATGGATGACCTGTAGGGCCAGGCATCGTCTTGGGCACCAAAAGCCTGCAGGGGATTACAGAGAAAGGTGGAAAACGTTTTTCTTGTTTGAGGCGATACGTATTCTATGAGCCAAATTTTTGCAACTAAATTTTCTTTGTAATTTTGTGTAAATTCACAGAATGCGCATTACCTTTTTATTTTTCCAATTGCTTTGCTGTTTCCCCCAGCGTGATAAAACTCAGCAATGGACTCACAGCTGTACTTATTTCGACTGACAGTTGTTTGCCGCGAAACAGAGTGTCAATGAACGATAATGGTAGTAGCCAAAAAGGTAAATAATTCCAAGATAACAGGGTTTTTTCTGGCTGATCGAAATGATAATTCATAATATACAACGGCTCCTCAACAAGCTCGAGACAAACCCCCTAAAGCCGATGACACCCAGAAGCCACGAGTCATTGACTTTTGGGATCGAATTGCAACGGTAATTGGGAAGGTAACGTTTGCTTAGGTCTGCGAGCGTAGCGAAAGGGTAACAACACTTATAAATAATCATTTCAGGACCCCTCGTACGTGACTTGCACTCTAAGCATGGACGTTGGGAGCTTCAGCGATCCGCCCAACATTTCAGGTATCTCGCGCATATTGAGCAGGATCTTTCTCTGTTCGTCTATGACATATCCTCAGGTACTATTATTTTTTTGCGCATCAGTTTAGAATACACAAATTTCCCAATTTTTTTCCCCTACCCACCCCCCATGTATGAGGACCGCAACGCCTGGGTGCTTTGTCGTCAATCATTGCAATTTTTTTTCATCGACATAACTAATTATGATAGGATCGGGTTTATGCTCATTTAATGAAGTATATATTCATCTAATTTTATACCAATTTTTATGGCCTAGATAAGCCGACGAAAAAAAAATTTTTTAAATCGACTTCATACAACCTTAGTCACTGCGATTACAAAAATGTCAACAAAAAAATTGAAAATCGGTTGATAAGTTTTTGAGTATTTGCTGGGACAATATCAAAAAAAGTAGTTTCAAGAAAAACGCTTGCAATGTTTTCGTTCCGTTTTTCTTGATATAAAGTTATATTTTTTTCTAGAATATTTATACTTACATTGAAGTATCTAGTCACGGGCGATATGATGGTTCTTTATCTTCATTATATTTCACAAAATAATAAGATCCTCCACTTCATCTATTGTGAACGATGCCACACCTGCAAGGGCTGAGGGCACTAACCGGTCGCGCTACCTGTTCTCACTAAAGTGACTGTAGCTCCGTTGATTTTTGGACTTGTGAATAAAAATGTTGCCAACATATTTTTGAATATATGTACTTTCAAGAATTATAAAAAACCAAAAAATTGTTTTTTCAAATTTTGCTTGGGGAAAGTGGGAGAGCTTATGTTCTTGCACCGTGACTTCCCTCCTTACCTGACATTTCGTATGGAAAGCTGTCAACTTTCCGCGGTAAAATTGCACGCGAGTTTTCAATTGAAAACTTGAACATGCAGAAATTTGGCTATTTCTGGCAGTTCTAAAATCGTGACGTAATGCAAATCTTGACCCCCCTCCGCCACCTACATAGACTGTAACGCCTGGCCAGACCCCCCCCCCCTCCCAAAGGCGTTGCGTAATTTGCGTAGGCCCCCTTGTCATTCGCTGAATGTAAATGAGGACACTTCATGTCGTTTCTGCATTGCGTTATTTGATTTTATTATTTGTCCAATTAAAATCCCTTGCACAAGATAAAAATTAACCTTCTTTCTAATTCTAATGTCACGATTCATATAAATTGCTTTGGAATGGTACCAACCTGTTGATGAGAATCGAGGTCGACGTGCGTTTATCAACTCGGTATAGAGAAACGTAATAAAAAACTTCTACGATGCTCCTGCATTCGTTTATTTCATTTCTAAAGTCTTCATACAAACAGCAATTTTATTGCTTTATTTCCGATGTTCTCAAAACAAAGAATCTATTTTCTCCACAATAGATGGAATATTGAATCTGCAAATTCTTATATATTTTTTTCCCAAAAATGAACGGACGCTCTCGATGTAGGCATTCATAATTTCTTTACACTTTCGGATGCCAAATTATTGCGCAAAAATTAAACGGCCCCTAAAAAGAAAAAAAATCTTTGCAAGTATAATAGCAACTTTAAGTTCGATTTTGTAGGTAAAAAGTTTCGCCAATTTTTTGATGGAGCATGAGGGTTGTTCGTTGGAGATGCCCGATCATTGCGAGTTCACGTATTTTTCCTTCAAACTGTTACCTGCGCATTTGTCCAATGCGTTGGACCGCTTCACCGACTGTTTCGTGAATCCAATATTGAGAGGCGATTCTATAATAGCGGAGCGAGATCTCATGAAAGAGTAAATATCCTTTGCCCACTGCCTAAACCGCATTTGCTTCGTTATTTCTCGTCTTCCCTGGCAGTTTACATAACTGCTGGATAACGGTTAGATTTTTCGGATGGTTGGAATTGGACAAAATTCTGCCGACTTTCTAACCATGTTTTTGACCACTACCCGTGATTTGCTTAAGTTAGAAAGATGGTTAGAAAATTGGTTTGAAATTCGAATTACTACTTCGCCGAAAAGCAACCACTTGTAACCGTATTTATAACCACTATCTGTGATGTGCTCAAGTTAGAAAGATGGTTAGAAATATGGTTGGAAATTTGAAATATAACCCTGCCGAAAAGCAACCACTCGTAACCAAAATTATAACCGTATTTATAACCACTATCCCGGGAAAAAAAGTTCATATCTGAATATATCTGAATGTATCTGAATCATATCTGTAGAATCAGATATGATCAGACAAGAAAAATGGCCAGGTCTGATCATGTAATGTCATGACAGATCATGTATGCTTATATCTGAGAATGTATGATCATATCAGAGCCATTTTTATAATTTCAAGAGCAGACCCGTCTATATTGCAGCAGGTCTGACCAGATCCAATCCGTAGACAAGATCTGATCTTGTTGGACCAGATCTGATTTTTTTGGGCCAGATCTGATCATGTCGGACAGATCTAATCTTATTAGACCAAATCTGATCTTGTCAGACAGATTTGATCCTACCGGACCAGATCTGAATATATAAGAATAAAATACCGTGGATCCCAGTAGACCTGGACATCCATGAACAATAGACCTGCCCATATGATAGAATCATAGTTTATCTGAACTATCAGACCAGGTATGACTCCGACTATATCAGAGCAAATCTTACCCTGTTGAAATAGAGCAAACCTTATTAGAGCAGTCCTGAAGATATTAAAATGTTCACATATATAGAGCGGGTTTACACGTCATCACTCGACGTGTTAATAATTAACAATATTACAGTAACTCACATGACCCCATATAATACAGTCAGGTGAGATGCCGTATCTGATGGGATATCGTTTCATATATTTAGACGTTTTCATGTGTGAACAACTGAACTGAATATACGATAAGGTATGGGTGTATAAGACTTCGTATATTTTCCCGGTTTGGTATCGTATCTGATGGAATAGAATTTTATATGAACGTACCTGCTCATACATCACATCATATATGTTCAGATATGGTTTCACGCTGCCAACTCGCCTTGGTACCTGACCAGATAAAAACATATATGAGATCTATATAGCAGAGTCTGGTACCGTATTTGATCGGATATGATCTTATACGAACAGATACGTTCAGATATCACATAATGTATGTTCAGATACGAATTTACGGTACCAACTCGCCTTGGTACTTAGTCAGATATAAACATTGATGAGTTCATATATGGTCAGGCCAGATACCGTATTTGATCAGATATGATCAGACCTAATCATATATGATACTGTAAAATGTCAGATATGAATATATCTGATACATATATGACAATATCTGAAACATATATGAACATATCCATTCAGACATGAATTTTTTTTTCCCCGGGATTCGTGATTCGCTTAAGTTAGAAAGCGAATAGTGGTTATAAATACGGTTACAAATTTGGTCACGAGTGGTTGCTTTTCGGCAGGGTTGTATTTCAAATTTCCAACCATATTTCTAACCATCTTTCTAACTTGAGCAGATCACGGATAGTGGTTATAAATTTGGTTACAAGTAGTTGCTTTTCGGCAGGGTTGTAATTCGAATTTCAAACCAACTTTCTAACCATCTTTCTAACTTGAGCAAATCACGGGTAGTGGTCCAAAACACGGTTAGAAAGTCGGCCGAATTTTGTCCAAATACAACGGTTAGTTTTTCGGTTATAAAACCGGTATGAATGAACGGTTAGGCAAACTGCCAGGGTTTATTTGTAGTTCACACCTCTATTTTTATTTAGAGCTTGTGATACGCAATAGTTTCGTGTAATTCGGATTATGAAAGTCCACAAATAAAAATCGTTTCTTCTTTCTTGGCTCAATGGAACAGGGAATCACGACGGAACGGTGACATGATGAGCTCGCCGGATCAGAAAGACCGTCTGTTCAACGCGTTGTCATCAGGAATCAAACGTTACGGCGGCAGTGCAGCGGGTTGCTGTGGCGGATCGCAATTGTTTTGCAAAACGAAAGATGCTCTTTTGAAGGAAGTAAACAAATTTATGAAGCGCCATTATAGCGCAAATCGGATGAAAGTAGCGATACAGGTAACAAGCGAAAGAGGGGGTAGAGCGATTGAGGGGGAAGAGCTGCAGAAAAAAAAGTGCGCAAAATATTTTGTAAAGAAAAAATCATTTAAGGGGGTGGGCTTATTTGGTGACCGGAATATCAGGGTTGTTGTAAAAATTATTTTTGAAGTAATAAGATGATCGAAAAATGGTTTGGAACTTCATTCGTAAGCATATTAACAAATGTGGGTACCAACTTTCATTACAAAATATTAATAAGTGAAGAAGTTATAAGCAATCTCGTGAAGAACCTTTGAACGTGGCTCACCATCATTCTTAATTTTAGCCACCCGGTTGATCTGAAACAAAAGGATAATGGTTTTTTTTTCTGAAAATAAATAATATTGGCTTCAACTTAACCGACTTTTCTTTATAGTGTTTCAAGCTTCAAAAAGAAAAAATTGAATTTTTTTTCTCGATTTTTCGAGCTAGAATGGTATCGTTATTGTCGATAACTATAATGAAAAAAAAAAATCAGAAGAAAAGCATCGGTCAAGACTACTGCTACACTGAATAAGTGGACCAAATTTCAAGTCATGCCGTTCATTAGATATCAAGAAACCGTGTACACCGTTCTGAAGAACATGGTTTCGAGAAAAACGTGCTTAAAGGTTCACTACCAGTTCTATCGTTGTGATCATAAGTTTAGCTTCAATCATCGATTCCCACACTATATGTTGGATCTTCCTCTTTGAGTTGGGTTGCCTCAAGTGACAAACGAGTGTTCGTCATTTTTACAGTAGCCTAACCTCTTAATTCAGAATAATTACACAATCACAACTCATGGTTTCTTCAACAAGGAACCGCTAATTGCACGGATTTCAATAATCTTCTTCTCGTAACATTTAATGGAACTTACCAACATTGGGATGTTCAACTTGTATTGGATATGCCTATCCGAAAAAATAGCTATGTCCCCTAAAATTGATCGATAAAACACTGTGTGTTCCTCGGCCAAAAAATATGCCACTTCGTTGGGCTCTCGATCAAAATGGTTTTTACAGGCCAGCCTGCCCCTTGACACTCTGGAAGCATACACCCGCAAATACTTTGGGAGGATACCTAACAACGGAATGCCACCAGTCGACCTGAGTTATCGCAGTTACCTACGATTCTTCAATATGTCAGCATTTAATATGTTGTACGAAATGAATCCAGTACCCGATGGCCTGAGCAAGGTAATTTCTACACATACGCGCCCATATACGGATATACGCGCACACGTATACAAAACGTTGAATTTGCAGATTGAATTGAACTGGCCGATGCCATCATTTCATGGTCTCTACCGCAGCAAACCATATTTGTACGTCTTCTGGTTGATACAGAACGAAAAGGAGGGCTCCCTCGTGTATTTCTTGCGCAAAAAAAATTGGTGCAGCCAAGTCGAGGCTTATGTTGGGAAACGTGATTTTGAGAGCAACTCAATTTACAGCCTCTTCACCATATCCATCCACCTTACGCCGGGTGGGTATCGATACCAGAAAAAAATCATCGACTTTGTTTATTCGTATGTGAATTTCTTGAAGCTCGTATGTCCGAATAAACGGATGTACGATGAAGTTCGTCGGACAGCGGAAGGCAGGTTCAGGTATGTTATAAAGTAAATTGAGCTTTTGAACGAGTCTGACTGACGATCGTACAGTGTCATGCATCTAGTGTTGAGAAACAGAACGGTCGGAATTTTTTTTTATACCTCTTCTGGATAAAAATGCTCTGAGGTGCGGTATTTTTTAAGTCAAAATATATTGACGCGTGTGAACGCAAATTTTTCCGCTTCTTAAAGTTTCACAAAAAGTTGAACGCTACAGTTTCTTTTAAGCGCTATAAATTTTAACGGGTTGCACCTAACTGGTGGCCGTAAAAAAAGGAAATGTTAATTAATTTTTTTCTGGGAAAACGCCTGTGGGTTTTCGATTTTCTATTACATTCAAAAGTATGATTTGAAATATCTTTCACGACTTTTGTATTGGAAGATATTTATAAATGTCGTAGATACAATGATTTGTGCATACCGCTGTTTGAAAAACGTCCTTCGCGGTGACCACTGCTGCTCCGTAACAAATCATGCGGCATGAAAAAATCAAACGCATTTAGTTCTTGCATGAAATTATATTGTGCTTGGACGAAGGATTTAATAAAATATTGATTTTGGAAAAAATGACCGTAGTTCACAATAAAAGTATCGAACGTTAGTGAAAAAACCTCCTATTTTCGTTGACAACAAAAAAAACTATGCATCGAAACAGAGATTCCTCCGTTCAAGCACTGCTTTTTGATATGTAAAAGAAGCTCGTCACATTCGAAGTTGGTCGGTGCAGTGAATTTTGAGATATCGTGGTTACTGATTTTCAAAAAGATATTTTGAGAAAAATTCGTTTTAAATTTTTGGTCGGGTCTATACGTGGGTAAAACGTAATTTGCTAAATACGGTCGAGAGACATTCGCGCGAGAACCGACTTTTGACAAGGTTCCGTGCACGATATCTTTCACACTTCGAAAACGTTTGCACGCTAAACAATGACGATTGTCAGTGTTTGCAAAATACTGTTCGAAGAATGGCATATACACTCGCAAACTCTTTCAATGTAATACAATTTTTATTCAATATAACAACCATCCGCATTATATGCGACTGTTAAATCCAATAAAGCGATAAAATTCGTGTGTATCGTAGGACCAAAGTCAGGGATTCAGCAAACCTTGGTAACGCGGAACTCTGCAAGAACATACACATGTATCCGTCAGTCGATTATTTGGGAGGTGATATTTTGTGCTACGAGTACGATCCTAAAGCGATAAAAGCTTGTTTGGACTGCATGTCACCGGAGACAGCTAATTTGACGCTGTACGGTCAAAAAATGCCGGGACTTTATTGGAAGACGAATACTCACTATTCCGACTCCGAGAACGAGGAACTCCGCAAGTTCATGAGATTGAAGATCCCGAAAGATTGGATAAAAGAGTGGAAGAATATCGCGCCCCTAACGTGCTTCAAGCTTCCCCCGCCAAACATTTTTTGTCCCGATGACTTCAGCCTCCTTCCACCGGTGAAAGATTGCCCGAAGTATCCGGTGAAAATTCACTCGGACACGCTCTACGAAGTTTGGTACAAAGCCGACGACAAGTTCTGTACACCAGAGTGCAGAATCGCCGTCACGTTCAACAGCGATATTCCATTGCAGTCGGCCGAAACGTCTGTAATTACCGTAGAATACCCGTAGATGATAATTGTCACACAGATGAAAAAAAAATTAGAAAAAAGCACCAAAATTTGCTACCATGATATGCCGGAATCCGTTGTATCGAGAAGGACAAAGTAACATGAAACTTTTTGCTTTTAGTGCCGCTATGTTTGATCTATTCAGCAGAGCTGTGGCACGATTGTCATACGACGAATTGTCCGCGGCGATTGCAGCTGGCATGGAATACGCGATTGAATCAGACGAAACGAGTCTCTCCGTTGCTGCGAGCGGGTTTAATAAAAAACTGGCGGTAAACCAAGCGTGCATAAACACAGCGCACTTTTCTACCGAGACTTTTTTTCAAATGTGTATTTTTTGTACGAACGATTTCAGATTCTGATGCACATCATAGGGAATTTCATTGGATGCTGTTCGGCTCTCGTGTCGAAAGAATTCTTCACTGTAATAAGGGACGAACAGCTCGAGAAGTACTGCAAAATATGCACCGGAAACGAATCACTGGCAACGTAAGTACGTCGCGCTAGTTCAAACGAATAAAAAGAAAGACCGATATAAATTGGATGCTTCGTTTCGCAGCGATTTTTTTCGGAAAACTTCGCTGCGAAACGAAGCACGCAATTTATATTGTTCTTTCTTTTTTTCGTGAAAAAAAAGTATCGAAAATACATTATTTTCGTCAAAAGATCGGACGATCTATACGAGTTCATTTTTTGTTTCCTTTTCAGGGACGTTAAGCGTGCGATATTGTTTCCTGTTTATTGGACAAAATCGCGGCGCTTCCGGCTATACAATTCGAGAAGTTCCAGTACTTCACGGCGAACTACACCAGTCGCGTCTACGTCAAGTCCCTCGTCCAGGGCAACATTGGAGAATCCGATGCATTGGAAATGGTGAGGAGTCTCGTTGGGCTTTCGAAGTGCGGCTCGATCGCACCGGAGTATAGGCCGCAGTTCGAAACGAAGGAAATTCCTCGTGGGACTAGCTGGTGCAAGGTCCGGAGCCTTTGTCCGCATCGCACACCCGACTACACGATAAGCTACTATCAGTGTGGTGAAAAATCACTGATATTAACCGCGGCCATAGATATACTGAGGGTAATTAGTAGCAACGACGCGTTTAAGGGATTAGGATATTGTGACGATCCGAAAACGCAAGTTATTAAAAAAAAATTATTTCAATGGCAAAAGTAAGATGATTGGAATATCGTTTGGACGTGCATTTGTTTGTACATTAACAAAGATGTGTACAAAATTTTGTTTACAAAAAATAATTAAAGAAGTTATAAACAGTCTTGTGAAGGACCCCTGATCGTGAGGGGCTCAACGTTGTACTCGATTTTGGCCACCCGGTTAATCTGAAGAAAAAAAAGTTTTTCCTTGGAATAGATGATATTGGCTAAAACTTGACGGAACGTTTTTGTGTTATAGTATTTCAATCGTGAAAAGAATGTTTGAATTTCTTTCGCGATTTTTCGAGGAAAAATGACAGCGTTATTAATTGATTCAAACATTTTTTTAAGAAAAACGTCCGGCAAGCATACGCTACTATTACACTTAATGAAGCCGACCAAATTTCAAGTCAATCCGTTCATTAGATGTCGCGAAATCGTGCACACCGTTTTGAAAAACATAGTTTCAAGAAAAACGCGTTCAAAGTTTTACTAGCACTTCTATCGTTGGAATTATAAGTTTGCGTTCAATCTGCAACCTGCACCATACGTTGGACTTTTTCTTCAATTGCAATTGCCTCGAGCGACTATCGATTTTTTGAAATTTTCACAGTAGCCTGACCCCTTCAATTCCAAATTGTTTTATTATTATTATTATTCTAGTCAATCGAAATTCTCTCATTCGCAGAGGATAATGGACGCACCCGTCTTTACGGTCCAGAAAATATGCCGGAGCCTCGACGATATGTATTTGTCGGCGCGTCTACGCGAGACCTGCTGCAACGAGTATTCCTTGGATACGACGGATAACCACTTCCCAGAATACATGCTTCCCGAACAACGCTTCGAGAACTATAGGCGCAGTTTATGGGAATTGTTCATGGAACCTCCGACCAATTCTTGGCATTTGTTAAGCGTTCCGTCTTCCGCTTGAAACGCGATGCCTGCCCGCAACTGCAGGCAGAGATGCGCTGCAATTGGGGGGAGATAAAGACGGGCGAGTACATGTTTGATCGGTATACACGAGAAGCTGCGGCGATCGTGCAGCTCGATTTTCAGGAACTGCGAAATATACTCATTAGCCTAGTGACGGATAATCCGCCCGCTCGTAACCTCACCATCCAAATCGTCGGCCATATGAAACGCGACGAAGAGCACTACGAGAACAATCCCAGTAATATTCGTGAGTACCATCAAAGCAAAATTGAAAATTCGGACATTATTGGCTCCCATTTTATTTCACTCAAGAAGTTTGCCTATAAGTTTTTTATTTGGCGGATTTTTCATAAAATTTTACTTTAACCGAAAAGTTTGAAGAAAATTAAAATTGTGGATATATGATAATTTGGACCTTTGCGACATTGACGTCTATGTGAGAGTCAAAAAGTGTCAACCGTCTATTCGCAGTCGCATGGGGTATTTGCTTCATCAAATATATCCATTTAACGGCACCTTGAAGTGAATTAAAACCTTTTTATCTCAATTTAGAATCGTTTGTAATTTCCCTGAAATATTTTTAGCGTGCCCGCAGGATATGAAAATCAAACTTCTGTCTCATTCGTCGAAAAACGAGGATGGAGGGCGACATTTTTGCATCAGAGATATTCCATCTTACAAGCGGCCCCTCAATACTATCCGTGCGAAAGCGCCCGATTGCGTCGATAAGATAGCCACAGACGTTGAGAAGTCCTGCAAACTGTGAGAAACAATGTGCACATCGTTCGATCGTCGCGTACAAAACATACATTTTATCTTTTTCTCGTTATTATTTTGTGCTTACAAGCAACAGATCCATATTTAACACAATAGTCTAAGTGTTTTTAATTTAAAAAAGATCGTATTCAATCGCTTTGAGTGTATCTTTAAACCGTTATTTTAATATCCGTAGCAGTATTAACCGTCGAGGATTGTTCACGCACGTTATTCTCACCATTCGATAAGTGCTCGCAATTGATATTATTTTTCACCCTTCCACACTGTGTAACTGTGTAATTTTTTATGTCAAACGCTTGGCGTTATTTAAATACAATAATCAACAATGTATGAAATATGCGCAATTCCTGAACTCTGCGTCCACGAATTGCACGTTCCGTCATTTCCAGTGGCAAAATGACTGAAGCAATAGGCATATTTTAATTTACGGTGATTATTTCTCGGCTTGAGGTTAAGGGGGGTAATTCGTTCATAACGGAAAGAAGAGCTCATAGCCGTAGTGATCTCCACGAGGAAGCTGAGGAAATCGGTAGGTCATTTAGTCACAACATTTTTACGTCTTGAAACTTTAAACGCGTTTTCTTGAAAACCACTTTTTCGTGGACCTCTTACAAGATAACTTGGAAAGTATTTAAACGATCCTTTTGAAATTTTGCACACCTTTAGCTAACATAGTTACCCTATATTAGCTAATCCTAAAATTCCTTGAAAATTATTTTTAACAAATTACTTTATCATTAACAAATACTATAGTAAAAATTTCATATAAAATGGAACATTTTTCTCCAATTTTCACTTTGCTTTGAATTTTCAGGTTCAAATAGAGAGTGTGAGTCTTAGAAATCGAACAGTTACCCGACTGGAAATGTTGTCCGGAATACCGTAGAAGCGCCCGCCTGATCTGTGCTGGATATTTAATGGATCAGTGAATCCGCAGAACGGGTGTAATAAAGACAAACTGATCAGTCCTGAATCAGGTAATCTTGCGAGGACCTTGTTAGGGCGCCGAAGTCCGTGCCTGATCGGCGCCGTATGTCTGCCGGATCAGTAGTACTCAGATACCGATGTAAGCAGGCAGTATTAATCAGGCCCACATCAAACGACCCGCAACGCGTCCCTCACATGGCTCTGTTAGTTACCTGTCCAAGGCCTGATAGATTTTCCTTTTCCCATCCGTGCTCCGCGGTTGGCTAATCCAGTAGACATCCGGTGCCGATCCGCCATGCACTTCGAAGTGTATGTCTGATCTGCGCCGTATGACTACCAGATATCCTTTTTCGGGGCCATCAAAGTAAA
This sequence comes from Ophion slaviceki, assembly GCA_944452715.1. Classification (NCBI taxonomy): domain Eukaryota; kingdom Metazoa; phylum Arthropoda; class Insecta; order Hymenoptera; family Ichneumonidae; genus Ophion; species Ophion slaviceki. The sequence goes on along the minus strand of OX101785.1, from coordinate 51,830,330 downwards.
CAACTGAGTTGCTGCGTGCATAATTTCGGCAAGATTCTAATAAAAGTAATACAGTGTCCATGCGGACGCCGCCATCAGCAAATCAAGATATCAAGAACGAATAAAAAGAAATTGAAGTTTGCATCGTGGGAATGCAACGCTTTTTTTCTTCCCTTTTCATTCGTTTATTTTTATCATCATCAAAAGGTAATCAATCAAATCAATAAAATTAAATTTTATTGGCACAACTCAAAATTTTTTTTTACAAAATCATTATCAGAAGCCTTTTTTGCAAATCCCAGTCGTAAGACTCTAATGAGAATATGTCAAAACGTGTGAGTTATTTTCACAGCCTAAGTAGGCAGAAAAAATCCGGTAAAAAAGAATTATTGTTGCATTGCAATGATGCAATCTTCAACCCCATGAATAAAATTATTGACATTCTTTAGAATATAATTAGAATAATAAAAATATGCAAAGAAAAAAAGGTTTCACCAGTGTTGGAATGGCTGAATAGGTTGCGCGCTCAGCTCTAGAATTAGAAGACGTAGGTTCAATTCCAAGCGGAGGTAAAAAACCCCAACGAGGCAGGGTACTTTTATTCCAATTATCATATAGGCAGGATCATAAATAACACATAAGGAAAAAAAATACTACCAGAATCTTTATATTCGTAATTTATGGATTTTTTTTCATTTCCGGCATAGATACGGCAACCGGATCAGAGCCTGAAAAGGCATACAGATCAGTCACGTTACCGGCATCCGCGTCATGGCCGGATATAAAAAAGCGTTTCACGCCCGGTAATGCTCTGATCCGGCGGCCTGTACCGTGCCGTGGTACGGAATACGGTATGCCGGAAGCAGCTCCAGTCTGCGCCGTAGCAACATTTCTAGTCGGGTACGGCTCTGATGTTTCAGATGAATGCACCAGACGCTAGCTCGACTAGAAATGTTGCCACGGGGCAGACTAGAGCTGCATCCGGCATACCGTATTCGGTACCACGGCAGGGTACAGGCCGCCGGATCAGAGGTTTACCGTGCGTGAAACGCTTTTTTGAATCCGACCATGACGCGGATGCCGGTAACGTAACTTATCCGTATACCGTTTCAGGCTCTGATCCGGTTGCCGTTTCTATGCCTGAAATGACAAAAAAAAAGTCGAATAAAAAATGCTGGTAGAATTTTTATTTCCATATGCGTTATTTAGGATGCTGCCTATATAATAATTGGAATAAAACGTACCCTGCCTCGTTGAAGTTTTTTACCTCCCCTCGGAATTGAACCTACGTTTTCTAATTCTAGAGCTGAGCGCGCTACCTATTTAGCCATTCCAACACTGGTGTAAACCTTCTTTTTGTCTTTGCATTTTTTTATCATTCTTATTCTATTCTAAAGAATGTCAATAATTTTATTTATGGGGTTGAAGATTGCATCGCTGCAATGCAACAATAATTCTTTTTTTACCAAATTTTTTCTGCCTATTCAGGCTGTGAAAATAACTAACACGTTTTTACATATTCTCATTAGAGTGTTACGACAGGAATTTGCTAAAAAAGGCTTCTGATGATGATTTTTGTATATTTTTATTACTAGTAACTTTTATTAGTAGCTCATGATGATGATGATGAATACAACAAGTGGCCTATTGTTTATTGCAATAATTCGTGAATAACTGGTGAAAATCACTCTTCAATTTTCCGCTAATATGGGCACAGGTAAGGCTCGCAATCACGGACTAATTTCGTGCTACGGGATTCAACTGAATTACAATTGTATACTTACAACAAAATTCCACTCCCTTCACCGTATCGAAGGCATTATCTGCAGAGATTACAGCGTTTTTGGGTTTCTGCTGCAACTCGTGAACGGAGTGATGCAAAACATTTTTATCAGTTTATAATGCAGTATAATTCCATCTCATTCGGAAACAGCAGAACCAATGAACAAAAGACAAATCGGTGCAAAGAGCGGCTATCTCGAGATAACCTTCAGATCGCCTTATTATAGATTGATAGTAGGTCTAACAATCGCGTGTATCATCGTTATCTTTTTCGTGTGTGCGGATAAATTGCGTATCAAGTCATATCAATTGAGCAACGATTATTATTGCTTCAGCTTACGACGGAGAAGCCAGCCATACATTTTGAGTTCCAAATACGAAGAAAAATATGCGTTAATCTGGTGAATATGATTTAACTTCTATGCATAGCGATAAGTGCTATAAATTTGACTCAAACTCCAATCACCGAACGGGAAAAACAGTTCAGTAAGAATCTAAAGAACACGATCATAGAAGCGATGGATCAACCTATGGAAATGGAATTCGAAACTGGTTTTGATTTTCTTGACCAAATGAATATCATGGAGCAGCCACAATAGAAGATAACAGTGGAGTAGATTGGCACGGACAACGGTACCTACATCTCAAAGTTGATGAAAATGTATGTACCCAAGATGTAGAAGAATTGAGTTACGAATACAAGACAAAAGTTGTAGATTACTGGAGATCCGAGACAGACGGGAATAAAACATTATCATCTGTTCAAACGAAATTCAGAAAGGTGAAGTCAGTGACGCAGTTACACTAGTGGGTCCATAGTATAGATAAGGGTGGCGCCTACATAGAAAAGTTGACAAAAATTTATCACGACACGGTGAACAATTTTAACGATGCTTTGGACAAAAAACTGCCTGTCCATGATATGGATCTTCGACGATGGGCCTTACGTGCACGAGAAATTGTAAAAATGCCAGCCGTAGATTTCATAGCATCGGCTAATTGGATAAAATCATTCAAAAACCAACGTCGAATTGTATCCAGGAAGATTACTAAATATGTAACAAATAACATTTATAAAACGCTGATACACTTCAAAACAAAGCTAAAGAATCTATAGAAACGGTGACAGTTAACATAGCCATCGTTGGGCTGAAAATACATTTAATTCTGATCAAAGTTGGTTCAATTTAGAGCTACATACAGGCCGCACATTGACGAAAGAAGGGCAGAAATCCGTTAAGACAGTAGTGCAATCGAAAACATCGATAACACAGCCATACTACACAGCCTTTGATTTCTGCGAGTGGCAAGCTTTTGGCACGTATGTTGGTCGTTTTAAGGGGCCAGTCCATTTTGAAGCCACGAAAAAAGGCTATTTTCCCGATTTTTTTTGAGGATTTTATAAAAGATATGAATATAAAAATTGTTAGGCTTGATAAATAGTCTTGAAATACATTTTAAAAAATTTAATTCATTCTCATTCATTTTTAAGTACAAAAACTATAGTTTAACGTGACGCCTCAAAAATAGGTGGGCTAGGTAGCTCCATCACAACTCGGCAACGGCTTGTGTGAAACAAAAAAATCAAAGTCCATTAGATTCAGTATGACACCAGCTACAAAATGACCCTCGGATATAAAGTTTTATCAAAAAAAATGGCAGATGAAAAACGAAACAAGTATTTTAAAAACGCATTTTTTCGCAGTTTTTCGCCAAAGAAAAGAGTAAAAATAGAAATATTAAAACCATCGAGGGTCATCTTATTGCGAATCATGTTTACAATATGTGGTTCAAATTTCAAGAGAATCGGTTTATTAGTTTTAGAGATACGATAGAGCTAGATTTTGAAAACGTTGTTTCGAGAAAAACGCGTTTGAAGTTTATACTATGAAAAACTCTTACCTAAACTCAATCGGCAATTCCTGCACGTATTTCGACACAATATTCCTGAATGTATGTACTTTCAAAACAGTAAAAAAAATCGATTTTTTGAAATTTTCAAAGTGGACTGGCCCCTTAAACAAACATACTGGCAAATTTGGACCTCGAGTGAAACAAACTATGCTTAGAGCCGAAAATGTATTTCTATTGGCTTCAAAATCTGGAAAATTCACGACTAATCATTTCAAGCGTTGGTTCCAAGGAGTATATATTCCCAATACGGGTCCAAAATCGATGATACTTCTGGATTTTTGGAGCGGTCAATGTCCAACTGCATTTAAAGAAATGGATATGCAAGGAAAAGTGATTAAAGTTTCAACCATTCCAGCAGGTAAATATATTGCTCCAGTTTCATTAGTTCTGTAGACAATTAGTTCACATTATAATTGGCAATTCTTGCAGGTACAACGGAAATGGTGCCTCTTGATGTTTATGGCTTCCGTGCCTGAAAAAACTGCGTCAAACACTTTGCTGACATAGTAATATTGTAACTATTACGACGTTGATCTGCACTTAAGAGACAATATTTTTAAGTTACAATCCCTTACACACAACCATTTTTCTTCTCCACGGTTTACAAATCTTCTAAAATATGCGTGATACAAAAGCTGTTACGAAGAAGAAAGACCACCAAACTTCGAAAATCCGGGAGACTTTTGCTTTTCACAACATGCACTGACATGCGATATATGCGGCGAAGCAGCTATTATCACTTGTGCGTTGTGTAATGAATCTCTTTGTTTCAAACACTTTTATCATGACTATCATTATAAACATAATCCATAAAAAAATATAGTTTTTGGTGTTTAGCTAAATGGTTAGCGCCAAGTTTTGTAACAGGGTTACATTCTTGCACAAGTTTTTTTTATCTTCAGGTAAAAAAAGTGTTTATTAATTCAGATCCGTTAAATACTTTTTTAATTCCATTTTTTGTTACATTTATTCGTCACTAAAAAAGTGGTTTGCTTATCGGTGGCTCACGGCATCGTTGAAATCTCGCTTTGTTTCTCAACCAGTGGCGGGATTCTATCCATGACTATCGATAGCTAGCGACGTCGTTAGCTATCGACAGTTTTCGCTTGTAGTATCGATGCGTGCGATTCTGTACGACGCAGTTAACAAGACTTGTCGTTGCAAAATCTGGTATCGATAATCGTTACAATTGTTCCGAAAAGTGGCAACAGCGCGGATCATAGCCAACATTATACTAGCTATTTTGCCAGGGAAAATGCCTAAGATGAAGTATTTAAAATCTGTGTTCCTATCTATGTATATTGTCTGGTCCATAAAATTGACAAAAAATTTCAGCATTATATCCGACACCGTCTTTGTTTTTTCATCGGGATGTCATTGATCAAGCAATGTCGTGATTGAAAAAATATGCAATGAACTCTTCGCTGCGTAAGTATGATATTCATTTTTAACGATAACAAATTCAGTATTGGAGTGAACGAACAAATATGATACATGGCCATAGAAAGAGATGTGAATAATGAAAGAATAATGAAACATGTTATTCAGATTCAAAGAAATCGAGGGGTTCACGGGTGACGGAAGCACAAATTCGTGCAATGCTCGATTATATAGAATTGAACCGTAGTCTGGCCACGGGGAAATTTCCTGGCATGAATGGGAAAGATGAGTTGAGAAAAAAATGGACTGCCTTAACGGATCACCTTAACACGATGAGCGGTGCAAAGAAAAGTACCTTACAATGGCAAATGGTATGTATGCTTTGTGTATAAATTGTGCGTTTATATCTTCATTTTGTAGAAAACCTTTATAAATTTACCTGTTATCATTTTATGCTTCTTTGTGCAGACATGGAGAGATTTGAAGAGCCGCACATCAATAAAAATTCGGAATTTAAGAAATGCCAGAGCTGAGACAGGGAATAAACAAATAACCACGGGGGAACTAACAACAATTGACGAACGAGTTGTTGGTTTGATTGGAAGGACCTACGTCGAGGGAAGTGAAGACTGTCCCGACAGCACACCGGAAGAACAAGCAAATTTAATAATTATATGATTTTATACTTGTAGCCTTGCTGATTAACGAAATAATAATTTAATTACATCGCACATGCGTTATTCAAAATGAGATATCAATTGATCAATATGAAGAAAAGTAAAACATGTCTACAGGAATTACTTGACCGCCTTGCTGCTGGCGACGATACAGCATTACTCGAGCGACCAACAGCCCTCACTAGGGTTCCAAACAGCAGAAGCACCGAGGGCAGTGATCTAGTTGGGATCAACAGTTCAGGTTGATATTATATTTGAATCAAGACAACGTATAATAATTCTATACACCGAATATTTATTTCATCAATTGTAAAGATCTACAGGATATAATGGTTGATCGGGAGTCAAGTGTATCGGACAACGAAATTGCGGCCGGAATAAAGCCCAATTCCGTCGAGGTTTCGCGCGATCAGCAGCCAGCAAAAGCGCAAACAATACGGGCAAAACGATCGTGTACGTATATACATCAATTAGATAAGTTGTTAATGATTATACTCTTTATGCAATGAAATATTTAACTTTATTTGCAAATGACTAATTCAGTACATGAAATACAATAGGTAATCGAACGAGGCTTAGTGCACACCTTGATGATTCTAGGAAAGAGTTTATGCAAATCGCCCATAAACAGGCAAACGCAATGGAGGTATGAATATAGTATAAATATAATTTCATCAATATAAAAGTAATCTTAGTTTTTAACTTTTATATGTAATTACTAACAGGTCATAGCTGATGCTATGAAAATGCAAGCGCAAGCATCCCTCGTTGCTGCCGATGCAGCTCTGCAACCAGCTGCTAATGATGCTGCTAGAGTAGCAGTGTTCAAGCAGTTGACTGATGTTTTGGCACAACTTCTGCCACAGTACGCTGAATAAGAAAATATTAGTTTGTGATGTTTTATATGAAAGATATAATAATATAATATATTTTTTTTATTGTTGAAAATACAACATTTTGCATGCTGACAATGCTCGTCATATTCATTACATTTTAATTTCATGATTGGATTATTCCGAATCCACTAATTGATATGCACAATTTAACGGTAATTCTTAGGTGTACAGTCGAACTGAAAGTCACAGGATCATTATTATTGGGCGAATCAAATGCCATATCGCTGCATTATCATTCGGTTTTGGATGCGGCGTGCTACAGCAAGAGGTCGAACATTTTCTAAATCGTCGTTTTGGGGATAATCCTCCACCAAGTTATTGTCTACCATTTCGGCTTCATCAATCATTTCCATTTGTATTCCATTTTGAATACGCATATTATGTAAAACAGCGCACGCATTCACGATTTTTCCTGCCATACCCGGCTCGTACTGCAAGACTCTGTGTTTCGACAGGCACCTCCATGTCGATTTCATGACTCCAAAGAGACGTTCAACACAATTTCTCGCACTACAGAGATCCTGATTGTACATAAACCTTGGTGTTCCGATAGGTTCGTTTGGTAGTGGAGTCATCAGCCATGGTTCAAGGGCGTATCCTTGATCACCTGTAATTGAAGATATCGGCAGTAGAAGCATAATTAAGGCTGGGAATAGACGATTCCCAGCCTAAAATCCTTAAAATATTTATGCTGCATAGAAACCAACCAATGAGGAATGTCCCACGTTCACCATTATTGTAACACTGCTCCATTATTCGGCGTACTGGGGACGCACTCCAAATGTACGAATCGTTTCTCGCTCCAGGATACCTCGCGTTCACATTGAGTATTTTTAAATTCGGATCGCAAATCTGAAATGAGTATAAACATATACTACGCAATATTACAATATTTTTACAATCATGGTATTTACCATTTGCACGTTGAGCGAGTGATACCCTTTATAGTTAACGTATCCTTCTTCATGTTCTCTTGGAGCAAGTATGGCGATATGCGAACAATCAATCGCACCAATTGCGCCTTCGAAAGGCTGATTTGCAGTTACGAATTCTTGTCGTGCAATTTGTCTTTCCGCTTCTGTTATCGGAAATCTTACCCACGGTCGTAAGAGTAATTCATTGATCGCATTTGTCACGCTCCGAATGGAGCGAGAAATAGACGGTTGACTCATAGATATGCCCCATTGCTCGCCAACTGGTCGTTGATAACATCCAGTTGCATAAAATCTGACTGTTGCCAATACCTGTACCAATTCAGCAGTTAGCATATTTAAACTGATTAAGCGAACAAGCAGATTATGAAATTAACAACAAAGCATACCTGCTTTTCCACGGACAATCCTGTAGGTAAAATGCGCTGTAGTCGGGGGTATAAGGCATCTATCAAATCGAAGATAAGCGTTGGCGATAGGCGGTAAAATTCAATGAATGCATTTTCTGGGAGTTCGAATGGATCATGAAGTTCACGCAATTCTCTTCGCCTAAGTCTTCTTTCAACATGTCGTACACGAGCCTCCAAATTTTGTAAATTCCATGCAAGGTACGCCTCTGCCATACCGCAACAATGAGTGGATGTAACCAAGAGATTCGGCCGTATCTCGACGTCATCTTTTCGAAAAAAAATCGAATTAAAAATTAAATAGATCCCAATATACAGTTAGGTTGCCTTAAAAAAATGCATCTAAAACATTGTGCAAGATTATAAAAATGTAAGCTTTTGCTCCAATAAAAATAACACAATGTGTACATAACCTAAAAGGTACACATACTTCCACACGTTCGCCGACGAACTGTCAAGTTTCATTACTGTCAAAAATATTGTACTTACCTGCATATGAATTATGTGTATTGGCTCGGTTCAAATATACGTTTTTCTAGAATTTTCGAAATACTTTTTTATTACACACAAGGTTACCGAACGTCGCTAAGCGTTAGCGATGCCTCTGGGACCCATCGATACGTTAACGATGTTTTTCGTTCAGTAACGACGCTCTCTACCGACAAACGTTGCTACCTTGGGTTTACAGAATCGCTTGTAGCGACACTTGTCGTTAAAGGCGGTTATCGATATCGTTAACTAGCGATAGTCGTGGACAGAATCCCGCTGCAGTAGCAAGATTCTGTAACTCGGTAGCAACCGTCTTCGTTATTGTTAGCTAGCGACAGCCAATAAGACACTCGCTTTCTTCTATGATCGTGCATGAGATTGGCCGTCGATAGCAAACGATAGTGAAAGCTTTCGCTACCTAGTTACAGAATCTCGCTAATGCACATATAAGATCGTGACCGTGCCACAGACTCTTGTCGATCGATAGATGGAGCGCTAGCTCGGACGGTACTGTCACAATTCGCCTTATCGATGGACTTTTCGAATAATCGATCGACTTTTCCGTAGCCGAGAGTAATTCGGGGATTCCCCTGCTTCGGAGCTGGGCGTTATCTGCGAATCGGGTTCGGCCGGTCGTCGAGTTTAGCATCTGCACGCGACGCGCTGCGTTTTTTCGGCGATATTTTGAAAAATTTTAAACTTGGCCGCACCGACGAGCAAGCGGAAATCGTTATCGTCGCCGCGTTTTCCAACGACACTGACTGAGTGGCTTCTTTCGCGGTTGCAGAAATGCCGAAAAAAACTCAGAGAAAACCGATAGTCACGCGGAAGCAGAAAATCGCAGTGAGTACAGGCGGCATCGGGGAAATAAAGGAGAACAATGGCGCGATGTCGATATAGGGTGACCTTGACAAAGAAATATCGTTTAGGCCGCAAATATGGCGGATTTCTCGCACGGTGTTGATTCCTCTAAAGAAAACGACAACGACGCGGAAGAGTATCTCGAAAATCCCGTTCAACCCGAGATTGACAAGAACCAATACAGGTAGCTTGATTTTGTTTTAGCTCAAAGTTAACTTAACAAAGTTAAGTTGTGTTCTCTATTCGCACCATCGGCAATGGTGTAATCTTGCGACACAAAATAGGCGAGAGAAAAAGGATCTCATCACCCTTATAAAACACACGCCAAAGGATTTTTTTTATTACAATAATAATGTCTATGCATGTAGAAACATGTAGTTGAGGTAGCCTTGGAGAAAAAGTTTTCTATATACTATTATTTTATCGATCTGGCCTGGCCCATTACTTGCATGGATAAACGCTCCACCGGGGATTCGCTTGTGCAACAAATTCCGCATAAGACGTAGCTTTACTGAGTTTTTTATAGTAACGCAACTGAAAGTAGGTAGGAAACGTCGAAGACATTTTTCTTGTTTAAGGCGATATGTTTTCTGCGACAAATTTCTGGAACAAAGTTTTCTTTGTTATTGTTTGTTACTGTAATTCTCTTTTTCCTCTGTAACGTAGTATAATCAGACACTTCACTCAACCGGAATGCATATTACCTTCTTATATTTTTTATTCCTTGCACTGTTTTGCCCAGAGTGATAAAACTCCCCAATGGACTCTCAGCTGTGCTCATGTCGACTGACAATTGTTCGCCTCAAAACAAAGCACTGACAGATGATAATGGCAATAACAAAAAAGGTAAATAATAACCCGATCATACGTTTTTTTTCCGGTTGATTGAAAAGGTAATTCACAAAATACCACAGTTCCTCGAAAAGTTCAAGACGAACCCCTTGGAGTGGATGGTACTCAGGACCCACAAGTCGTTGAGCTTTGGAACCAAGTCGTAAAGGAAGTCTGGAAGGTAACGTTGGCGTAGGTATTCAAAAGCAGCAAAACGGCAACGATACGAACAAGTAATCATTTCAGGACCTCTCGTACGCGACTTGCACGCTATGCTTGAACGTTGGCAGCTTCAGTGATCCACCTGAACTTTTTGGTATCTCACGCATATTGTCCAGGGTCGTCCTCTGTTCGTCCACGAAATATCCTCAGGTGATATCATTTTTTTGCGTATCTTTTCAGAACACACAAAAGGCCTGATCACCTCATGCACGTCTATCGCCTTTCGATGGATGTAAATCAGTAAATTCCATATCGTTCCTGTACTGCGTTATTTTATTATTTTATTATCCATATTTAAATACCTCCCACAAGGACAAAATAATTTTTTTTTAATTCCAATGTCACCTTTCATGCTAACTGCTTTGGAAAGGTACCAAACTATTGATGAGAATCGAGACTTGCGTGCGTTTAATAACTCGGAATGCAGAAACGTAAATCAGAAAATTCTACATTGCTTCTGCATTACTTCAATTTGTTTACCTCACCATTTTATTATAAAAATCCTCATACAAACAGAAGTTTTATTTCTTTATTTCTGATGTTCGCAACAAAAAAAAATCTGTTTTCTCCACAAATTATTAAATATTGAATCTGAAAATTCTTGTTTTTTTTTCTTCTGCGAACATGGGCTTCGCCTGTTGCTGATACTCATTTCTTTACACTGCTGGATGCCAAACTACTGCACAAGAATAAAATGGCCTTTAAAAAGAAAAAAGAAATATCTTTGCAAGAATAGTTGCACCTTTGGTTTTGATTTTGCAGGTAAAAAGTTTCGCCAATTTTTTGGCGAAGCACGATGGTTGTTCGTTGCCGATGGCTGATAATTGCGAGTCGACATTTTTTTCCTTCCAACTGGTGTCGATGCATTTGTCCAACGCGTTGGACCGCTTCACCAACTGCTTCGTGAATCCAATATTGAGACGCGATTCCATAATAGCCGAGCGAGATAGCATAAAAGAGTAAATATCCTTCGTGCGATTCCTAAAGTGTATCTACTTTGTGATATTTCATCTTCATTCTTAGTCCACACCTGAATAGTTTTTATTCAGAGTTTGTGCTACGCAATAATGTCGTGAAATTCGGAACATGAAAGTCCATAGATTATTGTCGTTTGTTTATTTTTGGCTCAATGGAACAGGGAATATCAACGAAACTCTTACGTGGTGCGCTCGCTGGATCAGAAAGATCAATTGCTCAACGCTATGTCATCAGACTTCAAACGTTACGCCGGCACTGCAGACGGTTGGAACAACGGATCGAAATTGTTTCTCATAACGAAAGATGCTCTTTTGACGGAAGTAAACAATTTTATGAAGCGCCATTACAGCGCAAATCGGATGACAGTGGCGATACAGGTAACGAGACGGGCGAAGGGAGGGGCCGCATAAAAAGAAGTGCGCAAGATATCTTGTAAAGAAGAAAACATTTAAGTTATAAAAAAAATAATTTTAAAGAAATAAGTACGATAATTGAAAAATCGTTTAGACGATTATTTTTGTGTACATTAACAAAATTGTGTACTAAATTTCATTTAAAAATATTAAAAATTAAAGAAGTTATGAACAATCTCGTGAAGGACCTTTGATCGTGAGGGGTTCGACGGTGTAGTTAATTTTGGCCACCCGGTTGATCTGTAACACAATAAAAGAGTTTTTTCTCTGAAAATAGATAATATTGACGAAGACTTCACTGATCTTTTTTTGTTATCGTGTTTTAATCATTTAAAATTTTTTTCAATTTTTGTACTTTCGATTTTTATTTTCAAAAAAATAGCATTATTAATGATTAATGAAAACAAAAATATTAAGAAGAAAAACGTCAGTCAAGACTAAACTACTATTACCCTGAATAAGTGTACCAAATTTCAAGTCAGTCCGTTAATTAGATGTCGAAAAATCGTGTACACCGTTTTGAAAAACATAGTTTTGAGGAAAACGCGTTTAAACTTTTACTAACAGTTCTATCGTTGTAATCGTAAGTTTACCTTCAATCTGCGATTCCTGCACCATATGTTGGATCTTCCTCGTCAATTTGAGTTCCCTAAAGTGACGAATTAGCGTTCGTCTTAATTCAGAAAAATTACGCAATCGCAACTCATGGTTTCTTCAATAAGAAACTACTAATTGCCCGAATTTGAATAATCTCCTTCTCGTAAGATTTAGTGGAACTTACCAACATTGGGAAGTTCAACTTTCATTGGATATGTGTACCAAAAAAAAACAGCATATCCCCTAAAAAAGATCGATAAAACGCTGTGCGTTCCTCGACCCAACAATGAGCAACGTTTCGTTGGGCTCTTGATCAAAATGGTTTTTACAGGCTAGCCTGCCCCTTGACACGCTGGAAGAATACATCCGCAAATACTTTGGGAGAATACCTAACAACGGACTGCCACCAGTCGACCTGAGTTCTCACAATTACCTACGATTCTTCAATATGTCGACATTCAATATGCTGTACGAAATGAATCCTGTACCCGATGGCCCGAACAAGGTAATTTCCAAACAACACTCCCGTATACGGATATACGCGCACAGGTATACGAGACGGTGAATTTGCAGATTGAATTGAACTGGCCGATGCCGCCGTTTCATGGTCTCTACCGCAGCAAACCCCATTTGTACATCCGCTGGTTGATAGAGAACGAAAAGGAGGGCTCTCTCGTGTATTTGTTGCGCAAAGAAAATTGGTGCAGCAAAGTCGAGGTTAATGTTGGAAAAAATGATTTCGAGAATAACAAAATTCACAGCCTCTTAACTATATCCATCCACCTTACGCCGGCCGGACATCGATGGCTGAAGAAAATTATCGACGTTGTTTATTCGTACGTAAATTTTTTGAAGCTCGCACGCCCAAATAAACGCGTGTACGATGAAGTTCGTCGCACTGCCGAAGGCGTGTTCAGGTATGTTCTAAAGTAAATTGAGATTCTGCTTGAGTCTATACGCGGTTCACTGCTACCCGCGAATTAATTGTCTATGCGAATACACTCGCACACTATGAATTATTCTCATGACTGACGACCGTCTTTATCGCGATTGTAATTCGGAAACAGTACAGTCAATAATTTAAAAAAAATGATCTTATCTGGATAAGAGTGCTCAACTGTATAGTATTACGATACGGTAGCGCTTCTTGAAGTTTCACAAAAAGTAGAACGCTATAGTTCCTTCCCTGCGTTATCAATTTCAACGGGTTATACCTAACTCGTGGCCGGAAAAAATAGAAACGTTGGTGAATTCTTTCTGGCAAAACGTATGCGGGTTTTCAGACATTTCTTTTTTATATTGAAGAGTATAGTTTTAAGTGTGTTTTACAATTTTTTATCGAAAGATATTTATAAATGCCGTAAATACAATAGTTGGTGCAGAGGGCTGTTTAAAAAATATCCTTCGCGGTGACGACTGTGCTCGAAAACAAACCATGCGAAATAAAAAAATCAAGCGCGTTTAGTTTTTGCATGAAATGATCTATTGCTTGGTCGAAATTATTGAGAAAATATTGACTTTTCGAAAAAAAAATGGCCGCAGTCCAAAGTGAGATAATCGATTTTCGGTGAAAAAGCGCTCTATCTTCGTTGATTATAAAAAACTGCATCGAAAAAAAATGCCTTCGTACAAGCACTGCTTTTTGATATGTAAAAAAACTAAAATTTTGGGCCCATCGGTGCTTTTGAGATAAGGCGGTCACCGATTTTTTAAAAGTTATTGTGAGAAAAACGCGTTTAAAGTTGTCGATCGGGTTGATATGTGGAAAAAATGTAATTTAATATAACCGGTCGAGAGATATTTGCGCAAGAACTGACTTTTGACAAGGTTCCGAACACCGGATCTTTGACACTTCGGAAGCGTTTACACGTTAAACAATGACGATTATCAGTGCTTGCAAATTACTGTTCGAAGAAAGGCATATAGACTCGCAAACTCTTCCAAAGTAAGGTAGTTTTAATTAAATATCACAAGCATCCAGTTAAATCCAATAAAACAGCGATAAAATTCGTGTATGTCGCAGGACCAAAGTCAGTGATTCAGCAATCAGTCCTAACGCGGAGCTCTGCAAGAACATGCACTTGTATCCGTCAGTTGATTATTTGGGGGCTAATATTTTGTGCTACGAGTACGATCCTAAAGCGATAAAAGCTTTTTTGGAATGCATGTCCCCGGAGAGAGCAAATTTGATGCTGTACGGTCCAAAAATGCCGGGACATTATTGGATGACAAACATCCATGATTCCGATTCCGAGGACGAGGAACTCTGCAAGTTCGTAAGATCGAATATCTCGAAAGATTGGATAAAAGAGTGGAAGAGTATCGCGCCTCTGCCGTGCTTCAAGCTTCCCCCGCCGAATATTTTTTGTCCCGATGACTTCAGCCTCCTTCCACCGGTGAAAGATTGCCCGAAGTACCCGGTGCAAATTCACTCGGACACGCTCTGCGAAGTGTGGTACAAAGCCGACGACAAGTTTTGTACACCAGAGTGCAGAATCATCGTCTCGTTCAACAGCGACATTCCATTGCAGTCGGCCGAAACGTCAGTAATTAGAGTACAATACTCGTAGATTATAATTCTCGCACGAATCGAAAAAAAAAATTAGAAAAAAGTACTTAAAAATGTGCTCCTTGATATACCGGATGTCGCTGTACCGAAAAATGGAAAGTAACAAGAAACTTTTCGCTTTTAGTGCCGCTATGTTTGACCTGTTCAGCAGAGCCGTGGCACGATTGTCATACGACGAATTGACCCCGGCGATTGCGGCTGGCATGAGCTTCCTGATTGAACCAGAAGAAACGAGTCTTTCAGTCACCGCGAGCGGGTTCAATAACAAACTGCAGGTAAATTGAGCTTGCACAAACATAGCGCCATCTTTTCTTACGGGAGTCCTTTCTTTTTTGCGTATTTGTTGTATGAATAATTTTAGATTCTGATGCACATCATCGGGAATTTCATCGGATGCTGTTCGGCTCTCGTGTCGAAAGAACTCTTCACTGTAATAATGAACGATCAGCTCGAGACATACTGCCGGACATGCACTGAAAACGAATCACTGGCAGCGTAAGTGTGTCGCACTAGTTTGAAAAACTTTGCATCGCAGCGAATAAGATGACGCGGATTAAAGCACCCAATTTATGTATTCTTTTTTTTTCGTGAAAAAAAAAGTATCGTAAATACATTATTTTCGTAAAAAGATCGAACGATCGATACGAGTTTTTTGTTTCCTCTTCAGGGACGTTAAGCGCGCCATATTGTTTCCTGTTTATTGGACGACCGCCGACAAAATCGCGGCGCTTCCGGCCATACAATTCGAGAAGTTCCAGTACTTCACGGCGAGCTACACCAGCCGCGTCTACGTTAAGTCCCTCGTTCAGGGCAACATTGGGGAATCCGATGCACTGGAAATGGTAAAGAGTTTCGTTGGGCTTTCTAAGTGCGGCTCGATCGCACCGAAGAATAGACCGCAGTTCGAAATGACGGAAATTCCTCGTGGGATCAGCTGGTGCAAGGTCCGGAGCCTTTGTCCGCACCGCACACCCGACTACGCGATAAGCTACTATCAGTGGGGTGCAAAGTCACCGATAATTAACGCGGCCATAGATATGCTGAGGGTAATTAGTAACAACGGCGGGATAGATCGATCAAACTGAAAGTCGTTTAAGGGGTTAGGCTACCTTGACGACCCGAAAATCAGGGTTATTCAAAAAATGTAATCCCAAAGAAGTCAGTAAGATGATAAGAATGTCGTTTGGACATTTATTTGAATGTACATTAGCAAAGTTGTATACCAAGTTTCATTTAGCAATATTAATAATTAAAGAAGTTATCAACAATCTCGTGAAGAACCTTTAAACATGAGGGGCTCAACAGTGTACTTGTTTTTGGCCACCCGGTTAATCAGAAATTAAAAAAATTGCTTGAAAAAAATAATATTGGCTAAAACTTACCGAGGTTTTTTATCGTGTTTCAATCGTCAAAAAAAAATGTTGATTTTTTTGCGATTTTTCGAGGAAAAATGACATTATTGTCAATAACTAATGAAAAAACAATCTTGTGAAAACATCCCTCAAGACTAAACTACTGTTACACTGAACAAGTGTACCTAATTTCAAATAAATGCGTTCATTAGATGTCGAGAAATCTTGTACACCGTTTAAAAAACATAGTTACGAGAAAAACGTGTTTAAAGTTTCACTAGCAGTTCTATCATTGTAATCATAAGTTTACCTTCAATCTGCCATTCTTGCACCGTATCTTGGAACTTCCTTTTTAATATGATTTGCCTCAAGCGACTATCTATTTTTTTAATTGTTCGCAGTAGCTTAACCCCTTAACAGTCAAATTGTTTTATTATCATTATTTTTTCTTGTCAATCGAAATTGTTTGATTCGCAGATGATAATGCAAGTCCCCCTCTTTGTGGGCCCAGAATTACACCGGAGCCTCGACGATATGTATTTGTCGGCGCATCTACGCGAGTCTTGCTGCAACGAGTATTCCTTGGACACGACGGATGACGACTGGTCAAAACACATGCATCCCGAACTTTGCATCGAGAAATATAGGCGCAAATTATCAGAAGTTTTACATGGAATCTCCGACCCGTTGTTGGTATTTTTAAAGCGTTCCTTCATCCGCTCAAAACGCGCTGCTTGCCCCGAACTTCAGGAAGAGATGCGCCGCAATTGGGGGGAGATAAAGACTGGCGAGTACATGTTTGATCGGTGTACACGAGAAGCTGAGGCGATCGAGCAGCTCGATTTTCCGGAACTGCGAAATATACTCATCAGCCTAGTGACGAATAATCCGCTCGCTCGTAGCCTCACCATACAAATCGTCAGCCGTATGAAATGCGACAGAGATTACTACAAGGACAAGCCCACAAATATTCGTAAGTACCGTCGAAGGGAAACTGGAAACTTGGACGTTATTCCTTTCCATTTTATTTCACTTACGAAGTTTGCCTGCAAGTTTTTTATTTGTACGATTTTTCACAAAATTGTACATAAAAAAGTATAAGTTTATAGGAAATTAAAACTGTAGATATATAACTTTGGCTCTCGCGACTTGACGTCCGTTTGGGAATCCAAAAAGGTCAACCGTCTATAAGCAGTCGCGTGCTGTATTTGCTTCATCGAATATATCCATTTAACGGCACCTTAAAATGAATATAAACCTTTTTATCTCAATTTGCAATCTTTTGTAATTTCCCTGAAATATTTTTAGCGCGCCCGCAGGATATGAAAATCAAACTTCTGTCTGATTCGTCGGAAGACGAGTATGAAGGACAGCATTATTGTATCAGAGATATTCCATCCTACAAGCGGCCCCTGAAGACTATCCGAGCGAGAGTGCCCGTTTGCGTGGACAAGATAGCCGCAGACGTTGAGAAGTCCTGTAAACTGTGAGAAACAACGATGCATGTCGTTCGAGTGTCGTGCACAAAACATACATTTTTTCTTTTTCTCGTTATTACTATTATTTTGTGCTTACAACGAACAAATCTGTGTTCAACACCAGTCGAAATAGTTTTTATTTATTTTTTCTTGAAAAAATGTATATCTAAACGCGTTGAATGTACATTTAAACAGTTATTTTAATATTCGTGGAAGTATTGACCGTCGCGGATTGTTCACGCACATTATTCTCACCATGCAATAAGTGTTCGCAAGTATTCAATATAATTTTTCACACTTCCACACTGTGTCAGTCTACATCTTGAATGTTAAACCCTTGGCATTAAAAAAAAAATATTCCATAATGTACAATACTTGTGTAATTCCTGAGGTCTACGCCCACGAATCGCACGTGCCATCATTTCTGTTTGCAAAAATTACGGAAGTAATAGGGGTATCGTAGATTCCATTGTACGTGACTTGCCCCTTATTACATTTCCCACCATATTCCACTACTCATCCCCACCTTACGGCCGCAGCCGACTTCCTCCTCTGTATCGCATTCACCATGACATTTCTGCCATGGGTATTGGGATCTGTCATATGGGCGGAGCCTGAGAAACATGGGGGCGATAAGAGGATCGTAAAACGTAAACAGTCGTGCAATTTAGTGCAGATTTATGTGGTATTGCGAAAAAGTCGCTCAAGTATTGCACTAATACTTATTAAGAAATGAAGTATTAGTGCAATTTATGACTGAGCCGGTACCAACCCGAAACAACGGAATTTTATGGAAGGTGAACGTATTTCAAAGGCACGGCACATTTTAAAATGTGGTAATATTAGCAGCGTTTGCGATACCGGTGCTGTCAGCTTCAAAGCGTTTTGTTTACAACCGTTTCAACTACTACATAATCCCCACGAGATTGACGGTGCAGTATCAACTTCGGACGTTGTTTTCTTTGAAATTTCCGAGCTCTTTCCATTCGAGCTTCATGAGTCTGATGTAAGACAGATCACTGCTGATGCACTTAACTTTGATTCATCTTTAAGGCGGGATATACAATTAAACGGGGGAAAATTCAGCAATTTTGAGGGATTTTTTGTAGCTAAGAAATAATTATTCTACATTTATCAAACTGTAGGTTGTAACGGGTTTTCCAGACCCCGCACACTTCTCGGCCCGTGCTTCGACACCTCACCGCATGCCCGCTGACTCGCCGGCTAGTCCAGTAAAAGAGACGAAAACTCAGCACTTTTTAGCGTAGAATGTGAGTTTTTTTTACTTAATGTAGATGGTTGCCTACTGAATGAAACCCCAATAAAATGTTGCCCCTTAACTCGCCCTAACCCCAAGAAATAGGGGTTGCAAAATTAAAAATCGTCGTATCTTGATAATTAATAACCCGA
Source organism: Ophion slaviceki (assembly GCA_944452715.1). Lineage (NCBI taxonomy): Eukaryota > Metazoa > Arthropoda > Insecta > Hymenoptera > Ichneumonidae > Ophion > Ophion slaviceki. The sequence goes on along the minus strand of OX101785.1, from coordinate 51,811,163 downwards.
TCAAAAAAGGTTTCGAACGAAAATTGTTTGACCCTCTATCCCTCTATCTTTGAAAATAGCGGCACAAAAACGATTCCCAAATTTAGGCTTGATGCGTGTGTGAGACATTTCGCTGCGTCCTTGTCTGGGTCAGTGGTGCTGTCGTGTTTTTGCGCCGCTATTTTCAAAAATAGGAGATTCGACGTCGGATAACTTTATACGTATTTCATTATTCCAAACAACTTTTGTTTGAAGCATTTTTTGATCGGGCTATTAATTGTCGAGATACAGTGATTTTTAAGTTTTAACTCCTATTTCTTGCGACAAAATTTTATTGGGGGTACTTTCAGTATGCAACCATTTACCTTCAGTCAAAAATTCAGATTCTACGTTTAAAAATGCTGGCTTTTCGTCTCTTTTACTGGACTAGGGGGGACGGGGTCAGGTACCAAGGTACCGTCGACCATCCTTCGACTTGAACTTTGTCCACCCTGCACGGGCCCTCGATGGTAAGACACCCAGTGCGTAAGGGCAAGGCCGAGGCGGTCCAGCTAGCTCGGCTTGTCGGCGAAGATCGTAGAGAGGCAGGATCGGAAGCCGAATGCCAAGGGCGCTCCCTTAAGAAGCGACGGTAACTGGGTTTTTGCGAAATAAATAAGACGCTCGGGAATTTTAGTATAGTTGACAAGGTTTTATTTTCAACAAGAGCCACCTTTCTCCTATAATCGGCGTTTCGCATTAGATAAAACGCATGACCCGTGGTGGATACGGCGAAGGTAACCGAGTAATTGCGCATTCACACCCCTCGGTGCTACGCTATCGCCAATGGCCTCCCTGTAGCGCGTACGGCTGTACTCTCGGCGAGGGGGGATAATCCCGTAGATAGCTCCAATGATTATCGGTCATTCGAGTAGGCAACCTAGCTGTTCACGAATAGCGCGGCAGATAATCTAAATAACCTCGTAGGTGGTTCAACTGATAGCAATCGTCGAGTAAGTAGTCTGACTGATCTACAAATACATCAGACGTTCCCCATTAGATCGATAATGGTGTAGGTAGCGTAAACAATACCGGAAAGACCTCAGCTAACGTTGGTCACTGGGTAGGTAGCCTAACAAATGTGTGAATACCGCGGATGTTCCCAATTAGATCGACAATGGGGTAGGTAGCCTAAACAATACCGAAAATATTTAAGTTGACGTCACTGGGTAGGTAGCCTAACAAATGCGTGAATAGCGCGGATGGCCCGAATCAGATCGATAATTGGGTAGGTAGCCTAAACAATACCGAAAATATCTAAGTTGACGTTAGTCATAGGGTAGGTAGCCTAACAAGTGTTAGGCTACCTACCCCATTGTCGATCTAATTGGGAACATCTGCGGTATTCATGCATTTAAATGCATGAATACGGTAGCCTAAACACGGCCGAAGATACCGTAGGCAAGCACAATTATTCCGGTAATGGTGTAGGTAACCTCGATAACATAATTAAATACCCCAAGTAAGCTTAATTATTCCGGCAATTGTGTAGGTAGCCTCCATAACATAAACAAATACCGCAGGTAATCACAATTAGTTCGGTAATTGTGTAGGTAGCGTCAACAACATAGTTAAACACAGTAGGTAACTCGAATGATTCGATTATTGCCAAGTAACCGGTCGACTTTCGCTACACCCGGTATATCGAGCCGAAGTCACCAAAGTGGCCGGGCGACTTCCAGGACACCCGGTATATCGACTCCTTATTTGTCGAACCAAGTTTTTACGTCGAATTTCGGGCGAGTACAATTTTCGGGTGTCCCTGAGTTCGGGGAACGTAAACAACGCTCGGAGAACAATGGATACGACCCCGAGCGTTCAAACCATGGAGCCTAGATACCAGGAGGTTCAGCGGCAATGCAAAGGCGCTGAAAAAAGCGTCCCCGAAAATGGTCCGAAGTGATGGCGCTGGGGTGCAGCGGCACCTACATATATAGTAATATATTGATCAACGAGGTGAAAGTGATCGTGACAGGTGACAGACCGATCGTGACATCAAACGTCGAAATATCCGCCGATTCATAATTTCATGGAGCCTAGATACCAGGAGGTTCAGCGGCAATGCAAAGGCTCTGAAAAAAGCGTCCCCGAAAATGACTCGAAGTGATGGCGCTGGGGTGCAGCGGCACCTACATATATAGTAATATATTGGTCAACGAGGTGAAAGTGATGGTGACAGGTGACAGACCGATCGTGACATCAAACGTCGAAATATCTGCCGATTCATCATTTCCTCATGACGGTTCGGAAAAAAACGCAAAAGCGAGAAAAGATCTCAAAGTCAAACTCAAAATGGCGGCGATACAGCCCATCTAGAAAAACGTGTTTTTTTACATATAGCTTCACAGGAGAACGGTTTTCTCGTAAAATATAAGACCTGAAACAAAAACCAAAAAAATGATAATTTATATATTATTAGCTATGAGACTACCTAAAACTTTGCTTTCAAATTTTGCAAAAATAGCGCACTTTGAAGGAAATAAATCGATTTTTTGCCAAAAAAGCAGTAATTTGTTTATAAAAAGAAGTTTACATTTAATCAAAAAACAGCTACGTACTCCCATAACGAATATGATTGTGAAGCTGCTATCAAAATTTCAAATCGATGCATGCAGAGGTGGTCGACTAATCCGTCTTCCGAGATCGAAAAAAGTGGTTTCGAGAAAAACGCGTTTAAAGTTGTACGAGCAACTGAGCGCGCGCTCCGAGGCGCTGCGGCCAAATCGATAATTGAACCTTTAAATTAAAAAAATCGCTACAGGACCAATTGCATATTGTGTTTATGACACCAAAGTATATTTAGGCAAGAAAACGTCTTTTCAAAATCCTAGAGTGGTGTCATCCCTTAACACGAATGAGGGTTAGGTACATCATCTGTGATCTGTCTTAGATCGCACCCATGTTTAGCGTATATCTATATACATGTAGGTGCCGGAGCACCCCAGCGCCATCATTTCTTGTTCTCGTTTTGGGGACGAGTTGAAAGGCCTCGCTAAACCTCCTGGTATCTAGGCTCCATGCATAATTTCCTCATGACGGTTCGGAAAAAAACGCAAAAGCGAGAAAAGATCTCAAACTCAAACTCAAAATGGCGGCGATACAGCCCATCTAGAAAAACGTGTTTTTTTTACATATAGCTTCACGGGAGAACGGTTTTCTCGTAAAATACAAGACTTGAAACAAAAACCAAAAAAATGATAATTTATATATTATTAGCTATGAGACTACCTAGAAATTTGCTTTCAAATTTTGCAAAAATAGCGCACTTTGAAGGAAATAAATCGATTTGTTGCCAAAAAAAGCAGTAAATTGTTTATAAAAAGAAGTTTACATTTAATCAAAAAACGGCTACGTACTCCGATAAAGAATATGATTGTGAAGCTGCTATAAAAATTTCAAATCGATGCATGCAGAGGTGGTCGACTAATCCGTCTTCCGATATCGAAAAAAGTGGTTTCGAGAAAAACGCGTTTAAAGTTGTACGAGCAACTGAGCGCGCGCTCCGAGGCGCTGCGGCCAAATCGATAATTGAACCTTTAAATTAAAAAAATCGCTACACGACCAATTGCATATTGTGTTTATGACACCAAAGTATATTTAGGCAAGAAAACGTCTTTTCAAAATCCTAGAGTGGTGTTATCCCTTAACACGAATGAGGGTTAGGTACATCATCTGTGATCTGTCTTAGATCGCACCCATGTTTAGCGTATATCTATATACATGCAGGTGCCGGAGCACCCCAGCGCCATCATTTCTTGTTCTCGTTTTGGGGACGAGTTGAAAGGCCTCGCTAAACCTCCTGGTATCTAGGCTCCATGCATAATTTCCTCATGACGGGTCGGAAAAAAACGCAAAAGCGAGAAAAGATCTCAAACTCAAACTCAAAATGGCGGCGATACAGCCCATCTAGAAAAACGTGTTTTTTTTACATATAGCTTCACGGGAGAACGGTTTTCTCGTAAAATACAAGACTTGAAACAAAAACCAAAAAAATGATAATTTATATATTATTAGCTATGAGACTACCTAGAAATTTGCTTTCAAATTTTGCAAAAATAGCGCACTTTGAAGGAAATAAATCGATTTGTTGCCAAAAAAAGCAGTAAATTGTTTATAAAAAGAAGTTTACATTTAATCAAAAAACGGCTACGTACTCCGATAAAGAATATGATTGTGAAGCTGCTATAAAAATTTCAAATCGATGCATGCAGAGGTGGTCGACTAATCCGTCTTCCGATATCGAAAAAAGTGGTTTCGAGAAAAACGCGTTTAAAGTTGTACGAGCAACTGAGCGCGCGCTCCGAGGCGCTGCGGCCAAATCGATAATTGAACCTTTAAATTAAAAAAATCGCTACACGACCAATTGCATATTGTGTTTATGACACCAAAGTATATTTAGGCAAGAAAACGTCTTTTCAAAATCCTAGAGTGGTGTTATCCCTTAACACGAATGAGGGTTAGGTACATCATCTGTGATCTGTCTTAGATCGCACCCATGTTTAGCGTATATCTATATACATGCAGGTGCCGGAGCACCCCAGCGCCATCATTTCTTGTTCTCGTTTTGGGGACGAGTTGAAAGGCCTCGCTGAACCTCCTGGTATCTAGGCTCCATGGTTCAAACGTAAACAAACGCAAGAGACTGTGAGCGCGCGCGTGGAAAGACAGAGAGAGACCCGAGCGCACAACAAGAGGCATGGCATTTTCGTAGGCAAAGTAATATTTCGGCTGATCATAATAATAATATCCTGCAAACAAAAGAATCGGTCGTCGAACAATAATGCTCATACCAACTTTTCCGCAGGGACCGGGCTGCAAATTCCGCCAAAATAATCACGTACAAATCGTATGTTTTTACTCAACGTTTCACTAGTATATTTTTAAACTAGGGCTGAGCCACAGGAAACGGAACGAATTAATTACTCATTGAATAGTATGAGCCCCAATTCGACAAAAATGATTTGACACTCGACCCTCCCAGGGGATCGGGCCACGGGCGCATAAAGGCGATCTTCTCGCTACGAGAAGTCCGCGGGCCCCTCCATTCTTCCGGGGCCGGAACTTCCCCGGTAGGGGAAGGAAACTTCCTCAAAGGGCAAACTCGCCTCGTGGCGTAAAACAGAACAAAATTGTCGTAGCCCCTACCTGAACTGAGGAAGAGAGAGAGAGAAAGAGAGACGAGAGACGAGAGAGAGAGAGAGAGAGAGAGAGAGAGAGACGGGACGAGACGAGACGAGACGGGACGGGACGGGACGGGACGAGACGAGACGAGACGAGACGAGACGAGACGAGACGAGACGAGACCGGGACGGGAACTCCAGATTAGGGACGAGCAAAAAATATCGATATATCAAAATGTATATATTTTTTCAGAAAAATATCGAAATTTAATTTTGTGTGTGAAAAGCGATATTTTATTTTAAACACATTCCCGTATCCAATGTGACATACACCTCATGTTAACAAAGTTTTTTTTAAATCTATGGTTCGATTTAATGTGTCTGATGCAGTGTTGCAATTGAAAGGTTGTACCACTAAATCTACTGGTACACCTTTAGCGACAGCCAATCGCATGCACGATCACAGAAGAAAGAGAGCCTCTTATTGGCTCTCGCTAGCTAACGATAATGAAAACTGCCGTTACGAGTTACAGAATCCCGCTACTGATGACTGCTGGTTTCTTTGTGGCGAATAATTCGGTTTGGTTACGTCCCGAGTTTGTTGTGGGTTATTCCAAAATAACCATGTCTGCTGTCTGGAATTTCTTTTTCAAATAAGGCAACTCCGAACCTGTGTCTAGCAACTTGTGTAGCAAAACCTATAAAACCTACGAGAATACGACCAGCTTGGCTACTTACCTCAAAATTAAGCATCATTTTGCCTATTTGAAATTGACGAAAATAGCAAAATCCGTGTCGCCATCACCAACTCTATTAACATCAACAATTGCACAACAGGCTTCTGCTAAAGATAATGTCGATTCAATTTAAGTATCTCCAAATATTTCAACAATGGAACTCGTGGATGATTCTAGGGTTCGTGTAAGTATTTCACATACATAATGATGATACGAAAGTATTATTACGTTATTTATAAATTATGTGGAGACTATGAATTGACTTTTCTTTCTTGCATTTTTATTTTAGGTGAAAAATCACAGCCAATTCTGAGGTGGTGATTGCTACTCAAGAAACTTCTGGTGTAAAAAAACGAAAGCAACCGACCCTAATAGATTGTTTGGAAAGAAGAACAAGCTATGCAGGTACGGTCAGAGTTTTTGTGATTGAAGTATGGATTTGTCGATAATGTCACTTTTATACGTAATCAAAATTGTAGTATTCTATTATTGGATTGTGGTTCTACTAAAATTGATAAATCATAGCGTCAAATATCAAATTCCAGTAATGCTCTTGCTAAGTTGTAAAAATATCAATAGTTTGAATATCACTGATTTGTTCATTTTTTCTAAACTTTCTTATTCAATAATAATTTTAAGTAAGTACCTTAAGTCGTACATAGCATTGTGACATTACACAAGCCTTGAACTATATGATCTGTAAGGATAATTTACCCTTCTCTTGTGCGAAGAAGGTTGGTATGAAAAAAATCATGCGCACAGCATGTCCTCTGTATAAGCTCCCATCTAGAAAAAAGGCATTTAAGTTCTATTTTAATAATTTCATTAGAGTTATATGCACATTATGTTCGTTATTTTTATAATGTACTATATAAATATTCCACTGTTCTGGAACTGATATTTGTATTTATTTCCAATATCTAGATAACATCCTTAGTAGAGAGAAGATATAATACAACAAAGTCCGTTCTTAAAAAAACCGCCAATGAAGCGAAGTTCGTCTCTTTTACAAGTGACATACTTACTCATACCAATTCAACAAGGAGTTTCTTAGTATTGACGATTCACTTGCTTGATAACATAGGTGGATCTTTTGTACGTCAAAACATAAGTCTATCAGCGCAAAGACTGTCTCAGGTATGTTTTTGTTTAATAAACAAATACTCTCTCAATAATTAGATTAACTGAATCGAGCTCAATATCCATAAATAGCAGCTTCTGATTATAATTATATCATATATTCTTACATGATAGGTATTCTTTTTCAATCACATACAGGACAGTGTATCGAAGGATATTGGGATAAAATTTGTGAAGAGTTTGACATAGACAAAAATAAAATCGTATCTGTTACTACCGATGACGGTGCAAACATAGTGGCAGCGGTAAGATTGTTTTTAGAAGATGAGAAGAGAATTTCTTGTATGGAACATCTACTGAATCTAATAGTCGATGAAGTGATAAAAGAAAAGCAGATGTTTTCAGCTCTTGCAGATCTCATCAAGAGCACTGTGACCATTTGAAGCAATCGGTTAATGCTATGGACCTATTAAAAGACGACCAGGGAGCATCCGGAAAAAAGAAGGAAAAGGGTTGACTTTGATTCAAACCGTCAACACAAGATGGAACTTCTGCTTTGACGTGTTAGAAAGATTTATTAAATTATCAGCAGTTGTAGCGAAAGTCTTGGCTACAAGAAGTCAGTCGAACCGAAATACACCCGACATGGTTACAATATTGCAGCTTAATATGATAAGAGACATCTTTGCCCTTATTGGCCCTTTCAAACAAGCCTCTGACGAGGTCAGTGATGCAAACTATGTGACTGCTAGCTTAGCCATTCCTATTGGCAATTTACTTCGACAAGAAATGGAACAAGCAACCCCTTCAACCAATTCAGGAATGTCGGTGAAAAATTCTCTACTCAAAGGAATCTTATATAGACTAGCTCTTCTAAAACGAAACGCTTTCTTGCAATAGCTACCATATTGGACCCCCGGTTCAAGCGTATCCATTTCGATTCTCCACTTGCCGTGTCAGCTGCAATATCCAATATAAGCAATGGAATTCGCTTAGAACATGAGCGAAGAGGTCAACTCAGCGAAGAAGTCAATTCTCCTGAATTCAGATCTACACATATAGCACAGGAAGACTCTGGCCGTTCTTCAATTTGGTCCCGGCACGAAAAAACCTTATCCCAAAGTTTAATTGCTCAAGAAATTTCAAGCTTTGGCTCTGTGTCTAATGAGCTGAAGCAATGCCTGGATCAATCACATTTAGGACGAAAATCTGATCCTGTAAACTTCTGGGTCGATAGTCAGCATTTTACGCCTGTTTTGTCAGAAGTCGCGCAACAATATATATATGATATGCCAAGCCTCTTCTGTATCTTCCGAAAGAGTGGCTTCCACAATCAACTCACTGGTACCGGATAACAGAAGTAGGCTGACAGGGGAACATGTGAAGCAAAGAGTTCTCTCAATGTTTATTTCTGACGAACATTGGTTGGAATAATTTTGTACTTTGATTTTCACTATTTCAAATAAATGTCGTTTTTATAAGTTGTGCGTCTATTATTGATTTTTGTTTGGAATTATAACTTGGTTGTATATATTAGTCGATATTTTTGTATTTCTGATCAACATTTTTGTAATAACAACCAATATTGCAAATATCGACCGATATATCAATATATCGATATTTTCGGCAGGATAATATCGATACTCTTTGTCAATATCGATATGATATATATATATACATGTCGATATTTTGTTACGCGTTGCCCAAACAAATACCAGATTCGGGACTCGTACGTGGTCACGCTCTTGCGGTTCTCTCGACTCGCGCGTCACTCCCCACTCCTATCCTACTCACGTAATAGGCTCTATGTCTCTCGCTCGAACTTCAGCTGTTTTGACCAGCTTCGTGACGATGGTCACGCCTTCCCGCGACACCCCGCGCGCCTGCACCTCTCCACACAGCGATAAGGAGCGGTATCCCGGACCTCTTCCTCTAGGAGGCTAGTCGAGATCCCCGAATCCGAGGGAAGGCCTCCCTCACTTGCTCCTAGCGTCCTCGAAGCAGTGGTGGACCCACACGATAAGATTGCCACCAGGTGAGATGCACCCCGGTCGCCGATCCACCGCCCCTTCGACGAAGCGCCGTTGTTACCCGGTCCATGAGACCAGGCATCAGATTCCGCGAGCACGGATATTCGACGCGCGCCTGCGAATGAGTCGAGGTACGGGAGTGTCCTGAACCAATTCACGCGGAGTGACGAATCCTGCGAGACCGGAAGTCGTGTTTCGCATGCTTTTCCTTTGCCAGCCTGCGTAAATTTCCTTCCGTTCGTTTTTCATCACAAATAGGTATCTGAAAATTCTCCAATAACATAAGGTAAAATCTTGTTTTGCGCGCTCAGAGGTCGGGGTTGACCATCCACTTTTGCCACATGGAACGCCTCGTTCAGTGGAGAACCGACTGAAGGTAGAGTGGTAGAGGTAATATCGCGGCTCCCCGCGATAGATAACGTTCGCTGGTACATAGGTAATTCGACGCGCAATGAGTCGCCGTATTCTGGAGTCCTTTAGACCTGTGACGCCCCAGGGTCGTAAACCCGACCCATTAGTCGACATCCTTTTGCGCTCGTGGCGGGGCCTCCCAAATGTCACGTCACAAAGCCTTAAAGCGACGGAGGATGTTCAATAGGTAGCGGGATTCGGGTATAAAGGTAACCACACCTGTACGTTTTAAATATCACATTTTAATCGTGAGAAAAAAATATACACGGCGTCAATGCCTACGACGCGACAGGGAGAAAAAATTTAAGGGTGTCCCTGTCAACAAAGCAAAAAAAATTAAATAAAACGGCCCCAGTGCCGAAGAAGGAAAAATGAAATTTAAAAAACTGCGTTCATAACCAACAAAACGAGAATATGAAATAAAAGCGGCTTCAATGCCTATCCTATTCAAGAAGGAAATAGAGACGGCGTCTGGGCCAACCAAATAAAAGGACGAGATAAAGACGGCGTCCATGCCAACAAAATAAAAGAATGAAATAAAGACGGCGTCCATGCCAACAAAACGAAATTTTATCGAGAAACAAAACGACACAAACAAGAAAAAATGAAAAGAAAAATGATCCGCGCCTACATTTGTTGCGGTCGCGCGGGAGTGGGAGCCGGCGGGTTCGCATTTCCCGGTGAATTCAAAGTCGAGGTAACTTCCTCGGTGATCAGCCCCGGCCCCTTCCATCGGTGGTAAGTGGCCCGATGCACCGGGCACGTTCGGGTGGTGACGCCGGGGCGGCCGCAACGCCAGCAGCACTTTCTGGGTGGCTTGGGGCACACCTGTCGGGAGTGGCCCCGGAGTCCACAGTTGAAACAGGCCCCGTAACCGGGCCTGGAGTCAACAGGAGGTTGGTCCTTCTCTGCCCATGGGTCCGTGCAGAATTCAGGTTGCTCCGTGGACGGACATGGCACGGCCCGACGGGGCTGCTTCCGGGGGGTCCCTCCGATACCACGGCTTTCACCACGTAAGGTGGGGCTGCTGGTCCCCTCCCCAGTCTGGGTAGAGACCTCCCGGTACCTACCGCCCTCTGACTCTGTAGCCTTGTTTGCCACGATGGAGCGCGCCATCACGGCGGCGTCGCGGGTCGTCGTTGTGACCTGCGTGCTCGCCTCGGTGGTCGGAGCGCATTTCCCAACCTTGGCCGAGGTGGCCTTTCGCACCGGGCGGCCCAGCAGCTCGTAGATCGGGCAGTCCTTGTTCTTCCGGTGGGCGAGCTTTCGTAGGAAGCGGACCAGTGCAGCGAAAAACCCCGGACGCAGGTAGTCTACTGCCGCAAGCTCTTTGGCAAACGGCCGAATAGGGTCCCAGAAGGGATCACTCCCCAAGAACAGGGGAGCCTGAAGCTCGATCGCTTCGCGGATTTCCTCCACCAGCGGTGAGAGTGGGGGAGTGGCCCTGCCGGAGCGATCGTCCTCATTAAGGGCTTCGCTCAATTCCCTCATGAGTGCGTCCTCCTCGGAGTTGGAGTCCTCAAGCATGACTATGGGCACAGACGGGGAGGGCGAATTCCCGCCGCCGAGAAGAGTAGCTTCGCTGAGTTCCTGCGGGCTCGTGGCCGTGTCCATGAAACTCGGGAACTGGGGGTTTGTTACCCGTTCCCATCCATCTTCGGTTGGCGACTGTCCGAGCATTTCCACTGTAGCATGGACCACGTCCGGGTTTCGTTTGGGGAGGAGATAGTGCGGGATAGCCGCAAACAAAACGAAACAACACAATCTGTGGAGAAAAGACGGATAGTTAGACAAGCCCAGGCCATGCAGCTGACAAGAGGCAATCGCATGCGAAACATAAATGTGTGGCTAGGTGAGGTACGTAAGGTTGAGGTACGACGGACTGGTCTGCAGGGAGATGTGATGGACCGTATTGTAGGTAAAGCGTAAGGCAGTAAGGTGACGTCCCAGTCGCGGTGGTTACCCGCTAGGTAGGCCATGAGTATGGTCTTGAGGACTCGACCCACCCGTTCCCTGGTTCCCCATTGTGTCGGCGGCGATGGTTTCCCAAGGTTGTTGCAACGCCCTCTTTCCTATCAAACCGACCAGACGTGTCTGTTCTACTTTGCAACGCTGGCAAACGGCGCACTTCCGGACGTAGTGGACTACCGCCCGGAACATGTTTGGCCAGTAGTAGCGCAAGCCGAGACGACGGAACGTTGTGTTGATGCCGAGGTCGCCGGCTTGCGGTACATCATGGGACTCGATCAAGGCGCGAGATCGTAACTTCTGCGGCAACACCAATTTCTACGCATCCTGGTCCTGTAACTCATCCGCGTGGAAAACCAATGCCTGACGGTAATAGAGGTGGGTACCATCGACTCGCCAGTCCAGGTGCTGGTCGGGGTTACGCGCCACTTCCCGATATCTCTGATTGTACCAAGGGTCTTGGATATTGGTCGCCTCCGTCAATACAGCACAAACTTCCTCAGGGATGCGCAAAAGGGCATCGGGCACGTGGTGCAGAGCGCCTTTGCGGTGTATGACCTCGCTCATACTCCTGCACACGGTCTTACATACAGGTCTGGAAACTCCCGTAGTGGGGGTACGTCGCTTACTGAAGACGCGTTTAATTATGTAGTCGCCACTAGCGGCGCTGCGGTAGGGTTACCCGCATAGACGAGTGATAGGACGGCGGCTGCGGCGGAGGGATCTCTGTCGCGGTCTCACCCACAAACCCGATGCCAGCGACGAGTTGTGGCAATGCGGAAGTAAGACTGAGACAGAGCGATCCCTCCTCCGCAACCACCGTCCCTCGTCTGTGCGGGTAACCTTATCGCAGCGTCTCTACCCACCACTAAAAAACGCTGGAGTTTCCAGACCTGTAAGACCATGCCCCTGAATCACCAAGGCCCAACGCCATAAAAGGCCGGTCGGGTTCTTTAAGTTATGCAGCCAGCACAAGCTGGAATGATCGGCAATTACCGGGAAACGATACGCCTCCAGATTGCACCGGAACTTTCGGATCGCCCAAATTATAGCTGGGCACTCCTGCTCGGTAGCCGTATAATTCTTCACCGCTGGGTTTAGAGAACCGCTAGCGTATGCGACCTACGTCGTCCATCGTTTGGGTTAATACAACCCCCAGGCCCACACTGCTGGCATCCGTTTGCAGCACGAAAGGGATAACGAAATTCGAGCAGATTCAAGTGATGGGGCGAGGACGCTTGACCTTCCGAGATGCCGGGTAGGTTAGTACGGGAGCGACCTTTTCCGGGTCCACTTGCAACCCGTGACGATTTACCAGGAATCCCAAGTACCGCATCTTGGCGCAGCAAAACTCGCTCTTATCCGAGTTGATGCTTAACCCGGCCTCTCGGATTTTGCGCAGGACCTTCCGCAACCAAACGAGATGTTCCGTGAAGGTAGCAATAACGATAATTGTATCGTCTAGGTACACATACACGTGTAGTTGCATCGCAGGACCTAGCAATCGGTCGAGGAGGCGTTGAAACGTCGCGGGGCGTTAGTAAAACCAAAAGGCATGCGACAGAACTGAAACAACCCCATTCCGGGAACTGTGTCGGCCATTATCTCTCGACACCTTTCTTTCAGAGGTAGGTGGAAATACGCTTGACCTATCTAGACCTAGATCTAGAGTAGTTATGTATTTAACATGCCGCAGGCGGTGCAAGATGCTGTTCATGAGAGGTATGGGAGAAGCGTCCTTCTTAGTAATCCTGTTAATCTTGCGGGAATTGAGGCAGAATCAAGGCTTACCATTGGACTTCTTGACCATGACGATCGGATTGGGCCAGTTACTTTTAGATGACACTTTTAGATTTAGTAACGCTGTTTGATCGCGGGATGATCCCCCACATCAATTCGATGCACCGCCAGGTTGGTACAACCAGCTTCTGAATGGTTGACACCTGATCCGCGGTTAAATCCCGCAATCCACAGCATAAGCAATTGACAGGTCCCTGACCGGTCTGCTTCTCGAACGCGTGCACTACACCCGGGTTGAGTCGGCTAGACCACTGAGCTGCCGCGAAGTCGATTACCCATTGGGCTGCGCGTAGGAAGTCTAATCCTAATAAACAAGGTAGTACGAGAATAGGTAGAAGGTATGCCATTAAGGAAAAAGGGTGGCCGTCTAGGTCCACGTCGAGACGGACCAATTCGCTAGCTACGGCCTTTTGCCCTCCCGTCATCTCGACGCCCCGAGGGCAGCATACTTCCCGCTGAACCATGAGTTCGTCTACCCAGTGTATGGCAGTGGGCCCAAAAAAAGTCCGAATCGAACCTGAGTCGACCAGGGCGCGTGTTGGCCAATCCCACACCGTAAAAGTCACGAAAAAGGTCATTGCACTTTCCTCGGTCTGCAGGTTACCGCATCAAAGTGGCTCGTTCGTGGGCTCCGGGCGCTCCGATCGTTCCTGAGACAGGACGGCGGCTGTCTCAGGGACAGGTAGGTAGGTAAGGTTGTACTCTCGTGATCCGCCGACGACGCAGTAGAAAAGGTTGGTAGGGTACGAGCGGGGCGATGGGTGGGACTCGTTAGCCCCCCCCCCCTCCTTAGCGGTTTCCCGAGCACTGGCGCTCTATCACGTTAAGGGGTGAGATGCAGTCAGAATTTTCAAAAAATCGATATTTTTCTATTTTCTTGAAGTATGATGTTTCGAAAATATTCCCCGAAAATTTTAAGTCAATCCGATGAATAGTTTCCGGGCGTCGGGTCCCCATGGCAGGTAGCGGACGGCAGCTGCAATCAACTCGATTCTTACGAGCAAGATTATCACCCTTTACCTCCAATTATTATGGATGCCATAAAACCAATTTATGAAGATCTGAGTAATGATAATTTACTCTCTAGGTGTATCGGTGGCTTCAATCAAAACAATAACGACAGCTTCAATCGGCTAATTTGGAAAATAAGCCCAAAAACAGTGTGTGGTAGCAGTACTATTGTAAAAATTGCTGCATATGTTGCTGCTTGTGTATTCAGTCACGGTACACACACATTGTTACTGATCATGAATACACTTGGCATTAACTGTGGACCCAATTCTCACCGGTACACAGAAAAAATCGATTCTCAACGTATAGACGTGGCTGACAAACGCGCAAACGAAAACACCCCGGAAGGCAGAATGCTTCGAAGACAACAACAAATTGATATTTTGGAAGCTTCCACATCAACAGAAGCCCTATTGTATGGGCCAGGAATTGATGATTCGATGTAAGTAATTTTTTAATTGGTATTTCTATACATAAATCAAGTGCAAAATTGGAAAACGCTTTCAGAAATTTTCAAAAATTGATTACTCAAAGACTATGATCTTTAGCAAAATTTTATAAACAATACTTTCGGTTTAAAATTGCCCAAAATGTAAAAAAAAATAATTCATCCCGAAAAACTTCAATTCTTTCATAAATTGTTTTAACAATTGGCTATAAACAATTGAATGCTCGACTTTTCGGCAAAAAATTGTGATATTCAGATTCTGCGGATCGAAATACATTAAAAAAGTTTAGCTTCTTCCATCGAGCTCAAAATTTTACGAACATATAATACCGTATCCACATCGAAAAACTTTGAACGTGTTTTTCTCGAAACTATGATTTTCAAGTCGGTGACCACTATAATTAAAAAACCACTCGATATATTTTGATGAAATTTGGTGTGCTTATTGATAGCATTAAAAACTATTCCTTAAGCGAAGGTTTTTCATTTTTGTTGAAAATTTATATTTTTTTAAAACAATAAACGAGCGATTTTTTGGTCGTAAATCAAAAGTTATCTGTCGGAAGCCGCCATTTTGTTAATTTTTTTGAAAAAAGCTTCGATTAAGGACTAGATTTATTATTAAACTAATGAGTTTTTTTTTGGTTTTTGATTTCAGATGATCCAGTAAAATTTTATGACGGTCACCGCAAAGCACTACATGCCGAAGGGGGTCCGACAAAGATGGCGATATGGTTATAAATAATCAATATTTTTCTTTGAAAATTTGTATAAGTCAAGTTGAAATATAACATAAAAGTCTGTGTAACCACTTTTGTAAAACAAACTTAATTACTATAAAAAAAAAAATATTGAAAATGCTCGTTTTTTCACGCCTCTGACTGCATCTCCGCCTTAAACCCCGCTCGCGCGCAGCGGAAGGGAAATAAGCGGCGCGATGCGACATACTCATTGAAACGGTACTCGGGTTTTCTGCAAATCCAGCACGTGGTGGGCTGGCTTGTTCCACCCTGACTAGCTCTTGGAACGCTTCGCTTCCCCTCGGGGTTAGCGGGCAAATCCGCATCCCGGAACGGGTTGAATGAGTGGAGGGGTTCACTTACCGGGTCCACGCCACTACCGAGGTTTTTAGAGTCGGTAATGCTCGGGTTTAAGAAGCACGCTCCTCGGCGAGCGTGCCTGGCATAACACAGCGTGTAATGCTTCCGTAGCGGACGGGGACCCCCGAGACGCTCGATCCAGCCCTAGAGCTTTCCTTGCGGGATCGAACTCCCCAATTTCCTCCTCGACCGCAGCACCAGATTCAAGAGCGTCCGCGCTCCCCGGTAAACCAATTCAGAGCATAGGGACCGCTCGGGCGTCAGAGGTGCCCGATATGCTTGAGCGGAGTAGTAACTCTTTTCGAGCCGCACGGCGATATGCTCAAACGAATTGAACCGAAAAGATCATCGCGATGGATGGCCACTTGTAGTTTGGGTAGCAAATTGCGATGCGTGTATTGAATCTAGTCTGCCTCTGAGGAGGGGTGAGGCGATTGAATGAACCGTGGAGGCACGTGAGGAAGTGGTCGACGGGTTCCTCCACCCCTTGGGTCCGCCGCATTATCTCCACTCGGAGGATGTACTGATAATAGAAGTCAAATGAAGCCACGTGGCTCAGCGACCCCGATCGTTACGGAACCATTGTAAGGCTACCCCCGTTAAAAAGAAAGGGATGCAGCAAATCAAGTCCGTGTTGGTTACCGGAATCAAGGCCCAAACGTTAGGACGTCCTGGGAAGCCCGTACCTTCCGGAGCGACACCCTTTCCTGCAGGAGGGTGTACGCCAAAGGTATTTTGCAGGTCATAGCCCTCGGAAATGGCGGGTCAGGAGAAAAGCGGCGTGAACCCCGGTGGCGGCGGGGCCGATAGATACTGCGATCCTCCAGCAGTCGGCCACGGGGCCCTTCCCGAGGCCATTATCAGTACCCCGGCCCAGTAAACCATACTGCCCCGGGGACGATGGTACAAAGAACAGGTGGGCTCGTTCCGGTGTTGTAGGGACAAATGGCCCTGGTTCCGACCAAAGGTAGGTAAATTGGTGTGCTTACTTGTACCCCAAAGTGCGGACTCTCTCCGGGGATGACCAACGGAGCACAGTCCCGTTGGGGTAGCGATCCCTCGACCGCACGGGAAAATTCAGGGACGCCACACGGTGGGACGAACCCCCAAATCGCGGCCGTAAATCGGGAACGCATTCAATTCGAGTGAAAGTCTGTACTCGGGGATTTTTGGGGTCGCTGGGAACGAATCAGAAGTCAAAAATCTCAAAAACATAATGGCGAATCTAAAACGGCGACAAGTTTCTTAAAAAACGCATTCAATTCGGATGAAAGTCTGTACTTGGGTGTATTTGGGGTCGCTGATTACGAATCACCAATCAAAATTCTCAAAAACAAAATGGCGGATCAAAATCTTTGTTGTCCTTGTTCCGAGCTTTTCGCGTAATAATTATTTTCATGCCTATTGACTCATTGCCACTTTGTTCTCACTGTGTGGAACAGGGTAGAAAAGGATTGCTTCATATCGTCCAGTGTAGGCACCGAACGTCCACTTTTCTTGGACATTTCCGCTGAAAGGTGTTCTAATAAACTGGCAAGTGTGTACTTTAGATGCCCTTTCACCATAACGAAAACCTCCTTCCTTGTTTACAATAAAACGTCGTCGGTATTAGACCCTGTAATAGAGCAACAGAAAATATAAAACTAATTTTTTTTTCTTCAAAATACATAAAATTTATGTATAAATATTTAATATATTATAAATAAATAAAATAAAAAATAGATTTTAATTTAATAAAATCATGAATAGCATTTATCATAAACAATATGAATCGAAAATAACTGCACCGATTTGTTACGGACACCCTATATACGCTAAGACCGGTATTAGTTCCTTATTGTACGTACTGGACATCTGTCCGCGCGAGGTAGTGCGCTTCGTACCCGCTAAAGCTATGTTCAAACAGCTAAAACTACATTTTCCCGTAGGATCCCGCTGGCCCTTTTCGGGTTTTCCGAAAGCTGATAGACTCACCTAAAGCCCCCAACTTAGATTGTTGCCCGACGGTGGACGATAATATACTTTTTGTCTCGAAAATCATATCGTTTTCGTGAGGGTACCGAACACGGCCGTATTTTAGGCAGATGAAATGACTTTTCAATTGAACAAGTACAGAAATATTTTCTACATACCCCCAGGAGAAAAATCTATTTTGAAGAATTAAAATCGGTTGATTCACTATTGAGATATAGAATTTTGAAGATTGGTGTTTTTACTCAGTATTCTCGCGCGGGTCGCGTGCACTGCCCGAAGACTGACTTTGACCTAACGGAGTGAGCCAGGTATAGAAGGGACGACCTTACCCTTCCAGGTTTGAATGCACAAATCATTTCTCTACCCAACCCACTACTCAAAATACCCCGAATTCAAATTTCACTGTGCGCCCGGCGGCAGAGATTCCCACACTCGCGGGTTCGTTGGATCTAGTCCCGAATCTCATGCTCCCATTTGGGGTGGGGTACTAGGCGCCCCTGTCCGACCCGCGGCCGATGCGGCCCCCAGGGAAGGCTCCTCTCGGGTCGCACTTCCCTCGGGGATTATGCCCTCGACCTCCTCGATGACGCGAAGGATGGCACTAAACAACGCGTGCGGTTAGTTAGCCAGACTGCTTGCTCAACCTTGTAAAATAGGGTCGGTGCTGACTACTCCCGAAAGCGATTGGTACTAGGTAAATTGTTGGCTTGATCTTACAAGGGGAGGCTGTGAATTGTCAATTGTCAATTTCAGATTCGATTCACAGTGCGTGTAATAAAAGCTCATGGATAGAGGTGTTATGTGGCAAAGCAGTAATGTGCGCTTCTTCGCCGTTGTCGAGAAAATTGGACTTGAAATATTCCGTCGCGTTCAAATACTTTCTACGTAAAGAAAATTTCAAAGAGCACGTGGTGCAACCGGCAAGCTCTCTGCTTCATAAGCCCGTCGTCCCCGGTTCGAATCTCGCTGCTGGCAACTTTGTTGTTATTATTTTTTTTATTCAAATGTGTATACAGATAAAATTCCCGGCAATCAGTTTAAACAATTATGCATATAATACGTTCTTTAAATGCCGTTTGTTGTGGAAAAATCGACGCTTTCGAACTTTATTATGTTGTTCGCAAACAAAGTTATATTTCAAAAATAGAAATACTTGCTGCGGCAGGTATGAAATACAAATATCGTAACTCGACCGCTACAGTTGAAGAACAAATGTTCCTTGCCGCGCAGGGGGATGGGAGGGTCGAAACGAGACGCCGTATACTAGCGTAGTTGTCTGCTAACTTCGAAAGAAAGTAGAAGCGGTCCCTAGCACAACTTGTAACAGCGTCGAAAATCAGTATGTCCGTGAGTTTTGTTTTACTCGGTTAAAAAACGAAAAAATGGAGGCGGGAAAATCTGAGAGTGATCCGGGCCCTTCGCGTGAACGTGATGTGATCGAAAAAGATTCGATACACAGTAAAGTGTCCAAACAACAATTGAAAGATGCGTTGGTGTATTTTGAAAGCCTCCTCTGGAATAATAATCTTATCGCAGCAGAACCGTCTCCATCAATCAACAAAAGAGCCATGGTAATAGGGGAAGAAATGTTCCAGAATACGTTGCAAATGCTCGCCGAAAAAAACCCTTATTCTTGATGACGAACTGATAGACATTAATGAAATCGACGACAGCGGTGCCTACGAAGAAGTTAAAACGAGTATCATCGCCAACGCATCATCAGACGAATACGAACGGGACGAGAAGAAAAAAAGAGTATGACTACATTCCTCTGGATTACAAAATTAGAGCTGTCACTCTGGCCAAAGAACATCCAGGCTGGAGTCTCAAAAATCTACAAAAGAAGGGTATTCTCGTTTAAAAAATATGCGCTATTTATCCAGGTGGAAAGAACAAATCAAAAGTGGCGGTAGCAAATTTGATAAATATTGCACCATCTATTCATGGACACATGATTGCTTCGTAGAAGGTAGACGAAACTTCTTGCAGCAGTGGGCTTTGGGCGCTGCAAGTCAGTTCCAAGATTTCGAATTCAAAGCTTCGAAACGATGGGTCACCGAATTTAAAGGAAAGCATCGGATTCGGCAACGGAAAATCACAGAATTTGTTTGCCGGAAAGAGACGGCTACCCTATCCGAAACTCTGGCCGCAGCGGACACATTTCGGATCCAGACGCAAACGTTGATACCCATCTTCGACAAAGATTTCATAATTAATACAGATCAAACAGGCACGCGGAGAGCTGTTCAAACTTTATATGACATGATACAACATGATAATATGATATATGATAAACAACACAGATTTCTTTCCGAAAATACTGCCATAGCAGTAACGGTATTTTTGTACTTTGTTTGTCAGGGTGCCAGTACCAGTTCACGTTTAACAGAACTCTCGCCGAAAAAGGGTGAAAGTCCGTCCTAGTAAAGCGACAGGACATGAACAAGGCGACACATTCACGTATGACATAATATTTTCTCGCCATGTCTGGACGAGTATTGCCACTTGGTTTCGTATGCCTCCAAGATTCTACAGGTACGTTTGGACCCAGAGTGCGGAAGACGGTCAACGAGTACGCCAAGAAGTTTACCAACGGTGTTATTACATCCTCCAAATCCGGTATACTCATAACGGGTTTGCACAAGGACTTCTTGCGCGATGTGTTGAAACCATACGTACAAAACGAAAAACTTCTCCATCTGATCGTCTCTTGGGGTGGGCAAACAAACCGGAGTTGTATGATGAGATGTTTCAAGACGATACAAAGTTACCAATGTGCACTATGAAGGTCATTCTTCCAAAGCACATTCCTCTCGCCCAACCGTGTGACGTGTACTTTTACCGCTAGGTAAAAATCTGATCAAGCACCTTCGAAATTGTGCTTATTTAATCGAGCAAGAGCGTGAGATCAATGCCAGAGGAGATTGTATGAAAATCCAATCGATCATCCACCACCAGTTGTCGTTTCCGCTTTTTTTTTCTATATGATACGATACGCATGGTTTGTGTCACGCCTGACGGACAATAGAACAATTGTTTTTATGTAAATCAGGTGTGTTTCCCAACAGATAATTCAAAAAACAATTGTTCTTGTAAAAACGCATCGTTTATGAAATGTGCTAGATGTGTTGTTTTTGCTTTCCATGTTTTTATGATAACTATCTGCAAGTATATACGGAACTTTTCAATAAATTGTACCTACTTAAATGTTATTTGTGATATCGTATTTTATTTCTAGTGTTATTTGCATGAAACAACTATAAAATATAACCTTGTTTACGAACAACATAATGAAGATCGAAAGCGCCGGTTTTTCCAGAACAAACGGAATTCAAAAAACTTATTACATGCATAATTGTGGAAACTGATTGCCGGAAATTATCTGTATACACAATTCAAAATTTTTTAAGTCGCCAGCAGCGAGATTTGAACTAGGGACGACGGACTTATGAAGCAGAGAACTTGCTCGCTGCACCACGCGCACCTTGAAATTTTCTTTACGTAGAAAAGTATTTGAACGCAACGGAATATTTCAGTGCCGATTTTCTCGACATCGGCAAAGAAGCTCCTCTTACTGCTTTCCCACAGAACACCTCTGGCCATGAGCTTTCATTACACGCAGTATGAATGAAATCTAAATTTGACAATCGACAGCCTCCCGTTCTTAGTGTGCACAACTCTAGGCAATTCCTTAAGACTCGCTATTCGCTTCTGCTACAGTACTCAGCAAAAGGGCAACGATCACTCCCTCTCCCGGACCAGGACCCGAGCTTAAAATTCCACAGCCCTCTGCATAGGGGGAGAAGGTCTTCCCACACTGCGGGATCGAGTAGGCGGACGTTCGGTCCAGCCACAATGGGTGGGGTACCTTCACGTTTCGCTACTGCCATCCAAGGAGGAGACCGGAGCCGAAGGCTAGGCAGAGATTACAGGAAAAACAACTAGTTTCCGAGACGGTTGCGCGCACCTATCATCGAAACAGGGAAACGACAGGCCGAGGGATGCGGAGGCCGAGTGGGTCGGGGGGATCCAACCCGACCCACCAGACGGAGCTGGAGAACTCCTTGATTTTTGGTTTCCCCCGGAATCCTAACCGGGTTCGGAGACTGGAGCTCTCCTCGATTTTTAATCGCCGGAATCGTATAACCGGACTAACCTGGATGCACTTGCACGAGGGAGGACGGTTGCGGTACTGCACGGCCGCTCAGGCTGTGGGTTGTGGTAGAGGGGTCGGGATTCACTGGGGAGTAGCGTGAACGATCACGGGACCTGTCACTTTCGCGACACCGGAAACGTCACTAATAAAATGCGGGAGCCGGTGGATTATCCACCCGAGAACTTTTTACGTAAACGCACTCAACGCGAACACGAAATGCACGCGGAAACGTCACACGACCGAGAACGAGAGGGCACGACGGCGTGCCTCTAACGTGAGAACGAGAGCGCGACGTCACGGGCGCGAGAGAGACACGCACGTCTCTTCATCGCGACGTCTGATCGACAACTCTTTCACGGTATCTGTAAAATCGGGAGCGATCGCGATTTGGGAGACAACCGTCTCACGCGAAGATTCGGTAGCAACTCTGTACCTCGCGCGACCAAGGCCGGCGTGCGAGGGATTATGCGAGAGCGAGACAGAGCGCGTAGACCAAAAAAATGTCAACACGCTCGCGGGATCGGACCATGCGAAATCGCCGGTTCAAGCGAGAACTTTATCTCGTATAATATCGAGAGCTGAAATATTATTTCGGGAACTGGAATATTCTGATAGAATATTCCTTTCGGAATCTATATTTTCTGCCCGAGTTACCCCGAAAACGGAACGGTAATAAATCGGGACCTTTTCTCATCGGTAACATGGAGGCTCTCGGAGATCGCATCCCCGGGTCACCGTGCGAAAGCGAGCAAAGCTTCTCTCCAGAAGCGCGGCGCGGAGGCCTCCAGCCTCCGCCCGTAACCCAAACGGCCCGCTCTCCAGCACGATGCACCACTACGGTGGGGCGCCGGCGTTTCAGCCGGGCGTGCATCGATTCCCCGAGAGGCCTCACTGGGTGCATCCCTCGGTCGGGATTGCTCAGTACGTTGAGCCACACGCCGCTCGACCAAGTTCCGCACGCCAACCTAACCAAAACGGAAACACAACCCAAAACCTCAAACGTAACGAGACAAACATTCTAGAGGAAAGACCCTTAACACAAACGGATGGGTCGCAACCCGGGCATCGAGAGCATATCTTGATCATCGGTAGCATTTTTGTGACGTGGCTCAAAAAATCACGTCATAATATATATATATTTATATAGACATATTTCTTCCATTTTTGGTGTAACAGGTTCACGTTATTACATTAATTTCACGTTTATTTTTGAATCGTGAACTCCTTTCAAAAACATGGCTTACGTAACTTTATCACGACATTTAATACCCCAGGCAGCATGAATGTCCAATTGACATCGATAAGTTACCGTAGTCAGGTTACCTTTAAGACATGACGGTAAGATAACTATTCGATATCTTTCAAATGACATCCCGAATTATGCTGCCGTAAAGTTATATTTTTTATGATATCTTTCAGCGATGAAAACGGATGTCTAAAATATATCCTAAAATATTATCAAATGGATGACTTTTTAAAGTTGTCAAAAAGTTATCTATTTACTGTTATCTATTGTATCTAGTCCAGCATTGTCCAAAGGATATCATAAAGACGAATTACATAAGACGTCTTTTTCACGACATCTTTCAGATATCAGTAATGTGCTGTCTTTTAAGATATTTGGTATTGGCGGGAAATAGTAAAAAGTCATCCAAATGTTGTCCTAAAGATGACATTCAACGGATCTCTTTTATCACAGTCCGAATGTAGCGTGTCATATTTCATTTCACCGGCAAAAAATTCTGTGTAACAGCAAGTAGTTGAAAAAATAAAGGTGTTGAAATATATACACGTGAGTGCCTTTTATCCTACTATTCTTTTCGCCTCTGTGAGTGCATAAATGTATTTAATGTACTGTCTTTTTATTCTAAAAGCGTACATTTGCTTTTGAGGTTATACAAGGGATCGTTCGCAGCATGGCAACCACCAAAAGACGTGACCATAACGGGATAGAAGTCCAGTAACGATTGTAGCGTTTTTATAATATTAAATTATATTTCACTTATCATTAATTGTTTGATATTTTATTTATAATGACCTAGCCCACTTCGAAACCGACATGACAATATCTTATCAATTTCTTTATTATAAAAAATAACTTATTAGCAGTTTAGAATATTGAGCTATATTAAATATTCTAGAAAATTAATAGGTAATTTATATAAAGACATGAATAGGATATTGTTGTGTGTGTGTATATATATATCGCCAATAAATAGATATCCTTTCGATAGTACTCTTCGATGCCGTTTAGATGTCGGTTTGTCAACTTTATTCGGATGCCTATTTGACGACTTTAAGATGGCAGTGGTATCGTGGCATTTTTGTGCCTTTAAGAAGATATCTTTCAGATATATCGATTTGATGACTTTATGCCAACGTACCGACAACCGATAAGAGTTAACCTTTTGTCGACACTTTGTTAGCCATTAAAAGTTGCCGTTTAGTTAACCATCGGGCACAAATAAGTTATCTGCCAAGCGTACATAAGTGATACGTTTTGTAATACAAAACGGCATCTTTTTGGACAACCAAAAAGTTATCCGTATCCGTTTTGCGATATCTTTCAGATGCCATATAGATAACATTTTGCTACCTGGGACGTTACAATTCCAAACCTTCTATCGCCTATGATCCGACTTCTTTCTCACACTCTCGGCGACTTTCGTCCCGCGAGCTCACTATATTCAAATTTTTTATCACAGAATAATCTGAACCGGTCCTTTTGACCCTTCTTGTACATTTGCTTCCGTTTTTATTCACGGTCCTCCCGAAATATAACCTTATTTCGCACAGTCGGATCTTTTTGTTGCTTTTTCGTCGTAGAACTAGTGACGATGGCACACGAAGCCCGCGTGCACCGCGGAACGGAAATCGCTTTCCCTGGGTAACGGCATCGTTGGTGTTTCGTGCCCGAACGGGCTCGAATCGTTCCTCGGCTGGATCTCGGATGTCGGCTTCGCTTTTCTTTCTCGGACGACGGCGATGTCCTTCCGATCGACCAATATGGTTCAGTTGGAAACGTTTCGTGGATCCGTGGGCCAATTTTCTAATAGAAACCCGATATGGTTCTAGGGAGCTTTTCCACATCTTAACAAGAGAAGTTCGTGATTGCGCCGGCGGCTCCGCGTATTTATTCGCACCGGAGCGGGATTCGATTTTTAGGGAGTGAGCCTTATTTCGACGGCCCACGCCCATGCGAACGCGATTTCACGAAAGGCGTTAATCCGTGTTTCTTCTTAAATTTCTGGGTAAAAACATATTGTCGGGCGCAACGCGTCTGAAATTCGAGACGACCGCGTGCGTAATGGCTGAGGTAATTTTTTTTTTCTCCTTCACTTCCGTCTTGTCACTCATCCTCCGTCGCCCTCTACTTCCGCTGTTAGGCGTTGACTCGACCCTCTCTTTCCGCTTTGACTCGCGGGCAGCGCCGCTAGCAAATGCGCGAGGTTTAAATATCGACATGTCGCGAGGGGGCCACATGGCGACTCTACAGTACGTTTTCCTCTACCGGGCAAAACATTGTTTACAGTACCTCGGCTCGTTAATCCCTTGATGTTCGCGTCTTCGCGCTCGGCTACTCGGAATATTTATTCCGAGAACAAAGAGGACTTTCCGAGGATTAACGCCTCGACACGGGCTGCCGATCGTATCAGACGTTGCAAAAAAACAGACATGTATCGCTACGACAAATCGTGGGTTCCACAAAAAAACGAACGTTCGATTAGATAGGGATAGAATGTAAACAGTAGGTATCCGAATAGCTAAGGAGGAAAAGAAAAAAGGAATACAACAGCTTAACGCTGCTCGGGTACTAGAATTATGCTTGAACGTATCAACAAAGGAAACGGAGAAAAACAGGCGTTCTTCATCCGTGTCTAGGAACGAAAGGGATTTCGTACCAAAATAAATTGGGAGATAATAATTCGCACACACCGAACATCCTCTCGTGAACGATAATCATATCTGTCGCATAGCCGCCCTCGACAACAATGGCTTTAGGTAAACTAAACAAAGGCGTCCGGGTCTCTTGCACGCGACAGTCTTTGCGGTCACGGGGGGGGGGGGGGGGGGGGGCCTAGCCTAGCAGTTCGCAAAATGACATGGCCTAATTCTGCTAACAGCTTCTCTAACTGAACCTTGATACTCTCGGGCCCAACGTTGGGCGCCAAAATGTAACGGATTTTCCGGACTCCACACACTTCTCGGCCCGTGCTTCGACAACCTCACCGGATGTCCGCTGACCCGCCGGGGAGGGTGGGGGGCACCAGGCTCCGTGCGACCTTTTACCATAGGCTGACTTGAATTTTGTCCACCCTGTACGATGGTAGGACACCTCGATGGTAGGACACCCGGTGCGTTAAGGCACCACCGAGGCGGTCCAGCCAGCTCGGCTTATCGGCGAAGATGGTAGAGGGGCACGATCGGAAGCCGAGTGCCAAGGGTGCTCCCTTAAGGCACGACGGTAACAGGGTTTTCGCGAAATAAATAGGACGCTCGGGTTCGTAGTTTAGTTGATAAGGTTTTATTTTCAACAAGGGCTACTTTCCTCTTACAACTGGCGTTTCACATTATATTAGGTCAAACGCATGACCCACGATGGATAAAGTAATGATAAGAGAGAAATTGCGCATCCACACTCTTGGGTGCTAAGCTAATGCCAGTCGCCTCCTTGTAGCACGTACGGCCGTGGCGCACGCCAATTACCACAAAGAGCGAGTAGGTACCCTCGGCGAGGGGGGATAATCCCGTAGATGGCTCAGTGATATCAGTCATTCGAGTAGGTAACCTAGCTGTTCACGAATACCGCGGTAGATTATCTAAATAACCTCGTAAGTAACTCAACCTCATGGCGATTATCGAGTAGGTAGCCGGACTAATCGACGAATACCGCGGATTTTCCTCAATAGATCGATAATGGGGTAGGTAGCCTAAACCATACCGAAAATCCCTTAACTGACATTAGTCACTGGGTAGGTAGCCTAACAAATGCGTGAATACCGCA
The DNA here is from genome assembly GCA_944452715.1 of Ophion slaviceki. NCBI lineage: Eukaryota > Metazoa > Arthropoda > Insecta > Hymenoptera > Ichneumonidae > Ophion > Ophion slaviceki. The sequence goes on along the minus strand of OX101785.1, from coordinate 51,784,305 downwards.
AATGTCCTCAATTAGATCTATAATGGGCTAGGTAGCCTAAACAATACCAGAAATAGCTCAGCTGACGTTAGTCACTGGGTAGGTAGACTAACAAATGCGTGAATTCCGCGGATATCCTCAATTAGATCAACAATGGGGTAGGTAGCGTAAACAATACCGGAAATACCACAGCTGACGTTAGTCACTGGGTAGGTAGTCTAACAAATGGGTGAATACCGCGGAAGTCCCCAATAAGAGCGATAATTGGGTAGGTAGCCTAAACAATACTGGAAACACCTCAGCTGACGTTAGTCACTGGGTAGGTAGCCTAACAAATGCGTGAATACCGTGAATGTCCCCAATTAGATCGATAATGGGGTAGGAAGTTGAAACAGTACCGGAAACACCTCAGCTGAGGGTAGTCACTAGGTGGGTAGCCTAACAAATGCGTGAATACCGCGGATGTCCCCAATAAGATCGATAATGGGGTCAGTAGCCTAAACAATACCGGAAATACCACAGCTGATGCTGGCCACTGGATAGGTAGCTCAACAAATGCGTGAATACCGCGGATGTCCCCAATCAGATCGATAATTGGGTAGGTAACCTAAACACGGTAGAAGATACCGCAGGTCAGCACATTTATTCCGGTAATTGTGTAGGTAGCGTCCATAACATAATTAAATACCGCAGGCGAGCACAATTATTTCGGTAATTGTATAGTTCGCTTCACTAACATAAATAAATACCGCAGGTAAGGACAATTATTCCGGTAATTGTGTAGGTAGCCTCAACAACATAGTTAAACACCGTAGGTAACTCGAATGATTCGATTATTGCTAAGTAACCGGGTGACTTTCTGTACACCCGGTATATAGATCCGAAGTCGCCAAGGTGGCCGTGCGACTCCCAGGACACTCGGTATATCGTCGCGTATTCGCCACGTAACGATTCCTTATTTGTTGAACCAAGTCTTCACGTCGAATTTCGGGCGAGTACAATTTTCTGGTGTCCCCGACTTTGAGGAACGTAAACAACGGTCGGAGAACAATGGAAACGCCACCGTGCGCTCGAACGTAAACAAACGCGAGAGACTGTGATCGGGCGCGGAGAGAGGAGAGAGAAAGACCCTGAGCGCACAACAAGAGGCATGCAATTTTCGTCGGCAAAGTAATATTTCGGCTTAGTATAATAATAATAATAATAACCCGCGGACAAAGGAATCAATCGCCGAACAATAATGCTACCGCTAACTTTTCCGCAGGGATCGAGCTGCGAATTTCGCCAAAATATTCGCGTACAAATCATATGTTTTACTCAAGGTATCACTTGTATTTTCTTAAACGCGGGACTGACCCACAAGAAACGGAACGAATGAATTACTTATTTAATAGTATGAGCCCCGATTCTAAAAAAATTATTTGACACTCGACTCTCCCGGGAGATCCGGCCGCGGGTGCAAGAAGGCCATCTTCCCACCATTTTCCTGGGAATTTCTTCAAAGTGCAATCGCGCCTAATGGCATAAAACAGAACAAAATTGTCGGGGCTCCTACCTGGACTGAGAGAGAAAGATGGGACGAGATCGAGCTCACCGCTGGAGTTGTCACCGCCAAGATCCGCTGCCTCTCGAGGTGATCTCGCGTCCAGTCACACAATGATTTCCTTCCTCTACTAACGACTTGACGTGGGGACTCCAGATTCGGAACTCCTACGTGGTCGCGCTTTCGCGGTGCCAGGAAGACTATACTAAAGGAGTCCCAACTATGTACTACAGGTCTGAACCAACCGGCCGAGACTCAGCGGGTATTCTGATCGCAACGAACCTAGTGGCGACCAGTGAACTACCAACGTCTCTTCAATAAGCTACCTGCCCTTTCCTCTGGAGTTTCCAGACCTGTATGCTGGCGGCTGGCATCTTTCAGAATTTTTGCTACGCAAAATATCCTCTGTTTGTAGTGTCCTACTCTGCCACTCGCAGCGCTATTTGTTCTCGAACAATCCTGAGGCGCGCGCAGGGGCTATTATACAGGGTGAGGCACATAAAGTGGTACAGAGCAATAGCACTCAAACTATTGATCATATCTAAATATGTTTCAGACAAAAGTTTCAGTGTTCGAGAAGGCCGTCATACTGGATCAGCCTATTTTTTTATCGGTGGAGGCGCTGAAGCTATGTCAAGGTCAACGCCACTTTTTTTAATGGAATGGTACATTTTTTCTTCAACCATCTTGTGGAGCACCTCAAGCCGCATTAAAAACATTAGGGGGTCAAAGTCGTTCAAGGTCATTGAAGATCACCTATTAAAATGAAATACAAAACGAAATATCTCGGATCACTACTAAATATTTGGTTATAATCCGAGATATATAGATTTGTATCATCGATACTGACCTTGAATGACCTTGAACGACTTTGACCCCCTAATGTTTTTTATGCGGCTTGGAGTGCTCCACAAGATGGTTGAAGAAAAAATGTACCATTCCATTTAGAAAAAGTGGAGTTGACCTTAACGTAGGTTCAGCGCGTCCACCGATAAAAAAAATAGGCTGGTCCAGTATGACGGCCTTCTCGAACACTGAAACTTTTGTCTGAAACATTTTTGGATATGATCAATAGTTTGAGTGCTATTGCTCTGTAACACTTTATGTATCTCACCCTGTATACACACACACGCACACATATAATTCGACGACTTTCCATTGCTTCGAATGCGAGGATCGGCTAGTACGGTGAAAAATGCACCTTTTCAGGTTTACGCGAGTACCCTGAGGTACAACCGTGCACAACACACGGCATTAGCGCACGAGTATAAGTAATTTCGGTAATTTCATCAATTCCGCACCGCGACTTAAGGGGCCAGTCCACTTTGAAAATTTCAAAAAATCGAAAGCAAGCAAGACTTGAAAAAATCGACGATGATGAGCAATCAGAAGGTATTTTGTACGGTGCAGGAATTGCTGAGTTTAGGTAATTGAGTTTAGGTAAGAGTTTTTCATAGTATAAACTTCAAACGCGTTTTTCTCGAAACAACGTTTTCAAAATCTTAGCTCCATCGTATCTCTAAAACTAATAAACCGATTCTATTGAAATTTGAACCACATATTGTAAACATGATTCCCAACAAGATGACCCTCGATGTTTTTAAAATTTGGATTTTTCCTCTTTTTTGCGAAAAACTGTGAAAAAACGCGTTTTTAAAAACTTTTTTCGTTTTTCACCTGCCATTTCTTTATTTTTTGATAAAACTTTATATCCAAGGGTCATTTTGTAGCTGGTATCATACTGAATCTAATGGACTTTGATTTTTTTTTTCAGACAAGCGTTACCGAGTTGTGATGGAGCTACCCAGCCCACCCATTTTTTAGGCGTTACGTTAAACTATAGTTTTTGTACTTAAAAATGAAGAATTTTTTTAAAAATGTATTTTAAGACTTTATTTATCAAGCCCAACAACTTTTATATTCATATCTTTTATAGAATCCTCAAAAAAAATCGCACAAATAGCCTTCTTTCGTGGCTCCAAAGTGGACTGGCCCCTTAAACTCTTAACGTCAAAATAGTCGTATTCGGCGTCTGGGTGGTTAAGTACGCCGTGCGGGCCTTGCGCCTGCGCAATAAGAATATTGTCAGTGACCTACTAACGCCAAGGGGAGAGGTAGAACTAAAAAGCGGTCAAAAAGCGTAGCATTTTTATATACGGTAAGGGATAGGACGTGCCAGCCCCCTGCCTGTATGTAAGACCGTGGATTGGATTCCTTCCCTATGGTCTCCTTGGTTTTTGCGTGAGAGTGTAGTCTTCTGGAATCTAGGCTCCTTGCCAGAAACGCTAAAACGACGATAGCCAGGTAGCCGCGTAGCGGTGACATGGTGAACTAGTGTCACGGCCACAGCTTGGGCGGTACTGTCGCAATTCGCCTTATCAATGGCATATGCGATTAATCGATCGAATTTGCAGCCTCCAGTATTTCGGGGACTTCCCGGCTTCGGAGCTGTGCGTTTTCTGCGAATTAGATGCGGCGCGTCGTCCAGTTCACTGGCTCACACGGACACGCTGCAGTTCTTCCGACGATCTTTTAGAATATTTTAAACTTTGTCACACCGACATGCGGGCGAAAATCTTTATCGTCACCGCGTATCCCAACGAGACTTATTAAGCGGCTTCGTTTGCGGGTGCAAAAATGCCGTAAAAAAACTCCGCGGAAACCGATAGTCACGCGGAAGCAGAAAATCGCGGTGAGCACGGACGGCATCAGGAAAATATAGGAGAACAATGACGAGATGTCAATAAGGGTTGACCTTGACAAAGAAATATTTTTTAGGCCGCAAATATCGCAGATTTCTCGCATTGTGTCGATTCCTCAACGGAAACTGTCAACCTTGCGGAAGAATATCTCGAAAATCCCGTTCAACCCGAGATCGATAAGATCCAATACAGGTAGGGTAAATTTTTTTTGCCCGTCAGCAAATTACTTGTGTTCTCTCTTCGCACTAATGGCGGCGGGGTTATCTTGCTCAACTAAATAGACGAAAAAGAAGTATCTCTCTTTCCTCGTAGCAAGCACGCTGAACGATTTTTTTTTTTACCAATACAATGTCGATGCTTGTTGAATCACGTAGTTAAGGTAGGCTTGTAGAAAGGATAAAGGTTTTTTACATACGGTTTTTCTATCGATCTGGCCCGGCCCATTACTTGGATGGGTGACCATTCGCCCGAGCATTGGTTTGTACACTGAATTCTGGGCGTGACACAGTTGTAACAAGCTTTCAATGGTAATGCAACGTAACTAGGTAGAATGGCGCCGCCGGTATAGGCATGGGTTTTCTGCAGCTCTCCTGTCCCAACATGCAAGTACGCTACAATAGAGCATTAGGAAGACAGGCTGAGGCTGGTACTCTGGGATCTGACAAACTGGAAATAGTGAAGGGACAAGTGTTAAGGATAAAAGTAGAAGCAACAAGCTCACGAAAGCCTGCAGGGGTGTAAAAAGAAAAATGAAGGCTTTTTTCTTGTTTGAAGCGATACATGATACAACAAAGTTTTTTTGCAACTCTGTTTTCCCTGTAATTTGTTTGTAACAAAGCAAGATCATACACTTTGCTTGATCGGAATGAATAATATCTTTTTATCTTTTTCCAAACATTCTTCTGTTTCCTTCAGACTAATAAAACTCCGCAATGGACTCATAGCTGTACTGATGTCGACTGATAATCATTTGCCGCAAAACGAAGCGTCAATAAACGATAATGGCAGAGACGAAAAAGGTAAATAATTTGTGGACAACAGGGTTTTTTTCTAGCTGATTGAATCATCACTTGATTCACAAAACACAAAGGCTCTTCATTAAGTTTCAGACGAACCCTCTGGAGCAGATGATGTCCGGGAGCCAAGGATCGTTGAGTATTGGGATCAAATCGCAAAGGATAGCGGGAAGGTGACGTTTGCTTAGGTATTCAAAAAATGCAAAACGGTAACAACACGATTGAATAATCATTTCAGAGCCTCTCGTATGCGACTTGCACTCTGTGCTTGAACGTTGGGATCTTCAGCGATCTTCCTGATATTTCTGGTATCGCGCGTATATTGAGTAGGGTCCTCCTCTGTTCGTCCATGAAATATCCTCGGGTACTATTTTTTTTTGTTGTGTAACACTTCAGAACCCCAAAGAGACTCATCAGCTTATGCACGTCTCTTGACATTGACTAGATGTAAATCAGGAACTTACATATCGTTTCTGCATTGCTTTATTAATTTTATTATTTTCCGTACTTAAATCCTTAGAACAAGGAAAAAATGAGTTTTTCAAATTTACAATGTCACTTTTCTTGCAAATCGCTTCGGAATTGTACGAAACTATCAATGAGAATCGGTTTAAATGCGTTTATTAAACGCGGATTGGAGAAGCGTAAATCAGAATTCTTCGCTGCTCCTGCAGTGGTTCATTTTATTTATCTTAACCCTTCGAGTGCACTGCTCCGCCGCCAACCTATAAGTGCACATTGGGTCAGCCTGACCCAAGGCGTTTTTCAAATCGTTGTATTCCGGTAAATGTGCATTTTTGTTTTTTTTTTTGTAGAGACGTTTTTTGTGGTAAATTATCCATATTTTATGGCCCTAAATTTATTTTTTGACGAAAACGAAAATCAAATGCCATAACATTCGTTCAAAGTGGGCCACACGTTGAAAAATACGTATTTACACGAAAAAATCAGTGGGTCAAAACGACCCAGTGTGCACTCTAAGGGTTAATATTTCATTATTGAAGTTCTCGAATACAAATTTTATTCATTTATTTCTTGTACTCAATTTAAAAAAAAGCTCGCCACCAATTATCGAATATTGAATCTGCAAATTCGTGTATATTTTTTTTACGAACCTGAACGAATGGCCCCGATGCAGACGCTCATAATTTATTTACACTGCCGTATGCCAAACTATTACGCTCAAATAAAACAGCCTCTAAAAAGAAAGAAGAAACATCTTGGCAAAAATGGTAGCAATTCGCTTTCGATTTTGCAGGTGAAAAGTTTCGCCAATTTTTGACGAAACACGAAGGTTGTTGGTTTAAGTGGCCCGATCATTGCGAGTTGACGTCTTTTTCCTTCAACCTGTCAACGATGCATTTGCCCGACGCATTGGACCGCTTCGCCGACTGTTTCGTGAATCCAATATTGAGACGTGATTCCATAATAGCGGAGCGGGATATCATAAAAGAGTAAATATCCTTCGTGCACTGCCTAAATTGTATCAACCTCATGATATTTCTACTTCATTTGTAGTGCACACCACTATTTGTATTTGAAGTTTGTAGTACGCAATTGGCTCTGCAGAGTATAGGGTGGAGGCAATGAAATTAAACGCAGCGCCTACAGTGGACAAAAATGGTGATAAACTCGGCCACACAAATCTGTATGAACGTGGTACGAGATTTTTGCAATTAAATTCAAAATATTGTTTTATTAAAAATGCGTCACGGCAGTTGCTGTGAATAAAGTGCAAAAATACCGGAAGGAATAGTAAATGCAATTTTTATCGATTCCCTATGGCAAATTGGAAGTTAGAAGAACACAACAAATGGGTAGCTGCAGGTGGAAGAAAAATAGGTTTGCCTTATGACACGAGCTTGAATTATCAAACTTGGGTCATGTTTTGTCCTGAGCTCTTCTACGTCCCTGACGTGTTCAGCAGATACCAACAATTTTCCCTTAGATTGAGTTTGAGGTTGGGAATCAATATTGTGAGTTATACTCTCGGAGCCGTTATTTAAAATTATACTAATTTCAGTCTGAAAGCAAAGTCTTATTTAATATACTATACAGTGGTGCAGCAACAATATACGTTTGTTAACTTTTAATGAAAGCAATTATGTACCTCCATTTTTCTCGTGTTGTAACAAAATTACAAGTACACAATAATATACATTTTAAGGAAACTTCACTTACCTTTTTCACTTCACTAAAAGAACACACTTCTTGCCGTCTTTGGCCAGACAAATCGATTTAATGCAAACAAATGAAATTAAATTACGGCGCATTTCTAATTTTTATAATTTATCAAAATACAATCACAACCACAGAGCCTTTGACAGCGTCGAAAAAACGAATGATATTTCATAAACAATAATGGTTTTCTCATTTTTCGGGCAATGGAACAGAGAATATCGACGAAACCGTAACATGATGACCTCGCGGGATCAGAAAGATCGTCTGTTCAACGCTTTGTCATCAGGCATCAAATGCCGGCAGTGCGGACGGTTGGCACGACGAATCGAAGTTATTTCACATAACGAAAGATGCTCTTTTAACGGAAGTAAACAAATTTATGAAGCGCCATTACAGCGCGAATCGGATGACAGTGGCGATACAGGTAATGAGAAAGAGAGAGAGAGAGAGAGAGAGAGAGAGAGAGAGAGAGAGAGAGAGAGAGAGAGAGAGCGGTAGAACGATTGAGCGGGAAGATCGGCAGAAAAATGAAGTGCACAAGATATATTGTAAAGACGAAACCATTTAAAGGTAACCCTACTGTGACAACCGGAAAATTAGGGTTATTAAAAAAATAATATTTTAAGTAACAAGATGATTGAAAAATCATCAAACGATCCACGGATAACTGAAACCAAGTGTACACGTGTCTTCTTTAAGGGTTAACATCACTGTAGAATTTCGAAAAAATGATTTTTTTTTAATTGGCCTAAGAGATGCTTTAAACCATCTAAAATGAGGAGAAAAAGTTTTCTACCTTTACAATAAAGGTTCGCAAGCCCGTGTGCGTGACGTCGAACGTTTTTTTCGGAATACAATTTTTCAAAACGGCATGCAGCATAAGTCCAACAATTTTCATTCTTTTCATTCCAAATTTTAAGCACATCTTTAAAATAACATTTCGAAGAGAAATTCGTACGGGATTTCCCATGGGTTAATTATAACATTATTTATTTACAAATGATTGTCCTTTTTTCTGTCGAAAATTGAGTTTTTAAATGCTTGCCAATTACATAAAAATTCATATTTTCGAAATCCCCTGCGTATTTCTCGAGCTATACTCATGTAAATTAATAGAAATATTTGTGTTTTTCCAAATTCAAATTTGCGTCAGGTATACTGCGTGCTCAAATTCAACATGCCTCGCGAGAATGGCTGCGCGTATCAGCGAATATCAGTTTCTAGAATTATCATTATTATATCATTATTATATCATTTTCTATAATTTGTGAAAATAAGTTTTTTTGTTTACTTGAAGATATGACTAATAACATCACTTAATTTTACACGTTTACAGTGGTGTAAGCCCTTAATGAAAATGATCTACGCTATATTGCGTCATATTTTACTCTTGTTTCTTAAAAAAGCTAGTTCATTTGGTTTGTTTTTGGTTTCGCGCTTTACGCAAGCGACCGTGTCTGGTCGCACATGCGAGGCGCTTTAAAGACGCACGGTTAATCCGCTCCACGGGTGACCCGACCGCGCTTAATCGGAGTTTTACTGTATGTACATTAAGAAAGTTGAGTAGAAAATTTCATTTTTCAATATTGATAATTTTTAAAGTTATAAACAATCTCGTGAACGATGTTTGAACGTGGGGGCTCAACGCACAGTGGGACGAAACCCCGAAATCGCGGCCATAAATCGGGAACGCATTCAACTCGGGTGCAAGTCTGTACTTGGGGGTTTTTGGGGTCGCTGATTACGAATCCGAAGTAAAAAATCTGAAAAACAAAATGGCGGATCTGAAACGAAAAGTTTCTTTATAAACGCATTCAATTCGGATGAAAGTCTGTACTCGTGGGTTTTGAAATCGCTGATTACGAATCCTAAGTAAAAAATCTCAAAAACAAAAGGGCAGATCAAAAACGGCGACAAGTTTCTTTAAAAACGCATTCAATTCGGGTGAAAGTCTGAACTCGGGGATATTTGGGGTCGCTGATTACGAATCCGAAGTAAAAAATCTCAAAAACGAAATGGCGGATAAAAAACGGCGACGAGTTTCTTCAAAAACGTATTCAATTCGGGTGAAGGTCTGTACTCGGAGGTATTTGGGGGGGCTGATTACGAATCTGAAGTCAATAATTTCAAAACCAAAATGACGGTTCAAAAGCGATGTACGTATGTGGTAGAATGATGTCAGATTCCTTAGGTATTAGGTATGGACGGGTTCGCGAGGATATTGATTACGCATATGAGGTTTTTATTTGTTCAGAAAATGGCCAAAAATTTATTCGGAAATACTTGACGAAAATTAATACATACAAAAGAAAAAATATGATTAGCAAACAATTTCCTCGTCAGATTCCCCGTCTTCGAATTCAGAATCAGTTTCTGCTGTAGATTGACTTGTTATTGAAGGTGGGAGTAACAATTCTACAGGTTCCGCAGATAAACTACGCAGTTTTTTTCTGTGGCAACTTACGGATACTGGAAATGTACGGATCAGATGTTACCATGAGACGATTCTAAACATCTTCCATTGTTTTGGATCTCGAACACTTTCGTGATAAGTTTTCTCGGATACTTTTGGTGTCCTTGTTCCGAGCTTCTTGAGCATCTTCGAATAGTTGGCCGATTGGTAATGATGCATGAGCTATTATTTGTGGACCATGGATGAGAAGTTTGTGCGTCGAGCTAGGCATATAATACCACGGGTAAAGTTTGACAAACAGTCGTGGAGTTTCTATCGCATATTCTTGAAATTTGTCGGGATTAATCGTATGGCCACTCGAAATAGCCTGCAGAATAGCGTAAAAGCGTATGACTATTTTTTCGTTGATTCCCGTTATCGTAGCAGACACACTCGAATTTTTGAAAAAGCGTCGAGCTGTGTTGCCATCATTAGTGCTGCCGAATTCAGACTTCGGAAAATCGACTATTAGTCCGACGTTTGCGTACGAAAACTCTTTTGAACAACCCTCTTGCTCTATTGTACAATTCGCTTTTCTTCCTCAGTACGTACTTGCCACTTTTTTATTTTCCGTTTGTAGGACAAATGTAAACTGCATTCGAAAAAGCGTATCCACCCATGCAATGTAGATAGTCCGAACTTGAAATTCTCTTCGTTGACTTTTCTTTGAAGAAGCGCATCGATGTTATTAAGATCTTTGGATGTAGCTCCACATCAGTAGCAACGTTGAGCAGAACTCGTTGATGTCAATGCGTTACAAACTTTCCCATCGATCGTTGTTAGTTTCATTTTAAATTCAACTAAGATTTCGTTCTGATTTAGAATTGTTTCGTAAGCAACAAATGCCTTTATCTGGTCATTGATGTAACGTTCTTCGTCGACTGTCGATTCCGTGTTTTCGTACAGAAACTGTAATCTTAGTGGTCTATACCAGGTGTGTAAGTATGAAACCGGAATTTTTGTAGAGAAAAAACACGTTTATTGTAATGATATGATACAAATAACTGGAGATGGCTTCTCGGGTCACCTTTAACTGATCCGCCAGTTGTTGTTGTGTTTGAGCTTCGTCTTCGTCCAACAAGGCTTGCAGGTCAGCGTCTTCAAACTTTTTCGGTGGTCTTCCACGTTCTTCGTTCCTCACGTCAAAATCGCCACTTTTGAACCGTTTGAACCACTCGAAACACTGTTTTACCGAGAGCATGCTCACCAAACGCCTCCACAAGCATTCGATGCGATTTGGCTGCGGTTTTCTTCAGATGAAAACAGAAAAGTAGTGCTGTCGGTGTAGCGTTGGCACCATTGTAAACGCGCATGCGTGATATGCATTTCAGTGTGACTACGCGCCGTCAACGGTTGTTCGTCGTGGAGGTTGGGTTTTCATCCTCTCTCCCGCAGACGCGTTCGCCATGTTTCCGTGTGTCTCGCGCTTGGACAAATAACGTGCTGATTAATAAAGACAATCAGATGAGTGAGAGTCAAGCGTGCATTCATTTTATTAAATCCAGTATATGGGCAAATATACTACAGTGGCGACGAGGATAGTGGCAAGCAGCAGCGATATAGGATCGCAGAGATACGGGTAGATTCGATCTCGCGGATCAAAGCGTGGTCAAAGCAAGATGTCCGGCGAAGAGGAAAGGAAAAGATTCGCGAGGGAGTTAAAGGAACTCGAAAAAGCTCGGGCTGAAGTGGCCGAGAAGAATCTACAGCTGGCTGAGCAACGGAAACAGTTGGCGATCGACCAACAAAATTTGGTGGCGCAAACAGCTCAACTTCGCGAACGGGAATCGCAAGCCGGTGCGACACGTGCAACTCAAGGGCAGGTGTCTCACATTGTTACATCGAGAATCGGCGAACTAAAGGAGTTCTGCGCAGAAGAGGATTGGACCTTGTGGTGTGAGAGATTAGAACAATATTTTTTCGCGAACGATATCCAAGAAAATAAGAAAGTTTCGCTTCTCATTACCCTGCTCGGAAGTGAGAGTTACGCTCTCCTCCGTAATCTGTGCATGCCGGTGAGACCGTCAGAGAAAACGTTCGTTGAGTTAATTGGCATAATGTCAGAGCATCTCAAGCCCAAACCGAATGTGATGTCGGAGCGTTTTAAGTTTAAGAGCGCCACCCAAAAAGAGGACGAGGACATAAAGTCTTATTGGGCTAACCTAAAAAGACTCTCGACGCATTGCGAGTTCGACGACGCGCTGGGCTACCATCTCCGAGACCAGTTCGTGTGGGGTCTTCGCAGTTCATCAATCCAGAAACGTTTGCTAGGGGAAAGTTCCCTGTCACACGCGCGAGCCGTGGAGTTGGCTCTTGCGCTCGAGTCGGCATCCAGAGACGCGGCTCAGATAGGAGCTTCGCACAGGGGCACCGCAGAGCAAGTAAACTACGTGGGATCGAAGAAGACATCGCAGTCATCGAGGACGACTGGAGCCAGCGACAAAAGGGTTCGTTGCTATTGCTGCGGAGGAGCAAACCACCGGTCGAACGTCTGTAAATATAAACTTTACAATTGCAATGTGTGTAAGAAACAGGGTCATTTGGCTAAAGTTTGCAAAGAAAGCAAAGGGGAGCCTAGTACAGAGACTCAGCCGACTAAAAACAAAAGGCATAATAATCATAATAACGGGAGACAAAACTATATTACCGAAAGTGAAACGGTCTCAGACGATTTTGACAATCTTTTTCATTTGCAAATGGAAGAAAGTAACGTAAACGTGGTTGCGAGCGAGGGATTTTTTCGTATCGAGCCGATTAAAGTAAAGTTAAAAATTCTAAACGAGGAAATTGAATTCGACGTGGACACAGGGTCCGATATTGCGGCTATCTCAGAGAAATTCTTGCGAAAGCGAACGGAATGGAGTGAATTGGAAACGAAAAAAACGAATCGAAGGTTTAAATCGCATCCGGGTCATATTATCGTTCCTGTGGGATATTTTGAGGTCAAGGTCGCGTTCAAGGGCATTGAAAAGGTATTGGAATTGTTCGTGTTGCCGGGTGATGGCCCGCCACTCTTGGGTAGAACGTGGATTCGTGCACTCGAAGTTCCGGTATCGGAGTTGTTGAAAGAAAACAATAAAGAGGGCGTCGATTGGCTCAATAATAATAGAGAGGGTGATATCGATGCGATTATCAAGGAATTCGATTCGGTTTTTTCGGAAAAATTGGGTAAATATTCGAAACAGTTGAAATTGTATTTGAAAGAGAACGCTAAGCCGGTGTTTTGTAAGCCGCGACCGATTCCGTATGCGATGCGAGGAAAAGTAGAGGTCGAACTGAACCGTCTTGTTGAGAACAAGATACTCGAGCCGGTCGAAAGTAGCGAATGGGCTACACCAATAGTTCCGGTTCTCAAGCGCAACGGCGATATCAGGATATGCGGGGACTATAAGATCACGCTTAACCCTCACATCAAGATCGATCGTTATCCGATTCCGCGGGTACAAGACCTGTTAGCTACGTTGAATGGGGGTAAAATCTTTTCAAAAATTGACCTTTCTCAAGCGTACCAGCAAGTGGAGTTGGATGACGCGTCGAAATTGCTAGTCACGATCTCTACGCACAAGGGTTTATTTATGTATAACAGACTTTGTTTTGGCGTAGCTTCGGCTCCGGGGTTGTTCCAGAGGGAGATGGAGCAGGTGCTGAATGGATTGGAGGGGGTCATCTGTTTTTTTTGACGATATCTTGATTTCGGGTCAATCGCGGGAGTTGCACAACGACAGGCTTCGAGCGGTTTTGAATAGGCTGAAAAATTCCGGACTTACCGTGAGGAAAGAAAAGTGTGAGTTCGGGAAGAATCGTATAGAGTTTCGGGGATATGTGGTAGACAGCCAGGGGACTCACGTCTCACCGGAGAAGACGAAAGCGATTAGTGACGCACCAGGGCCGACGAACCTGACTCAGTTGAGGGCTTTTCTCGGCATGATAAATTATTATGCGCGATTTATTAGGAATTACTCGAAGGTTGTCGGTCCTTTATACCAATTGTTACAGAAAAACGTTAAATGGAACTGGGACGCGGAGTGCGGGGAGGCGTTCAGGTCAGCCAAGCAGAGCCTCATTAAATCGGAGGTTTTGGCTCATTTTGATCTTAAATTACCAATCAAAATGGCTTGTGATGCGTCACCATTTGGCCTGGGGGCGGTATTATCGCACGTTTTTCCGGATGGATCCGAGCGACCGATCGCTTTTGCGTCCAGGACGTTGTCGAAAGCTGAAAAGGGCTATTCGCAGTTGGACAAGGAAGCGTTAGGTCTAACCTTTGGGGTCAGAAAGTTCCATCAGTACGTTTATGGCCGTCGTTTTGTTTTGGAAACGGATCACAAGCCATTGGTATATATTTTTGGACCCAAACAGGGGTTGCCGCAGATGTCTGCGAGCAGAGTGCAACGGTGGGCGGTTTTGCTGTCCGCATACGATTTCGAAATTAAGCACATTAAGGGTACCGACAACACTCGAGCGGATGGACTGTCTAGGGTACCTTTGACTGTCAATGAACCGAACGAATCAATGGAGAGGGAGTATTCCTATTTAAATTTCGTTTCTGACGGGGTTAAATCTATTGACGCTGCCATTGTTGCAGAAGAAACTGCGGCCGACGATCAGCTGAGTCAGGTCCGTCATTTTGTAATGAACGGGTGGCCGCAACAAGAGAGCGAATTTTTAAAATCGTTTAAAAGTAGATCGAGAGAGTTGACGATAGAGGGGGGATGTCTCATGTGGGGTCACAGAGTTGTGATACCGTCGAAACTAAGAGCGACCCTTCTGGAAGAATTACACAACGCACACATGGGTGTGGTTAAAATGAAGGCCATGGCAAGGTCATACGTGTGGTGGCCGGGAATTGATAACGATATCGAGAAAATCGAAAAGTCATGTGAGCTTTGTCTGGGGTCCGCGGATAATCCACCTAGAGCAGTATTACACCCGTGGAAATGGCCGGAGGGGCCAAATCACCGTTTACACGCGGATTTCTTAGGGCCGTTAGAGGGGAAAATGTACCTAATAATCATTGACGCGTTTTCTAAATGGGTGGATGTCAAAGAGATGAAGGACATCACGTCCGAGTCCACCATCCAAGCGTTCCGAGAATATCTTTGTACATGGGGTATTCCGCTGACCTTAGTCACCGATAATGGCCCGAGTTTTTGCTCGAAGGAATTTTGTAATTTTCTGGAAACGTATAAAATAACGCACATTCGAACTGCGCCGTATCATCCCGCGTCGAATGGCGCCGCCGAAAATGCTGTGCGCAGTTTTAAGAATAAATTTAAGGTTTTACGTAAAGCGGGGAGCACGAGACACGAAGCGCTCTGTAAATATATGTTCCATTGTAGAGCGACTCCGCACTGTACGACAAATTGCAGCCCTGCGGAACTGCAGATAGGACGGAAGTTTCGAACAAAATTGAATTTATTGTATCCAACGGTGCAATCCGACGTGTCTCAGAGACAAGAAAAACAAATCGAATCTTTCCGTGGGAACCGTACATCGACGTTGGCGGTAAATCAAAATGTAATGGCCAAAGATTACTCTAATAATTCGTGGCGTAAGTCAGAGATAGTTCAGCGTTTATCGCCAGTAACGTACCAATTGCGGGTCGACGATGGTCGTATTTGGAAGCGTCATATTGACCAATTAAAACCGTACGAAGTAAATAAGCCGTGTGTGATAAATACGCCAACTATGTCAAGTGTGCCGAATGTGTCAAATGAATCAGCGATATCGTGTGAACCCTCTAAGGGTGTGGACGAAATTGTATGTGACGCGCCGATTATATCTAGTCATGCCGCATCGAAGAAAGCGTGTGCGACGCCAGTTCAAACTGCAGTACCTATACGCCGTTCTAGTAGAGCATCTAAGCCCGTCGTTAGGTTAAACTTGTAACCCGCTAAGCGGTGGAATCAAAAGCTGTGATAACAGAGTAATATTATGATTACCATGTGATGTGTTGTAATTGTTAAACGAATGGGTTATGAGTCGGCCGCGTGGATAGCTTTTAAATTAAGCGCGGAGGAATTGTAGCGTTGGCACCATTGTAAACGCGCATGCGTGATATGCATTTCAGTGTGACTACGCGCCGTCAACGGTTGTTCGTCGTGGAGGTTGGGTTTTCATCCTCTCTCCCGCAGACGCGTTCGCCATGTTTCCGTGTGTCTCGCGCTTGGACAAATAACGTGCTGATTAATAAAGACAATCAGATGAGTGAGAGTCAAGCGTGCATTCATTTTATTAAATCCGGTATATGGGCAAATATACTACAGTCGGCAAATCGTGATTTGTTGGCACAAAACTCGACATGTTTATCTCTAATAAACTAATGCTACTGAATGAAACTCGTGTTATTGTGAGTTGGAAATCTTTGTCGGATATCAATACAATAACAAGACACCGCTGACGTGATGTGTCGGTAACTGCATCGACATCTAGCGCCACCTATGGGCAAATTCCGGTTTCATACTTACACACCTGGTAGAATCGAGGAGGCGAAGGCCTAGGGTTCTTCCAAATCACAATTTCGGCATTCGATTTACAATCGACAGCCACGAGTTGTAATGGCACAACTGAAGTGAAGAACAACACTTGAATCCGAAAGGCTGTCGCCTTCAAACTTCTGCTTATATGCACTTTGTCCAGAGCTTCCATCGCAGCTCCACATGCAGATAAGGGACTTTTTAACATTTTCGTCAGCGATACTCGAAATAACTTCACGTTGAAGTAATACAATACTCTGAATTGTATGGTCCAGTAAAGCCTGTAAATGAACTTCTGCTTTGCTTTCTGTAATAGTAATAGTCGGACGGGGTGGATAACAGTTTTTTGCTTCTGCTACTTTAGAGTAAGGAGGAACCATGCGGCAATGCTGTCCAATACTCAGCGATCCCAGTGCTTGGTAGTCGCTCTTCGACAATTTACAGTCCACCAAATAGGAAAGTGCAGCATCTGCAGATAATGTAACTTCGGGTTTTGTTTCCAAAGTTTTCGGTACTTCAAAGCTCTCGTTGGACTCATCTGCGTTGCATTCTTCACGACTTCCGCAGCATCCAGTAGTCCTAAAGATCGAAGGCTCATTTGAGCAGCATATGCCAACTCGCTCGTAGTCAACGTTGCACAGACTTCTTCGGTTTTCCTCCGTTTCGATCTTTCACTTGATGACTCGAACTCCACGAAAGGGCGACCACGTGTAGCGGTCGCGATCAGTGCAGGTGTCTCCCGAGAAGGAGTAGATACAGGAAAGGGCACGTGCACATTGAGCCATTTCTCATATTTCGCGTCAAAATCATTGTCGTGCCTATTGACTGATTGCCACTTGGTTCTCATTTTGTAGAACAGGGTTGGAAAGAACTGCTTCACATCGTCCCGAATAAGGCACCGAACATCCACTCTTCCTGGAAATTTCCGCTGAAAGGTGTTCCAATATAAAGCGGCAAGTGTATACTTTAGATGCCCTTTCACCATAACGAAAACCTCCTTCCGTGTATACAGTAAAACGTCGTCGGCACTAGACCCTGTAACAAAGCCACAGGAAATATAAAACTGATTTGCATATGAAAACTTGAAGTATTGAACACAAACTATAATGAATTAATTACCATCGAATTCATTTTTTTTTAATTGGTTTTGTACCAGCCGTACAGCGTCTTCCCCTTTTTACGAGCCTCAATCCGCCTCGACTACGTTCTACCTCGGATTCCGCATCCCCCTCTACCTCCCGTTCCACTACCCGTATATCCCCTCCACAACTGTCCCCTACCTCTCATTCCACCCCCCCCCCCCCCCTCCACCTTGCGGCCGCAGCCGACTTCCCCCTCTGAATCGTATTCACCATGCCATATCTGCCATGGGCATAGGGAAACTGCGGAAAACCTATACCAATACAGCCAGTCCCAAGTTCGCCTCCCAGTCACGGAACTAGTCGTCTTTCGCCGAGAAATGTCGAAGAATAACATTTCACGACGAAAGTGACGCGACGGGGATTCGAACCCGGGACCTTCCGATCCGCTCGCCAGCACACTAACCATTAGACCAACGCACCGGGTCCATCAAACTCATTCAATAAACTAATTTTCTTCTTAAAATACATAAAGTTCATATATAAATATTTAATATATTATAAATGAATAAAATAAAAAATAAATTTTAATTCAATCAAATTATGAATAACATTTATGATACACAATATGAATCTAAAACAACTAGTACGTTGTTACGGCCATCCTATATACGCTAAGACCGGTATTAGTTTCCTATCGTATGTACTGAACATATGCCCGCGCGGGGTAGCGCGCTTCATACCCGTTCAAGCTATGTTCAAACAGCCAAAACTACATTTTTCGATAGCTGATAGACTGTCCAAAGTCCCCAACTTAGATAGTTGGTCGATAGTGGACGATAATATACTTTTTGCCTATTTGAAAGTAGAAGTCTCGAAAACCATATCGTTTTCGCAAGAGTACCGAACACGGCCGTATTTTAGGCCGATAAACATGACTTTTCAATTTAACTAATACAGATATATTTTCTACATACCTTCCGGAGTAGAATCCATTCTGGACAATTAAAATTGGTTGATTCACTATTGAGACATGGAGTTTTAAAAATTGGTGTTTTTGCTCAGTATTCTCGCGCGACATGCGTGCACTCTGCACGAAGGCTGACTTTGAACTAACGGAGCGAGCCACGTATAGAAGGGACGACCTTACCCGTCTAGGTTTGAATGCACCAATCATTTCTCTACCCAACCCACTGGTCAAAATTCCCCGAAATCAATTTTCACTTTTTCGATTTATGGCCGCGATTTCGGGGTTTCGTCCCACTGTGCAACGGTGCATTGGTTTTTGGCCATCCGGTTGATCGGGAAGAAAAAAGAACGAGTTTTTTTTTCTTAAATTGGACAATATTTGTTGACTTCACCGAGATTTTTTTAATCATGTTTCAATCTGTCGAAAAATTAATTTTTCCGATTTTTCGAGGAAAAATGACATCATTGTTGTTAATAACTAATTTAAAAAAATGATACGACGGAATACGTCCGTCAAGACTAAACTACTACGACACTCAATAAGTGTACCAAATTTCAAGTCAATCCGTTTATTAGATATCGAGAAATCGTGTACACCGTTTTAAAAATCATAGTTTCAAGAAAAACGCGTTTAAAATATTACTAGCGGTTCTGTCGTTGTAATCATAACTTAACCTTCAATCTGCTATTCCTGCACCGTATATTAGACCTTCCGCTTCAACTTGAGTTGTCTCAAGCGATGAACGAGTGTTTATAATTTTCGCTTAACTCCTTAATTCCGAGTAATCATCCAAACGCCATTCACGCATTTTTTAACAAGAAACTTCTAAGTGCCCGCATTTTAATCGTCTTCCTTTAAGGGATCATCACAGTGTAACCGGTTAAATACTATCTGATTATCGCGATTTTTTTATCGTTAAAATATGCTAATAAGTCTGATTTTTTAAATCAAATCAAAGCACTCATGAAGAACAGAAAATATATATATATTTTTTATTGGTTCGTTTCCAGCCGTGCAGGGCTTCCCCTTTTTACGAGCCCCAATCCGCCTCAAGTTCGTTCTTTACCTCCCACTCCACATCCATACCCCCTCTATCAACTATTCCACAACTCTCCCCTATCCCCCATTCCACCCCCCCCCCACCTTGCGGCCGCAGCCGACTTCCCCCTCTGTATCGTATTCACCATAACATATCTGCCATGGGCATAGGGAAACTGCGGAAAACCTATACCGATACAGCCAGTCACAAGTTCGGTTCCCAGTCACGGAACTAGTCGTCCTTCGCCGAAAAAATGTTGAAGAAAAACATCTCCCAATGAAAGTACGTGACTAGGTTTCGAACCCGCGACCTCCCGATCCGCTGGCCAGCACGCTAACCACTAGACCAATGCACCGGGGAATAGAAAATATATTTTTAAACGTTTATTCTCATTTATTTTTACATTTTTTAACGGTCGAAAATGTCTTTAAAAATACAAGAATCCTTACGGTGTACACGGTTGTGGTTGTAAATATTATCTGGAACAAAATTTGTTTAAAATTGACAAAATGGCGGCGGTTTTTAAAAACAGTATTCAATTGAGCCTACTTGCTTGACAGTTTTTCGTTAAAATAAAATATGAAGATTAAAAAAAAACTTCCACAGCAAGATACAGAATGGCGTGAAGAATGTTGTGTCAAAATTAGAGACGGATAGCTTGAAAACTTCCTTCGAGGGTGGACACCGTTTTGAAAAACGACATTTCGAGGAAAACGCGTCCGTCCGCGCCAGATCTCACGCAGCTAGTCGAATCTCTTTTTCTGAGCAATCGGAATCATTCGGATTTCACCCCAAAAATTGAACAACATGTTCATAAGCGGCTATACTATTGGATAATGAAACAAAAATATCGATTTGAAAAAAAATGTACACTGTGATAATCCCTTGAAGTTCTTGGAAAGTTCATCTTTGATTATATGTATCTACCCGAAAGAAAAGCGTTATCCCCCAAAATTGATCGATAAAACGGCGTGCGTCGCTCGATCCAAACATAAGAAACTTTTCGTTGGGGTCTCAATCAAAATGGTTTCTACAGGCTAGCCCGCCCCTTGACACTCTGGAAGAATACATCCACAACTACTTTGCAAGAATACCTAACAACGGGCTGCCGCCAGATGACCTGAGTTCCCACAGTTACCATCGATTCTTCAATATGCCAGCATTCAATATGTTGTACGAAATGAATCCAGTACCCGATGGCCTGAACACGGTAATTTTCACACATACACGCCCATATATGGATATACGCGAGACGGATACGAAACAGTGATTTTGCAGATCGAATTGAACTGGCCGATGCCACCAAATCATGGTCTCTACCGCAGCAAATCCCATTTGAACATCCACTGGTTGTTAAGAAACGAGGAGGAGGGCTCCTTCGTGTATTTCTTACGCAAACAGAATTGGTGCAGCAAAGTCGAGGCTTATGTTGGGAAACGCGATTTCGAGAGCAACACAATTTACAGCCTCTTTACTATATCCATCCACCTTACACCGGGTGGACATCGATACCAGAAGAAAATTATCGACGTTGTTTATTCGTACGTGAATTTCTTGAAACTCATATGTCCGAATAAACGAACGTACGATGAAGTTCGTCGTACCTCGGAAGGCGTGTTTAGGTATGTTATAAAGTAAATTGAGGTTTTGATCGAGTCTATACGCGGTTCGCTGCTATATACAAATGAATTGTCATACAAATGAATTGTCATACAAATGAATTGTCTGATATTTTGGAAACAGAACGGTCGAAATTTTGTTTTTTTATACCGCATCCGGATTAAAATGCTCTGGGATGCTGTGTTTTTTTAAGTAAAAATAAACATACACGTGTACTCGCAATATTACGAGCCTCAGGATTTGAAACAGTTGCTCTATAGCAATGTAAAAAGTTGCTGACTTCGATATCAAACATCTCGAGGTCGACACGGTAGCGTTTCTTGAAGTTTTTACAAAAAGTTAAACGCTACAGTTTCTTTCACGCGCTATACATTTTAACGAGTTACACCTAACTGGTGACCGGAAAGAAAATCAATTTTCGTGATTTTTTTCAGAGCAAACACGTGCGGGTTTTCAATCTTTTTACATTAAAAAGTATGGCTTTAAGTATCTTTTCCAACTTTTTCATCTAAAGATATTTATAAATGTGATGGATACAGTGGTTTGGGCAGACCGCTGTTTGAAAAACGTCCTTCGTGGTGAACACTGCTGCTCGGAAAGAAATAACCTGAAATAAAGAAAATTAAACGCATTTAGTTCCTGCATGAAATTGTACAGTGCTTGGATGAAGGATTATATAAAATATTGATTTTGGAAAAAAAATGACCGCAGTTCAAAGTAAAAGTATCGATTGTCAGTGCAAAAATGCTCTATTTTCGTTGATATAAAAAAAACTGCATCGAAAAAATATGTTTCGTTCAAGCACTGCTTTTTTTATATGTAAAAGAAGCTCGTCAAATTGAAAATTGATCGAAGCAGTCAATTTTGCGATATTGTGGTTACCAATTTTCAAAAAGGTATATTGACAAAAACTCGTTTAAAATTTTCGGTCGGGTTTATATATGGATAAAACGTAATTTAATAAATCCGGTCTAGAGGCATTTGCATGAGAACTGACTTTTGACAATATTCCGTGCACGATATGTTTGACACTTCGAAAACGTTTATACGTTGAACAATGGCGATTGTCAGTGCTTGCATAATACTGTTCGAAGAACGGCATACAGACTCGCATCCTCTCCGAAAGTAATACAATTTTAATTAAATATTACAACCATCCGCGTGATATGCGACGGTTAAATCCAATAAAAGAGCGATCAAATTCGCGTGTGTGGCAGGACCAAGATCAGAGATTTGGCCAACAGTCCTAACGCGGGAATCTGCAAGAACATGCACTTGTATCCGTCGGCTGATTATTTGGGTGCTGATATTTTGTGCTACGAATACGATCCTAAAGCGATAAAAACTTGTTTGGACTGCATGTCACCGGAGAGAGCGAATTTGACGCTGTACGGTCAAAAAATCGCCGGACTTTGTTGGATAACGGACACCGACGATTCCGACTCCGATTCCGAGGACGAGGAACTTTGCAAGTTCATGAGATTAAAGATTCCGAAAGATTGGATAAAAGAGTGGAAGAGTATCGCGCCTCTGACGTGCTTCAAGCTTCCCCCGCCGAATATTTTTTGTCCCGATGACTTTAGTCTCCTTCCAGCGGTGAAAAATTGTCCGAAGTATCCCGTGAAAATTCACTCGGACACGCTCTGCGAAGTTTGGTACAAAGCCGACGACAAGTTTTGTACACCCGAGTGCAGAACCGTCGTCACGTTCAATAGCGAAATTCCATTGCAGTCGGCCGAAACGTCAGTAATTAACCGTACAATACCCGTAGATTATACTTTTCACACGATTCGAAAAAAAAAACTTGAAAAACGGCACTTCAAAATCTGCTACCTTGGTATGCCGGACTTCCTTGTACCGCGGAAGAAAAAGTAACGAGAAACTTTTTGCTTTCAGTGCCGTTATGTGTGATCTGTTCAGCACAGCCGTGGCACAATTGTCATACGACGAATTGTCCCCGGCGATTGCGGCTGCCATGAAGTACGTGATTGAACGAGACGAGACGAGTCTCTCAGTCACCGCGAGCGGGTTCAATAACAAGCTGCAGGTAAATTGAGCTTGCATAAACACAGAGCCACCTTTTTTTACGCGGCCTTTTCTTTTTATTTATATCTGTTGTACCAATTATTTCAGCTTCTGATGCGCATCATAGGGAATTTCATTGGCTGCTGTTCGGATTTCGTGTCGAAAGAATTTTTCATTATAATAGTGAACGAACAGCTCGAGACGTACTGCAAGACATGCACTGAAAACGAATCACTGGCAGCGTAAGTGCGTCGCGCCAGTTTGAAAAACTTCGCTGCGAAATGAAGGCGATAACACGGCTCAAAGCACCAAAATTATATTTATCTTTTATTTTTTCGTGAAAAAAAGTTTCGAATATACATTATTTTCGTAAAAAGATCTGATGAACGAAACGAGTTTTTTTTTGTTTCTTGTTCATTGGACGACCGCCGACAAAATCGCGGCGCTTCCAGGCATACAATTCGAGAAGTTCCAGGACGTCACGACGAGCTACACCAGACGCGTCTACGTCAAGTCCCGCGTTCAGGGCAACATTAGAGAATCCGATGCACTGGAAATGGTGCGGAATTTCGTTGGGCTTTCGAAGTGCCGCTCGATCGCACCGGAGAATAGACCGGAGAATAGACCGAAGATAGAAATGAAGGAAATTCCTCGTGGATCCAGCTGGTGCAAGGTCCGGAGCCTTTGTCCGCATCACGCACAAGACTACGCCATGAGCTACTATCAGTTTGGCGGGAAATCAATCATAATTAAGGCGGTCATAGATATGCTGAGGGTAATTAGTAGCAACGACGGGATGGTCAACGTCGTTTAAAGGGTTAGGCTACTGTGACGACCCGAGAATCAGGGTTATTTTTTTGATTTGATGGAACAAGTAAGATGATTGAAAAATCGTTTGGAAATTTACTCCTATGTACAGTATAAAATTTGTGAGTGAAGATTCATTTAAAAAATACTAATAATTAAAGAAGTTATGAATAATGTTGTCAAGAACCTTCGAACGTGCGAGCTCGACGGTGTACTTGATTTTGACCAGTCGGTGGGAATGAAACAAAGAAACGAGTTTCATTTTTAGTTTTAAGGCTTCCACGGCTCTTTATGTAATGAGAAGAGTATGTGGCTTGCGGATGGAGGCCGTGTTGACGATCAGCGTTGTGCCGACGTTTCGCAAACGTTACAGTCTGTTTCATTTTCTTTAAATAGATCTTTAAATGATCATATTAGCTAAAACGTTTTTGAACATTTTTGTCATCGTATTGCAATCAGCAAAAAAATGAATTTTTTTCTCTATTTATCGAGGAAAACTGCCATCATTATTGTTAGTAACAAGGGGAAAAATGTCAAGAAGAAAACCGTCGGTCGAGATTAATTTACTATTATAGTGAATAAGTGTACTAAATTTCGAGTCCATCCGTTCATTAGATATCGAAAAATCGTGTAGACCGTTATGAAAAACCTAGTTTCGAGAAAAACGCGTTAAAAGTTCTACTAGCAGTTCTATCGTTGGAATCATAAGTTTCTCTTCTATCGGAAATTTCTGCGCCACATTTTGGACCTTCCTCTTCAATTTGAGTTGCCTCGAGCGATGAACGAGTGTTCATTTTTTCACTCTAGCCTGACCCCTTAAACTCCAAGTTGATTAATTATAATTTTTTTTGGAAATCGAAATTCTTTCATTCGCAGATGATAATGGACTCATCATCTCTCTTTATGGTCCCGGAATTGCACCGAAGCCGCGACGATACGCGTTTATCGGCGCATCTACGTGAGTCCTGCTGCAACGAGTATTCATTGGACACGACAGATGACGCCTTCCCGGAATCCATGCTTCCCGAACTTCGCATCGAGAAATATAGGCGCACTTTATCGGAAGTTATTCTCGGATTCTCGAACCCGTACTTGATATTTTTAAGCGTTCGTTCATCCGCTGGAAACGCGCTGCCTGCACGCATCTCCAGGAAGTGATGGGCCGCAATTGGGGGGAGATAAAGTCCGGCGAGTACACGTTTGATCGGTATACACGAGAAGCTAAGGCGATCGAGCAACTCGATTTTCAGCAACTGCGACATATACTCATCGGCCTAGTGACGAATAATCCGCGCACCCGTAAGCTCACCATCCAAATCGTTGGCTGTATGAAATGCGACGGAAAGCACGACGAGAACAAGCCCAGAAATATTCGTGAGTACGGTCGAAGAGAAACTGAAAAATTCGGACGTTATTGCCTCCCATATTTATTCCGCTCACGAAGTTCACCTGCAAGTTTTCATTTGTATGGTTTTTCTTAAAATTTTGCAGAAAAGAAGTAAAACTTTACGAAAAATAAATATTGTCGATATATAATTTTGACCCTTGAGTCATTGACGTATATTTGAGAATCCATAAATGTCAACCACCTATAAGCAGTCGCATGTTGTATTTGCATCATCGAATATATCTATTTAACGACATCGCAAAAGAAATCTTAATCCTTTCGTCTTAATTTACAATAGTTTGTCATTTCCTTGGATTATTTTTAGCACGCCCGCAGGATATGAAAATCAAACTTCTGTCTGGTTCGTCCAAAGACGAGGATGAAAGACAACATTATTGCATCAGAGATATTTCATCCTACAAGCGGCCCCTCAAGACTATCCGTGCGAGAGCATCCGATTGCATGCACACGATAGCTGCAAACGTTGAGAAGTCCTGCGAACTGTGAGAAACATCGATACACATCGTTCGAGCGTCGTGTACAAAACGCATTCTTTCTTTTTCTCGTTATTATTACTTTGTGTTTACAACGAACAGATCCGTGTTTAAGAACATCGTCTAAGTGTGTTTTTCTCCATATTAAATCGCATTAAGTGTATTAGTAAAACCGTTATTTAAATACTTGTAACAGGATTAACTATCGAGGATTATTCACGCACATTATTCTCACGTTGTGAGATGTGCTCGCAAGTATTATTATTTTTCACACTTCCACGCTGTATATCTCCAACCTTTAATGTCAAACGTTTGGCATTTTTTTAAATACATTATTCAACAATGTACAAAACTTGCGGTTACAATACAATTCCTGAGCTCTTTTACCCGTCCCCGGATTGTACGTTCCGTTATTTTCGTTGGCGAAACTGATGGAACCACGGGCACGCTTCAATTTACGGTTTTGATTTCTCGACTTTGGATTAAGTCGATTAAGGGGAGACCCGTTTACAACGTAAAGAAGAGCTTAGGGCCGCAGACGAAATTTACAATGAACCTGAGGGACTACTTTAAAACCTCGGAATCAATTGGTAGATGATTTAGGCACAAAACTTTTGAGCCTTGAAACTTTTCAACGCGTTTACCTGAGAACCACTTTTTCGTTGAGCTCGTACAAAATAAAACAAAAACCATTGGATCACTTGTTTTGAAACTTTGTACACCCTGAGCTAGCATAATTACCGTCTATGTGAACCTAAAGTTCCTTGAAAGTTATTGTTGAAAACTACTTTGTCATTAACAAATACTATAGGAAAATAATCGTAAAAAATAGAAAAACATTTAAAACACATGCCATTTTTCTTTGAATTTTTTAGGTGCACATAGAGGGTGTGAATCTTAGTAATCCAAAGCTTCTCGACCCTGATGTTTTAGATCAATGGTTGTACACTGTGAAATACTTCAGGCGGCAACCGTCTGAGGCAAATTTCGTACAGCCGCTATTTAAAAAAAAATTGTAAAATTGAAACATTTAATGATATGTACGAAAAATCTCGATCATCTACAATAAATAGTTTCGACGCCATAAATGTATAAAATTTGCTTCTTTTCAGTTGCGAAAAGGGATCTCCTCCTTTAATAGCGACAATTTGGAGTTTGTTTGCTTTTAAACGTTCGACAATTTGTCGAAAAACCTAAAGTTACGAGCTGATGAAACAAGATGTCCAAGGTCATTTCTACGGCCTCATACTATGGTAGTTCTCAACTGTGCTGAAATTTTACTTCTGATAGCTCGATCGATATACTTGACATACGTTCCCATCGATTTTGCCTAAACGTTCTCGTAAAATGTGCTTAGTACGTAACGAAAAAATGCAAAAAAAAAACTATCCGCTGTAGAAATAACGCCCCGCGTCACGTGATGAAAACGGTATTTGGCGCGAAATACAAATGGCTCCGAGCGCCGCGCGCCCTACAAACCGTTGAAGGACGCGACCAGTGCGCGTACAAAGTATCCGCAGTATTCACAGTGATGTAAAAATGCCGAAGAAAGCAGCGAAGAAGCCGATAACGACGCGAAAGCAGAAGATAGCGGTAAGTAAGAGATTGAATCGAGAAAACGTTGTTGATCCTCGTGAAATAAATGAAGAGATCATTGTTGCAAGGAATTCTAACCTCAAAACTTCTTCTTTGTTCTACGGGCTCAGGATTCAAAGACAAGTTTCGAAATGTCGCATTCTATTGCGAAAAAGAATTGTAGACTTAATGACGGCTTTCGTGTCGTTTTCAGGGCACGTCGTGCGTTGCGAACTCAGCCTCGTGTCCCGCGGTCAAGTATCTGCAGAGTCCTGTGAAGTCGGAGAGCGATGACAATGAGTACAGGTGAATTTTGCAAAAATTTATTCGGCTGCAACAATAAATGATGTGCTTTAACGTTGCGTAATTCCATAAAATATTTCACCGCCGTACAGAGTCGTGAAGTTGTCTAATGGACTCACAGCCACGTTGATCCACCGTCCCGATGTTTCTTCCGACGAGGAAAGTGCTCAAGCAGTGGACAACGGTAACGACAATGGTGGATTCTGCTGTCGCGTTTTTGCTACTTTTTGGCTCAGTTTCATTACAATATTTCTGTTGGTAGATTACAATGGGACGGAAGACGAAGAAGGTTTTTTATGGTACCAGAGGATGATGGCCCGAATGGACATGGTAATGTAGTAAATAAGTTAGCTTCAAGGATCCTTCGTAGGCCTTGGCTGGCTTTGAGGACCTTCAGCTTTACTCCACACTGGACACTTCACTATTTCTAGTTTTTTAGAGACGTCTTTAGAGTGTTGCCCACATCCAGTTCCAGATGCACTACTAAAGCGCATTTTCACAAGGACACAGGGAAAATGTGGAGAACCAGTACCATTAGGCAATTATATTGTCCGAGTTTCAGTTTGACCATCATTGGTCTCTCGCCAAAACTATCTCTTTCTGAATACTTTGTGCATAAAACAGTACACTGTTGAGTGGTTGCTGATCCGAGTGCCGGCTCAGGCACATACTGATCGACATAGAAGGTTACCAAAGCTGTGCCCTAACTGAACATTCTCTTTTTCTTCTTCTTTCCATTTGGTGAACCGCTCATTGTCTACTCTCGGTTTTAATTAACGAGTTACATCTAGCTCGTGGCTGGAAAGAGGAATTTTTTTGAATTTTTTTTTGGGAATCTTGTGCAGGTGCCCACTTTTTTTTACACCAAAGAGTATGTTTTTCCGTATCTTTTGCAATTATTCCATTAACAAATATTTATAAATGTGGTTAATACAATGATTCGTGCAAACCGTTGTTTGAAAACGACATTTGCAGTGGCCACTGCTGCTTGGAAACAAATAATCCTAAATAAAAAAATCAAACGCATTTAGTTTTTGCATGAAATTATCTAGTTTTCGGACGAAGGATTTAATAAAACATTGATTTGTAAAAAAAAAATGGCCGCCGTTCAAAGTAAAAGTATTGATTTTCGGTGAAAAACGCTCTATTTTCGATGGAAAACAAATTCCTTCAAGCACTGTTCTTTGATGTGTAAAAGATGCTTGTCAAATTTAAAGTTGATCGATGGAGTGATTTTTGAGATATCGTGGTCACTGATGTGGAAAAAGTCATTTTGAGAAAAATTTGTTTAACGTTCGCCGGTTCGCGAAACTTACCTATAAACGCCCTATAACTCACTCAATTTCGAACGGACCGACTTGAAACTTTCAGACAATATTTTTTAAATGTTATATTTTGAGAATCAGTCAAAAAACAAATCTATATGTACAAAATTTTGAACTAGGTTTGTGCCCTTAAAGTTATACGCGATACACTGTGCTTGTCTCGCTCTGCCTTCAGTTTAAAATTACTTCAAGGTGGAGTGAAAACCCCAACAAGGCTTCTTGTTCTCCAATGTAGCGACCAAAGATCGTACGAGTATCATTTATCGTACAATTATAGGCAAAATCACGTAACGACACTTCTGATGGTTTAATCTTCGTATCTTTCCCCAAGGTGAATTGCAAGTTGTGCGTCAATGTCGGTAGCTTCAACGATCCCCCGCACGTTCCTGCGGCTTCGCGTTTGGTGAGTCGTGCGCTAACCGCGGGCTCAAAGAAATATCCGCAGGTAAAAAGACAAGAGTACGTGAAGTTGCGGTTATTTCTAGAAAACAAAAACTATATTTCTTCTTTTTCGGTCACGCGTTACGTTGCAGGAGGATGATTTTATGGAATTCATCATGAGCAACAGGGGCTTACGCATAACGTACGATCGTTGCGAGACGACGAACTTTTTCTTTCAAATACCCGACAAACTTTTGCGCCGTGCGCTCGACCGCTTTTCACAATTTTTCATCGCTCCTCTTATGAGACGGAGATCGATAATCAACGCACGGCACGAGATAATGATGTGGGTACATTATGCATTGCCGTTGATATATTTTTACACGACAGGAGTGACCAAACAAATCAACGACAATATCGTTAATATTTATAGTAATGAATAGATTGATAATCAAAAGTGAATTAGTACAGTCAATTCATTGTCAACGATGAAAACGTCTATGCTTATTTTGCAGGGAATGTTGTGAGAGCTTTCAATGTCCGGAACATCCTGACAGGAAGGAATATCTATTCGGCGATTTGGCAGCTCCAGGTAGTCCGGTGAGGGTATTTGGGGAATATTATCTCCAACCGTTGAACCAACTATCGGACGGCGAGGTTCACCGCGAAGTTCTGAAATTCCGCGAGTCTCATTACACGGCCGATCGCATGACACTCGTGATAGAAGTGCGTGGCGGAAAATAATTATTTTCTTTTCTTTCTCCATTTTCTAATCGTTTCTCATTCATTGTAAATTTACCGTAGTCGAGATTGCCCCTCGATACTCTGGAGGACTACGTCAAGGAGTATTTTTCAAAAATACCGGGAACGGTCACACCAGTTCGAAGCACCAATACCTTTAACTTTGCCAATTGTTTTCGGATGACGGATTTCAGCGGGATAGCCTACATGAAGCCGTTTGTCGAAATCAACACCGAGGTGACTACAATAAAGCACTTGATTCTACGTCTACATATACGCGAGATAGGAATGGGCCTGAATAATTGTAAACACGTTTTAAATCCGCTTGAAGCACGAGCGTCTAATTATCCGTGGTGTCTGCGACAAGAAAGTAACTGGTAGATATTTCAATCCGCGATTGATAATTACAGCAGATGCTGGAATTGTGTTGGTCGACGCCACCGCGCCGGCAATATTACCGAAGCAAACCTCACAAGTACCTTGCGTGGTTAATAAACCGCGACGGCGATGGTTCGCTCCTGGGTTATCTTCGGAAGAGAAAGTGGTGCACGAATGTCATCAGCGGCGTTGACGATCATTGTCCTGCCGACAATTCCGTTTACAGCCTCTTCAGTATCCTTATCGTACTCACTGACGAGGGCTACAAGAATCACGAGATGGTTCTCGGGTCAGTTTTTTCCTACCTGAACGTTTTGCGACGCGCGGGTCCGATCAAACGTATTCACGACGAAATTCGCAGCATCGAGAAGGCAAAATTCAGGTAAATGCTTTTTTAAGGGGTTACATTTACCTAGAGGCCCGAAAAAAATGGCCAAATTCCGAATTTTTGTTCCGAGAGATGGTTTGTGAAAAAGAAACGCATTTTTGTTAAACACAAAAGTACGTATATTGAAGCCTTTAAAAAAATCATCAAAAAATACAGAAAACCAACGAAAACATGGCGGCCGGCAGATGACGACATTTTTTTCGCGACGTTTCGTGGTGGACAGCCCAGCTTAAACGGTCTATCCGAAATCTTAAAACCAATAGGGTTATTCATGTTAACAGTAAATACGAGTCGTTAACGATCGTCAATTTCTAAAATCATTTTTTTAACAACGTGGCGACGAATTGGAACTCGAGCACACAAAATCTGTGAAAAAAGTTGTCATTTTTACTTAGATCTTTAATGGGGCCACTTCCTATCGAACGCAAAATCTTGGTCGATTTTCATTATTTTTTTGGAGAGTGAGGAATGTACATATCTTTTCAGGGTCACCGCTACTTTTTATTACATAATTCTAGTTTTCAAAACGATTTTTGTTGCTCAAAGAAATGAAAAAATAACGGAGATATAATCAGTCGCAGTGCAGCTGTCCGGAAGGGAGGCCGAATACGGTGTACACTCCAGCACCTCGTAGAGTTATATTGAACAGTCTGCGCAAAAAAATTGATTAGTATATAAATGTGGTCCCTTGATGAACCAGTATTATTAGACAAATAATTATAATTGGCTAAAGGGGAGGCCTTAGAACAAAAAAGTTGATTTTTTCGAGAAATAATTCAAACTTTGTCCCAGCCAAAAACATGTTTATTGTCATAATTTTTAGGCGCTCTTATGGTCATCAATTAGACATAAGTATCATAAAAACGTTTGCCAAATATGAGCTTGATCGGTCAAATTGTTTTTGAGTAGTCATGTTCACAGATTTTCAACTCATTGAAAAAAAAAAGTTTCGAGATAATCGCGTTTAAAGTTTTGGCAAGGGAGAAACGTATGATTCTGTGACTTACCGACTAGTCAGCTATTCTAGCACCATATAATAGCCCTTCAGCTTCCTAGTAATACTCATTTGGCCCATCCGACTCACCTCTTTACCTCCGCACAGGGCTCCAAACGGAGCAGAGGTGAGTCACGCTCAATGGCTCTCGGGACATCATTTTTGACAATTTATCATAATCACTAACTGCATCGTATCCTACAGGTTTCAAACTATAAATTGAGGCAATAAAATCAAAACGCATTTTTTAAAGCCTCTATATAGAGTACCCCCCTTCAATGTTTCTCGTCGCATCTCCTATTTGGAAACAATCTATTAAGGCGAAGTAGAAGATGTACCACGTGACATATGAGTGCGAGAGAGATAGCTGAAATTTTCGAACAGAGATTCCTCAGAGATGAATAATATTTAGGGCAAAAGGAAATCATCACGCCCTGCGTCAGGAAATTCTCCAGAGCCTAATGCTTTGCTTTTCCTAAAAAATGTAACCGTCTATGAGAAAATTGGTTTGGAAAATTTGTGAGGTTATGTTGACCTTCTACATGCCCTTAAGTGGTTCTTAAGATATCATATCCACCGACTTTGAAAATAGTGTTTCGAGAAAATCGCGTTTGAAGGTTAAAGTGTTTGCTACCGCTCGCTCGGCTGACTGTTAGACCCTGTAGCTCATTCAATTTTAGAAATATTTCAATGACATTTTTAGGGATATAGATAAAAGATGATACTATCGAATACAAATATTTTTTCAAAATGCAATTTTTTGGCCCACCTAAGTAGATATAACCCGTTATCTCGACATCTTCTGTTGTTCAAGGCGTTGTTTTTAAATGCACGATGCATTTTAAATGTCTTGCGTTGACAAATTTTCAAACTCACTGCGCAGATGTTCCGGGATCGAAGTATGACGGGGTATAAAGCTTGAGTTACGGCTTATTCAACCATTTTCATTACCAAATTGGTTCCAAAAATTATTCGCAGTTTCACAAACGAGAGAGGCTATACCGAACCGTTTGACGACCTCTGCGAGGACATGCAGCTTTATTCATCCGCGGATTACCTGACCGGAAGTATCTTGTGCTTCGAGTACGACGCAGCAGCGATCAAGAAGTGCATGAATTTACTGACCCCAGAGAAAGCCAACGTTATCATGTTCGACGAGAACTTCAACGAGCTTGACATGCTCGTTAGAACACCCGCGGCAAACGAGGAGGGTCGCGGCAACGTGCACTTCATGCGAACTTATTACACGCGTTATTGCTTGTCGCGCGAATGTATTGAGTACTGGAAAGTTATCGAGCCGCTTCCAGAGTTCAAACTTCCGGAAGCAAACGCGTTTATCGCGGATGACTTTGCGTTGATTCCCGTGGACGAAGAGCACTCGCGACGTCCGGTCAAAATCTGTCAGGACGAAGCGATGGAAGTATGGTACATGGCAGATGCGAAATTCCGCCTGCCCGAGTGCCACATGATCTTCCACTACGTTGGTCCACTCAAGTGGGCCACGCTCTCGAAGTGAGTAGCGATAAGCGAAAATGAACGATATTGTTCCGCGAAAAGGACTTTCAAGGCTCGCTGAATCGACTCTAAATTTCTATTCCGTCGATTATACAACTGTACCCCCTTAATCAACCTCGATTAAATATTTAGCTTCATGTTGTAGATAAATTATACATTTATCATGTTTATTTGTTTCCAACAACGCGCGACGAATTCAGTACGGCTATGCGCGATCTGTTCGTAATGTCGCTAAACAATTCGCTCGACGAGACATTGCATTCCGCAAAAGCTGCTGGACTGAGATACGAGTTCCGTTCGTCCGAGAGGGGATTCGAAGTTTGGGTCTATGGATTCAGTCAAAAGTTGCCGGTAAATCGTGCATTTATTTGTCGAAAGCTTGAAGACGTTGAAAGTTCTAAGTTTCGGCATCGAATGACTTTAAAAAATTAGGAGATATATGTTAAATATTCTTGTTTATTTTAGCTGCTCGTGGAAACGATAACCACCCATATTGCTCATTTCTCCGATCTCATCTCGGAAAATTCGTTCGAACAGATGAAGAAGAAACAGCTCGCCGTTTATTTCGACATTTATCGCAACGCTGGCAAATTGGCAGAGTACGGATTTTTTTTCCATTTCGATGAAAAAATGTCGCGTTTGCCGTATTTACGAGATTTTTCGTTAAATTTCTCTCTGTATAAAAAAAAAAACAAATGTCACCAAATTTCCATAGCTCTGTATTTTGGCAACATTTGTAGAAAATAATGCCATTTTATGGTTTTTTTCTTCAGAGACGTCAGACTCTCAATTATGTATCCGGGTCACTGGACATCGACCGACCGACACGTCATCATTGCATATCTAGAACTCGAGACATTCCGACATTTCGTCAAGCACTTGGCCGATCAAGCTTACGTGCAGTGTCTCGTGCAGGGCAACATCGAGAAATCCACTGTCGTCGAGACTGTTCGTAGTTGTTTGGAAATTTTGAAACTGAAGCCAACTGGCTCGATCGTAGTACCGACGTCGAGACCCCTCAAGATCGTTGGCCCACCGCGTTTCTGCAGAGTTCAGGGCTTCAGTGATGACGATTGGGTCCAGAATTATTATCAATTCGACACGTCGTCGTTGAAGATTTCCATAATGATCGATTTGTTGATGGCGAGTAGTGATTTCGAGAACGAAAACTCTTTTTTCCAATAATAATAATTAGTGGTTTCCATAATATGCAACGGAATCGCCGCGCAGCCGTCGCGTGGTTACGGCAATCTCCCATCAAGCAACGGTGGCCTTGGCCAATACTTGGATGGGTGACCAGTTAGTCGCGCGCTGGGTCTGCGCTGAGTACTCAACGGGAGGCAATTTTGTTGAGTCGGTGGATGACTCAACTGAAAATCAGTCTAATATGGCGTCCTGTATCGACACGGGTTTGCGCAGTTTCCCTGTGCCCTCGTGCAAATGCAAAACAGTGGTCCGTCGGGAAAAATCCCGCGGATCCCTAAGAAACCCGAAATTGAATAGTGACAAGTTAAAGCCGAGAGTTGAAAGATTTTTGCTAGAAAAGTCGAAGTTAGCTTTAAAAAAATAGTCACTACTGAATGCAATATTTATTGAAAGAAAATTATGTTTTACAGGTCATATTGAAAAATCCTCTCTGCAACATCAACGCACTCGAAGATTTCCATCCTTGGGACTTTAACCCTACGAAGCAATCTCAGGGTTATTCTCTCGCTGTTAAGCCTTATTATCGACAAGCAAACGATGAGGTCGTCTGGGGCGACAGGAGTATCGAGGAATTTCGTAAATTGTTGCACAAAATGCTGAAAGACATGTCGGAAAAGAAATGGCGATGCGTAAAAAAAGTTCTGACGAAATTAAAGCAAGAGGCGGTCCGAAATTTACGGGATGAAGTTAATGAAAATTGGCACGAGATCGTTAGCGGCGAATGCGATTTCGACAGGCGAGAGAAGGAACTGAAAACCGTGACGGACCTCGAGATAAATGATTTTCGGGAACTCATGCCAATTCTGACAACGGGAGGGCCACAATTGTCGAAGTTAAGCGTCCAAGTTGTTGGGCGGAAGATTTTCAAACCAGCACAGGATACCGAACAAACTAGTGAGTCTTTCTTTTTTCAAAAATCAATTCTACATGTACAAGTCCCTTTTAATTACTGACGAAGAAAATAAATTTCTAGAACACGGTCCACTCGAATATTCGGTAGCGTTGCCAGCGCTGAAAGACAAGACGAGCGATTATTTTATAACCAACGTGGAGGCGTACAAGCGGGATCTTGAGTCTTTTTCGCTGGAGAACGAGAGACCTGAGAGAATCAAGGAAGATTAACAATCCGCGAAGAAAGGCGGCAAAACAGGAAGAAAATTGGGGAAAGACTTCGAAGGATTATTTGACCGTACGCAAAACAAACGGGAGTTTTCAACAAAAACCGCCAGTTTTTTTTTAACGCGATTCACAAGTTATTTTATTATTTCAATTTGATTCCTGCATGGAGTACGGTGCGAGTTTTTTAGGAACTTTTTCAATCGTTAAAGAAACGATTATTCTATGAATATTGCATTTATAGCAATTATTCGTTCACTGTGTTGTTTTCATCGTATGATTTTCTTATTATTTTTACGTACTCCCCATCGACATGATTTTTTTTCCAAAAACGACGGTAGAAATCAAACTCAATCGCCTCGCCACGATTCCCTTGCATTAATAATCGCGGGATTCCCATTTACGGGTTCTTGTTCCAATTTGCTGTTCCGATTTCCGACAGTCGGAACGTGGAATTCTGCGATTTGACGCTCGAGACTGCGCAGACTGGAGCCTAAAGTCAACTTTTTATCTTTGACGATGTCACGAACGAAACGGAAATTCTAAATGGTGGATGATAAAAAATGTTCTTTTTCTTCCCAATATCACTTCAAAATTGTTAAATTGTCCACATTCGTTACAACTTTTTCCAATAACAGCCCCAAAGCTTCAGTCTGGTCACGCTCTCCCCACGCGAGCGTACTGACGCCATCTTTGTTTACGTTTTTCACTGAGCGCTCGAAGTCACGTCAAATCATAAATCAGGGTTTCAGCATTCTCAGGAAATAAATGATTTTTCCTATCGATATTTCATGTCTCCCGGTGATAAAAACGCTTCCGAGTGATCGGATCAAGCGGCGGATAAATCGATCCGACGTATATCGTTTGAGAATTGAAGTAGTTCTTTGAGGTTAGTTTTTGTAAGAAAAGTTTTTACGCGCCCAAAAACGTCCAATCTTGATTATTCAACAAATACAAAGTAATGCTCTACCGGTTTTAAGCATTCCGATCGTTCGATGCGACATCGTAGAAACTTTTGTCTTGATATCAACGCGCCAAGAGCCGTGCGCCATATGTTTTCTCCAATGTGTGTAAAAAGAAAAAACTCTATTTTGTACCTGTAAACTTTAATTAAGAAATAAATAAATAAGTGGTGAAAACATGAGTTCGTCTTCGGCACTGCCGCAGAAAATGATGCCGATGTGGCATCAACAAGTATTGGCGCTGGATGCCAAGTACAATGCCCTGAGGGCCTCCAATCAGTCGACATTGGGTGCGTTCGAAAGATCCGACACCGAAAACCTGCTGTCCCAAATAATTCTTATATTACAACGTTTACGCCGTAGGAATTCTGTACATTCGTCGTCGCAGTCAGTTACTGCGCGACAAGGATCCCAAGTACTCTGAGATTCGTTCGCGCTACTTGAAGCAACGCGCCGAGCTGTTGCGTCTACGCTACGGAAATCTGCCCGATCAGGCGAGTCTGGGCTCGCGGATGTCCATAAATGCTTTACCGCCGGACATTTCTTTGGGTGTTCTTCAGCGTCGGGAGAGTCTTGTGACGTCGCAGAATCGTTTCACGTGCGCAGGAGTACACCATGTGTTCGAGCACCACAAATCGGCGATAAGCGCGCTCAAATTCGCTAACAACGACAGCTCCAAATTGTGCTGCGCCTCGTGCGATGGAACAATCTCCATATGCGACACAACGAGCGAGCCACCCGGTGTAATGGCACTTCTCGAGGGCCACAGAAAAGCCGTAACTTCAGTCGATTGGAGCATATCCAACGATCTCATCGTATCCGCGTCCCTCGACTCGACTCTTCGCCTGTGGAAAGTTCAGACGGGCTCGCCACCTGTTTGCCTGCGTGTTGTCGGCAATCGCCTTTGCTGCGAAGTTCTCTGTTGCGCCTTTGTACCAGCCAACAACAATTTAGTCGTAGCTGGCACCGCCAAAGGATACTTGCATCTTCTCAATGTATCCACCGGCATGTACACTCCGAGTGGAACTTGCGCTCTTGGTGGAAAGGTCGGAACAATTTTCCGCGTGTGGCTGAGGAGCTCTAAAAAATGGAATATCCATCAGCAACCATTAAGCGGTTGTGCCTGGTCGTAAAAGTCGAAAAATCGCTTTTTTCAAAGCCAATATATTTTGACAGTATATCACCTTATAAATGTTCCCTGATGAAAATTTCACGGTGATCGGATAAAAATTGACTCGAAACTTTAAACGCTTTTTTCTCGAAAGTACGTTTTCAAAGTTGCTAGGCAAAATATCTTGAAAACTACCGCATCGCTCTTTTTGCAATTTTTCTGGAGTTTTTCTAGATGTCAAAATATAGTATTTGATCTGAATATTCTTCCGATGTATACTTTCGATTTGGTGAACGAAAAATGCCCATTTTTTCGCCAAAATCAACACTCATTTCGACCACGCGCCATTTTTTAAAATGTGATATTCCGGGAATTCCTTCGATTAATCATAGGACAAACTAATATACCAACGAAATCTCTTTGATTTTTTGATATTAGATAACTTGGTTCAAAAGGGCATTGCTCACCGTAAAAATCGTTTTCGGAAGATGCTTCCCGGACATCGGCTGTAAATCGATTATAATTTAATATTTTTACACAAAAAGATTGCCGAGCGTTCTTGAGATGATACGTTTTCAAATGCCTAATTTTCGTACAAATTTATTATTACGATTTTCTTTTAAAAATCCCAAAAATAAGATATATTCGACTATTACAACTAGGCATAACCCGTTAAGTAAACGCGCTTGGGGTCGGATTGACCCCACGCGATTATCGGTTTCGAATATACCGATATGAGTATTCTTTTTTTTTTAAGTAAATGTAGGAACTTTGTGCAGGTAATTTATTCAACTTCAAGGCTGCACATTTGCATTTTGACTGCAAAAATCAAATATCGAAACATTTGCGAGCATTTGAAGCCCCGCGAAGAAATTCATAGCTGCCCGTCGAAATGTTGGGCTCGGAACAACCCCGTGCGTCCGGGGAGGGCTAATTTTTCTAACGAAGAATCTTCGATTTCAGATATTAGCATTGACCTGCGACGAGAGTGGCGGTTCCCTGATGTGGGCGGGAAACGACCGTGGTAACATCGTTTCGTTTCGTTTGGACGCGGGCACCGGCAGTCTCGTGAAACTCAGTAGAATGAACGGTCCTGGTGGGCCGGTGACCAGCCTGTCCTGGCGTTCTTGGCTCTCCAAGGAAGCTCCGTGGCCCACGTTACTCGTGAATAGCGCTTGTAACGCTGTTTCGCTTTACCGTGTGGTAAATCGACTGGGCGGTCTGTCACTCCGGCGACAATATCCGATCAAGCATCGGTAAATTTATTAATACTCCACGAATTCATATTTGCAATTGGTCGGATCATCACGAAATGATATTCGAAATGATTTGAGTTATTCCTACCCCCGGAGTGAGTTTTGAAGACACTGGGGTCAAATTGACCCCAAGCGATTTTCTGCTTCAAATATCGCAAAAGTTATGCACTCTTTTAATGTAGCCTCGCATTTTTAAGCAAATTTATTTAACTTCAAGGCTGCACGGTTAGAGTTTTTAAAAAAGGCCCTCTCTTTCGCTAACTAATGATTGGCAAATTCCGTCAAAAATTCATTTTCGATAATACATTTTTGGTCTTTATTGATACGCAGGCAATATCCGATACGTTCGACGTTTTGTCCCCAAATGGGCACATGTCTCATCGCAACAGGCTCCGAGGACGGTGCGATTCATCTTCTGGACTCGACGAGAGAAGGCAGAGCCGCACGAGTCAACCGACTTCAGGGGCACTCGGCCCCAACGGTCGCGCTCGCCTTCAATTACGACGAGTCATATCTCGCAACTGCCGATCATCAGGGATTAGTCATTATATGGCGCAACCAGCAGAGAAGCTCGTGATGAAGGTCAATCGAGCCTGACGTTGACTCATCGTGAAAGAATTAGGTTATTTCTCAACCACGAATGATCAAGTACATTTATTGTAAATTTCCGATGTAAATAGAGAAAAATAAGTATTGATTTTTTAAATTGCAAATTAACG
Organism: Ophion slaviceki; assembly: GCA_944452715.1. NCBI lineage: Eukaryota > Metazoa > Arthropoda > Insecta > Hymenoptera > Ichneumonidae > Ophion > Ophion slaviceki. The sequence goes on along the minus strand of OX101785.1, from coordinate 51,744,565 downwards.
CTGCACGTTCTCTGTAAATTTCGAAAGAATATTTTTTTAATATTAATTTAATAAAGAGTACATTTTTACGAATGCCGTGGAATAAGTCGAGGGGCGGGAAGTGTCGAGGGAAATTATAACAAGTGGTTTTTTTTCTCAAAAATGCATACTCCATGTAGCAATATATTAATCGTCCTCTATTCAGATGCAATATACTACAAATAGTACATACATATATATATATATACAAATGTATATATATACGCGTGTATAGCGATCGGTGATTGTGTCATGTGATGAATTTTTCGAACGAAGACAAAGAAGTGTTTTCCGTTTGTGTGAACTAGATTTGCGATGCTAGAATTTTTCTGTTCTCTACAGAGTTAGAAAAAATTAATGGATTCTTGACAAATGCACAATGTATTCATTTGTCGGGCCGATTTAATTGACTGTTTATTGTTGGACAATAAATTGTTTACCGTTTTAGCCGATAAATTGCAACCAGGTGAACGAAAAAATATATATATAATATTTAAATGTTTTTGGGAATGGGCGAAAAACTTTGTCGTTTCTTCATTTTATTCACCTAACAGAGGTTCAATTTGATTAAGATCTTCTTGCCCTCCTTCTACAGGCCGCAATGCATTCTTGGTTCTCTTAATTCGCGAAATCGTTTTACGCAGATCCAAAGTCTGCTCATCTCAGCTCGTTCCTCGACACCTCATCACAATTCTGAATATCAAAATTAGCTCGCTCAACCTTTATCACATGTATCGTTATCCCCCCCGCTCGAACAAACGAAAAATCATCGGGACTCTTATTTTCACGAAATGTTGTAAAATTCTTTTTGCTATTTTCTTTTTTTTTATTAATACTTTAAAGAACGATAAACGTATAGAGAGCCATTTGCCACTGGCAAATATAACAACGTTCAATGTCGAGAGAGTTACTATGTTCTTGCAGAATTTACAATCACACGTTTTCCTTGTTTAATAACTAATCAACGAATATGACAATGAGAGAGAGAGAAAGAGAGACGCAATAATTTTTCGATAGATAAATATAGACAGAGTAAAAAAGATAACGATGTTCGAGAAACGCAATGACGAATTATTTTTTTCTCGTTTTCTTGAAACTTAATATTATAATAATAATAATAATAATAATAATAATAATAATAATAATTTCAATAATAACGTTTAGGCACGACCGTTCGTCAACCATTTTCAGTTTCTTTTTTGCTTTCCCTGTTCATTAATATTTACACGCGTAACAAAAGATTCCGGTTTTCGATCGCGACATTTTTCAGAAGAGATTCTACGACCTCGATGAGAATTCCTTTCCTCTTTTTAAAAACGTCATTGGTGTCCTGTAAATTTTTCGATACACCTAATGTTCTTTTTGTTTGTTCTTCTGGTATCGCTTTCCTATTCCATGCGCTATTTACATGTAATTAAAAATTGCTCTTATTCTTCCTCGTTTTTCCGTTACATATTCATCTCGCCGAAAACAGGTGTTTTATCGCGACGAGACGTTTTATCTTTTCTCTTGTTTTTTTTTGTTTGTTTTACTTTACTTTTTGTTTTCTCTTTAAATATTTAGGACGGACTTCGGCAACTCGGATCTAACCGCGAGACGAAATACCCACGCGCACTCTTCTGCCCTATCGAGACTAATTAATCCAGATTCCCCCTCGTTGTCTCTCTGTTTCCGTAACAATAATGTTTGTAAGTATTTTAATATCAATAATCATCATTATTTATCAATAATAATGATTGAACAGTAATTATTATTATTCATAAATAACAATTGGGCAAATTATTATTGCTGTTCGATTGTAATAATTTGCATCCTTTCTTCAGCGCTTGTGTATAAGTAGTGCTAAAATGCCGCGCTGGACGGCTACGATTGCGACGAAGTTCGAGACGTTTCCGATAATCTCATTTCCCCAATGTTTTCGCCATTTTTCGATGATTTTTTCGTCGATGCGACCACGCCGAGTTCACTTGTCTCGTCGCTTTCTAATTTTGGTATATCTAAAAGTTCACTCGTACTTGGATCGCTTTGCACCATCGATCTCGAAGATTCTTCTTTTTGGTCCCCGAAGCTTTTCGAAACGTCCCTCGTCAAGTCAATTTCGCGCGTTGATTTTTCGTCGCCGTGCCAAGTTTTTGATTCGGGTCGCTTCGCATCTATCGACTCGTCATCGATACCGCGATGGTCGACCGTTGTTTTTTCATCGTCGGTGCAAAATACTTTCTTCTCTTTGTTCTCGTTACTTCGCATTTTCGATGCTTCGTTCACAGCCAAATTATCGAGAATTTTCATGCTCGCTGATTGTCCAACCACGTGGACGAGGCTCGGATCAATAATTGTTTCTTGCGCTTCTGCGATCTTCTCAGTGTAGCAGAGTTTATCGTCGCTCGATAAAGGCTCCGTTATTATCGGAGTTTTCACTTTTTCCATTGCTTTATCGCGATCGACCGAACTATCTTGAATTTTTTCTACTACTTCGTTCATTTTTTCCGCAATTATCTCAGATTCGCCAGTATTTTCTTCCAATTTATCCGAGACTTTCGCTTTTTCGTATCTTCCCTTAGATTCAACGACATGCACTACAGTTTCACCGGCAGACTCTTTCGCGCTCTCCAAATTTTCTTCTGTCTTTGTCGCTTCTCTATGGCGGTCCGTTTTTTCGGAGGTCGCTTCGGGTTTTCGAACGTTTTCGAGATCTCCGGCACGACAGTCGTTCGCCGACTCGTCGTCGGTTCTCGTTGAGCCGCCAGTCGTCAGGAGATTCAACTTCAGACGATCTCTCGTGTGTCTCAACTCGCCGAGCTGTGTCTGTTGTTGATTATCGGTTATTTCCGCGCCACGCGACGTGCCATTCGTCTGCGAGGATTGGCCAATCGGTTGAGTGCTCTCGGCTCGGTCAACCTCGTCCTGGGAGAATCTCGAGTCGTCGGGTTCACGGGGCGACGAGGGCGACGACGAGGATGACATCTGCTGTTGATTCTCGTGCTGTAACAACGTCGTTCTCGCTCCAGGAAAGAATTGGCTCACGTACTTACCCTCGCGACTTTGAAATTGGAACGGACGATTAGAACTACTCACGTAAAATTCCTCGTCCCCTGAGAGACAAAAAACAATAAGTCGATTACACGAAAGACAAGTGTTTCGGATTAATCGTTTTTCAAAATTCCGATCATTTATGTACCTGCTCGATTCGTCTCGTCGTATTCAACTGGGTAGATGTCCAGACGTGGCTCGTCCATCATTTCTTCCCAGTCTTTGGTTGCGAAACAAATAAATGGGCGAATTAATGAAAGCGAATAACCCATTGATATACGACGAGAGGAAGTAACGTACAGAAGCATTTGAACAATTATCAATATTAAGCTGAAGACGTCGAGTCAGTGAAGAATTTCTGATGGATGCACAAGAACTTGAGCATTCTAAATACATGCGGATTAAGGCTCACACCGATTTGACATTTTTTGGAAAATCAATTTTTGGTTTTCAACGATTCTCAAAATATAACATTTCATATACATTTTCTGAAAATTTCAAGTCGATCCATTCAAAATTGACAGAATTATGGGCACTTTTTTCAAAATCACGTTTTCAAAATCGGTGACCACGGTATCTAAAATATCACTGCACCAATCAACTTCAAATTTTACAAGATTCCTTTACATATATTAAATAGCAGTGCTTGAACAAAGGATTTTGTTTCAATGTAGTTTTTTTATCAACAAAAATAAAGCGTTTTTTTAATCAAAAATCAATTCTTTCCCTTTGGGCAGCAGCCATTTTTTTTTTTCAAAAATCAATATCTTTTATTAAATCCTTCCTCCAAGCACTAGATAATTCCATGCAAAAACTAAATGCGTTTGATTTTTTTTATTTCGGATGTTTTGTTCTCGAGCAGCAGTGGTCAGCGCGAAGGGAGTTTTTCCAGCAGCTTTCTGCACAAACCACTGTATCTACCACATTCATAATTTTTTTCAATACAAAAATGGTAAAAGATACTAAAAACCATACGCTTCAATGTAAAAAACATCGAAAACTTGCACACGTTTTTCAGAAAAAAAATCACAAAAAATCCTCTTTTTTCTGGCCATGAGCTAAGTGTAACGCGTTAAGGAGACTAGACATGGAAAAATCTCGTTTTTTTTTTCGTTTTTTTTTACTCTGTTACTACGATCTCTTTCAAACATTTTGGCGCAAAGAAAACTGAAAAATTCGCAATGTTGAACTCGGAACAGCAATAAAACTCTAATACTCGGCTAACGGCTGACGCGTCACGTCCCTCGTGCGGCTTGTTGGGTACAGACAAGAGATCGCAAGCATCGACAAAAGAAGCTTGGGTGGAAAAAACCGACGTTCTGCGATTGCTGCCACAGAAACAGCTGAACTCGAGAAATCCTTCTACAGCGTCGGCAATTTTTAACGTACGTAAATTGCAGTGTTTCTGCCACAGTACTGCGCGAAAACATAAACGCGTTTTTCTCAAAACAGCATTTTGTACTAGTTTTGCCGTGATACCTTAAGAACGATTGAAGATATCGTCTTGATTTTCTTATTTTAATGAAGATTTCTCTACAAAATGAACCGGCGTCTATTGTAAAAAAATCAATGTATTATTATTGTTAATCCAACAAATGTCATCGGTTTCTCGATGTTTTTCAAATGTTGGCCACGATTTTTCTAATTTTTATGTTTTTTCAAAAATGTTAGCTTCAGTCTGTAGAGAAACATCCCCCGAAAAGAATGGCGTTTGGGAATTGCCGAAAACTTCAACCGGCCACTCGGAATCGTGGCAATGAGGGACCAGTGTATGAGATGCGTGATCTTCTTTATCCGCCCATATACCCCTTAAATATTTATATTTTTGAAACCTCAACCACTGAATTTAAAAGCCAAAACTCCAATAAAAACGTTGAAAAAAGAAAACGTTTGTGCGTTGTTTCGGTTATTCACAAATTCCATTCGAATTTTATCCCATTTTCGGCCTACTTTCGCTGCCTAATCCCCTTAATAGGTTTGGAGTTAAATCAAAAAATACGTTTGTGTTGCAACACTTAGAAATGATGTTTCTTAGGGACACTTGAGTTTGACTTATGATCCCATTTTTGTTTCTTATCCGACCTTCTACTCATTTTCTCAGGATTTAAACATATTTTATTGTTCCCTCGTATTTTCACCTTTGTCACGTCACTGTTTCTAGTTCCTCAGACACCTCCTCAGAGTATTGCCCTCGGCCATTCTTTCCGAATGTACAAGTGTATCGCATTTGCACGAGGGCATAGGGAAACTGTAAAAAACCTCAGCCGATAGAGGCAACAATATTTCAGTGAGTTTCAGTGGCGCTACCATAGAAAACTCAGTAAGCCTTTCAGTCAGCAGTGGATGCGTAAGCTAGTACGCGACTAAGCGGTCATCCATCCAGGAATCGGCCCAGGCCAACGCTGCTTACGATGGGAGATCGCCAAAGTCGCAAATCGATAGTGCGTCCACTGTTGTTGGTTCGGAGCAGATTTCATATAAACTATTGGACATTCGATAATATTCATTGAGCACTTTCTTAAAATCCCTGAAACGTTGCACTTTTTTTTCAATGATGAACCGTTTTTCGATTAGATGATCGTTACATTTTCTAACATAAAATCGTTAAAATGAATTTCATGCGTTCTTCGAAATGAATTTACCAGTGTATGAAGTTGGTTCCCATGTTGTGGCAACCTGGCCCTGGCCTTCGAGGACCGGAGTCTCCTTCGGATACTCGTAGACGCAGTGATAACGCTGCTTCTTGAACCAAACGCTCTTCTTTTGATCCTGCATCAGCAAATTCTTCTCGATTAAGCAAAAACACATTTTTCCTTCGGTATTAGGCAACAACAAAAGAGATAGAAAAACATAAAATGCTTGTGCGCCGCTGCTTCCAAATGCAAATCAAATTGGGTGTAACGGGACTGTGCTAATGAGAAGAAGATGGAATAAGGCGTGGGAATAGTATAATGATAATGAATTATCATTTCAACAATGATGGTAACCAATCAGGCAAAACTTAATTAAGTTTTTTTGGCAAAATCGTAGCACGAGATTTCTGATAGAAATTTCGTTCACATTTCTGTGTTTTTTCCCCCGCCTTCGTCGTACATGAAACTTTGACACACCTACCAATTCGTCCTGGCGGCACGGGAGTCAATTAAATATTGTGTACATACATTTTCATTGATCGTTACAAGTATTTTAATGCGTAAAACGAGCTGTACAGATTGACGGCTAAATTTGAGAAGAGGAAGAAGAACAAAATGGAATCTCACCCCAGACTTGAGATTTTTTTCGGGCGATCGCAGAGCTGATCTGTGCGGTGCTAGTGTCGCATCCCATGCGGAAGGTGTAAACTCTTCTTCCTCGTCATCTCCCTCTTCGCCCTCCTCCTCATCCTCGTCCAAATCTACCTCAGGCTCTTGAGATTTTGGCTTGTTCGGCGGACTGCGAGTCGTGACGTTCTCTAAGTCACCGTGAGGCTCGTCGTAGCGCTGTTGAATTGAAGAAATAAGTATTGGTTTTTGTTTTTTCGCACAATGACGATGATATTACCTCGCAATAATGACTAATTACTGACATACCTTAATTATTTTGATTATTTCTTTTCATTACTTTTTCTTTTATTATTAACGATTTTTTATTGTTTAAATGATGAAAGATTTTTTACCATTTGATGTATTATTTTTAACTTACGAGTCAATCGCATTTTGTTACTTTGTAATTTAAAAAAAAAGTAAGACAAGTGTTTTATATATTTTTTGAGTCAACATCCTTTTAACTCTCTTTTTGGAATAACTTTTTCTAGCGTTATGCTGAAAAATCGAAAGCATTATAAAATCGCACTAGCAAGTGTTCTTTTGAATTACATCCAAGCCACAAGGCAGTGTTCAAAACATGAAGATATGAAAATCAACGTTGATGGTGAAGTAAATAAAATTTAGTTTTTAAAAAATCCTTTACAAAACCTCAGTGAGTTTCCCAAGTAGCATAGATGTCCAATTGACACGGATAAGTTACCATTTTCAGGTTATCTTTAAGACATTACCGTAAGATAACTATTCGACATGTTTCAAACGACATCACGTTTAATGTTGTCGTGAAGTTATCTTTTTTATGATATCTTTTGGCGGTGAAAACGGATGTCTGTAAGGTATCACAAACTGTTATCCAATTGATGACTATTTTCAGGTATCAAAAAGTTATCTATCTGCTGTTATCTATTGTATCGAATTAAATGTTGTCCGAAGGATATCCTAAAGACTAATCACATAAGATATCTTTTTCATGATGTCTTTCGGACATCGGTAATATGCTGTCTTTTGACGTATTTGGAATTGGCGGGAGATAGTGGAAAGGCATCCGAATGTTGTTCGAAAGATGACGATTAACGGATCTCTGATCGGCTCGCGTACCTAGTGCACCATTATTCCGATGAGTGACGAGCAAAGTGTGAACGATATAAAAAAAGAAAAGGTGTTTAAACATAAAGACGTAAGTATAAATGCCTCTAATATATTTTTCTATTTGCTTCTGTCAGTAGATACATGTATACTTAATGTACGTATTTGTGTTCTGAAAGCATACGTTTGCTTTTTAGATTATGTGGAGAATTCTTTACAGCAGGGGCGGTTTTCTTGGATGACACGCAAAAATTTGAGTAAGTACACTATTCTTTTTTATACTTGCTATTATTCTATGCAAATAGAATATTTGAGGAACCTTTAGGGCGAGAGCGCACGGGTGACTTTTTTTACTTTAAAAATCCTTCGCTGTCAAGACGTCATCGCACGTTTAATAAAATATTTTTCATAATATCTGTTCATTTTCTTTTTCAGAGGTCGTACGAAGCTAGTTTCGTGACGCAACAATCACAGATGTTGAAAATTGCATCACGGAATGGCTTCGCCGTGGGGACGACCGGCTATAGGCTGGGAAACTCGCGGCCGACAGAAGGTCTCTCCGTAACGACGATAAAAATTCATGACTGTATTAGTAATATTAAATTATATTTCACTTTTAATTAATCAGCTAATATTTCATTTACGACCCACTTTAAAACCGACATAACACTATCTTATCTATCTTTTTATCAAAATCAACTTATTAATAATCGAGAATAATTAATATAGCCCAATATTACTTATTTTTGATTATTACATGGTGAACATGGCTAATAGGAGTTTATATTTGAATACGCATTTACGTATTTATAAATACACGTCCAAATAGAAACTTTTATTAATGATATTCACCATCTAATAACTAAAAATAGGTAATACTGGGCTATATAAAATATCCTAGGCTATTAACAAGTTGATTCTGGTAAATGAAAGAAAAAAATATATATATATCCAATAAATGGATATCTGTTCGATAGCACTTTTTGATGCCGTTTGGATGTCGTTTTGCCAACTTTGTGGATGCCTTTTGGACAACTTTAAGATGCCTGTGGCATCTTGGCATTTTCGTGCCTTTAAGAGGATATCTTTCGGATAGATCGATTTGATAACTTTACGCTAACGTACGGACGACCGACAAAAGTTAACCTCTGGTTTTCAATTTGTCAACGATTAAAAGTTGTCGTATAGTTAACTAATTGGATACAAATAAGTTATCCGCGAAACGGTCATTAGCGATACGATTTGTAATCCAAACTGGCATCTTTTTGGACAACCAAAAAGTTATCCATATCCGATTTGAGATATTTTTCGGATACCATGTAGATAACATTTTGCTACCTGGGTTACCTTCCAAACGAATTCGCCAGAGCTCGAACTATTTTCCTCCTCTTCCTCTTCGCCCTCCTCAGCATCCTCGTCGCCCTCCTCGTCGTCCTGGCTATCCCAGTCCCGGTCGGTGCCGAAACTCGTGCTCATAAGATCGTCCTGCATCTGCAGGGGAAGCGGAAATTGTTGTTGCCATTTGCTCTCCTCCTCGGGACTCGGCAGGGGAGCACCGCCGCTTCCCATCGAAATTCTTTTACTTTCCAGGCCTCTGTGGATTTGAATAAGAGAAATCTATTAACAATCAGGGAAGGATATCTCAATCAACAATTATTCTATCGTTCCGCTGGCAATTTTCTTTCCAGATACAGGGAATTGTTTAACAACTTATTTTTTAACAATTACTTGTTTTTAGGCAACTTTGCTAAATATTATGATGTTGTTTCCAAAGATTGTAATACTGGATGAAAATCATCAAGATTAATAATGTACTATTAGTAGATCATCAGTTCGTACAAAATAAATCGGGTTATTGAAAACCCAAATGAGTTTTCCCAAAGTCAAGAGCTTAATCGCTTTCTCACACCCGAAAGCGGTAGATTCGCCCCATGTCATTGAAATTTCCTGTCAAGATAAAATTTGCAAATATTCAACTGTAATTTCTTTGAGGGGCTCGGCTACTTCGAAAATAACGAACATTCGTTCGTCGCCTGAGGCAACTCAAATTGAAGGAAAAGGTCCAACATATGGTGCAGAAATCGCAGATTGAAGGTAAACTTATAATCACAACGATCGAACTACTAGTAAAACTCCAAACGCGTTTTACTCGAAACTATGTTTTTCAAAAGGGTATACACGATTTCTCGACGTCTAATGAACGAGTGGCCTTGAAATTTGGTACACGTATTTAGTGTAAAAATAGTTTAGTCCTGACCGACGTTTTTCTTATTATTATTTTCATTAGTTATTAACAATAATGATGTTATTTTCCTCGAAAAAAAAATCATTTTTTTCGACGCTTGAAACGGGATTCCAAAATAGCTCGGTCAAGTCTTAGCCAATATTATCTATTTCAAAGGATAACACCACTCTAGAATGGTGTTATCCCTTATGGTGCAGGCATCACCAATTAAAGGTAAACAAAAATTTCTCTCGTATGGTGCAGGCATCGCAGATTAAAGGTAAAGCAAAATTTCAAGGATTTAAGTGCTCATACAATTTTAAACGCGTTTTTCTCGAAACCACTTTTTCCAAACTGGGAGGACGAATTACTCGAACACCTTTCCATGGATCGATTTGAAATTTTGATAGTACCTTCACAATTACATTCTCTATGGGAGTACGTAGCCGTTTTTTTGATTAAATGTAAACTTTTTTTATGAACAATTTACTGCTTATTTTTTGGGCAAAAAATCGATTAATTTCTTTCAAAATGCGCCATTTTTTCAAAATTTGATTAAAAAAATCCCTACGTAGTCCCAGACCTAATAATATATAGATTATAATTTTTTTCGGTTTTTGTTCCAGGTATACTTTACGCGAAAACTGTCCTCCCATGAAGCTATTTGTAAAAAAAAACACGTTTTTCAAGATGGGCTCTGTCGCCGCCATTTTGTATGAAAATTATAATAATTTTTTTAAATACTTTGATACGTGTTAAATAAACCCTCTCAAAAGAAATCCTATTCCTTCTTTCATACTCCCAAAATAAATTGTCAAAGTTAGGCCTTATTTTCTGCGGCTAGAGTGGTGTTATCCCGTAAGAAAGAACTCTTTTTTTGTTTCAGATCAAACGGGTGGCCAAATTCAAGTACACCGTTGCGCCCCTCACGAGATTGCTTATAACTTCTTCAATTATTAATATTTTTTACGAAATTTCGTACACAACTTTGTTAATTTACATACAAATAAATGCCCAAACCCTTTTTCAATCATCTTACTTATTCCTCCAAAATTGTTTTTTTTTTAATAACCGTGATTTGCGGGTCGTCGCAGTAGCCTAACCCCTTAATAGAATAGCACATTACTTTTATCGACGTTCGAATACATTCGTACGCACATAAAATTCGCTTTTGCAGATTCTCAATAGGCATCGGTACCTGGAGAGTCGCTAGCAAAAATCTCTCTTTGCAAGGGCACCAAAAAGAAGTTTGCGAACCTGTTCAAATGGTTTTGAGAATATTCGAGATTCTCATCGTCGGAAAAATCGCCATGGGAGGTGTCTCGATCGTCGTCCTGTTGAGAATTGAAAGTTTCAGGATTGCCACCGCCCGCTTCAACGATGATCGCCCGATTGGTGCGGGTGTCAACGACGAGAAGGTCCTCGGAGAGAGCCGAGACCCTCGAGGCTACCGAGACATCGCCGGACTCCTCTTTGGATGCGAGAGACTCGGAAGTTCCGCCGCTCTCGCGTTCCTCCATTATAGGACTGAGCGGGGTGCCGTAAATATTGTATCTGATCGCTATATCGATACTCGAGCGTTCCGAATTTTCTTCGATCTCTTCGTCGATCTCGGACCAACCTTTCGCGCTCGTTTCCGCATTATTTATCGAGGTGGTTTCTTTCTCGTCGTGAGGATCGAGGGCCTCGACTACGGGCATTTGCGCGCGCGGCAATTTTTCCCTCAACTCGTTTCTTATCGCGGTGACGAACTCCTCGTCGAGGCCAAACGACACGTAAGAATTGTCGCTCTTGAGCGACATCGTCGAGCTGTCCTCCTCGTCGTTGTCGTTGATCTCGTCGATGTTTTCCCTCGAGGACCATTGCTCAACGTCCGAATTCATCGCGTCCCGTTCGACGGAAATATTCGAGCTGATTTTCGACGGGGATTCGATCGACGATGTTTCCGCTTCGTCTGTGTTCTCCACAGCCAAATTACTCCGATCTGTTTTGTCGACCAAGTTGGACGAGTTTTTCGTACGTTGAGGACTCGTGGAGGCGTCGCGCTGTGCTAATTGAGTGTCGGTCTGGCCGAGCGTACTTTTCGAAAACTCCGCTTCTCGGCAGAGTTCAACATTAACGTCGCCCAAAGGCCTGGTGCCCGTCTCTGTTTTATCGATCGGACTTGTGACATTATCACGATTTTTGGCAACCTCGCCTCCTGGGCAATTTTCTCGATCGTATCCCCGCGACGTATTCGTCGAACTTTCCGTTCTTTCCACAATTTCCGTCGAGTCGTCGCGCAACGAATGTGTCTCTTTGTCGGCCGAGCTCGTTGAACCTTCCGCACGACCTTGCGACGACTCATTGTCATGGAAATTCCCGCGATCGTCCCCAACGCCCGAACTCAACGGCTCAATCGTTCCTTTCTTAATTGTTGATGTGTCGTCCTCTCCCGGAACTTCTAACCGAACGACTTTATCGGCCGAGCCCGACGAGCTTTCCGCTTCTTTGCAAATTTTCGGAGAATCTTCGTCGCGCGATAAGTTTTTTCGATTCGTTTTGCCGGACGAACTCGTCGAATCGCTGTTCGTTTCGAGTCGAAGATCCAAAGATAAATCGGTACTCATCGAGTTGCGATCGGTTTTGATCGGTGAGTGATCGCTGCTCGACTCGTTATTCTTTACGACATCCGAGCGGGGCGTATCGAGCAACGAAGTATCGATTCCCTCGATTCTTCCGCGGGAACTCGACGAATCGACGTTCAAACGTGCGAGCTCGAGGGATGATTCGTTGCTTGGATCGCGATCGGTTCTTATCGGCGATTCGCTGCTCGAATCCGCCAATAAATCCTCCTTCCTCGAATTCGAACGATTCTCCTCATTTTTCAACAATTCGCTCACCGAATCAGCCTCCGTGTTTTCCAACAGGTCAACGGAATTCTCCTCGTTTGGAAATTCGAATTTTGAATCATCGTTCGTGTCGTCCTTTCTGTCGAAAAAATTGTCCAGAAAGTTCGCCTCGCAGGAGTTGGGTCTGACAGTTTTCAGGATTTCCGTTGATTCCGTGGACTCGTGAGACTCTGAAATGGATCGTATTTTGCCGGCGATCTCGTCGATATCGTCGAATCGAATTTTTTCATTGTCATTCAACGACATCTCGGTCGCGTCGATTTTGTCGGAATCACAAAAATTTCCGTAGTACTCGGCATCGAGAATCGTGTCGAGTTCGAATAGAATTCTCATCTGTTCTTCCTCAGCGGAGGCCGAGAGCGGCGACGAAATACCAACGTTTACGGAGGAATTTTTAGCACCGAGTATGATACTAGAGACCTGTGAGCCCGGGATCGGTGATTCTTCCTCCTCGCAGGACTCCTTGTCGCGAAAGCCCGAGTCGGAACTTCTCTCGTCGTCGGGCGTTGACAAATGTTTGCGATCCTCCTCGTCGTCCGCCTCGTGTGACGATCTCTTTATTATTCCGGGCTCGAGTTCCTCGCCTGTCGACGACAAATCCTCGTCGCCGTTACCGACCGAGTAATTGCCACGCGACTGTGGCGTATCGGGAGCTGAATCTTTCACGGTTATTCGCTCCTCGAGGTCCTCGCAGGTGGACGACTCCTCGTCGTGTTCGGCGACGTTGTAACTTCTGCGAAAGGGCGTTTCCGGTGCCGACGAAGAACCCGTCGCTTCGTAATCGTCGTCGCGATAATAATTGGTGCTTTTGGTTACTTTCTTCGATCCCTCGGTCGTCTTCGTGGGGCTGGTCGCCCAATCACGCCGCGGGGTCGCCGGAGCCGAAAGAGAACCCGTAATATTGTCTTCAACTGCGCACGAAGAGGAGGGAGAATTTTGCAACGATTTAGGCGCGTTCGATCCCGATTCCACAATTTTATCGCGAATGCCTTCCTTACCGACCGCGGTAATTGACGAATCCTCGAAATAATTTACTTTTCCGTCCATGGATTCGTCGAATATCGTTGAATTTTCGACGCAACTCGGATTCTTCTTTTCGAGCTCGTGAGCCAATGCGTCGTTCCACAATTGGACGTCGACGCCATTTTCATCGGATCTTTCAGCTGACGACGAAACGGCGTCCCGGGCCTCAAGTACGAGGAACGAATCCAAGGATCGATTTTCCGTGGGGCATACCGGTGTCGAGGTACGCTCGGGAACGTACCGCAGAAGTGGCAAGTCCGGATTGCCTTTCGAGACCAAACGCAACACGTGCTCGTCGTTTCTCGAAACGTCACCCGGCAATTTCGTTACTTTTTCAAGACTCATTTCTTCGGGATTATTTTTCAAACAGCTTTCTTCGCATTTGCGCGCTTTGTCGTTGCCAGGATCAATCGCTGCTTGGGCCGGACTACCAAACGATAATCTCAAGATCGGCGTCTGTCCCTGATTCGTAAGTGTCAACAATTTTGGTTTTTCGACGCTTTCGCTGATTTTTACGTTCTCCGCGAGATTTAACGTAGCTTTCGGCGTTAGATCTTCAGCAATTTTGTCGAAGATATTTCTCGTCACTTTCGCACCGGTGCTATTGGAGGCGGCAGGATCGCGCAATTTTCGCAGAGCTTCGTCGAACTCGTCGGCGATAACGGCGCTCCGAAGATCACCGTCGCTGCCCGAGGGTGGCAAACGTTTCTTGGCCGTTTTCTCGACGTTCTGAGGTCCGAGGGAAGTCTCGACGTCGGAATCCGAATCGATGTGTACGAGAATCATGAGATCAGCTACGGATTTTGATTTTTGCTTGACCTTTTCCGTGTAAGCACCACGCTCGACGCGACCACGCCAGCTTTCTTCCTCGGTCTCCGATCCCGACTCCGGTAGACACGAACTCTCTCGAAGGCTCGTGCAGTTGGCGACTGGCTCGTCCGGTCCGAGACGAAAATTCGCGCGGAGAGAATTTTTTTCGAGGCAGGAATTCGCCTGCCAGAGCTCGGAATCCACGCTGCCGCGAAGATCCTGAAGGCTCGCGCTCTTGTCGACCGAGCTTGGACCGTTGGGCTTCGAATTTTCCCATCTCCTCTCGAAATCTTCGATTCTCTTGCCGCACAAAATTTGCCTCGACTCGCCGAGGCTCGATCTCTCGTTGGGCGAAAATTTCCACGTGGCCTCGAGGGCCGCACGAAAATGGCACGGTAAGTCTCGCTCGGCGATCAATTTATTGAGCAATTTCATCGACTTTTCGTCCTTGATGGAGAATATCATTTCTATGAGTTGCTCGTCACTGAGATCGTCGTAGGGACGTTCGGCCCAGGTGGCAATTTCCCACAGTAAAACGCCGTAGCTCCATACGTTTGCGAGGGGCGTTATAGCGCGGGTTTCTATGGTGGTTTCGGTGCATTCGAGGCTCTCCGGTGCCGACCAACGTATCGGCAACGCACGATCACCCACGACGTAATAATCGCCCGGATATTTTTCAACTCCGATCCCGTAATCGCCCAATTTTGCGGTCAAATCTTGAGCCACGAGGCAATTTCTCGCCGCCAAATCGGTATGAGCAAAGCCGTTCTCGTGCATATGCTCCAACGCATCAGCGATATTCAGAGCAATTCTAGTCGGTAGGTTCTCTTTGCGCAATGCCTCGCCTTTGGCGCGATTCGCTATCAAAAAGTCCTTCAAATCGCCGACCGGACAGGACTCGAATAGCAACAGATAAGGATCAGTCTCAAGGCAAAATCCCAAAAGTTCGAGTATATTCGGATGACGCAATTTCAGATAAGGCGTCGACTCACCGAGGAACCACGATTTTTCTCGGCTCGTCGCACCCTCCGTCAATATACGCACGACGACACCACGATTTTTGCCCAATCTCGTGACTCTACCGTCCTCGATTATCGTCGTACCTTCGACCACCTTGCCGAACCAGCCACGCCCGATCTCGCGAAGATACTTGAGCTTTTCACGGGGAAAATGTTCACCCTCGTACCACTCGCTGCACGGACGATCGCGTGACGACGAATTCTTCGGGTCATCGGTGTTTGCGTTGTCGTCATCGTCGTCGTCGTTCCTGTCGTCGTCGTAGAGCGATGACGACGGCGGTTTTATCGCTGATCTCGTGTCGACGTAATTATACGAAACCTCGTCGAATTGAATCTTTTCACGTGACGACGTCAATATACGTGGCACTTCGAGCTCGAGACTCGACGATGGCACGCGCTCGATCGTCGTCTCCGTTCCCGCTGTACTTCCGTCCTTGAATTGCTTCAAAAAATCGAAAAGAAAATCAATTTCACGGACGCTTTGTTCGCTCTGTTCAACGTTTTTTCTCTGCTAATCGAGAAGTATCAGTCAAGGTCTTTGAATAGTCTAGGGAACAATAAAACTACGTGGGCGTACTACGATGCATTTCTACCGGGACCCTACGGGTATTCGTTATTCCTAAATTGCTAGATTCGACGGATGTACAATATGTTCTTTTATTTCTAATAATTTTCTATCTAGTTGCCATGGTTTTTTTCGTTCAATTTTACCTTGCCTGTTCCAGCATCGTCCTACAATTGAAAGAAAGAAAAACAAATATCGTATCGTATTTTTGTGATAGCCGTGGGCTAATTCGCGTTGAATTATAAAAAAAAGAAGAGCATTTTTTGGATCGGTATCGAAAGCTTTGATCAGTAAAAATCCCGTGCAATAATAGAGTCACGTGAAATTTGCAGTCGATTGTGAAAAATCGAATGCTCGCAATCGGTTGTTAATCGGATGTGCAATAATATCGTCCCACTCGTAAATTTGATCGGCATTGGTCACACGTTTACAATCTCATGTTAATAACAGATCGCTCGAAACGGACGTCAAAGATTACGTCTAGTTGTGTATTTGTCATTATGGCTCTTTGGCGAATTAATGCAAACGCCGAACGAACCAAAAATGCGCAAAATGAAAAAATCCTTGTCAATGATTCAGCTCTAATCATATTGGGTTCTTTTCTCCTGTACCTGGAATCCTTTTGGACGTCGCTGCCTGCGACAACAAAGACATCCGGTGAGACTTAACACCACGATGATAAAACTCAGAATTCCCATAGCATACGGGGACCATTGATTCTGCCATTGCGAAGTCCAGAAATCGTTACCTAAGACAAATTAATTGTTCTTTTCAAATTCCATTTAACGCAACGGATGGCTTTGAAATAGAATACAAATTCTTTTTTAGATGGATAGTAAAAATGTGATGAATTGAATAGAATTATTGATCTAACAGGAAAATGAATTATCCGCAAGTCTTTCCATCAACCTTTATTGGTTTGTTCGGCTTACCAAATTTTCTTTTTAAGGTATTCCTTTCATGAACCCGAATATTTAACAATTAACTGATTTTCGTCTATAATTAAATAAAAATACATCCGAGTATACTGATAAAATTTCAAGCCAAGTTCCCTAACTTTCAACGAAAAATTACGACTCTAAAAATCGTCTTATTTCCATGGCACTTTATGGAGATGACCCACTCATTACATTTCTATCTAATAATTTATACACTAAACAACTCTAGATATCTGATACAAAGGGCTTTACGCATGTAAATTTTTTAAAGAATCCGTAACGACTATGAAAACAGGAGGCACCGAATATTTAAAGAAAAGATTAATGATAAAACTTGGAAAAATGTGACTAGCAGAAGAATTTTCATAAATCTACTAAATTTTCGTAAATCTACTAAATTGCGTGAAGTATTTTATTTCGATTTATCGTTGGGTATAATAATTGATTGCAACTTATTTTTTATTAAGCGCCACTGTAATTTACTAATGATTCAGAAGGGACACCTTACACCCATCCAAAATACAGCCCTTCGCAAAAGGAATACCTTAACTCTTAAAATAATGATGTTTAGCAACAAACCGTTGCACCTCAACTTTACTTATCGTTTATTTATTATTACACTTTTTACTCATTTATTTTATTATTATACTTCATTACTCTGGCTACAGTGCTATCATTTTTTGGACAATTTTTTTTGTAATTTTGTTTCGCAAACTTTGTCATTAAACAAAATCAGGATAGATGCAAGTAAATAAACGTTCTACTTTCAAACATAAATGTCCGATCTTCATAGTGCATATTGCAATAATTTCTCATTAGGGTTGAGTGGAGAATAAGTTTATGGAAAGGTTGCACCAGAATCCCAGGGAACAATTTATTAACAAATTCGATAAAAAATAATGCTATGATTTTGAAGTTCGCATAGTTGGAATGCAGCGAACATTAATTCTTTTTCATTGATGAAATTTCTTTTTGGCTAATTTAGACTATGAATATCATTGGAATGGTTTTACATATTTTTATTACAGATTTACAACCCGAAATTACAAAAAAAAGGTATTGCATAATAATGAAAACGAATAAATAACAAAAAATTCCCATAACGTCATAAAACTTCACATTGCTCCCAAAAAGCCCACGTACGAAAATAACTCGCAATAAGTAACAATATTTGCATAAAAATGGATAACTGATGTTTAGTTGGGGATCGCAAATAAAACATGGATCGCAAGTAAATAAATCATAGATAGAACTCAGGACAGTCAAGAAAATGACTATTTCTAATTGCCAAAAAAAACCCAAACAACTCCAACCAAATATTGATACACTTTATTCCGTTTTCCCAATTTAACAAACATTTTCATTTCTAATACGTCCTTCCTAATTACCAAACAAACTCGAGATATATTTTCCCAGCATCTATATCCAATTACCAACAAAGCCAAACAACACTCGATACCCTGAAATCCTAGTTTTTCCAATTTGATCGAACATATTCTTACGATCTGACATCAACACTCCTGCTACCGGTAGGCTTCCCTTGTTTTCAGTCTCCATACCTGGTGTCTGGGACGAATCAACGGGAAAGGCCAAAAGTGTGGGCACGCCTTCCAAAAGGTACCAGCAAATCCACCTCGGGTTGCTCATCTCCGAACTTCCGAAGGCGCCTTTCCGTCGCTATTCCATCGTGCCGATGAGTGGAGCGTTTTCCGCGCGGAAGAGTAACTCTCGCTCTTCCGAATGTTCGTCTCGTCCGATCTCTGCGAGATTCGGCGGTTGTACCAGGACGAGAGTTCCTTGGACAAGAGGCGCAACGTGAAAAACGCGCATTCACACGAGTAATCTTTCTTTCGCTATTCGATGAAAAGAGCCCCAGAGCATAGAGAAAAATAAGGAGAAAACGGTAATGCGCGATGCTGATATCATTTATTGTGAGTATAACGTGTGTTTATAACCCGAATATCCGTATCGGGTACAGGTGCTCGTCGGCCAAAGAAAACAACGCAAAATACTCGTCGGCCCGCATTTTGTCGCCGAGATTTGTCGCTTTTTCAAAATTTGAAAAACTCTTGCGAGGGTATGCGTGTGTGAGTCGGGTGAAGTTTTAAGCGACGGTATGAAAAAGCAACACGCACACTCGTACACACGGATGCATATGTATATATATGTGTATGGACGGACGGAAGGAGAGGAGGGGACAGACGATGTATCAAAAGAGAGACACGGTTCGACTAGCAGGTAGGCGTGTTACATGCGTCCGTATATTAATCACACTCCGATAATATATATATACACCAAAATACAGATGTGTATATATATATGTGTGTGTGTGTGTGTATATTCCGTAAGGAAGCAGAGCAAAGCCGAGAACACCGACGAAACACCCTTCACAGTGCACTATTCTTTCCACACTCTCTCAAAGCTGTGCGGCCCGACGATTTTTATCTTTATCTTCAACATATTTGTCATGCGTTGGAATTGTTTTTTCTGCAATGTTCTTTCGATGATAAAATTATCGTTATTATTATTATTGTTATTAACTCTTTTTTATTCGGTGCACTGTTTTCGTCATTCGTTCCGCAATCGGCCGTCGCGAGTCTCTTAAATCTCTCTCTTTTGGGTTACGTTCTCTTATTTAACCTGACCCCCGCTCCCCTTGCACCCGCCGTTCCGGGCGGTCCGGTGCGGCCGCCTGCGCGTGCGCACGAGCGACTCCTGGTCTGGTCGCGCTACCGTGTTTCTTTGACTGTCCTATCTGTCCCGCGGTCGCACCTCCTGTCACCCACCATATAAAGTCGAATTTCTCGAAGCTTGGGATGTTACGATGATTCATATTTCGATAAAATTCCCGTCGCTCTCGCAGTCCGGGCGGGACTTTCGAAAGCTGTCAGCAATTCAATTGGTTTTTTACCAATTGAAGGAAATGGGGGTATCGATCATGTTTAGGAAATAGAATTCACTCTTTTGGAGCTTTTGGGTCTTCGCGCTCTTTCGGATTAGTTACCGCTTGCCTGTAAATTACGAGCTGAGGTTTTCCTCCGCGGTCATGTTACCATGAATTTACGGTCATATTTTATCGGCAGCGTTCTCATAGCAAGAAGGGCAATGAATTTCGTCAAATAGGAGAAGAAAGTTACTGATAATTGTGTGGTGAGAGGTCCGAGAGGCCGCGCGATGAATCATATTTCATCGATATTCCGCGCTGTCATTTTTTTCATCCCTCGCCATCGTGGCCGGTAACAGCGTGGTCTGCGCAGTGGCGCCGCAGCGTGAATTCCGCGAAGCAGGCATATCGCGAGCCACCGACGTGGCGGGAATATTCGAATCGTGCAAGCAGCGCGCCGGGAGAACGATCGATTATTCGTTAGGGAATTGGAAAACAACGTAAAAAATGGATAAAACAAGAAGGAAGATGATCATCCCATTGAGCAATTTGTAATTCACGTTCGATCGTATTTAGAAATGACTTAAATTTACGTGTGTCGTAAGACGACGGTATGCGACAACTTGAAGATACGAGTACTTTGATGTCGTGGCGTTCGGTCGTACGGCGCACGGCCGACACACACGACACATATTCGTTCGGAAAACATATACCCGTTAAAACCCATAGTATTCGTTTGTCGGCCATCTGCCGACGTTACAGCCGAAGCCACGTCATATTTGTGTGGTGCGGTTCTCGCTCTTTGGCATTTTTTTCGTTGCGATTTTTGTTTCACGCGGATTAAACTCGTACGTGATTAAAACGAATTCACGAGTAGAAGGCTAATCCCGTTAATTGTTCTCATTCCTCGCAACTCCTTGGCGTGGAGGAACAAAAAGTAACGCAAGGACCGCACGGACGTTTTTTTTCTAACCAACAAAGAGATATGAATATATTTCGTTTAGTCGGCGATTTGTCGCATTTACTCGCGATATTTATTCTCCTAGCTAAAATATGGAAGACAAGGAGCTGTGCCGGTAAGTCGCAAATTTCCGACCTGCGCGTCCCTTCGCGGCATTTTTATTTCACACGCGAACGAAAAAAAAGGATAACTGAGTGCCTTGACGCGCGAATTTACGCGATCGATCTTCTCTTATTTCTGTGTTACATCTGCTTCTCCGGTTGTCTTGTACTGTTACACCGCAAGTCGCCGTGAAATACGAATTCGCGCTACCGACGAGTTCTCTGTTTTGTTCCGCACGTCACGAGAATTTCGATCGAAACGTCATGAAATTTTGAACGTGAAGGAGACGAGTAAATTGTAGACACGATAATGAAATTTCGGGAATTATTTTTCGAATGGCGATTTTTGGAGTTTTTTTTTCATTTGAGGTGCTTGAAGAATTATTATTTTACTCTCGACAGGTATAAGCGGCAAATCGCAAATCCTCTTCGCTATAGTCTACACATCGAGGTACCTCGATCTCTTGACGACGTACATATCGGCGTACAACTTCGTCATGAAGCTTGTCTTTTTAGCGGCTTCTTATGCCACTATATATCTGATGTACGTCAAATTCAAGGCTACTTATGATCACAATCACGACACGTTCAGGTAAGTGCAAAAAAGGAGAAAAATTATTCGATAGTGAGAGTACAAAAAAGATGCTAAAGACACACTGGGAAATTTTATCGATGCCAAGTGCCACGATTCGAGTTTGGGAGATTACTCTGATCATTTTGTACTCGGGCATAGCGCTAGGAATGAAGCAACAGTTGGAAAATAATTCGGGCAAACAATTATAAGATAAACGGGTCCGCATAAGCACGGGGCCTGAATACAAGTTGTTTTGCGATATTTTTCCCATCAAGCGTTTCGGCACGCGAGGTCATGATTTCACAGACAGTTAATACACACTCTGGCGCAGTTGCGTTTTTTTTTAATTGAAAAATATTGATAAACAGTGAAGTTATTATTTAAAGTAAGTGACATCTGGCAACTAGAATGATCCTAATTGAAAAATAAAACAAACGTCCTTTTAGTATAATAATGAAACTTTTGTGTGACTGGATACTTTTCTAAGATTTTAAAAGTAACGAAAATGGCTGGCTATAGAAAAAAAAATTTCGATTATCGACAAAAAGAAAGTTCCCTATTTCGTTATTACCTAATTGATAGATATATTAACAAATCATCCGGTCATAGAGAGGAAAATGTTTTATACTATGCTCTGTCCGAATTTGAAGCGAATCGGACGAATAGATTTTGAGATTCGACTGGAGATTTTGAGATACATCTCTCCATAAAACACAGTTTCAAAGAAAATGCAATAGATAAACAAAAAAAGTTGCAACCCGGTCAATTTTTCTAAATTTTAACGAAATCTCTCTTACGAATTGAAGCTAAGACCCTAGACTTCAAAAGTATGCAATAAAAGAAAACGTATTTTCAAAATTTTATGCTTATGCAAACCCCTTAAGGAGGTACACTAGCTTCAGCAAAATGGTGATAGATCAATAAAATTTGGTGAATATATTCTTTAGTATTATTCATGTAGATACAAATTTTTTCAGATTTTTTGGTTGTGCCGTTTTGTTACAAATAATTCACAAGCGTTTATTCTTATACCCGGAATATATACCTATATCTATAAAAACCCTATGCTTATACACGTGAACTTCAATGTTCAATTATTCGATAACGGCACAATGAAAAAATCTGAAAAAAATTGTATTGACATATATAATACTAAAGAATATACTCACCAAATTTTATTGATCTATCACCATTTTGAAATTTGACCATGGTTTAGCATGGCAACATTGTATGAAGCTGGTGTACCTCCTTAACAGGACGCCTAAACCACAACACATTTGAGACATTTGGCTAGTGTGACAAGGCGGAAACCAGGGTTATTTAAAAAACTTTATTTTGATCAAAGAAGTAAGATGATTGAAAAATCGTTTGGACATTCATTTTTGTATGTACATTAACAAAGTTGCATACCAAATTTCATAAAAAAATGTTAATAATTAAAGAAGTTGTAAACAATCTCGTAAAGGACCCTTGAAAGTGAGGGACTCAATGGTATACTTGATTTTGGCCACCCGGTTGATCTGAAACAAAAAAACCAGTTTTTTGTCTCACAATAGATAATATTCTTAGACTTGACTGAGCTTTTTTTGTTATCGTATTTCGATCATGTATTGGATCTGAAACAAAAAAACAAGTGTTTTCCTAAAATATATATTATTGGCTAAGACTTGACCAACCTTTTCGTCATAGTGTTCCAATCATCGAAAAAAAAATGTTGAATTTTTTTTCATATCTGTCAAGGAAAAATGAATTTGTTATTGTTACTAACTAATAGAAATAAAATGTTGAGAAAAACTATTTCAACACTGAATAAGTGCACCAAGTTTTGAACCAATCCATTTATTAAATGTCAAGAAATCATGTACACCGTTTTCAAAAATGTAGTCAAAAACGCATTGAACGTTTCAGTAGCAGTTCTATCTGTGTAATAATGAGTTTACCGTTAATCTGCTATCTCGGAACCATATGTTGGATCTTCCTCTTCAATTTGAGTTGCCTCAAGCGATGAACGAGTGTTTATCGCTTAAGGGGTCAGGCTGTGGTGTGAATTCACTGTATCCTAACCCCTTAAATGCTGCAATGGTAATAAGTCTGTGGTTTTTTATAACTGGATAATAAAATTGTGCGAAAGCGATTAAAAAAAGTTCACTGCAGTATTTTTCTTGCGCTTGGTTTTTGGAAATGTTTCCGAAAAGTCTCCAGTTTCAATCATCCAAGATTTGAACAAGTCATTCCTAAAATAAAAAAGTAAATCGTATTTTCAAAATTCTACGCTATCGAGACCACAATGACAAAATAATGAGTAAACAAAATAATAAATCGTTATCATATATTGCAAAAAAATATATTTCTCACGTCATCTTTTTATGTGTTCTAGAATTGAATTTCTATTGATCCCTGCAGTCGTATTGTCGCTCCTCATAAACCAGGAATTCGCGGTACTCGAGATACTGTGGACATTCAGCATTTATTTGGAATCGGTGGCAATCCTGCCGCAACTGTTTCTGGTATCGAAGACCGGCGAGGCTGAAAGCATTACAAGTCACTATTTGTTCGCTCTCGGCTCATATCGCGGTCTTTATCTTCTCAACTGGGTATACCGTTATTACTCCGAAGATCACTACGACTTGATCGCGATTGTGGCTGGTCTTGTACAGACCATTCTGTACTGTGACTTCTTTTACTTGTACATCACCAAAGTACTCAGGGGCAACAAATTGCAATTACCCGCTTAGCCAGTTGAATTGCGCTATGCGTCTCTCGTAATGTAAGAGTCTGAGAGAGAGAGAGATCGAGAGAGAGAGAGGGGGGGAGAGAGAGAGAGAGAGAGAGAGAGAGAGACAGACAGACAGACAGAGAGAGAGAGAGAGACAGAGAGAGAGAGAGAGAGAATGAGAGAGAGAGAAGCGAACATTCGGGCAGTTTTATTGAGGGGTCGAGTCGAGAGCAAAGCGAAAAAAGCAACCGCAAAAAAAGGATCTGAGAGCGATTATGAGAAAAGTATAAGAAAAGGATTTTGCAAAAGCAATTGTCGAACGATTCTACGTTCCGCAGAGAGTAAATCCTTGATACACAACGCCAAATGATAACTAGAATGGGGCGTCAAAAAATATTGAGAGTGTGAATAATGTGAGAATGAAAGAATGAAGTTAATGATACATACGCAAAAAGATTCATACAACAGAAAGCGCCATTCACGAGTATTCCAGAAGTGGCGGGGGGGGGGGGGGGGTGAAAACGAAGAGAAAAAATTCAGACGCGCACAAAGACGGAATTTTTTCCTCGGTGGCTCTTTCCGAGATACTTTTTACTCTTCTCATCGCAAATTCTCTTCGTTTTCAATCCTCCCGCAAAAATTAACCCTCGTTCGTAATATTCGTTTTGCCTGGCTTGTTTGTTTCTTCAGACCACGCGAGTCCTCCGCTTTTCGTAATTTCCTCTCATTTCCCGAACATTTATTATCGCGTCCCTCCTCGAGCCTTGTACATTTTTTCGAAGGGGCAAACTCATTCACGTACGATGAACTGGAATAAAGTGCGCGTGGGGGAGAGGGAGGGAGGCGATGAAAACCAACAAACGTAGCGATTGCATTTCAATTGTCGCTTCCTTTCCTTCGAAAACGTTCCGTTTTTTTTCTCCCTTCGTTATTCCGAGTTATACGAATCGAATTTGTAAAATCAACGACGGAACTGTTCCGCCCACGTGACGAAGCGTTTTCCAGCGAATGTAAAGAGCGAATGACGCATATTCTTTTTGTCGCGGTCGCAGTTGCGATAAGACGACGGGAAGGTGAAAAGATCGTGGATTTGAAAAGAAAAAAAATCATGCGGTTCGACGAAAAAGTAAAGAATATCGTACCTTCTCACCTGTGCCCTTAGAACCCGAATAGGATTAATCTATTATATATATTATTGAAATGTGCAAAATAATCGAGAGAAAAGAAAACACGAATGCAGTTTTGGGCCCTTTTTTTCCTCCGACGAAAAATGGAAAGGAAACGCTTACCCATAAAAATAACTACTCGTAACAATTACGTTTTACATTTATTTTATTTCATTATGTGACTGGGACAAATGATCCTTTTTTAAATTACCTTGGCGTTCGATGCAATAATGACTACTGACACATATTTTTCATCCTTATACTTTGTTACATTTGTACACTCGGGCAGCTCGACTTTTACGTGTACGGAGCTCCGAGAATAATTTCTCCTTGCCTCGTTGGAACGCAACGAAAATTCTCAGTTTAAAAAATATTCTCATCCTGATTATTACACAAGTCTTTTTTGCAGATTTTCCTTGTCGTCCTTCAATGAGGATCCTAGAAAAGTAATTTGTGGCTTGTCGAAAAAAAAAGTCGGGAAATTTTAACGAAATCATCTTCGCTGCATTCCCTTCCATAAATATTTTCATTAAGACATGAGTCTGGTCTTGAAATTGAGTACGCAGTATTGCGCACACCTGTGCATCAATGACGGCGAAAAAAAAGCAAACAGAGCCTGCAGACTTTTCTCGACGTCGATTATGCCGCGGCGATCGCGCGGATTTTTTTTAGGCGCAACGAGCCGCGACATATTTCGGCAAATCGGTAACGTGAACCGCCTCGGAAATCGTTGTCAATTGGCTCCTGACGCGTACTATACCGTTCTGCAAACTCGCATCATCCACGCTGATCGTCATTGGTACGTGAAAGTTTTCGATCCCTCGCTTTTTCCGGGTCAACACCGTATCGAGACCCTTCGATTTCAATAAATTATTCAGATAGAAGACGAGACGGGTTTTTTCCTGGTACTTTGGATCCTCGTCGTTTTCATCGTCGTCGTCGAGATAAAAGCCGACTTTGTAGGGCGATAATTTCGGATGGATTTTCAGCTCGCCTAAGCCGTTGTTGGCTTCGTCGAGCTCGTAACCGTCGCACAGCATGGCCAACGAGCCCCAGTCCAATGCCGCGATGTGCTCCACCACGTGAACCACCGGGGAACTTCCTTCCTGATCGACAATCTGTTCAACACGAATTTATATTTGTTCAGTTGTTACTGCGACTGTGGAGAAAAACTGCCAATTGTCACGTCAGGCAACGTGGCTCTGGGTCAGACCAAAGATTTTGCAAAGATTCGAAAAATTGACCGAGTTATGACGATTTCTGGAAACGGTCAGATCGCCTTTTTTCGTATTTTTCTCGAAAATATGTTTTATGAAACGGTGTAAGAGGTATTTTAAAATCTACCCATCCGATTCAGTTAAAATTCGCATGGAGCATAGTTTAGAACATTTTGTATTTTACTAACGGATGATTTTTTGATATATTTATCCATTTGTTAACAACAAATGATTGAACATATATCTTTTCGGTGAAAAATCAAAGTTTTTTTCGACACCTGTTTCGAAATTTGCAAAATTAAAAAAAAATCCAATAAAAAGTTTTATTATTATAATCAAACTACATTTCTTTCAATTTAAAATCACCTTTGTTACCAGAACCACCTACACCGATTCGCTATGCAGCAACGACGGCACTTCGTTTGAATAATAATAATGTCATTGTTTATCAACATTTTCCAACGGAAAAAACTCAACCTTGGCAAGACTATGTATCAATTGTATGTAAAATCCCGAGCTTCTAATCCCAATACTCTCGTCAGCAAAAATATCGAAAATCTATTTATTTTTGGGAGCCCATGTTTATGCAGATCCTTCAAAAATGGTATCTCTTTTATTTTTCTCAACAATCGTCAAACATTTTCCCGCAGTATGACGTTCCAATGAGGTATTTTCCCACAGAATATGATGTCACATTCTCGAGCCCAATTTCCTCTTTCGCTCCAAAATATATTCAAAGTTTCACTCATAAAAAAAAGGGTAATAAATTGCGACTGAGAGGATCATCGTTATAACGAGCGCTCCCAAGTGTTATACCTGAGGATAAACTTTCTTCGCGTCCTGTTGATATATTATAGTTTCGACGATAATATCGCCAAAGGGAAATTTCGCTGCAATGTCGATGGTTTCGCGATTCTTGCTGACTTTCTTCGCCTCTGCGAGAGCGAATCTCGAAGGATTTCTGGAAAATTTTCTCCACCATACTTTGCGCTCTCGTTGTTTCCTGTGATAAACATCTTTTCCATTGTCTTCGTCCGTGACGATCGTCACTCTCGCTATCCCATGGGCGTATGGTTTAGCACCAGTAGAATGGAAATTCGAGTTCCACTGGGCTTTTGTATCCTCTATGGTGGCGAGTCCGAAAGGTCGCAAATCGGAGGTCGATTGGCACAGGCTAGTCAGGGTCTCAGGGATTTTGTCGGACGACGCCAGGAACACGTTGTAAGGAGGCGCAGTGACGCAACGTTCAAACCACAAGGACTCTACGTTGCGCCGCAACAGTTTGCCCTGAGAACCGTAGATGAAACCTTTGTCGCCTAGGCTGAGGAAACCTGTGCCCAGCGCCTTTAAAATTGTCTCCAGGCTTGACAAACCGCTCATTGCTTTCTCGGTATATTGCCGGGCGGAGCGACGAAGTATTCGTCCTCCGTTTTGCTGGAGTTTTCCAATATCTTGTCCCGACAGTTGCCCTCGTCCACGCGATCCTGGCGCAGACGTAATTTCGTATTCTCGAGAACGCTGTAGAGCGGCTTGATCGAGTCGTCCAGCGGAAATTGACGCAAACGCTCGGCAAAATTGATGGCTCTTTCCAATCTTCGAATTCCCGCGATATTGCCAAAATCAACGAGCGACAATCGCTCCAATTTGGTAATTGTCTCGCTGCTTATTCTCACGTTTCTTCTGCAATCTTCGATTGTCTCGTCGCTCGTTAGCTTCGCTCTGCTTTGACCGTACTTGCTCGACGTCAGATGAAATCTCCGATAGAACGCCGAGATTGACGAAAAACGACTCGACAATAGTGGCAAATCCATCGAATAATCGACGACGTTTGTGAGATTTTTAACGAAATGTATTTTTTATGCTTACGTTTGATTTATCGTTATAGCGAGATAAAACACGTATAGGTTATGAGAACGTAAACATTGTATTATTGTTATGATCGACACGTGTGAGCGAACCCGGCAGTGCGCCGCCAGCGTCCCTATCGGGAGATTTCCGCTCGAAAATCGGCTTCGCACCGACGAGTTCTCTGGCTCTCGTCTGTCCTACCGATACACATATATGTATATGACCCATATGACATTACTGCGATATGAACTTGATTTTTTTCACTCTCCATTCGTTTGAGAATCGTCCAAAGTGGATTAAAATTTGAAAAATTGACTGGTTCAATCGAACAACGCTTTCGAAAAAGGGACGCGGCCACTTGCAATTTTTATCGTTTATTTGGAAAAGGAAAAACTGCACACCGGTCTTCCTCGGTGAGCCCGGTAAACTGCGACGTATAGGTTATGTTTACTAGTGTCAAATTTCAAATGTCCTTGATTTTCGTATCTTCGAGCCAAAAAATAAAGTCGTGTACAATCAATCGTGCACGCAAATAATACCGAGTTTTATTTCTGCAGCCGTAAAAATGTCGGCGGACGTGAAAGCAGCCTTGAAGGAGGCTCGAAATCATTTGCGGGAGCATCGTTACGTGGATGCGATGAAGCAGTGTCAAAAAGTCCTCAAGAAGGGCAAAGACAATTACACGGCTTTGGTTATGCTGGCGGCTGCGTTGCGAGAAATAGACGAGCACAAGTCTCAAACGCCGCTGGCTCTCAGAAAGGCGATAGAGTTGAATGCCGATAATCCGCTCGCCTGGCAAGGTCTCGTGTCGTATTATGAAAAAGAGCCAGACAATGCCGAAGCGTGGACCTCGCTTATACCAGCTTACTGTAAGCTTTTACAGATCGACAGGTATATCCTTTTAGTCGCAGTACTTTTTGTCTATGCGCACGACAAGAATGCGAGAACTATCGTTTTTGTTTCTTAGATTTCTAATTGTCTTAGCAGAAGTGCGCTTTCACTGTATCAATAAGTACAGAAGTTTTGAAATTTCCAGCCAGTCGCCAAAGTTCGCTCATTGGTGTGCGGAGGCTTCGCGGCTCTCGGTGCGCCTCAACAACGTTGAAGTCGTGGAAGATGTGTTCTCCACATTGACGAAGCTGAGGGAGAAAACGGAGGACGAGAGAGCGCAGTTGCTGGAACGTTCGCTGCTGACGTTGTTCACAAAGTATCCGCAAATGGCCAGAGAACACAGCGAACTATACGAGACCGTTTTGTCGTGCGTCGTTAAGGACGAGACGTGCCGCGAACGTCAAGAATTCTTTCGTAGATATCTCAAGATACTTCACAAGACGAACAAGCTTGATAAACTTTTGGGAGCTGCACTGCAAATGTACGAACAGTTTCCCAAAGATTCTTATCCATTGGGTAATGAAATTTGTTGCTTAGACACTTAGAAAAAAGAGGCGTGTTTCGTGGACGATGGAACGTGCAACGCGGGCTTGTATTCTTCAACGATGTGTTTCGATTGTGCAGAATGGATTTGTCGGGTGTACTCGGAACAGTCGGTCTTGAACGGGACGTGCGACGGCGTGGCGATCGACGAAATTCACGGAGCCCTTTTCGCCCTTGAGCCCGCCTCGTACCTGGCCACTTTCGCCCGAGGTGTTCAACTCTGGCGCGACAACAATTTCATCGAATCCCGCGATGTTCTCAATCAAGCGGTCGTCCTGAAGCCCAGCCTCTTCCACGCTTGGATCTTGCTCGGTGAGATCAATCTGAGACTCTACTGCTGGCTCGAGGCAGAGAATTCGGCCCTCGAGGCTCTCAAACTTCTCGAAGACAAGAAGGACGACGAGATTCACGAAAGAATCGATTTGGTACTGGTCGAGGCATTGGCCAAGAGTGGTAATCGCAAAAAATGGTTACAGGCCGTCGAGGGATGTCGGGAGGTAACGGAATCTCAATTATACTCCCTAAATATTCTCCAATACTAATTTCTCGAAAAATCACATGACCGTAGCGTAATTGGAAACGACAAGATCGCGATTGAAATAACACTTGATTGTGGGATTTCAGCTGCTCGCAAAGAAGGAGGCGAGCCGCGTGAAGCTTCTGCTCGCACGTGTTTACGTTCTCCTCGACGATGAGCAAGCCGAGTCCCTTCTCGAGGAACTGGAACGGGACAACGAGACTCGAACCGAAGCGATGGTCCTGCGCGCTTTGGGCCTGACGGAGCGCGGATATTACGAGGAGGCTACCGACGTTCTTGGCTCGGCCCTCGAGACTTCCGAGGCTTGGACGATACTCGGCGAGATAAGCTGGCTCACGAACGACTACAGTCGCAGCGTGATGGCTTTCCTCAAGGGCATCCAAGCTGATCCCAACAATTTCCACTGCTTCCTCTATCTCGGGCACTATTATCGCGAACGCGGCAACGACCTCGAAAAAGCACGCAAATGTTATCAGAAAGCGTTGCGCATCAATCCAAACTCGGACGAGGCTGGAGTGGGGTTGAGCACGGCCTTCAGGCTCATGAAAAACACGGTTGGTTCACATTTCGAATTTGGAGAAAAAAAAATTTCAATATTTTCACGTAAATTTCGTTTTCTGGATATTGAGCGCGGCGGGAAATGATTGCGTGGTAACGAAAGAAACGAAAATCTCTTTGCAGGAGGCGAACATGCAGATGCTGCGGCGAGTGACAACTGCCGAGGGCGGCGGACCCAAGTGGGCTTGGCTGCAATTGGGTCTCCAACAGTTGGATCAGGGCGAGGTCAGCCAAGCGATCAAGTCGTTGCGTTACGTCATCCGCGCGGATCCATACGACAAGTAAAGTATCTTTTCGCAGCATCTAATGACACGCGCGTCCGCCAACAAATGCGCAATTTACACTTGGAATTCTTGATCATACTTGGGTATTATTGCTTCGAAATTAATGAAATTATATACAGCCATTGCTGGGAATCATTGGCTGATGCTTATTTGGCCCGAGGAGCTCACACTTCGGCTCTCAAGTCTTATCAGCGAGCTCTGGAGCTCAGCCCTGGCTCCCTCTATCCAATGATTCAACTGGCGAACATCAAAATGGTTAGTTCACTGTAAGATCGTTCCAAATTAGACAATCCTAGTATACACTAGCGGGAAAAAGTATGGAGGCACTTTTCGAACTCGAGTTCGGGACGAAAAGTTACAGTCTTGGGCGCAAAAAGCGCAAACGGATGTTCGAGGTACATACCGTTCGAACGAGAAAAAAAACGAGGTGACTTTTTCCCCTTATTCTCGACTACTTTTGTTACTCACCAGGTCAATACAGTATTCTTTTGTTCGATCGTCCTGCTCTCATAAACTCGGCGGTTATTTTTTGGTAAGTTGCAGTAGAAATTTCTCCCTAGAACTCGAAAGGGCCGGGATTCGGTGTAAAAACATTAAGGGGCGATATCTACCTAGAGGCCCGAAAAAAATTGCCAAATTCCGAACTTTTTTCTGGGAAACGGTTGGGGTAAAAAAACGCATTTTTTTAAACAAAGGTATATATATATTGAGAGCCTTAAAAGAAATTACCACAAAATACAGAAAAGCAACAAAAACCTGCCTGCCAGCGGATGTTAAAAAAAATTTCGCGACGTTTGGCGGTGGACACTTCAGCTTAAACGACCCATCTGGAATCAAAAAACCAAACGAGTTATTCAAGTTAACAATAAGTACGAGTCATTGACAATCGTCAGTTTTCAAAAGTTCGCGTTCAACAGCGTTTCGAGAAAAATGCGTTTAAAGTTTGAAGTATGGTGCTGCTACTGCTCGCCCGGCCGACTGTTAGAAGCTCATTCAATTTTAGGAATATTTCAATGACATCTTCAGGGAATATAGCCAAATGTGATACTATGGAATAAAAATATTTTTGGAAAATGCTATTTTTTGACCCACATAGGTAGATGTAGCCCGTTAAACAGATTGGAGATTTTGAAGAAATTATAAATTTCGTTTCTAGATCGCTCCCGGTGCCCAGAGCGGGAAGAGTGCGTGCCTACTTTTCGCAGATACTGTATACCATAATGATAACGGAATAAATTGACCCATACACAGGTTCTCGGTCAACACGAGGAGGCAGAGGAAGACTTTGGCAAAGTTCTCAGTCAGGAGCCTCGTCACGTGCCCGCGTTGAAAGGCCTTGCGGAAACTTGTCTCGGGCTTGCCAAGGAAAACGCGCGGCAACAATTGCTCGGCCGTGCTCGTCGCAGCGCTCAAAAAGCTGCTGATAGCCTGACCGATGCGATCGTCGAGAACAGCGATCTATCATGCATGTGGAAGTTGCTCGGCGATGCTTGCTATACAGTCGCGGTCTTCCCGGACAAATATTGTTATCTGGAGATCACTCCTGGCCTCGTGAAGTCGGACAGCAATGAGGAACGCATCGTTATAAAAAAGAGCCAGTTGTTCGTACTCGCGTCACGGTAAATGGACTTTCAATTCGAACGCGATCTTCACAATTTTCCATCCGGACGGAAACTTACTCATCTTGATTAAAAAAAGTGCGCGAAGGGATAGTCGCGGTAGTATTTAAAACCTAAAAAAACGAGCGTTAGTATTTTGTGTCTCATTCTCTATTTCCTTTTTTTCACTCACTAGGTAAGCTTGAACATGATTTTTTGCGAGTTTCCAACGCTCATAAAGTGGGAAAATGTCACTAGACATTTCGTTTTAGAGGGAATCGAATGGGTCGAAGTTGCCCTCGAGATGATTAGCCCCCAAAAACATTCCCTCGCAACGGTTGGCCCCCAAAAAAAGATTTTTCAACGATTTTATCCGCGAAGTTATTATCGATGTTTGTGAAGTAGTGCGGTTTTCGAAAATGCGTTGCAATTCGTGAGCTATCGAGTTTGAATTAAAACATCCGGAGACACAAAAGTTCGAGCGGAAGAAAAAAAATGAGCGGATAAGAGTTCAAAAACAAAGAATTCATACATCCGGTTTTACGACTCCTGTCGATCGGAAATGCGCCGTCTGTTCGCGGCTTTTCGGAAAGGAATAATCGCGCTAGTGTTTGAAACATTTAAAAAACGAGCTTTATTAGTATTTTGTGTCTCATTCTCTCATTACTTTTTTTACTCACCGGCTAACCTTGAATATGATGTTTTGCGATATTCCTACGCTCGTAAAGTCGCTTGCTATTTTTTCGGAAAATGGCCGTCGCAACGTTCGGCCTTCAAAAAAGATTTTTTGAACATTTTTCCGCGAAGTTATTCTCGATCTTTGTGAAATAGTGCATGACCGGATAAGAGTTTGAAAAGACGACTGTTTTCGATCGAAAATTCGCGATCTCTTACTAAACGTTTCGCCGCCTATTTCGTCATGCACATGTATAGCAATCACTGGACCCTCGAATGTTCTGTTTTTTGTTTGTTTAGATGCTTCTGCCGAGCTTTGAGTCTCTCGAACGACTCGTCCCTACTATGGCACGACCTTGCCTGCTGCTATCTGTCACAGCTGAAATCGGAGTCGAAAGCTAATCGACGCGAGCTGGCGGAAAAGTGTCTGGCGGCTGCCAAACAAGCGATCAAACTTCGACCGTCCACGTGGGTTCATTGGAACATTCTCGCGGCCGTTTGCATGACCGAGGAAGTGAAGAATTACGCTCTGGCGCAGCACTGTTGCGTCATGGCTATCGACAGGGAGCCGAACAACGCGATCGCTTGGACGAATCTCGGAACTTTGTACTTGAATCTTGGTAAAATGTATTTCAACTGATCTCTTGTCTGATGCAAAAGAGTCCAACGATTCGTTCTTTTTTCTTTAGCAGACTTTTCTCTCGTATAGTTATTACCTTTTTTTCATTTTTCAATGTAAATTTGACCCTTGAGAGCGTTTCAGAGTCGCTTTTTCTTCACGTTCAGCAGAGATGAACTTTCATTTCATTACGTTTAGAAAAAGTTGATAAATATTTAGCACAGCTGAGTGTTTGTCGAGAAGATTTTTAGCCTCGAGCACTTGATTTTTCTTCGCACCTGCAGGTGACCCTTACAAAGCAAACGAGGCATTTTCCCGAGCTCAGCGCGCCGATCCCGAGTACGTGAACAGCTGGATAGGACAGGGAATGATCGCGGAAGCCCTTCACAGAAAGGAGGCGATGGATCTTTATCGTCACGCCACGAGCCTCGGTTATCACGGCCAGGCGGCGATCGGTTATGCTCACTGGGTATTAACGACCCTTCTCGATCCGAAAGCCAAAGAGGACCCTCTCTACACTTATACGATCGAGAATTTGCACGCGGTTGCCGTCGCCACCGACGCCATGACCTGGTACATCGGTACGATCGAAATTTCACCCCAACGAAAAACGCAGATACGATTTCCCTCTGCGTCAAAAAAAAAAAACAGACCTGACCCTTCTGCTTCACTTACAGAACAAGTACCATCTGATGCGTGTGGGCGGAACGCTTTCGGCTTGCTGCTCGAGCGAAACAAGCTGATCCAACCGGCAGCCCGTGAATTCCGCGAGGCCCTTAAACTCGAGAAGAACGAGACGAACAGAGAATCGGTGCGAGTCAATCTTGCGCGAGTTCTCGTGCAACTGGGAAAGCACGACGAGGCGATCGAGGCCTGCAAAGAGATCAAAACGGCGAGCTTCAAGTCTCACTGTCAGCTTGCTCTTGCGCTGTTCAAAGGTACCTCGACCTCCGTCTATTGATCTTTGCTCGATGATGCTCCTTTTTTTCACCGTGTAACATCGTTATGACCGCGCGAAATTTAAGGTATTCCTTTCGCGGATGGCCGTACTTTGTGGGGGCATAAGCAGGGCCCTTCTGAATCATTGGTAAATTACAGTGACGCTTAAGGGATCATCACAATGTAGTCGGTCGAAAAATAGCTTATTTTCGCGATTTTTTCGTTTTGATAGTTAAAATACGCTAATCAGTCTGATTTTATGTCGAATCAAAGCACTCATGAAGAAAAGAAAATAGATTTTTAAACGTTTATTTTTATTTTTTTTTACATTCTTTCAATGGTTGAAAATGTCTTCGAAAAAAGGAGTCCTCATGGTGTACACGGTTGTGGTCGTAAATATTGTCTGAAACAAAATTTGTAAAAAGATAATTAATTAGTATGAACGCCGCTAACTTGCTATGGAGGTTTTTAAAAATAAAAAATGACAAAATGGCGGCGGTTTAAAAAAAAAGTATCGAATTTAGCCTATTTTTTCGACAGTTTGTCGTTAAAAAAAATAAAGCTTCCATAGCAAGTTGAAGAATGTTGTGACCAAATTTGAGACGGATAGCTTGAAAATTCTTTCTTTGAGAGTGTACACCGTTTCGAAAAACGACATTTCGAGAAAAACGCGGCTGTCCGTGCCGAATTTTGCCCCAAAAATGGAAAAAAAATGTTACGCTGTGATGATCCCTTAACAAAAAATAAGTTACAATCAATTATTAGACCTAACGATAAATTGCAATAATGAATTTCGCGCAAATTTAGTAGATTTAGACATTTTTACAATTTCTCTGAAAAGGCGTGGCTACGAAAATTCTTCTACCAGTCACATTTTTCCAAGTTTTATCATTAATATTTTCCTTTAACATTCGGTGAGCCTCGGTTTTTGTTACCGTTGCGGTTTAGAATAGAATATTCTCGTTTTTTAGAATATTCTACACGCGTAGAGCAGTTTCTTGCAGTGTTTTATCTCCATAAAGTGCCGTATAAATGAGACGATTTTTCGAGTAGTATTTTTGCGGCCAAAGTTCGATAACTTAGCTTGAAATGTTATTATACTGGGATGTATTGTTATTCAATTATAGAACGAAAAGTAGTTAATTATTAAATATTCGGGTTCGTGAAAGGAATATCTTAAACCTATCTCCCGATGCCTTATGCGTACGCACAAAGTTTCACTTAAATTTCATTAAAAATTGAAGGGATTGGAAAAGCCTTTCACCTTTCACCTTCACCTGATAGTAGTAAATTTATTAAATAATAAACAATATTTATTATATCAAGATAAAACATTCGTTTGCCTTTTGGGTTTTTCAAGCGCGTCGTTTCGAGGAATCTTACGCGGCTTACGAGGCAACGTTGAATTGGCTGGCCGACGCCGGTTCCGACAAGGCCCACGTGCTGTGCGCGATGGCCGCGATGGCCTACATGTTCCAGGAGGTTGACGACGTCAAGACCCTGCTCTTCCAGTGTATACAGATACAACCGCCCACCGTGGCCGGTCTTCTCGCCGCGGCAGCCCTCGGATTGCTTCACGACGACGCGAATCTAACTGGCCTCGTTTTGCGCGAGCTCGAAAGCTACAGGGACGATTCGCAGCATCGTCACCACGTTGCCATTCTCTCCGCTTATTCGCGCCTCGTTCATCAGGACATTGACGGTGCAATACGTGTGCTATCGAAAGCCGTTCATCGACATCCCGGTGAGTAAAAGTGAAGTAAAGACAATTGTGACTATTGGGACAAGCGTATCGATCGAATTTGCACGTCTAGATCGTATAAGTTCGGAAGATTGCGGAATCTGAACGGGAGAACAAATGAAAGAGAAACAATTTTATCTACTCCTCTTTCGTTTTACAAATTACTAATGGCGTTGAAGTTTGCATCGTTGGAACGCACCGAATATATTTTTTCTTCTGGTGCCCAATTTTCTTCTCAACATATTTGGGTATGATAATTCCTCAAACGTTCTTAAGGATCCTTATCAGAGATCTATAACGTGAATTTGCAAAGATAAAATGTAGGATAATAGGAAAACTAGAGATGAAAAAATCAATAAGAATTTTCGTTGCATTCCAACCAGTGTTGGGCGTAATTCTATTTATAAATACGAATACGAATTTATTCACATCGTTTCATGTGAATATAAATACAAATTTATTCATACTTCACTTATTTGTATTCACATGCATGCATACAAATTTGTATTCACAAATATTCTGAACATACAAATAAATTCACAGGAAAAATTGTGAATATTTACAAAAAATCCTATGAGTTTAAAAAAAATCACATCAAAATCTGTGAATGCAAATGTAGTTACAAAAAATTGTAAATACAAAAAAATTCACAACATAAAATGTGATTTTTTTCGTATTTAAGACCAATTGAAATCAAATTCACAATGATTATTTTAAAATTTACACCAAAAGTGAGTTCTTACGTTCTTACACTAGACTCGACGTGCTGTCCAAGTTTTGTGTGCATCAGCTGAAGAACACACTGTCCCTCCCAAAGGCTTGGAAGTAAATGAGAAACCGCGTCACCTCTACTCTTTTGTATCTACATTGTAACATTTGATTGGTGATTGATTACAATGTAATATTTCGTATTTACAAAGTAATATTTGAAACTGACTACTTTTTGTGCAAAAATGTCTTTGCCTCAACACAATGTTTTCTCTCAAAATACGTAAGAACTCACTTGTGGTGTGAATTTTAATATAATTGTCGTGAATTCGATTTTAATTTTCTTCAACTTGAGAAAATTCACAAATCATTTTGTTTTTTTTTTCATATTTATAATGTAATGTTTAAAACTCACAAGTTTTTTTTGCCAAAATTTCTTTTCCTTGACGCAATGTTTCTCTCAAAATACGGAAGAACTCTCTTTTGGTGTAAATTTTAATCTAATCATTGTGAATTTATTTGTTTGTTCAGAATATTTGTGAATACAATTGTATTTGTATTCGTATTTACAGTAAATGAAGTATGAATAAATAGAATTACGCCCAACTCTGATTCCAACTATGCTAACTTTAAGACTAGTTACTATTTACTTTTTTATAATTTATTAATATTATCATCAGAATCAACGGGTCTGAGATACTATCATATATTATTCTGAATTATTATTATTGCTGTTGTTATTGGTTATCATTGTTTTTACTATTTTTTTCCCCAATAGAGATATTGAGGGAGTTCGATATCAAATTTTCACGATAATACTAATCGTTATTATTACTGTTAACACTCATTATCATAATAGTCATTTCATTTTCAAGATAACAATAGTTACTGATGTTGCGAAATAATATTATAATAGTTATTACTATCATATTACTACCACTATATAATATTGTAACACTAATAGTTATCACTGTTAAACCGGTGCGATGGTCTAGTGGTTAGCGTGCTCGCCACTAAACCAGCGGACCGGGAGGTCCCGGGTTCGAATCCCAGTCGCGTACATTTCGTCATGAAATGTTTTTCTTCGGCATTTCGCGGCGAAATAAGACTAGTTCCACGACTGGGGGGCGAACTCGATGACCGGCTGTATTGGTATAGGTTTTCCGCAGTTTCCCTATACCCATGACAGAAATGTCATGATGAATATAATACAGAGGGGTAAGTCAGCTGCGGCCGCAAGAGGGAGGACAGGGCGAAAGATGGAGAAAAAAAGGAGTAAACAGTAGAGGAAAGAACGGTCATAATGATGGGAAAGAATAGGTAACAAACGCGACAAGCGTGTACCTAAGGAAAAAACCAATAGTTATCACTGTTACCATTCATTACATCCGTCATTAGATTCGAATCTCAGTCGCGTCACTTTCGTCGTGAAATGTTTTTCTTCGACATTTCTCGAAAGACAACTAGTTCCGTGACTGGGAGGCGAACTTGGGGCCGGTTGTATCAGTATAGGTTTTCCGCAGTTTCCCTATGCCCATGGCAGTTATGTCATGGTGAATACCATACAGAGGGTGAAGTCGGCTGCGGCTGCAAGGTAGGGGGCAGTTGTGGATGGGATTAGGGGTAGTGGAATCCGAGGAAGAACGAAGTTGAGGCGGATTGGGGCTCTTAAAAAGGGAAACCCACCCTGTACGGCTGGAACAAACCAATACAAAAAAATAGTTAAAGTAATATAAAATAGTTATTCCTATTAAATTTTGGAATCGTAATATTTGTCGCGTGTACTGTTATTCATCATAAAGAGAATTCATTCGTGATATTAACAGAACCATTTCATGACCATGATGATAATAGTTATTACTACACAATATGAAAATAATAGTTATTATTGTTATTATGCAGTACTGTAGGAGTGAAAGTTATTAATCTTACTAGGTAATATTACACTATTCATTATTATTACTAGTTAATAGAAACAATTATAGAAGTAATTATAATCGTAATTCACTCATGATAAGAATCGTAAGAGTAATAACTATTATTATTATTATCATGAAGTGATATCGGATCGAATTAGTGATAAAACTCAACTGATAGCAACAGTAACATCTAATCGTTATACCATTCTCCTTTATCGCAGATGACGTTGGATGCTGGGTCGGTCTCGTGAAGATTCTACTGCAGTGCAATTCGCGCACATTCGCTCACTGCGCTCAAAAAGCGATGCTGCTAGGACGAAAAAGTTCGGCGGTCGGTGTTTCCCAGGTGGCTTGCATCTCGTCACTGGGCGATCTCAGCTACGAGGTAGAGAACCAAACAGCGAACGGACAAAGAACATCGAGGCGAGGATTGAGATCGGTCCAGAAAACGGTTTTCTCGTTTCCCGGTAATGTCGAGAGTTGGGCGAATTTCGTCGTGGCTCTGTTACCAAGGTAAAGTATCGAATTAACGGCGATCACTCCGTTCGGGAGCGATAGATTTTTAATTTTTTTTTTAATTTCGTTGTACCGCAGGCTACAACAGTCCGAGGCAAAACCCGACGCAATATGGATTGCGCGACTGGTGTCGATAGTTCGCGAGCAATTCAAGACGACGCGGCCAATGGACGAATGGCTGTTGAAGAACGAGAAAGAAGCGATGAAAATCGCATCGAAAATTCGCTCGCAGGGCAACGAGTGTCCAAACGTGACTCTCGCTGCTTGAACACAAACACACACACAAATATATTTTTTTACGCACGCGAAAATCGTAGCGGTCGCCAACGGAATATTCTTCAAGAGTTGGAAATCAAGGGCGGAATCGCCAATTGTCCTTCCGACAAGGTACAATTGTGCGAGTCACCAACATCTTTTGTACTATCCATCAAAATGCGACATTCAGCCACGGATATTGGGAAGTTGCGAAGTAGGAGAGCGGTAATCGCCATTGTGCGCGTGTACTTGTACGAATTCTGTACAAAGGCGGCTTTTTCCGGACACTTGCGTTCGGCGTCTCTGGCCTACTCGTCACAATGCAAACCGGAAAACCTTGAATATGGAATTTGCTGGTATTCGCGTACACGGAGATCATGTGTGTGTAAAACTGCGTTGAATAAAGTTTCTGGTCTTATAAACATGACTTAATTCACTTTGAGGAATAATCTAATTGCGCGCTACATCACATAAATCTCTATGGGGTGAGCTTGATCTATTGGGTCATTGAACAGGGCTTTCAGAATTAAATCAACGTTTCATTTACCATTTTTCATTTTTAAGCCCCGTTGGCGAATTATGAAGGTGTCAAAGTGTCATGTGCAATGGATCGTCGCCATCTGTCATTTTGCAACCGTTGATTTGAAGAATTTAAAGAAATTCTAGGCTCGAGCATTTGATTAGAACTTTCGATCAAAATTGTTTCCGTTAAGGGGGGAAGACCATTTAGAAATTTGAAAAACATCGATTTTTTTTCTTTCCATAAATCGATAGTTCAATGTCTTAAGAATATTGTGTCCAATTTTTAAAGCGAAATTCCAAGAATTGCTCGAGCTTTCGCGGAAAAACTCCAAGAGGTATTTTTTAGTGCTCGTCGCAGGTACTTTAAAATTCACCTTGGGCCAGTTGTGAACTTAGTGCTTCTCAAAATGTCCGCGTACCCAACAGATTCTCATGCAACACCTAAGGGACCTCACGGAACCGGTTTTTGTTTGGCAACCGACATATTAATCGTAATACGGAAAATAACTGAGGGCATAGTGCCAGTGCCAAAAGACTATTTATTGCGAGCTCAGATGATGCGAGTTGGAATCCCCTGTTGACCTATCGGTTTATTGAATTTCGGGTCGGAAAGCCCGTAGAGAGCAGCAGCAGCAGCAGGAAAATCGTTTTTACGAGGAAGCCGAAGGAATACTGACATCAAAGTCATTAAGTTTTCCCTTGTTGAAACTTTGAGCGCGTTTTTCTCAAAACTGTATTTTTCACAACTGCTGGAGCGATTACTCAAAAACTATTCAACCGACTTTGATGAAATTTCTCACACATCTTCCTGGTGGTACCAGTTTGTCGGTGAAACTAAATAATATGGTAATTCCAAAAATAAAACTTACTTTTGCCCTTAAATATAGCAAAAATTTCATAAAGAATCACATAATTGACTTTATGGAGCTGTTTCGTGAATTTTGCATATATTTCCAAAATCCAGCTTCGCCGACAGCGTATGGGTGTTACCTTTAAGAATCATTTTGATTTTTTTTTGTTTCAGACAATAGGGACGTTTCCAGTAACCAAGAATTGAAAAAAATATTGTTATGAGGTGATAGCTGATAATTAAAGTAATGCTTGGAAGTGCCTATTCCATTTTATTTCGGGGAAAATTGTAGACAAATTTATATAAATAAATTGTAAAGAAATATCTATAAGTCACGTGACAAAGAACACCAATCAGAGCACATGACGTCATAATTTTCAAAACACGAACCTCGTCGACGCTCTAAGCATACTTTGTCTTAAAATACAATTTGAGATTTCTCGATTGATTTTGAATTTTACTCGAACTGTAATAATGGAGATTGGATTTATGAAGGAAAATAGTTCGAATTTTCCTAGGATTAATTGCGTAATGGTGGATAATTTCTTTACGACAAACAGCGGAATCTGCTCTGCAGAATTCAGAAACGTGAAGACTTCCATGTAAGTATGTCCTAAAAAATTGCTATTTGTGCAACAAATAATGTATATAGCATTAATAATATTACAAACTCTGTAATAATTTGAACAATTTTTTAGGCTATGTTTCGTTTTACAACTTGTTTTGTTTTATTTAATTGCAGGTCTTCAAGACAGTCATACAGGGATGAATAGAATTAAGAATTCATCCTTGAAGTTATTCATTTTGAAATATTTGCTATTGTGTTTGTTTAGAGACCCGGATTTCGCAGAGTATGACGTCACGCGTCGCGAAATGACAGGCCTGGCGTTTTGGCACGTACTTTTTAAACGGATGAATTAAAACGCGATTTTTGCAGAAGTTGCTGCATGTAAATACGTGAAAAAAAAACATTTAGAGGTATATTATGTATATGTGAACAATTTGAAACACTTTCCCAAAAATAGGCAACATCCCTATTACAGCGCAAGGGACAACTCGAGCAGTGCGGAAACTTTTTGAGCGACTTCCTCTGAACATCAATGCACACGACGGGCAATTTGCATTGAAAAAAAAAATTTACATGCGTAAAACTTCAAACAAAAACCACAAATTTACAAATTTCCATGAGTGTTCTCTACATGAAAAAAAAAACAGGAAAAAACTTATTGTTTACCTTCTAAATGGTCTTCCCCCCATAAGTTATATCGACAAATTCAGAAGCTGACAACAAAGTTATCGTTAAGTTGAATACATGGACACTCCGTGAGGGGACTGCACAAATAACTTTGTCGCGTGTTGGTTGAAACCTCGCTAATAAAATGTCAAACATCAAACAAAACCCTCCTTCCCTCTTCGTCCGACCTGCACCTTTGGAGTGCTACGATTGCGAATTATTAAAGGCTTACACCTAGTTGAAATTTTCGAATAACCTATTAGATCTATATAGACCTTTAGTTTTCGACGGATTCTTAAAATATAACAATGCAAAAATATTGTTTGGAAATTTCAATTTGATCTGTTCAAAATTGAGGGAGTTATGTGCGTTTTTCTCAAAGTTTCTGTTAAAAAATCAGTAACCACGATGTCCCAAATATCACTGCGCCTATCAATTTCAAATATTACACGTTTTTTTTACATATCTAAAAGCATTGCTGGAACGAAGAAATTTTTATTCGTTGCATAGTTTTTTATCAACGAAAATAGAGCACTTTCTTCACCGAAAACCGATACTTTCACTTTGGACCGCGGCCATTGTTTAAAAAATCAATCTATATATGTAAAAGGCAAAGTCCTGACTGACTCATCATCGCCCAGCCTAAACCGCTAAATGTAAAAACGTGAAATTTGGAGGGCATGTTGATTTTTTTGTGTAGGCATAATTTAAGAAGAGGTTTTTTGAAATTAACCCTTAAGGAGAGAAAAGGTGTGACAAAGTTTGTATGGGAATGTGAAAAAATCTTTTCGGATTTACTTAAAATTTAGTATTAATGCGCGAAACTTAGTATTAATGCGCTTGAACACAATTAATAAAATAAGTATTTTAGCGTTTTTCGAAATTCAACCCCTAAACTACAGGGGGCGGTTTTTGTAGAGAAAATTAGACAAAATCGGGTCGAATTTACTTGAAACTTTGTATAACTGCTCCTTGACACAATTAACCCTTCGACTGCACACTTCCGCCACAAACCTCTGACGGCATGAGAGGTCGATCAGACCCCAGGAGTTTTTGAGATCGTTGTATTTCGGTAAATATGCATTTTTTTGTGGAGACATCTTTTGTATTGAATGATCCTTATTTTTAAAGAAAAACGAAAATGTAGTGTTCAAACATTCGTTCACAGCGGGAGATGCGTTGAAAGATACGTACTTGCACGAAAAAGATTATGGGGTCAAAACGACCCAGTGTGGAGTCGAAGGGTTAATGATATATCAGCGTTTTTTTGGAAATTCAATCCATAAAGGGAAAAAGAGGTAGCAAAGTTTTTATAGTAAAAAAAAGATCTGGTCAGATGTACTTGGAACTTGAATGTTCTTTAACACAATTCTACGTGTACCTTTGAGGAGAATTCAACACAAATCTACGCAAGCGAAGCCGATAATTTCATGCGAACTAAATGCGTTTGATTTGTTAATTTCGCATGATTTACTTCCAAGCGGCAGCGGTCAGCGCGACGGACTTTTTCAAACGGCGGTTTGCACAAACCATCGTATCTACCACATTTATAAATATTCTTCACTACGAACATTGCAGTATATACTTAAAACCATACTCTCCGAGGGGCAAAAATAATGTTTGAATACTTTCACACGTTTTCCCAGAACGGATTCACGAAAATCCCCTTTTTCCGACCGCGAACTAGGTGTAACCTAGGTGTAATAATAATAACTTTATATTACATAACGGATTAGGCTACTGTGAAAAAAAATCGATAGTCGCTTGAGGCAACTCAAAATGGAAAGGAAGGTCGAACATATGGTGCAGGAATCGCAGATTGAAGGTAAACTTTTGATTACAACGATAGAACTGCTAATAAAACTTGAAGCGCGTTTTTCTCGAAACTATGCTTTTGAAAACGGTGTACACGATTTCTCGACATCTTATTAACGGATTGACTTGAAATTTGGTACACTTATGCAATGTAATAGTAGTTAGGTCTTGAACGACGTTTTTCTTCTTAACATTTTTTTTCATAAGTTATTAACAATGTCATTTTGCCTGGAAAATTCAAGAAAAAAAATTCATTTTTTTCGATTAAAATGTTAATAAGGGGGCGTCCATTAATTACGTGAGGCGTTTAGGGGGGGGGGGGGGGGTCGAGCGAAATCTCACCCAA
Source organism: Ophion slaviceki (assembly GCA_944452715.1). NCBI lineage: Eukaryota > Metazoa > Arthropoda > Insecta > Hymenoptera > Ichneumonidae > Ophion > Ophion slaviceki. The sequence continues at coordinate 51,699,641 of OX101785.1, read as the reverse complement.
TCTCACGTGGGGGAGAGGGGGACTTCGGCAAATATCATGTAATTTTAGTAATTTTAGTAATTTTAGTAATCACATAATTTTTATCACGTAGGGAGAGTCTCCCTACTACTTTACATGGTAGAGTAAATGGTACTACAACCGCAGTTACTTCTACTACAATTTATTTTCCGCGAACGTATGCATTTTGAAAAATCTCACGTGAGATTAGGGGAGGGGGGAGGGGGTCGAGCAAAATATCACATCTCACTAGGGGGAGAGGGGGGGTCGAAAAATCGCCAAAATCACCTCACGTAATTAATGGATGCCCCCTAATTAATAATAATTTATAAACATAAATTTGTTATAATTCAAACACGGTAACAAAAAAGCTCGATCAAGCCGTAGCCAATATTATCCTTTACGAAAAAAAAAACTCGTTTTTGTTTGTTTGTGATGAACCGGGTGGCCAAAATCGAGTACACTGTTGAGCCTTTTGCGTTTGAAGGTTCGTCACGAGATTGTTTATGAGTTCTTTATTTGATAATCGTTTTTGATTAAATTCGGCACACAACTTTGTCATTGTACATGCAAATGAATGCGCATAGGATTTTTCAATCTTACTCATTCCTTCAGGATTGAAAAAAAGTAACCCTGGTTTTCTGGTCGTCACAGTAGCCTAATCCCTTGAACATCAACGCTTCACACGATTGAACAAAAATCTGACTAAGGAACCTTACTTTATGCGTACTTGGCAGTTCTCTTCTCATGAAGACTAGTCGTCGTATTTCATGGATAATCCACGTACATTCGTATATTCTCAAGTTTATTCCCGCAAAGTCGTAGCTACTACGAATCCGCATCATCGATCGACACTTCTTAACAATTCGCTCGTATACAATAATCGTTCATATCGAGGAGTTATTGATCATGCTGGGCTGGAGAAATTGAAATATATATATATATATATATATATATAAATCTTTATACGAGATCTCGCAGTCCGGGCCTGCGAACGAATCTCGGGCCGGTAATTTCACCGAGCGTTTGATGAGTGCGACTCCTGTCGCCGACCCGCATGTGCAGCTGCGGCACTACTTCAATTTCCGTGTCTATGTGATCCTCCAGAGTCTGCGAACGAAAGAGAACCAAGTCAACCAATTGAAAACTCTCTCATGGGAGTACGAGCACGTATTTTATTATATATATCCTTGACGTATATCCTTTCTTAAGGCGAGATATACATTTACAACGATAAAAAATCGGTTAATTTTTTTCTTGCTTTAAACGATAGAACTATATATGTGGAATATTTTCCCTGTTTCAAAGCGAAATTCGAAAAACCTCAAACGTTACAGCCCGTCAACGCTGTGCCTCACCGTTCGGATTCGGAGTAGGCGTAACCTTCAAACGCGTTTTTCTCAAAACTGCATTGTCGAAATTGGCGTGCGGAATTACGCAAAAACTATTAAGCCGATTGAGGTGAAACTTGGTAGAAATATTTTAAAAGTACTTTTATATATTTTATTTTACTTATATTTGAATATATTTTTTAACTTAATATACTTTTAAGTAATTACTTAACTTATATTTAAAAAGTACTTTTTAATCCAAATTTTACGGAAATTTTGCGTAAAATGATGGTTTTTATGTAAATGCGTGTCATTTTCTTTTATTTGAATTTTCTTAATTTTAGTTACTGTCAAATAGAAACTATACATGTTTTAACTAAAAAAAATGTTTGATTTTTTTTTTTTGCAAATCGAAGTCTACGGGTAGCTGGACTGCACGCCAAATCGCATCTCCCGCGGAAACCTTGCTGCAACACTCTGCCACAGGTCCGCTATTTTGCCGTAAAATGAATTTAATACATTGTCTTGTATACATGAATTTACTATTAAAGTATGCCTACGTTTTGATAAATGTAGAATACTTGGTTCTTAGTTTTATTAAATCCTCAAAATTGCTTAATTTTGTCTCATCTAAATGTATATCGCGCCTTATTGGGTCATAAATTTTCATTACTGTGTCATTGAACTTGAACGATAATCACCTCGTTTTGTACCAAACCGCTGCTTTTTATCAGTTTCAAGAGCTTCACGATTTCGGCGTCAGGTGCAATGTTGTTCTCCTCAATCGCAGCCTCCACTTTTTCAATCTAAAATTTTTTTTTTTTCAATTTAGTCAAGACACAATTGTTGCATCTCAGAAACACATTCGTTGAAGTAAAAATATAAATGTTGACGAGTTTAGTTATGATTGAGTGGCGAAAAAAGAAGGTACCGTGTCTTTGAAGTATGTTTCCTTTTTAAAACTAGGATCGTCGTTCTCGAGAGATGCTCTGAAATAGGGAACCACGTCGTCGAGCCTTTTCATATCGATGAAGGCCATTATTTTAAGACATCTTATGGCGATGTACCGGGGTTTCTTCGCCATCGTTAATATCTCAAGAGCCGCGTGGGGCTGTTCTTGCTTCAACGCGAGGGCACTGAGATGCGTGATAATTCTTCTCACGATCGGGTAGCCTCGTTGATTCAAGTTGCGCCACAATTTCAAAGCGTAGTTGAAACTTTCAGCAGAATTCTAAAGTTCGTGAAAGAAGGAGGTCAGTATCGAAAAACGGAAAATGATATAAACGAAGAACGAAATTGGTCATTTTGGTGTAAGTTATGATTTAATTAATAATATTAACTTTGAATTGACAGCTTATTGACTTCATAAATATCAATATTTAATTGATCGTAAATACTAAGAATATATATTTTTTAAATTATCTTATAATTCGTAGCTCAACATCTGTTCGTCCGGTTCACTTCAAATTCGAAGAGAGCATAGTTTATAATATTTTCCATTGTAAGACCGAATAATTTTTTTTCGTATGGTCATCCATTAGTCACAACAAATGATTGCAGTTGTTTTTTTTTGTCGAAAGCCGAACTTTCATATCTACAGCTAGTCATTTTCGGAGTTTTCGAAGTGCCAAAAAAGGTATCCGTTTATACAAAAGTTGTATTATTGTACTAAAAGTTCATTTGTTTATTTCCCATTTCAGATCACCCTAGTTCCTAGAACTACCTACACTGATTGGCCTCGCAGCATCTGAGGCACTTTGTTTAAACAATAACTTGATTTTTTATTAACATCTTTCGATTTGAAAAACACTCAAACTTGGCAAGATTAAATACTAATTGTGTGTAAAATTACGACCTCGTCATGCAAATTCCCTCATTACAATTTTTTTTACAAAAGCAAAAAGTTAATCGAGATTTAATATTAAATGAATGAATTGTTGATATTGATCACGACTAATTATAAGTAATTCAGTAATAAACTGGAGATTTAAGTCACCTGCTCCGTGCATTCTTCATGGATGAAGGCATTGCGTCAGCAGGTAACTGAGCAAAAAATAATTCCTTTATCAACAAAATCGAATCGAAACCTCATATTTTGCTGCCGTAGATGAGAAAGTAGAATTCTCGAATGAAAACTAATGACCGACCAATAACACAAAATTCGTTTGAATCAACTGATATTATTTTATCATCTAACTGGCAATGTAACCGGTGTACGTGGAATTTCAGCAAGCGATCAAATCAACCGTTAAATTATATGTACGTTATTTACACTAAACAAATCGATCACTAAACAGACTGCAAATAGTAGTTGACAGTGCGATCGATTATTCGTATCGTATTGCGATATCGTTAAGGGGTTCGGCTACTGTGAAAATGACGAACACTCGTTAGTCGCTTGAGGCAACTCAAATTGAAGAGGAAGGTCCAACATATGATGCAGAAATCGCAGATTGAAGATAAACTTACAATTACAACGATAGAACTGCTAGTAAAACTTTAAACGCGTTTTATCGAAACTATGTTTTCCAAAACGATTTCTCAACGTCTTATGAACGGCTTGACTTGAAATTTGGTACATTCAGTGTACCAGTGTACCACTAAACAGTGGTTTAGTTTTGACTGGCGTTTTTCTTCTTAACATTTCTTTCATCAGTTATTAACAATAATGATGTAATTTTTCCTTGAGAAATCGATTGAAAAATCTTAACATGTTTTTTTTTATGATTGTAACACGATAAAAGAAATGCGCGGTCAAGGCTTAGCCAATGTTATCTGTTTGAAGAACAAACTCGTTTTTTTTCAGATCAACCGGGTGGTCAAAATAAAGTACTTCGTTGAGCCCCTCACGTCCAAAGGTTTTTCACGAGATTGTTTGTAACTTTTTTTATCATTATTTTTAAATGAAGTTTAGTACATAAGTTTGTCAATGTACGTACAAATAAATAACTGATTTTTGGGTTGTCACAGTAGCCGAACCCGTTGAGCCTTTTTCTTGTCTTCGGACATGCTTACCTCCTTGTAACACGCCGCACTGACGAGAATGAGAGCGTTTCTCGGATGAGCTCGGCCACCAGTGACCTGTTCTTGGATCCCGTCGTAAACGGTCCGCATGACTTTGTACTGCTTGTTGCAATACAACAAATCCAAGAGTATCTGATACGTCGTTAATTGATTGAAAAAGAGCGACAAGTCCGGATCGTTGAAGAGCTTTAGAGCCAATTCGCAGTCGTTGAGATTGTGACATGCCCTCATGACGATCGGCCCAAAGACATAAGTACCGAATCTCATTTCGCCGCTCTGAGCATTGAATTTTTTCAACATCTTTACAATGAGCTCGATGTCCCTGGGCGTTTTATTGACCAGATGCAGCATCACTTTCAAATCTTCGGTAAATATCATACCGGTCGCGTCGTTCTCAACATAAACCTCCATTTTGCTTCGAAACGATTCCTCAAGATTGAGAAATTGATTCCTGTAATGATCCCTCATGCTCACATAGGAGTTCAGCCCTAGACTCTGCTTGCTGAACAATGTGCGTTGGACAATATCTAAACGACGGTAAGTTGAGAAAAAAACGTTTTTATGATTTTTGTCCTATACATTACGAACTTTCGATTGGAGCTTAAGAATCAGGATAACATGAAGCGGTAAGGAATCTCGAGGATGGAGAAAAAAGGCTGGAAAGTTCCAACTTCGGATCTCGTGTCAAGAAATTCTATAAACGTAAAAGCGATGTGTAGAATTTTAATAAGAAGCTTTACGACTATATAGTTCTAGTGAGGTATGTTGACAAAAAGTGCCCTCGCCATCTGAAACAATAGTAGAAGATTAAAAAAAATTGGAATCAGCTCTCTTACTCAAGTCTAAGGTGGTAGCACACAATCATTTTTTTTTGCCCATTCAATTTACTCGGAAAATTTACTCTTTCAGTTCAAACTTGAATAACTTAGGGGCTAATTGATATTCGCCGACTGCGGATACAGGTTTTTAAAACAGCTTTAAAGCTGTTGAAAGCTTTTTGGTAGTCGTTGGTAAAATTATTTTTATATGAATTAGTTTTATATAAAAAATATTACCCATTTGAAAAACGCCTCTTTTATTCTGAACTGTAAAACCACATTTTTTCAATAATAGAGAGAAAGTTTAAAGTAAGTTTACATAATTTAAAAAATATATGTATTGAGTTTAAAAAAAGCATTTTGATGGTTGGAAGGTTGGTTTAAAGAATCAACAACTGCATTGGGAGGTTATTAATTAGTTGTTGCGTTACAAAAGTTTGAACGTGAAGATCAATTTTTAATCGAAATTAAATAGGAAAAAATGACCAAGTTCTACCACATAGACTCGAATTGGGAAGCTCAAATATGGCATGAATTTTTTTTTCACGTGATACTAATTCTAATACTAATAGGTGATTTTTTTTACTATACTACATATTACGCAATTGAAGAGTCGCAGAAGCGTTCTCTCTGATAACTAATTTATTCTCCCAAAGCTCTGAATTTTGAATTTTTCTGAAACATTCTGATACTTACATTTTTTTAAAAACTTTATATTTTAAATTTAAAAAGTTGCTAAATCCTTCCGAAAAAGAAATTGAGCTCAAAAAGTTTTTGTGGAATAAAACATATATCAATTTTCAAATTTCTCGAACAAAACTTTACTCCTTTTATCTCCATTACATAATTCTTTTTCCACAGCTCCACTATCCAAAATCTGAAATGAGTGAATTTTTTTTTCAACAAAACGGAAGAGAATTCGAAAAGATTGAGGAGCATTCCCTTGCACACTTGATTATTATTTCCAAAGCTCCTTTATCTGAAGTTTTTATCAAATATTTGGGCTCGAAAAGTTTTGGATAAGTGAAATATATTCATTTTTCGAGTTCTCTAGCAAAACATTTCCTTCTTTTTCGTCTAAAGTTTCATTTTGCTAAAACATCAAAATTGACCACAGATGATGCGACCTGCAACAGCAATCACGAGAATTTAGCAAAGTGTGTTTATTTAAAAAATCACAAAATGATCGTTCGAGACCGTTTCAGGGCATTGAGTCATTTATTTTTCTATACGGTCCGCAAAGAATAAACAAACTAATCGAACGAAAACTTCAATGCCGATCAGGTTTACATTCGAAAAGTGAGGTTAGTTCTCCGACAAAAGACGATCGCGTTATCCGAAATTTCGAACCGGCGGGAAACAATGGCAAGTAGCAGTACGGTGAAACAAATAAAAGTGGATAAAAAGTATTTTGCAATTTAATTAGAAGTATTCTAAGTACAGTTGGCGGCGGCGGGAGGGGGGTTAAATATAGGTTATGTAAAATTATAATTACGATTCAGGGCTATGTGACGAGTTAGGTTTTTGCTCAATAGTCCTAAATTGAGCTTCATACAACATCTAACACTTCCTGCCATTTTTAACGACTGTCAATGACTTTTTCAAGATTAAATGTTTACAGGTAGAACAGTAGTCTATGCGCGGGGATTGTGATCTTATCGGCGAGGGGGGAGGGCGAAAAGAAATCTGTAGGATGGACACATGGTGACGGTGGCGCCACATACACCGAGAAACTTATAAGCGGAAATAAGGCACGAATAGATCGTGAGAGTGAACGCCGGTTTCCGGTGCGCGTTACAATTGAAAAATCTACTTTAGTTATTTGTTCGTAATGACTCTTGGTTCGTGGCATCATTGTTCTTGAGTGTGCAGCGTCCAGATATTATTTTAAATTATTTTTTTCCATCGAAATTGTGATTTAGGAGAGAAAGTCGTGGCGATCTAGCCTGATAAAAAAACGTCAAACAAAAACCGAATCTCGCGGGAGGCCGGTGAGAAAAAGAGCGATTGCTTAATTTGTTTCATCATTTCAGACTATGAATATCACTTAAACGTTTTTACGTATCCTTATTAGAGATTCGCAACCTCAATCGGCAAAGAAAGGTTTGAAATAGTAAAAATAATAAAAATGATATGTACATACCATACCTGTTGATTTTCCAATCTTTTTTAATATTTGAAAATGGCGTCTGTATGACACTTGCTTCAGAGACGGAACTTTTGTGAGTCTCGTACAAAAAACCTCAAAAACTATCTAATCGATCATTTTGAAATTTCGCACACTTCTAGATAATATAATTACCGTCCATGTGAACCTCAAGTTTCTTGAATATCATTTTTTAAACGACTTTTTCATTAACTAATACTATCTACAGTGAAAATTCCATAAAAAAATGAAACATTTTTTCTAACACGTACCATTTTTCGAAATGGTACTTTTCTTCGGATTTTTAAGGCTCAGATAGAGCGTGTGTGTCTTAGAAATCTGAAACTTCTTGGCTCTGATGGTCCAGATCAATGCACCAGACGTTGAGTCGTACGCCGTGGAACAACTCAGGTGGCAATTGTCTCCGAAGCAAGTATCTTGCAGCCGCCATTTTTAACCCTGCGTGTGTACACTATATTTTTCGAGACACGGTGTGTACACTGGGTCTTTTAGGGAACAGTCGTGTTTTGAAAGTTCTCTAGGCTTTCGAAAAATCTGAAAAAATTCTGGGTTACTTGAAGGGTCTACTACGTGGCCCAGAAGTTGCCAAAGTCAAAACCTTAAAACCGTTGTTAATAAAAATTGAAGAATAGTGGAAAAAGCGGAATTTTGTTTAAAAAATCGTAACTCTACAATAAACAAATATTTAACAAAACGGCTATAGGCTTTTGTCGCTTAGACTATGAGCTTTCGAAAAAATATAGTGTCTTTGGCGTCGGCTCCAAAAAGTTGAATTATTTAAGCACCAATTATTTGAAAGTGGGGAATATTTTACGGATTCAGGCATGTCATAATAAACGGAACGGTAATTGTTTTGCCTAAAATGAGTTTTTATTGTTACAAATACAAAAATGATGAAATAATAATTACTGACAAAAAAGGAATTGACAGTGCGCAATTGTGGCAAAAGCTCGTTCGATGATCATTGCCAACCGGCGTTTCGCACGATGCACAGGAATCAAAAAACAATGTTTATTGTTTTCTTCACGGACTTCTCTATCAGCTTCATTTGAACTTTCTTCACCGTACAACACGTCCGGGCGACAGTCGCGTAAATTGTACATAACCTGAGAGGCACTTCTTTCACCCATCTTCAAAAACGGTTAGAACAAAACAAACTTATTTCAGTAAAAAGCATGGACTAATTTTAAAAAAAACGAAAAAGCAAGAAAGTAAAGAAAGCAAGAAATAATATTGCATCACTTTATTTTCTATAAAAATATGAAAAAATAACGGACTTTTAAACTGATGTTTTTGAGATAAAAGTCCGTAAAAAATAGCCGAGACAACATCAAATTACGTAAAACACTTATTTTAGCCATGAAAAATAAACTTTAAAAAACTACAAGAAAAGTAAAAAAACTGGATTCACTTACCTTCGAAAATACCGACGCCGTGTGTAGACTGACCCTTTTAGGGAACGGACACGATTTGTACTGGCTGGCGTGTGCAACTAAACTTCCAGACCCGGGCGTCCCTTGGGCCTTTAGTCCCCGCTACTACCTACATTTTTTACGGGGGTAGCGGAGGCCCGCCCTATTCATGAGAAGGAAATTTGAGTTTGCAATTTCGACTGTTCCTTCAAAGACCCAGTGTACACATGCAGGGTTAAATCTGAAAAAATCGGCCTATTAAAACATTTACTAATATGTACATAAACTTTTAATTATCTAGAATAAATAGTTTCCACACAAAAAAATCTTGAAAATTGTCTTATTTTCGGCTGCCTAAAAGGATCGCCCCTCTTAAAAACAACTATTTTCCCCCCGCCGTCATATTTTTCATCGATCGGTAACAGGGACAAGTTCCGGTCGTCCATGCTGCCACATTGACACTTCAATGTCCGACTATTAAGGAGGTACACCAGCTTCAGCAAAATGGTGATAGATCAATAAAATTTGGTGAATATATTCTTTAGTATTATTCATGTAGATACAAATTTTTTCAGATTTTTTGGTTGTGCCGTTTTCTTACAAATAATTCACAAGCGTTTATTCTTATACCCGGAATATATACCTATATCTATAAAAACGCTATGCTTATACACGTGAACTTCAATGTTCAATTACTCGATAACGGCACAATGAAAAAATCTGAAAAAAATTGTATTGACATATATAATACTAAAGAATATATTCACCAAATTTTATTGATCTATCACCATTTTGAAATTTTACCATGGTTTAGCATGGCAACATTGTATGAAGCTGGTGTACCTCCTTAATGAAGATATATTCCTCGATATCTTGAACTGCCATGAGAAAAAAAAACGAATGATCATAGACCCAACTCTGGTATTTCTTGTTGTACACAATACTGGCTCTTTCTCCGGACAATACTTTCCGCCTCAACGATCGAGTATCATCGAAAGGTCCCATTTTTCTTCCCCGACGGCCCGCCTCCACTTGTCTCCGCGCACTTTCCAAACGGCGCAAAATATCCGACACTTCAAAATAATACAGGTGTGCAAATGTGTGATCGACGAAGGCAAAAAGGAACAAGATTTTTGCAGCTGTTCCTCTCGTATTCGTACACGGCGCGTGGAACATCTTTTTCCTCATTTTCTCAAGTGGGCATAATTGTCGCGCATGCAATATAACGCTTAGGCTATATTGCTGTGACTCTGCGTGCCACGACAGCAGGTGGCAACGAATAGAGCGGGCGGCTACACAGCAACACATCGCCCGTCCAAAAATGTCCTTTCTCGTCCCAACAAACGCATCGGACACTCGTCAATGCGACTTTTCTTCATTGTTACCTGACCGGTAGTCGTTTTACGATCTATTTTGATTCTCACAATATAATTCGGGATACACAGGTGTGCAAACATGGATTGCAACCTTGCGCACCGCACAAACCGAGCTGCCAATTGCCCCCTCCCGAACCCCGCACTTTCGACCCCTGCTGGCGGTGGACCCAGTTTATGCATAATGGATAAATCAAAAGTCAACCGTGTTGAACCCTTTTTCAACGCCGGAGAGCGGCGCACCAAGAGTCATCGGCTAGTTTTTCCAAATAAAAGATAATTGCGAGGACCATGCAGCGTGTCCTTTCCATTGTCCTTATTAGTGTGGAGAGAGAGAGAGAGAGAGAGAGAGAGAGAGAGAGAGAGAGAGAAAGAGAGGGAGAGGATGACTGGACACCTGCGTGAACGCGTTAACCAAATGTTGGGACAGTATTGGGTCCTCCAAGTTTGTTTTGTACATAAAGGTATATATATATATATATATATATAAGTCTGTAAATATAATTTGTGGTATGAACATATTTTTTCCATTTTCGATCCCTCCCTCGTCATTGGTACCGAAAAATTATTTTTCGGTCAAATAGAAGCTGTACCACGTGACGTATGAGTGCCAGACAGATAGCTGAAATTTTCGTACGGAGATTTCCGAGAGATTAATAAAATTTAGGGCAAAAGAAGAGCGTCAACTTCTCCTTCGGTTAATTCTACAGAGATGCTTTTTTTCCCGAAAAACCAACCTGGCGATCTATGCAAAAAATCGGTGGAAAAATTAGTGAGATTATGTTGACATTGTACGTAGCCTCAAAACGAACCTTGTACTCTGACCGTCATTGGTCATAGACATCCGGTGCCTAAAAAAACAGATTGTAAAGAACGCTCTTCACCATCTGATTAACTGGTGTGGAAGTTTGCATCCTTGGAATACGATTTTTTTTCATTCTCTTTATTTTTTATTTTTTTCGATGCCAAACTTTTTAATGCGGATTGAGGTTGTGAATCTCTAATGAGGACACGCAAAAACGTTTGAATGATTTCAATAGTCTAAAATGGTGAGAAAATTGGGGAAATTGGAATTCCGCTGTGTTCTGACCTTGGAAACTTCAACGTGTACCGGTTACGTCCCCACGGTCCGCGTGATAATTGCCCCATGTGTTGATGGGTCTCAAAAATTCAAGAAGATTCTTCGTACTGATCACATTATATTCCGTCGACCCAGAATTCTGCGTTATGAAAACAATATATCAAGTCATTGCATTTTGAAGACAAAGCAATTTCTTCCCCGTCAAGTTTCGAGCTTCAAATGTCTATTATTAGAATAATAATTATTGTAGATAAACACTAATAATAATAATAACAATAAACATGTAAAGTGCGAAACTTGACGAGGTAACAAAAATCTGTTTAGTATTATTATCGTGTATACCGGGTGTCCCATTTCAATCTTACACCTGATTTATCTCGAAAAATACTACTCCGATCAAGTATTGAGAGAATCAAACTTTTCGTTTAAGGTGTTACCCCCACTTGTAGGACAAAAAAAGGCCTTTTTCATGAATTTTTTTAAAGAAAACTACAAAACTTTTTTAATCGATCAATATACCACTTTAAAGAACACATCTTGAAGAACTTTCAGTAATTTTTTATTGAAAAATATTACATTGTTTAGTGGCAAATGGCCGTCAATGAAATAATGTTTTTATATACACGGTTTGCGGTGACCAACATTGCGGCGAAGTGGATCATCTGAAAAAAAATGCGGATGGATTTAGTCAAATATAAGTATAAACTAGTCTTTAATCGAAGGATTTTAAAAAATATTCATTTTTCACAAAATGGCGGACGGTCAAAGTTAATGGTTCGAGTTTAACGAAAAAAAATCGGCCGTTTTTTGGCTATAAAACGGCAATTTTTTTCGAAAAAAAATCGAACGATTAAAGACTACATTTTTATGTATTAAATAAGCCTGCAAAATTTCAAGAAGATCGGTTCATTAGTGTTCGAGTAATCTTGGTCACCGACTTCAGAAATGCCATTTTGAGAAAAACGCGTTTAAAGTTTCAATTTCAGTTTACACGAAGAAAATATTTTTTTTGTAAACTTACATAGAGTCATCTATTCCGGGCCCATACAGAAGTTCTTCCGCCGACGATGCCGCTTGCAAAAAAATGCAATAAAAAAAAATCGATTTTTTCAAAATCGCAAGTGGGGGGTAACCCCTTAACCCAATAACTAAAACAAACCCAAACAGGGATTGGGTCTCTGCGGCTCGTCACTTCCGTTACCAACAAACCCAAACAAACTGACACGCGCACTTATACTTGGATTTGTTTAAAAACGGAAGCCGCGTAGCTTTGTTTGATGACGAGCCGCAAAAACCTAATCCTTGTTTGGGTTTGTTTGGGATATCCAACAAACCCAAACAAACTCACACACACACTTACACTATAGGTATGCTAAAGACTTATCCTCCCCGTGGTGTATTCTGAACAGCGTTAAAATAGTAAAAAATGGCATTCTAACCTAAAGATTATGAACGTTATCAAAAAAACTTTTCCTACAAAAGTTGTTTAGCCTGACAAATGTTTTGGTGAAAAAAATGCATGATCCCATAAAAAATATATCGGCCATCTTAACGTCGCCATTTTGAATTTTGGACCAGAGAAGATTTTTTTCAACGTCCCCCTTTGAACCCCAAAAGTTCGATTATACTCAATACTTGATCACAGCAGTATTTTTCGAGATAAATCAGGTGTAAGATTAAAATGGAACACCCGGTATCATAATAATAACAACCATTTTTTGTGTGAAGTTTTTCGCCTCAAATGTTTATTATTATTTCTATTATCATATATATATATATATATATATATATATATATATATATATATATATATATATATATATATATATATATATATATATATATAAGTTGGCTTTAAAAAAGTAGGCAAATGTAAATTTAAAGCCCGGGGGACAAGAAATGGTGAATAAACACTCCGTGTATGTGTATGCTTATTTTCACGAGAAATAACAGATCCGTGCGGCGAAAATGTGAACGAAAAATGTTGCCCTGCAGAGACTTTCGGTTTTATTGTATCGACTATGTACATATCTGAATTTACAACACTGCGCGACCCTACAGTGCCCGGGGAGTCACTTTTATTATTACGAGGAAACGCACGTTATTTCGCCGCGATGCGTGACGAGAAACCTTTTATACTATATATATATATATATATATATATATATATATATATATACCATGGAGGACAGCGGAAGTTGCTCGCTAGAACCGAGCGCGCGGTCAATTTCCAAACGCAAAACAATAACAGTTGACTTGGTTTGCGCTCGGCACGGCGCAAGAAAGGGAAACTAGGGAGAATAAAACGTTTTATGGAGGCGTCCAGAAAATTCGCGAGCGGTCATTGCGGGTTAAGTTGCTTCGTTGCTTCTTGAGCACGTTTTTTTCCCTCTTTAAGAATGGACCTTTTCGGAATTCAAGTAAAAGACGGTTCATTACCCGTCATATGACCTTCATCACCTGGACAAGACGACCCTCAGTCTTTTTTAGTGCCCTGCTGCTGTTTTACCAGGCAGCAGCAAAGAGGAAAGGCCCGAGGTCGGGATTTTACACACAACTAATGCATAGTCTTGCCGAGTTTGAGTTTTTCATTCATTGAAAAATATTGATGAACAATGAGGGTGTAGTTCCGAGAAACGGAAACCGAATTTTGATCTGAAATTTGGCATACACCTTCATTTTAATGCCATAAGACTTCCCTGAGAAGGATTTTTCGCGACGCGCCATAATTTTTGAGATATCGATTTTTGAAAGTAATTTTTTTATCGCGCTCCTATTATATCCATAGCTGACGGGCTCAGCCCTGGCTATACCTGTATGTGCTATCGCGCTCTCCGCTTTGTGTGGATCTTCGTCGAGTTTGGATGGTAGAAACCCTCCCTTCATCGCTGCCGCGGCCGGTTACCAAACATTATAGAAGGTATCATGCAGAATCCAAAATAAAAATGTTAACCTTACAAAATCCAAAAAAATGAAAACAAACCATGCAAAACCCAACATTTAAAAACTGGCAAATAACCCCAAAAAAATCAGCAACTAGAGAAACAAAAAAATATATAAAAAATCCCAAAAAGATTTAAGGTATTCCTTTCACGAACCCGAATATTTAACAATTAATTGATTTTGGTCTATAATCAAGTAAAATTACATCTCAGTATATTGGTAAAATTCAATCCAAGTTACCGAACGTCTAACAAAAAATTACGATTCTAAAAATCGTCTCATTTATACGGCGCTTTATGGAGACGACACACTGGCCACATTTCTATCTAATAATTTATACACTAAATAATTCTAGATGGCTGATATAAACTGCTCATGCGTGTAAAAAAATCTAAAGATTCCGTAACGACAGTAAAAACAGGGGGTCACTGAATGTTTATAGAAAATATTTATGATAAAAGTTAGAAAAATATGACCAGCAGAAGAATTTTCGTAGAACGGACTTTTCCGAGAAAATGTCTAAAACTACTAAATTTTCGCGAAACTTTTTATTCCAGTTTATCGTCGGGTATAATAATTGCTTGTGACTTATTTTTATTAATCGCCATTGTAATTTATCACTGATTTGAAGCCCCCGCAAAATACGATCCCCCGCGGAAGGAATACCTCAAAGCTAATAAATGAACCCTAAAAATTCATTACATCTCGAAAAAATGAACTGAGGAAAAACAAAAACAAAAGGATCAACGATGTTCTGTGTCTATCGCAATATTCCGAGGTGCTCTGCGCCCACACCAGTGTTCCACACACCATTCGCACAGAACAGAGAGCGCGATAACATACATTGGTATAGCCGAAGCTGAGCTGCCAGCTATAGATATAGTAGAAGCGGCGTTAAAAAATAACTTTCAAAAATTGATATCTCCAAAACTATGGCGCGTTGGCAAAAATCCTTTTAGAAGATGTCTTAAAATATTAAAAGGAAGGTATATGGCAAATTTCAGATCGGTATTCGGTTTATGATTTTCGAAACTTGATATATATATATATATATATATATATACACGGAGAGAATTTTTAAGTAATTTTTACTGTGAAATCACAGTAACTCGGTGACAAATGTGCAATTCTTCAGGTTTTTAGGAAATAAATTATAAATTTTCATGGAAATGAATCAAAATTTACTTTTGCGTAACAGAAATTTAAAATATTTTCCAGAACTTTTACTGAAATTAATAGTAAAATTTCATGAAACGTAAAGATTACGACAATAAGTTAAAAAAGTGCTAATATAAATGAAATTTTTCAGTGGAACATTGAGAAATTTGCGTGTTTTCCATAAAAATTTAAAAAAGGAAGCCGAAATTTTCCGTGCGTCCACCGGAATTTTACGTTCTTTATAGTAAAATCAGTTAGGGCTAGGTCGCCTGACCGTACGCGTGAGCTCTGTGTGTGCGTGTGTATGCGTGAACACAAGCTGTGAGAGTGTGCTTGTGTATGACGCAGTATGACGAGCACGAACGACGCCGACCCGCGTTGCTTAGCAACAGCGGTACCGCGCATGCGCATTATAGTACGAAGCATGGGCCAAGAAAGCCTCGTGGTCTCGTGCAGTCGAACGTGTTTTACGCAGTTCTACGCAAGAAAACAAAGAAACGTGAAAAGAAACTTCGATAAAGGACGTCTACAATGGTACGGAAAGATGATATGCTAAAATAAGTAGCAATCAAGAACACAAATGTTCAGAAACGCCGATGTATATACAGTATATAGAGTATTTATTTAATCATAGGGAATTAATTTTTCGCTAGGGATTTTAGAAATTTCAAGTTTGCCCAGGTTATTTTTACTGTAGAAACTTGGAATTTTTGAGGCAGCCCATTGTTAAAATTCTACATGAGAATGTGTCAGAATTTTTACTGAAAGAAATGTAAAAAATTATGCTACTTGGTTAAATTTTTACATGAATGAAAGCAAAATATTAAAAGCTAGTGTCAATTTTTGACTATGTGCACATTTGTCACCGGTTTCAAATTTTTTATGTAATTTTTACGGAGATTTCACCGTGAAAAATACTTAAAAATTCTCTCCGTGTATATATATATATATATATATATATATATATATATATATATATATATATATATCACACTCAGTAACTCACGTAACTGAGCCAATATCACACTACGTCGGGTACCCGGATCAGTGACAGGTACGAAATTTCAATTCTCAATAACTCGACACGGCAAATTTACCCTTCAATTTTTATACGAGGGTAAACGATACTTTTGACTTCTACATGCCTACATACACACGCGCACGCTCCCGCTATATTTCTGAAAACAAGTGAAGCCTCGTCCTGTTCCGTCTATTACAGTCAGAATTGTGGAGAATTCTCTAGTCTTACCCTCGTATAAAACTAAAAGGGTAAATTTGCCGTGTAGAGCAATTGTGCAATTGAACTTTCGTACCTGTCACCGATCTGGGTACCGGACGTACCATGGTAATGTGTGTGTGTGGGTGGGTGTGTGCGTGCGTGCGTGCGTGCGTGCGTGCGTGCGTGCGTGCGTGCGTGCGTGCGTGCGTGCGTGCGTGCGTGCGTGCGTGCGTGCGTGCGTGCGTGCGTGCGTGCGTGCGTGCGTGCGTGCGTGCGTGCGTGCGTGCGTGCGTGCGTGCGTGCGTGCGTGCGTGCGTGCGTGCGTGCGTGCGTGCGTGCGTGCGTGCGTGCGTGCGTGCGTGCGTGCGTGCGTGCGTGCGTGCGTGCGTGCGTGCGTGCGTGCGTGCGTGCGTGCGTGCGTGCGTGCGTGCGTGCGTGCGTGCGTGCGTGCGTGCGTGCGTGCGTGCGTGCGTGCGTGCGTGTGTGTGTGTGTGTGTGTGTGTGTGTGTGTGTGTGTGTGTGTGTGTGTGTGTGTGTACACATATAGAAAAATATATTTATTATATATTTAATAATAATAATTTATATTTTTAATAAATTACATGTATATATATATATATAAATTTTTAAATTTTATTTCACTCAAGGAGTACCACCATGGAAGAATTTTCAAAAAAATTGATTTTCTTTTAATTGGCTTAAGAGATGCTTTAAACCATTTAGAATAAGGGGGAAAAAATTTGGTACCTGTAAAAAAGGCCCGTGCGGGTCTGCGGTGGCAGTGGCTCGCCCGTTTTATCAAATAATTTTTCAAAACGGCACGCAGCATAACTCCAACAATTTTCATTCTATTCACTCCAAATTTTGAGCACATCTTTAAAATAACTTTCCGAAGAGAAATACATACGGGATTTTCCATGAGTTAATTATAACATTATTTATTAACAAATGATTGTCCTTTTTTCTGTCGAATATTGAGTTTTTATTTTAAATGCTTGCCAGTTACACAAAAAATAATATCTTCAAAATCCCTGCGTATGTCTCTAGTTATACTCATGTAAATGAATAGAAATTTCTTTTTTTTCCATATTCAAATTTGCGTCAGTTATACTGTGTGCTACAGAGCGTCTCAAATGTAACATCCCTTGCGAGAATGGCGCCGACGTCACCATTTTGTATCATTTTTTTATTAAAAAAAAATTTTGTACACTTGAAGATATGACTAATAACATCCTTGAATATTATTATCCTCTTATTAGTCTTTCCGCCTAAAAAATCGCGAAAAAGAGCTCAACCCTTACTTGCTACTGTGGGGTTCAAAACAACCCCACCACTTCTTTTCTTATACGAAAATATATTGATGACGTGTAATCTACCGAAGTTTGGCAAGTAAGGGTTAATTTTAGACATTTAAAGTAGTCTTATCCCTGAATGAATGAATTATTTAATTTACCTTTAACATAATCAATAAATTACTCAACTCAACTTAAACTTAATAACTTAACTTTAACTTGATAAATAAATAACTCAACTTAACTCCAAGTGAATAACAAAATAACCCATCCTAACTTTAACTTAACTTCATTTCTTTAATTTATTTTAAAGCGTTTTCATTCGCCATAAATTGAACTATTTGCCTCTTCGCCTAAATTTTCTCGTGTATTTTTCATCACGGGTGAGTCACGCTTAAACTTTCTTCCGAGGACTCGGACGATGCAGACGCCGCGATTCTACCAATAATAATGATAACAACCTCATGTTTGTTCTGGCCCATCTGCTCTGGGCGAACATAAACAACAAAAAAGTGCTTGCACGTGCGGTTTCCTCGTTCCAGCAAATACTTCGAGTAGGGAGTCAGCGATACGATCTCACGCGATAGAGGGGAACGTATACTTATGCTTCGTAACGTGAAATTAATTCACACGAAAGATTTATTGACAGCATGCGGATTTGTGGGATTTTTTTTTAATGATCAGATGTTAAGCCTGGTTCGAGCGTTTAGCGATTAATGTTAGAGAATAGTGGTTTCTTTCACAGTCTTTTGGTCCTGTAAAAGTAGCATTATTTCGATTTTTCTTCGGAATTTGAACACGATTTCACCAAATGGTTTTTCTAAATTAATTTCCGAGAAATTGAACGAACATTTAGAATGCAGAGGTTGGTGTACAGGCGGCAAAACTCCCAAGGGGAAGCGGTAGAGAAAGCGTCCGCGGAAATGTACAATGTTCATGTGCAGAATTTCACCACCAGGGTCGCTCCGTTAACAAAAGAGAACGAACGATATAGTAATACCGAGACAACGAAGGGAAAACGGCAACACGTCGATTAACTTTAAATTTTTTTTAAAAAAGCTCTCAAAGGACTAATTTATCGATAAGAATAATCACGAAAACGGTTTTCGTAAGGTAATTGCTGTAATACCGGAAACAGGAGCACGGGAATGTAAAGTATTTGAAAACCAGAGAAAATAATTCACAGATGTAGACAATTGGCATTGAGATTGGTACTTTATTAAGGCGTTACCCCCACTTGTAGCGCAAAAAAAGGCCTTTTTCATGAATTTTTTTAAAGAAAACTACAAAACTTTTTTAATCGATCAATATACCATCTTAAAGAACACATCTTGAAGAACTTTCAGTAATTTTTTTATTGAAAAATATTACATTGTTTAGTGGCAAATGGCCGTCAATGAAATAATGTTTCTATATACACGGTTTGCGGTGATCAACATTGCGGCGAAGTGGATCATCTGAAAAAAAATGCGGATGGATTTAGTCAAATATAAGTATAAACTAGTCTTTAATCGAAGGATTTTAAAAAATATTCATTTTTCACAAAATGGCGGGCAGTCAAAGTTAATGGTTCGATTTTAACGAAAAAAAAACGGCCGTTTTTTGGCTATAAAACGGCCATTTTTTTCGAAAAAAAATCAAACGATTAAAGACTACATTTTTATGTATTAAATAAGCCTGCAAAATTTCAAGAAGATCCGTTCATTAGTGTTCGAGTAATCTTGGTCACCGACTTCAGAAATGCCATTTTGAGAAAAACGCGTTTAAAGTTTCAATGTCAGTTTACACGAAGGAAATATTTTTTTTTGTAAACTTACATAGAGTCATCTATTCCGGGCCCATACAGAAGTATGGGCCCGGATACTTATACTTCAAAAAAATGCAATAAAAAAAAATCGATTTTTTCAAAATCGCAAGTGGGGGCAACTCCTTAAATGATAAAATATTTTGTGTTATAAATATGCCGATAATGAAAGACACTGGAAAAGTATTACAAATTTACATTATACATACATGGTTTGAACGGTCGCTAAAAACATATTAATAACTTTTCATTTTTCTATACTCTTTATACTTTACATTATACCCGCGTTTACATTGTATATTTTCGATCAATAACAAAAAGAAAGTAAGTTTATGTTCCTGTCTAAATGACATACGGACATTTGTATGACATACATACAAAATTTGCAGACGCTCCGTGGAGGTCGGACACCCATGCTCTGACCTGCGTGAACGAGACATTTGAGTTTTTTTCACCTATGATACATTTTGATAGCCAAAGTACCAAATTTAAAAAAGTTTTCCAAAAGACGGCTGAATGCCCGAGCAATTTCCAAATAATTGTCCAGAAGTTATCTAAATGGGCGTCAAATAATGACTTTGAAGTTTGCATCGTTGAAATGCAACCTCAGCTTTTTACCATTTTTTTAAGGGGCCAGGAACGACCCCAAAATCAGTTATGTTTAGAAGAAACTATTTTTGAAATAATAATGTACATTAGAAAAGTTGTGTACCAAATATCATAAAAAAGTATTAATAATTAAAGAAGTTATAAACAATCGAGTGAAGGACTTTTGAACGCGAGGGCCTCAACGATGTAACTCATTTTGGCCACCCAGTTGATGTGAAACAAAAAAAAACGAGTTTTTTTTCTCAAAATAGATAACTTTCTTAGACTTGACCGAGCTTTTTTTTGTTATCGTGTTTCAATCATAAAAAAATATTTAATTTATTTTTTGACTTTTCGCGTGTACATGGTACCATTATTATTAATTGCTAATGAAAAAAAAATGTTAAGAAGAGAAACGTCGGTCAGGACTAAACTACTATTACACTGAACAAGTGTACCAAATTTCAAGTCCATCTGTTCATTGGATGTCGAGAAATCGTGTACACCGTTTCAAAAAACAGTTTCGAGAAAAACGCGTTTAAAGTTTTACGAGCAATTCTACCGTTCTATTCATAGATTTACCTTCAACGTGCGATTCCTGCACTATATTGGACCTCCTTCTCTAATTTGAGTTGCCTCAAGCGACAAACGAGCATCCGTCATTTTAACAGTAGCCTAATCCGTTAATTCTTTTATTTTTCTCATTATCCGAAGGTTTTTTTTGTAAATTACAATCGTATATTTTTAATAAGAATACGTAAAAACGTTCAAGTGCTTCTCGTAGTCACAATTGGCCAAAAAAAACTTTGGAGCAACTAAAAAGAATTGATTTCCGTCACATTCAAACGATGCAAACTTCAACGTCGTACCAAATGTCCGCTTGGACGTTACCTATAAGTTACCATGTGTCGAACAGTTATGTTTTCGGATATTTGTTAACTTCAAGGTAACCATCAGGCGACTCGGTTGACTTTTGAACAACTTTATGGAAAATGCTACTTGGGTGGGTACCAAACGTCCGCCCGAAGGTAACCTTCAAGTTAACAACCATACAAAGATGGACACGTGATTACTTATAGGAAACTTTCAAGCGGACATTTTTCACCCTCTTACGTTGAACAAGTTCTCGACACCTGTCTGGAAATTGCTACCTGGGAAGTTCTGTCGCGAGGCATTCGCGCGGGAAGAAAACACATTGGGGGCGCTGTCCCGTACAGTTCTTTAACCTGACATTGTCACCTCGACACATCGCGGGAGTGCAGAACGCGTTCGAAGAATCGTTCAACGCCCAACGATATTCCTGCAAGTGGCAAGTCGCACAAAAAATAGATTGTATAATATAAATATGTATTTTCTTCGCTTACGTGCGAAGCATACATGCCCCATTATGCGGCGGGCGCACGTGCTCCGTTACGAGCTACGCATATCAATGATTCGCGGTGACGCGAATCATCGAATAGAAATACGTCATTGGCAGGGGCGATTAGGTTAACGACAAATGACGTCCAAAGTTTTTGGGTCTTCGACATACTCGAAGAAACGTCGTTGTCCACTTTTCCGGTTATACACATAACCTCAAACAAACACATTGTTGTATAAAGTCTAAAGTTCTCCCATGTCTACATTAGTTTCATCTCACCACGCTATATATGTATATACAGGGTGCCCTGTTATGGATGGATAATCCTGGAACTGTCGATAGGTCAGATCATCTCCTACTAAATGCTGGAATTTCAGTTTAGTAAAAGTCCCACAGTTTTCGAGATTTCGGGCTTTATGCCACTTTTTGAAAAAAAATCATCTGCTTTTGGTTTTTTGCGTGCCATTTCGACAAATGATATGAATCGACAATACCTAAGCAACGTTCTAACCCTTTCAATACGGCGAAAAAATCAGTTTAGTACGCCTTATTACCCGGAACAATTATTTCTCCTCCAAGTGATTATTACGATGAAATAACTTTTCCGTCTGATACTTGCTCAATAAGGGTGCGAATTCCTCACCACCGAAATGCGCCTATGTTTTTCAGTAACTGGGACAAATGTTGTCCCAGCCTCTATTTTAAAAAAATCCAGACTGGGACAGCTTGTGTCCCATCAGGTGTGAGAGGGTCAAAATAATTGGCACGATATGCGTAGTACATTTTTTACACCGCATGCTATCAAAGTCAGATGTTTAAATTGATTTTTATGAAAATTCCGCAGAAGATCTTTCTTCCTAAAGTTTTCTTAACATTTAAGGTTAAAAAAAAAGACTTTTCTAGATAAAACAAAGAAGAGTATTTTGTTTAATCCAGGTAAAAAAAGTTATCACTTGTAGAAATGGCATGCGAAACACCAAAAGCAGATGATGTTTATCTCGAAAACCGTGGGACTTTCACCAAACTGAAACAGCATATAGTAGAACATGATCTGACCGATCAACAGTTGCGGGATTATTCATTCATAACAGTACACCCTGTATAGAGGGTGATTTCACTAGAAGTTCGTCGCTCAAAAACACCTATAAATATTGATTTTAGATGAAAACGTCAACGAGAAAATTTGAATGGCGAACGCTTCGCTTATTGTAGCTTCCATGTACGGGGTGTTTTTCCTTATTACATTCCCCACCATTTTCACCACTCCATATCCCCAATCGATCCCCACCTTCCGGCTGCAGCTGACTTGACCCTCTGTATCGTATTCACCATGACATTTTATGCCATGGGTATGGGCAAACTGCGGAAAACCTATACCAATACAACCGGTTCCGAATCCGCGTAGAACTGGAGCTACTTCACGCCCGTGTTTTTATTTTTCTCCGAAATTACGAGCCGGCGATTCGAACCCGCGACTTCCGGATGTCCTGATTTCCGTGGCAAGCACGCTAATCACTAGACCAGCACATCGGTTGAGAAAATTTGAACGGTTCGACAATGTCTACATTTTGGTAGCCCTAGATTTTTTTTAAGTAGAGGTATCAAACTGATTCCAAGGTCACCTTCACTTTTTTTTAAGGGAAATGCCTTTTCGATCGGCCACAAATGTAGAGCACAAAAAATCAAAACCGGTGACCTACAATATCGTGAACTTGGGATGACCTTGGAAAAGCTTTTTAGAAAAAGTGCGGCTTAGGGTGTGCCGAGTAATGTGGTGCCGACATGATCGCTCTCCAGCGCACGATGCAAGACTGTCGCGACAAAAAATAAATGAAAGATTTGCGGATCGATGGATTAGTAAAAACGGTCCACGTGTGTGGCCTCCTCGATCATCCGATTTAACTCCATTGGACTATTTTTTGTGAGCAGCATTGAAAACCGAAGTCCACAGAGATGTACCAACCACTCGAGAAGATATGAAGGAACGGGTCAACCACGCTTGTCCAGCCATAACGAGACGTTGCAAAGAGTTGACGCATCGTTCCAAAATTGTTGCGTAAAATGTATTGCAGTTAATGGACAATTTTTTAAACATGCCTTGCAATAAAAACATCATTTGCTCCTGAAATCACCGCCTTTATTGCTTGCCTTGGTAACGTTTTACATTTTTTTTTGTATTTCAAAGTCATCCCAAGGTTACGATTATGTAGATCATTGTTTTCTTGTACTTTACATTCGTGGCCAATAAAAAAGGGGGTTTCTTTTAAAGAAGTAGAGGAGACCTTGAAATTACGTTGATAGCTCCACTCGAAATAAAAACTAAGGCTGCGAAAATATAGACAGTGACAAACCATTTAAATTTTATTTATGAAGTTTTTGAGTGAGTAACTTCTAGTGATTCATCCTGCATGTGTATAGATATACAGGGAGAGTCACGAGAAACATAACACCTGAATATCTCTGTTGGATTTCAAAATACGAAGTATGTACATATCGGAATTTGAATGGTTTGAAAAGATGCACATGGCTATCATAATTTTTTTTGTTAATTTATTCTTTATCGGTTTTTTCAAGGTCATCACAGTTTTCTTTAAATGGCATATTTTTTATTTGGCCCCCAAGTTATTTGGCCCCCAAGATCGTGCGATTTGACGCCATTGAAATTCTTTCTTTGGGGTTTTCTAAAAGAAAAAGTGTATGCCGATGATCCACATACCATTCCAAAGCTCAAGCAAGCAATTGGATGCACCATTAAGGTAATCCTATCGCTCCACACTAGTCATACCACTGATCACACTTGAGACTTGTACATTGATATTTTTTACATATGCAAAAAAAAATTTGTAATAACTAAAATTTTCCATGTGCAAACTGTTTAATGGATGTTCATATTTAATTATAAAAATGAAAAAATAGTTATTCCAACGATTCGCGTAGTATTTCTAGGTTTGCTATTTGGTAACATTGGTTCTATGTCCGTCTCTTTTTACTCAACCAGGCGAGTTTAACCTCCATGCTTTTCAACGTTGATCTGTCAAAACAATGTCAGGTGCGGGAAATATAAAGCATTGTATTCGGACCACGACTGGTAAAAAGCGTGGAAAATTTGTGTGGGCGAAATATGTCGGTTAAAAATGAAATATCTGTGGAAATTCGAATGAGTGAGATGAGGTTAGGACTACAGTCAGCTGTTGACTCGCTGTCACGTCTCTTTATCGTGGTAATTAATCCAATACCGGAAGTTCAAATTAAACTTGATCTTACATAAAAATGAGGTGAACAAGTAAATTTTTCTGAGAGCACTGGATTACTACAAGTGTTAAGTATGTAAATCTGATTATTTTAAAGAATTTGACGGATTCTCACTATTATATATACTTTCGTAGGGACCGGAAATTGCGTTTTTGGATGTCATCTCGGAATTTCTCCACAAAAACACGCAATTTTAATATTTTGTTCTCTCTGTAATTAGGTCGATAACCGACCCTGACATTTTACATAGAGGAATATTAATATATTTAGTGAAGCTCAAAGAAAAAAATCAAAATCCTATGGATTGAAGCCTGGCTATAGGATTACCTTAACGGGTTACCCCCACTTGTAGCGCAAAAAAAGGCCTTTTTCATGAATTTTTTGAAAGAAAACTACAAAACCTTTTTTAATCGATCAATATACCATCTTAAAGAAGACATCTTGAAGAACTTTCAGTAATTTTTTTATTGAAAAATATTACATTGTTTAGTGGCAAATGGCCGTCAATGAAATAATGTTTTTATATACACGGTTTGCGGTGACCAACATTGCGGCGAAGTGGATCATCTGAAAAAAAAATGCGGATGGATTTAGTCAAATATAAGTATAAACTAGTCTTTAATCGAAGGATTTGAAAAAATATTCATTTTTCACAAAATGGCGGACAGTCAAAGTTAATGGTTCGATTTTAACGAAAAAAACGGCCGTTTTTTGGCTATAAAACGGCCATTTTTTTTTTCGAAAAAAAATCGAACGATTAAAGACTACATTTTTATGTATTAAATAAGCCTGCGAAATTTCAAGAAGATCGGTTCATTAGTGTTCGAGTAATCTTAGTCACAGACTTCAGAAATGCCATTTTGAGAAAAACGCGTTTAAAGTTTCAATTTCAGTTTACACGAAGAAAATATTTTTTTTTGTAAACTTACATGGAGTCATCTATTCCGGGCCCATACAGAAGTATGGGCCCGGATACTTATACTTCAAAAAAATGCAATAAAAAAAGTCGATTTTTTCAAAATCGCAAGTGGGGGTAACCCCTTAATGAAATTAGTCCGCAATTATGTCAAAATGTTATTGAGAATTTTGTGAAGAGAGTGAACCCTGACGAGTGAACCCTGACGGCAAACAGGGACGAGGCGGCCATTCATCGTATATTGTGTTCCACACATAACCTCTATATTTGTACCTTATATTATAATAAAAGTTAATTACGCACAATCGGGGCACCACCTTAATTTCAATGGCAACATTTTTTTGGCCTAACCTGCTGTAATTGGTCACCGTCAATGATATTTTGGCGGGGGAGGCTGACATTTATCATTAATTACATAACTTATGGGGATTTTGAAGTTTCCGGAAACCCGTGGTGTCCGGAATTCCATTACGTGTCGGAGGGTTTGGCCACGAATAGAACACACACACACACACGCGCGCGCGCGTGTGTGTGTGTGTGTGTTGTGTGTGTGTGTGTGTGTGTTTGGGTTGGTTTGGGTTATGTGCGCTGTGTGTGTGTGTTGGGTATTCGGGAAGGCTTTTTCTATGAATCCACAACCCCCACTCCCAACATAGGCGTTGAAATGTTGGAAAATGCCCTATATCATCACGTGTTTCCGGGAACTGCAAAACTCCATAATTTATGGAATGAATAGAAAATGTCGGCCTCCCCCAACGTAATATCACTTACTATAATGGAATCAACAACTTCATGGCGGAAAAAATGTTGCCATCGAAATTAGGGTGGTGCCCCGATTATGCATAATTACCTAATAAAAATATATTCGTACTTTTCAAATAAATGATACGTTTTATTAATGAACTAAAATGTCAGATCATTTTCAAACACCCTTTACATATACAAATGTATGATTTTTCCGTTAGAACTGTATGAATTTTCCGTTAGAACGGCAGTTCCCTCGGCACTATTAAATGCGAAACGCGATTTAATGTATTTCAATAAATTCTTACGAGGATTTTTCTTCTACACGCAAGTCTTCGGGCCCCTACTACCCTACATGTGTCACGTATTATTCCATGATTGTTGCTTCCGGTGCTTTATCCTCGGGGCGTCCTCTCTGGCGTATATATTCGCGCACGATGCGTGCACGGAAAAGCGGCAGGGGGAGAGGGTGCACGCCCCGTATAGTGACTCACTTGCAAATAATGCTCGGTACGGCTGATACGATCGCGCGGATACTTATTCGCAAGGATTTTAACGAACGCGAACAAGCAGTTCTGCGTACAAAAACGACATTGCCCTCGCGCAAGTGAAGGGGATCTCGTAATTATATCATGACTCGCCTTATTGCGCGAGGGCATGTACAATCGTGGACAGGATGAAGGCTATTTTATACTTTTACGGTCGTATTCTCGCGCGAATCTTTCGAACTGCAAATAATTAATTAAGGGGTCTGCTTGAGCTTGGAATTTAAAAAATACGACTTTTTATTACAGTTTTATAGCCTAGGGTTGTAACTTCAATTCGCAACAAAAATTTTAGAAGAATTTATAAAAAATGACTGAGTTTTGACGATTTTTGTGAGGGATTAGATCGCTCCCGCTGCCATTTACCCTCTTGCTTTTGCGTTTTTTCTGGAAACTGTTTCACGAAACAGGGAGAATTGGCGTAACCAGGTGGGGGCACGGGTAGACACGCGCCTCCGGAATTCCCGGTGCCCCCCCCCCCCCCCCCCCCCCGAGAAAAAAATCGATCCAAAATAATTAAATTCAAATAATCGATTAATTTTAAGGGGAGATATACACCTAGATGGTCGAGGTCGAGGATTTAGAAGCTATGAACATTCCTTCGACCGTAGAAGACCTACACTATGGGCCTGGTATCGATGATTCCATGTAAGTTGACAAATTTAATTCATGATTTATTCATTCCCAAATTTTCAAACGCGTTTTTCTCAAAACCACGTTTTTCAAATCGGTACCCAAAATTTCTCGAAAACCAATTAACCGATTGCCTTAAGGTTTTTTGTGGTTATTCTATATACTATTATCTAGTACTTGTCATAGGATTTTTTTTTCCGTTACTTAGTTTTTGTTTTATAGGCAAAATAATAACTAATTGTTGGCCCAAAAATCACTATTTATGTTCAAACGTCCGCCATTTTGTCATAAATCGATATTTTCAAAATCGGCTATGACAAGTACTAGATTATAGTATCTAATTTAATAATCTTTTTGGTTTTTTTTTTCAGATGATTTTTGAAGAAACACCAGTGGGTACCGTATACGCAGATTTTTTTTACGACGCTCCAAGGATCAAACAATATCCTTGTATATTTTTCA